>OX328098.1:51321641-51921641 GCA_946811185.2 Hippopus hippopus | reverse complement strand
CAGTATCACCAAGCATGTGTAGTTTACATAACACAATCACAAATCCATGTGGTAGTAGCACAACCTAATTAAATACTAATAAACTGAAGGCAAATAGAAAAATAGAAAACAGTTGTGTAGTACAAGATTTGCTCGGAAACTGTCTTTGTCACAAATGCGACTTATGATTGCAGCTACTGTTTTAAAATAATTGCAGAATAAGACTATGAATTTTATTTTCATGATGGAAAAAATAACATTTTGACCGAGCAAATGTTTATGCAAGGGAATATTCGGTGAAATATACATACAAGGAATAGTCGCCGGGAGTTCCATCACGATTCCGGTCTGCAAAAAACAAAAAGACATCTATATTTCAATAGCACAGTATGAACACGTTCACCAGAAGTAGCTCTCTCGCTTAGCAAATATTTACAACAAGCCATCGGTATACTGGTGTATCGATATTTCGTGCATCGAGGATAACTAAATGGTAAAAATGAGTGTACCGGGAAAGGTTATAACGAGTATCTATAATTTCAAGCAAAGGACGTGTGGTTTCTTAATAAAGCTGCTTCAAAATCCTACTTGTCATCTTTTTTAAGAAAGAAAATTTGATCCGGCATGCGGAATCAAGGATTACTATTTCGAAAGTAAATTATGAAAATCTTTTTCACAGGTTAAGCTAACATGTGTTTCAACTGTTGTAAAACATTTCCCAATATAATAATTTTCTACGATGGAAACACAAGTATGACTCAATGTAATAGCGGCAAAATTTTAGAAATTATAGTAAATGAACTGAAGGCAAATCAAAAATAGTTGTTACAATGACTGTCCCGCACTGTATTTGTGAACGAGAAAGGACAACATCCACTGATGAAGAAAACATGAAATTTAAAAGTATTCAAATTGAAAAATCTGAGCAAGAAGACAATTTTTGCACTTTCGACATTTTCAATCAGTTTTAAGTGAAGGGTGTAACAAAGAGACCAAGTTCAAATACTTGAAATGTTACAGCACATGATTTAATTATTAAAACAAGGTGGAAAATCATACAATTGTAAAATTCTGCCATATAGCAGATCTGAACCCATAGACATCTCTACATTTGATAATATACATGCACTCATACTATTTTCGAACAGTTTTGTGTGGATCTAGTCTTCTTATGGCTTTTGATTATTTTCCAACTGAGAGTAAAGAGTAACACGCTTGTAATTTTTATTCCTAAATAGGAACATTTAATGTCAAAACAAGAGGGCCAAGCTGGCCTTGAATTACTCCCCTGAACCTAAGTTACCTTTGAGAACATTAAACGAAGTACGATAATTATGCTTAGTTTCCTGTAAGGAAAAAAACCCATAAAAACATTAGAATAAACCTCGCAGGAAGCAAGGCTATGTGCAGTGGCCCCTGCAATATAAGGCATTTGCAAGTGCTTGAATTTTGTGTAACTACTTCCTTAGATCGCCGAGCACAATTTTTGTCGTTTTGTTGTTGGGAAAGCACACGAAGATCATTTTAGTCGTCATGCCTTAGTATTTACAAATGGAGCACTACAGTTCGTAATGTAATCCCTCATGTTACTAATGCTGTCGCTTATGTAACAAATATTTACAAATAGAATACTACACTTCTAGTTTAACGGATAAGTTTTCATATTTCATGCAAAAATGTATGGTATGTGAGTGACAGATATTAATGAATAATTGTTTCAATTCGTAATAATTTATATCGCTGATAGGTCAGCGACAATATTTCTAACAGCAATCAATGCCTTGCAAAAAGTACGGGCTCAACATTTTAGATCTAAGCGCTCAAAACTATCATACATAAATCCAGGAAGTGATTGAAATTTTGAAGCGATTTATTTGTTATATCTTAAAGGCCCACTAGCTGCCAATTTTGATCAATTGGGGATGAATTGCGGGTAAATAGAAAAAGTTGGCTTTTGTTTAAGTTTTAATATACAATTTTTTCATTAAAACCAGCGACTTTCGTTTTTACATATTGTACTGAAACACATCATCAGACTTTCCAATGAAATCAATACCTTTTAATAGTATGATTACCATTTGTGTGCATTTCGACTCTCGAACTGTTTTTGTTGGTCTGATAGTGTGCCTTTAAGTACAAAGTACAGGAACATGCTGTTCAAAGGTTTACTTTACACCAATTTACGCTTCGAGGAAGATCGCCGTCGCTGTACTAGGGACATATAAATAGTAGAAATTCCTGTACCTTGGATACTCTTGAGTTTTCATAATATACAGGCTATTGAGAAAGGATTCTTATAACGGGCTGCAAATAACCCTGAGCCATTACGAGTATTTTGAAGAAAAATTTACATTGGGGTTTGGAACATTGAAGTACTATTCTGAGAATTAATTTCCAAATTAAATCACGTTTTTTTTATACGTTTGACCCGCGGTTGCTGCAACTGTTTCAAAAGAATTCTAAAATTCGACTATGAATTTTCAGACATTGCCTTTTGACTCACCACATATTTACGAAAGGGGGATATTTTTCGTGCTAAATACATACCCACTGGTATCTGTTCTCGGGGACTTAAAAAGAAGAAAAAGAAAACAACTATTTATCAGTAATACAGTTCGAAACACTTCTTTGGAAGTAGATTTCTTACTAATGCTTCAACTGCTCAGTATCACCAAGCATGTGTAGTTTACATAACACAATCACAAATCCATGTGGTAGTAGCACAACCTAATTAAATACTAATAAACTGAAGGCAAATAGAAAAATAGAAAACAGTTGTGTAGTACAAGATTTGCTCGGAAACTGTCTTTGTCACAAATGCGACTTATGATTGCAGCAACTGTTTTAAAATAATTGCAGAATAAGACTATGAATTTTATTTTCATGATGGAAAAAATAACATTTTGACCGAGCAAATGTTTATGCAAGGGAATATTCGGTGAAATATACATACAAGAAATAGTCGCCGGGAGTTCCATCACGATTCCGGTCTGCAAAAAACAAAAAGACATCTATATTTCAATAGCACAGTATGAACACGTTCACCAGAAGTAGCTCTCTCGCTTAGCAAATATTTACAACAAGCCATCGGTATACTGGTGTATCGATATTTCGTGCATCGAGGATAACTAAATGGTAAAAATGTGTGTACCGGGAAAGGTTATAACGAGTATCTATAATTTCAAGCAAAGGACGTGTGGTTTCTTAATAAAGCTGCTTCAAAATCCTACTTGTCATCTTTTTTAAGAAAGAAAATTTGATCCGGCATGCGGAATCAAGGATTACTATTTCGAAAGTAAATTATGAAAATCTTTTTCACAGGTTAAGCTAACATGTGTTTCAACTGTTGTAAAACATTTCCCAATATAATAATTTTCTACGATGGAAACACAAGTATGACTCAATGTAATAGCGGCAAAATTTTAGAAATTATAGTAAATGAACTGAAGGCAAATCAAAAATAGTTGTTACAATGACTGTCCCGCACTGTATTTGTGAACGAGAAATGACAACTTCCACTGATGAAGAAAACATGAAATTTAAAAGTATTCAAATTGAAAAATCTGAGCAAGAAGACAATTTTTGCACTTTCGACATTTTCAATCAGTTTTAAGTGAAGGGTGTAACAAAGAGACCAAGTTCAAATACTTGAAATGTTACAGCACATGATTTAATTATTAAAACAAGGTGGAAAATCATACAATTGTAAAATTCTGCCATATAGCAGATCTGAACCCATAGACATCTCTACATTTGATAATATACATGCACTCATACTATTTTCGAACAGTTTTGTGTGGATCTAGTCTTCTTATGGCTTTTGATTATTTTCCAACTGAGAGTAAAGAGTAACACGCTTGTAATTTTTATTCCTAAATAGGAACATTTAATGTCAAAACAAGAGGGCCAAGCTGGCCTTGAATTACTCCCCTGAACCTAAGTTACCTTTGAGAACATTAAACGAAGTACGATAATTATGCTTAGTTTCCTGTAAGGAAAAAAACCCATAAAAACATTAGAATAAACCTCGCAGGAAGCAAGGCTATGTGCAGTGGCCCCTGCAATATAAGGCATTTGCAAGTGCTTGAATTTTGTGTTAACTACTTCCTTAGATCGCCGAGCACAATTTTTGTCGTTTTGTTGTTGGGAAAGCACACGAAGATCATTTTAGTCGTCATGCCTTAGTATTTACAAATGGAGCACTACAGTTCGTAATGTAATCCCTCATGTTACTAATGCTGTCGCTTATGTAACAAATATTTACAAATAGAATACTACACTTCTAGTTTAACGGATAAGTTTTCATATTTCATGCAAAAATATATGGTATGTGAGTGACAGATATTAATGAATAATTGTTTCAATTCGTAATAATTTATATCGCTGATAGGTCAGCGACAATATTTCTAACAGCAATCAATGCCTTGCAAAAAGTACGGGCTCAACATTTTAGATCTAAGCGCTCAAAACTATCATACATAAATCCAGGAAGTGATTGAAATTTTGAAGCGATTTATTTGTTATATCTTAAAGGCCCACTAGCTGCCAAATTTGATCAATTGGGGATGAATTGCGGGTAAATAGAAAAAGTTGGCTTTTGTTTAAGTTTTAATATACAATTTTTTCATTAAAACCAGCGACTTTCGTTTTTACATATTGTACTGAAACACATCATCAGACTTTCCAATGAAATCAATACCTTTTAATAGTATGATTACCATTTGTGTGCATTTCGACTCTCGAACTGTTTTTGTTGGTCTGATAGTGTGCCTTTAAGTACAAAGTACAGGAACATGCTGTTCAAAGGTTTACTTTACACCAATTTACGCTTCGAGGAAGATCGCCGTCGCTGTACTAGGGACATATAAATAGTAGAAATTCCTGTACCTTGGATACTCTTGAGTTTTCATAATATACAGGCTATTGAGAAAGGATTCTTATAACGGGCTGCAAATAACCCTGAGCCATTACGAGTATTTTGAAGAAAAATTTACATTGGGGTTTGGAACATTGAAGTACTATTCTGAGAATTAATTTCCAAATTAAATCACGTTTTTTTTATACGTTTGACCCGCGGTTGCTGCAACTGTTTCAAAAGAATTCTAAAATTCGACTATGAATTTTCAGACATTGCCTTTTGACTCACCACATATTTACGAAAGGGGGATATTTTTCGTGCTAAATACATACCCACTAGTATCTGTTCTCGGGGACTTAAAAAGAAGAAAAAGAAAACAACTATTTATCAGTAATACAGTTCGAAACACTTCTTTGGAAGTAGATTTCTTACTAATGCTTCAACTGCTCAGTATCACCAAGCATGTGTAGTTTACATAACACAATCACAAATCCATGTGGTAGTAGCACAACCTAATTAAATACTAATAAACTGAAGGCAAATAGAAAAATAGAAAACAGTTGTGTAGTACAAGATTTGCTCGGAAACTGTCTTTGTCACAAATGCGACTTATGATTGCAGCAACTGTTTTAAAATAATTGCAGAATAAGACTATGAATTTTATTTTCATGATGGAAAAAATAACATTTTGACCGAGCAAATGTTTATGCAAGGGAATATTCGGTGAAATATACATACAAGAAATAGTCGCCGGGAGTTCCATCACGATTCCGGTCTGCAAAAAACAAAAAGACATCTATATTTCAATAGCACAGTATGAACACGTTCACCAGAAGTAGCTCTCTCGCTTAGCAAATATTTACAACAAGCCATCGGTATACTGGTGTATCGATATTTCGTGCATCGAGGATAACTAAATGGTAAAAATGTGTGTACCGGGAAAGGTTATAACGAGTATCTATAATTTCAAGCAAACGACGTGTGGTTTCTTAATAAACCTGCTTCAAAATCCTACTTGTCATCTTTTTTAAGAAAGAAAATTTGATCCGGCATGCGGAATCAAGGATTACTATTTCGAAAGTAAATTATGAAAATCTTTTTCACAGGTTAAGCTAACATGTGTTTCAACTGTTGTAAAACATTTCCCAATATAATAATTTTCTACGATGGAAACACAAGTATGACTCAATGTAATAGCAGCAAAATTTTAGAAATTATAGTAAATGAACTGAAGGCAAATCAAAAATAGTTGTTACAATGACTGTCCCGCACTGTATTTGTGAACGAGAAAGGACAACATCCACTGATGAAGAAAACATGAAATTTAAAAGTATTCAAATTGAAAAATCTGAGCAAGAAGACAATTTTTGCACTTTCGACATTTTCAATCAGTTTTAAGTGAAGGGTGTAACAAAGAGACCAAGTTCAAATACTTGAAATGTTACAGCACATGATTTAATTATTAAAACAAGATGGAAAATCATACAATTGTAAAATTCTGCCATATAGCAGATCTGAACCCATAGACATCTCTACATTTGATAATATACATGCACTCATACTATTTCGAACAGTTTTGTGTGGATCTAGTCTTCTTATGGCTTTTGATTATTTTCCAACTGAGAGTAAAGAGTAACACGCTTGTAATTTTTATTCCTAAATAGGAACATTTAATGTCAAAACAAGAGGGCCAAGCTGGCCTTGAATTACTCCCCTGAACCTAAGTTACCTTTGAGAACATTAAACGAAGTACGATAATTATGCTTAGTTTCCTGTAAGGAAAAAAACCCATAAAAACATTAGAATAAACCTCGCAGGAAGCAAGGCTATGTGCAGTGGCCCCTGCAATATAAGGCATTTGCAAGTGCTTGAATTTTGTGTAACTACTTCCTTAGATCGCCGAGCACAATTTTTGTCGTTTTGTTGTTGGGAAAGCACACGAAGATCATTTTAGTCGTCATGCCTTAGTATTTACAAATGGAGCACTACAGTTCGTAATGTAATCCCTCATGTTACTAATGCTGTCGCTTATGTAACAAATATTTACAAATAGAATACTACACTTCTAGTTTAACGGATAAGTTTTCATATTTCATGCAAAAATGTATGGTATGTGAGTGACAGATATTAATGCATAATTGTTTCAATTCGTAATAATTTATATCGCTAAAAGGTCAGCGACAATATTTTTAACAGCAATCAATGCCTTGCAAAAAGTACGGGCTCAACATTTTAGATCTAAGCGCTCAAAACTATCATACATAAATCCAGGAAGTGATTGAAATTTTGAAGCGATTTATTTGTTATATCTTAAAGGCCCACTAGCTGCCAAATTTGATCAATTGGGGATGAATTGCGGGTAAATAGAAAAAGTTGGCTTTTGTTTAAGTTTTAATATACAATTTTTTTCATTAAAACCAGCGACTTTCGTTTTTACATATTGTACTGAAACACATCATCAGACTTTCCAATGAAATCAATACCTTTAAATAGTATGATTACCATTTGTGTGCATTTCGACTCTCGAACTGTTTTTGTTGGTCTGATAGTGTGCCTTTAAGTACAAAGTACAGGAACATGCTGTTCAAAGGTTTACTTTACACCAATTTACGCTTCGAGGAAGATCGCTGTCGCTGTACTAGGGAAATATAAATAGTAGAAATTCCTGTACCTTGGATACTCTTGAGTTTTCATAATATACAGGCTATTGAGAAAGGATTCTTATAACGGGCTGCAAATAACCCTGAGACATTACGAGTATTTTGAAGAAAAATTTACATTGGGGTTTGGAACATTGAAGTACTATTCTGAGAATTAATTTCCAAATTAAATCACGTTTTTTTATACGTTTGACCCGCGGTTGCTGCAACTGTTTCAAAAGAATTCTAAAATTCGACTATGAATTTTCAGACATTGCCTTTTGACTCACCACATATTTACGAAAGGGGGATATTTTTCGTGCTAAATACATACCCACTGGTATCTGTTCTCGGGGACTTAAAAAGAAGAAAAAGAAAACAACTATTTATCAGTAATACAGTTCGAAACACTTCTTTGGAAGTAGATTTCTTACTAATGCTTCAACTGCTCAGTATCACCAAGCATGTGTAATTTACATAACACAATCACAAATCCATGTGGTAGTAGCACAACCTAATTAAATACTAATAAACTGAAGGCAAATAGAAAAATAGAAAACAGTTGTGTAGTACAAGATTTGCTCGGAAACTGTCTTTGTCACAAATGCGACTTATGATTGCAGCAACTGTTTTAAAATAATTGCAGAATAAGACTATGAATTTTATTTTCATGATGGAAAAAATAACATTTTGACCGAGCAAATGTTTATGCAAGGGAATGTTCGGTGAAATATAAATACAAGAAATAGTCGCCGGGAGTTCCATCACGATTCCGGTCTGCAAGAAACAAAAAGACATCTATATTTCAATAGCACAGTATGAACACGTTCACCAGAAGTAGCTCTCTCGCTTAGCAAATATTTACAACAAGCCATCGGTATACTGGTGTATCGATATTTCGTGCATCGAGGATAACTAAATGGTAAAAATGTGTGTACCGGGAAAGGTTATAACGAGTATCTATAATTTCAAGCAACCGACGTGTTGTTTCTTAATACAGCTGCTTCAAAATCCTACTTGTCATCCTTTTGAAGAAAGAAAATTTGATCTGGCATGCTATTTATACTCCATATTAACGATAGCTAAAGTATTCGCCTTTTTGCCTAAATCGAGGTACAAACACGGGGGGGTTAATTGATTGATTAATATATTTTTTTTATTTATCTTTTTGATTTATTTACAATAACTGTATGACTCGTTTGACTCGAAAAAAAAGTAATGAATTGTCTATGTCGTCTGAATTGCTCTAGATCTACTACTTGTATTTCTAAAACCAAGAATTGTTCAATTTCGATATTCATTCATCTCCCCGAACTCTCATATAGAAGGTTTAGAGTTTATAATGGTTATTGACGAAGTAAATGAATTTTACAGACTTATGGTTTTAATTTCTGCCTTTTACTGTTTGTACACTAAGTTTGCCTCATCATTAATAGCTAAATGAAGGATAAAGGTATGAATGTGCTAATGTTTAGATTAGAAGATGGTTTCGACTCTGCAGACTTTTTTTTTTTATAATGATAGGGAGACTCTTTAAAAGCTGTGTCTTAGTGAGTCAGCCAAGTACGGCTTTATCTCTGCTGAAGAATAGGAATTACTAAATCTATGCCCGCCCGGGTGGCTCAGTGGTGAGCATGTCGGACTCATGACCTGGTGGTTGTGAGTTCGATACCCGGTTGAGGCGAACTTTCTTTCCGGCGTATTTTCGCCTCTCACCTCTGCTGAAGCATGTGAGAAAAGTAGTCGGTGGCTTTGGAAAGAAAGTTGTGTTAGTACTGGTGTGAGAAAGCCAGGAAACATATGTGCGTCACCGACCGCCATGATATGACCTTAGCTGTTAAAGTGGCGTTAAACCCCAATACAACCAACCAACTAAATCTATATTAGGAATTCGTTTGAAATACACTTTAAACACTTAAAACGCTGTAAACATGCCGTGTATGACTCTTGTAGATCGCGGATGAAAGGCTGGTTTCCTGATTGAGGAGGTTTCAAAAAGACATTTTTAGTTTATATTTTTGTGTTCGTTGACTAGTCTTTGTTTTACAAGTCTTTCAATCAGAAAACCTACCACTTTGAAAAAAAAAAAAAAAAAAAAAAAATAAAAAAAATAAAAATAAACAGATTCAGTGGCTGTGATTAGGGACAATCACCGGATTTTTGGATCTCTTTTATGCCGCCATTCCGATGACAAGGGCTGAAAACTGTTACTTTAAGGGACTTTCTTTTGAAGGACTATGATTGAGTAGCGTGTTTTGGTTCAATTGTTACACTTTTAGTTGAAGTATATAGTTGCTTTTAGGGCAGGGGGTTACACAAAGGAACATGGCTCCGAAAAGTTAGGACAAGCAACGTTTCTCCTCGTAAAACAAAGCCTTTTTCGCCCCTGCATCTGTGGCGGAAATAATGTCTACCACCTTTGAGGTAATAGTTCACTTATCAATATGCAACGACAGTCTTTCTTTCCTCGTCGATTTTTAAGCCATGTAAAATTCCAACATTTAAACCTAAATTTCTCTTGATATGCATATCGCAAGGGCTTTCTTCTGATCAATTCAACTCGGCGCATTTCTTTTTTTTTTTTGAAAAATATTTCTGCAGCGTAAGAGACCTTTACAGCTATCGAAAACGATTCTAGGGAAAAGTGAGGCGTAAAACCTGTTTTGGACAACTTTGTATGAATAGTTTAGATGATATTTCAATTTTAAAGGTTTACTGTAGGACCAAAACATAGGGATCAAGAACTACAGAAATGAAATTCTCGGTCAACTTCATATTATCAAACCTTCTTTCTTGTGCTCTCGGAAATTGCATAACAGACGGTTGCAAAACAGGTTCTGTTGACAATCCGTGAATTGTAATTGAAGAGGGGGTTAATAGAAGTCATAAATCATTGAACACAGAATAGAAAAAGTACGGCGCCTTTAATTTTGATAGCCTTCAAAGTTTAGTCAGTCCAAGGGACAGGTCATCTTCGTTGCTCTTTTCCCCCATTGACTTGTTTGCACGATCTTGATCGTCCGGAAAAAAGGCTGCTTTATGGAAATTACTGTACACTTGAGAAGCTCAAACTTACTCGAGAGAATGAGTTTAAAGTTGAAAGTGACCAATCCTTTAATTTTTCATATAAACAGCATCTTAAACGTTTGGTTTTACGTTTGGGACCTCCCTGTTACGAAATTTCTATTTCAAAGATTAAGTAACTGTTTAGGGGTAAATCAACTGTAGTCCTAAACGCTGAATGATGAAACTCCATGTAAAGTATGGACAGGTGCACTGGCCCTAAGACAGGGTTGGCATGGGTCACATGTCTACATCTATGGGAGAATTATGCATTCTATTGCAATGACATTTGAAAACCATCAAAATTAGTTTTGGCAAAGCCAGGATTCGAACTCAAATCCCTACAATATCAAGACCGACCTAGCTTGTCTTTTCAATCATTAGATATTTATTCCAAAAATGAATCATGTTGCTTGTATGGAAACTTTGCCTTTTTTATTTTAAGATTTTTATATAAATAGATGATTCCTCATCAAAAGTAGGTCAAATATTTGATGAAAGGTCTTATCTTCACTGACATTTGGCAGCTATTTATACGTAATCGGAGAACATTGGCAAATTTCAGTTCACATATTCCCACAGGAAAAGACATATGTTCCAAATTTTTCTCAACCAGTTATCAGTTTTAAGCTGACATCAGTTATAATTACTAGATTTCAAATGCGGTCTTACAAATGGGATTTGTTTTTGACAGGATCGCAAATATTTTTACAAAAGGAGAAAAATGTTTTTCACTAGTTTTTTGTTCCTTTCCCATATGTCTTTAAATGCAATGGTCATTACTACACGAGAATGTTTGATAAAGGGTAAATTGGTAATTTTTCAAATAGAAAAGTAAGTTATACCGAAATAGTATTCATACGTACCCACTGTTTGTGGTATTGTATCTGCAAAAGAATAAAAAAAAAAACCTACTTTAGCTTTATTTCATTAATGGGTCTATACACCATTCGTAGTACATCCTAGAGTCAACAAGCTTTATAAGACCTGTGTCGAAAAGCAGTTACTGATCAAAACCAATTCTTACAAAATACTTGATAAAATATCTTACCTTTACTGTCGGCTGTCAGCTTTTTATACTCTATCAAGTGGGCAACGTGCGTGTACCTGTGCACATTATGATGATAAACTGTTTGCGAAAAGAGACCATGTAATGCTTACCTTGCCTGTTCATCATCGCGAAAAGTTGGTCAAATTTGTGCTTTTGGACGCAGTCCTGCTTTGTATCGTCCAAGAACTTGTGGATAGATTTCGATGCATCAGCAGGGATACGGAAAGTCTGTAGGAATTCATCGAGACTAAGGCATCCATCCTCTAATGCAGAAAAAAGGGCAAAGATAAACCTAAGTAACTGAAGTGTCGTGCAAAATTATTTTTGGTTATGCGACCAGTGTAGATCAAGATTAGACTACACAAATATGCTGCATGATCTTTGATCTGCACTGTCCGCGTTCTGGACAAGTATCTGTTAATAAAACAGTAAGGTCTTGGCTTAAGAGCAAGGGGGTAGACGCAGGTAGACGACCACCTCTGCGATAATTTGTATCAGGGATTGGGGGCAAAAGCTTTTTCCCTCCTCCCTCCCCGATATTTGAACCTTTTGAGTTTCCTTCTAAACTGAAACTGTCCCTTTCGAAATTCTAGGGTAAATCTGATTTTTAATAATCTCTAGACTTTTCAAAACTGAAAGTATTTGCTGATGGGAATCTGCACGAAATCGGTACAAATAAGCTGAATTTGTTTTACAAGGTGTCCAAAAAGAAAAATAACAGTTTTAATGTCCATTTATTACGTCTTTATGTTCTCCAAAATCAACAAAAACTTGCGCTTATATAGACAATACGTTTAAGTTTTATCCTGTATCATTGTTAAGAGGGACACTCATATACTTTTCAGAAATAATGTAGATTTACTAGAATGACCATATTCTTTCCATGGTGTCAGTACAGTAGGTTTTGACTTTTTAAGATGTCTGGTCTATTGAAGGTTACATTCTCGCACTTGCTCTTTAAAATGTAGATTACATTGCAACAAGTGTCCACAATGAATTTGCGTCATGCACAGAATATTGTACTTAGTAAATTTACATTTTTCTGAAAAGTATATGAGTGTATCTCTCAAAACTGACATCCTCTGAACTAAACTGAAATTTATTAACAGTCGCTCCTGGTTAAACTAATTGGGCCGGTTGCATAATACAGGTTTAAAGATAACCTCGAGTTTAAACTCAAGTTTTACGCTATTCCATTGCATAAACACAGTTTACTAAGTCCCGGACTAACAGTTAAACCTAGCGGTTTTCTTTGTTATAGTGTAGCCTAAATTCAAGTTTAATTTATCCTTGTAACATACGAAATCTAAACCTGCATACAGGTAGGTTTTAGCTCCAGTTTAAGGTAAAAGTCATAACTTATTTCACTTTAGAAAGAGAAGATAGCAAACAATATTCTATTCTGAATCCAATACGGTATGTCAGAATGCGGAATAGCATGTGCAGGGCGATTTGGACAATTTGCCTTAGGATGAGTTATAAATCTGACGAAAAATATTTGGGTACAATATGGTTACTCGAAGCGCTGGGTTTTTCGTAGGTGTGTCCTTGGGAAAGACACTTCAGAGCCCATAGCCAGCTTTCGCGGACATGTAAAATTCGATATCTGCCTATTTTACCTGTATTTTTTTATATAGAATTATGAAGGGCCTGGGTAGATAAACGCTTATAACTTCATCAATTTTCAGAATTGAAAATTATCTCAAGTGAGGTAAGAAAATTCAATTTATTCTCTTTCAAATGAACTAAGTTTCATAAATTTCGTAAAAGAAACTTTTGGTCCTTTAAAATTTTAGGTATGGTTTATATAGAATAAAGAGGAAAAATACATTTTCCGAAGTAAAAAACTGACGTATTTGTTGAATTTTCTTTCTTTATGTTTAAATGTCAAAATTATCTCAAGTGAAGTCATAAAGCTTATTCATTGCTCTTTCAATTGGTATAAGTTTGAGTCGTTTTAAAAAATAAACTTTTGGTCCTTTTTACAGTTTTTTAATGCCCCTATCCTATTTTTTTCTTTTTCCGTGTTCGCTCGTATTGTGCCGGATTTTGCCGAAGATGGCCGAGTCTAACTGTTAGATAAGCCGCCCGGGTATCTTTGCTGTGTTACGTAATGTTATATTGACAAACGGACCCCCTGCTATGTTTATGATATACATGTATCCACATGATTATAAACTGGAATTTATACCCGGTTTGTTTGATCATGACAAAATCCCGAAGATATTTTATTATGTATTTCATAGATCTAATAAAAGACCAGAATTTGATATTTATGAGATTATTTCCATGGATTTACAATCACTAAGATTAAGATTTGAAATTAGAAAATGTACGTTTGCTATTCTTTCCACTCTTCAGCCTTTAGATCTTAATGCCGTAATAAAAGTATTTTCTGGCGACAGCTCACAAATTCATGTTTCCTTGCCATTTTCAAACCTGCCTTTGACCTGTCACATCAAAAATAATGTTTTTGAAAACATTGATGAAAAAGGTTTAAATGCTTGTTACCAACATTTTCTCCTTTTCTTGCAATGTTTTTAACTCTTTAAATGACAAATTCCATCGTCTGAGGCATATGTTATTTGTTTTTTGAAAATGACGTCAAAAAGAACAAGTCTGAAAATTTGTCTTTTGGTAAAGATTTAAATAAATTTAACCGGTGACTTTGCAAATAAGACATCTAACGACCCTGCGGTTGTTTGTTAAGGATAAAATATCAAAACGGGCGCATTAACTTTTTACAAGTTATCTCCTTTTTCTCAAAAAATATTTTCTACATTACTCAATCAGTTTCTCCTACAAAGAGTATTACCAGTAAAAAGAATGACAGTAGTAGATCTAACAGGTTAAAATTGACACAGACTATGATTATACTGTAGTGGGAAAAGGGAGTAAAACAAACGAATATTCCTTTACAAATGACTTATAATTAAAGTTAGCTGCTGCATAATTTATCATTTACGTGTAGACTGTAGAAAAATCCCAGAGAAATAGCATCTTCTGAAATTGCTCTGTGGGAAAAGGTAATACTTAACCCTGTACCACACAGTCCCAAGATTTAACGATCCTGTGGTAGAAAGCTTTTGAAAACAACTTGTAAAAAGTTGTTGCATTTACTCCTTTTCTCGCACTTATTTTGATTCTTTTAGAGACAAATTCCATCGTTTTAGTCACCTTTTATTTGTCTTAAGAAAATAATCTAAATTTAGACAAGTCTAAAATTCTGTCGTTTGGTGAAGGGTTAAATAACAAATTCAACGTATTGTTACTTTTCCAATAAACTTTTTTTTAATCAGTCAAACATTTTCTCCCTTCTTTCAAGTGTTCCCCTTTTGACAACTGTTATACATTAACTGTTTATTGGTACGAATTAGCCTAAACATTGAGGGGCTAATTGTTGATTCTTCCATATTTAAAACGACGCAACGTGCATAAAGCACAACCACAAAAATGTTATAGTTCAATGCATAGATAGACCTAAGTTATTCCTAAAAAGGAGTATGCAACTTTTAGTCTCTCTCAAGCTGGAAACATCTTGATAGAACTATTAATAGTAGTAGACATTGTGAGAAAAGTCGACATCGCTCATAAGCAAAAGCGTTACCAAATAGAAATCGGCGCCACACAGTCTATGGAGTATTCGGAACAAAATATTTTCTTCTTTTTGTTCTATCAAAACCAACTTTAAATGGATGCTTTCTTATATGCTGAATCTGTAACTTTTTGTGTGCATAAAACAATGTACATTTACTCTATCGGTTCTGAGCAGCATTCAAAATTAATATATGTGCTATAAATCAGTTTTATTTCTCTTTCTTCCCCACTTTTTTATTTTTTCAATCGTAGGGAGTGGAAATTATACAAATCAAAACCATCAAACCATGCACACAAATTATAATTTTTAAAATCTGACTTAATTACCCCATCAAGATATAACCTTTAGCTACTTACTAAACGACAAAATTTTAAGTTTTTTTTTTTAAGTTGAAAGCATTTGCAGACGACAAATGTGGCATATAACGAAACTTGCTTTTGAAAGGGTAGAAAACATTGTGGGAAAATGAGAACTTGTCGATCACAAAGATTTTCAGCTTTCCGTGTGTTTTCAAAAACCTTCTTTCTCAGGGTCTTAAAAGCATGGAATTATTTACTAAGTTATTTAACTACATATTGCACATTTTCCCCGTCAAAAGTTAAACTCGTTTCCAAATGACGAAATTTTGGACTCGACCAAATTAAAAGCATTTGCAAACTACAAATTAAATGCAACTCAAATGATAATGCCTGTCTTTGAAAAAGTAGAAAACTTTGTGGGAACAGGAGAAAATGCTGTTTACAAGAATTTTCTCTCTTTCCCACAAAGTTTTCAAAAGGCTTTTCTTTCAGGTCCGTTAGACTCGGGAGTGTACGATTACTTTAGTGTTAAACCGGTACTCCCAATACGCCGAAATTTCTGCTGTATTAAGCAACCTGTTCATATTGCGATATCAGGGATTTTTTGATAATAAAAAATCGACGCATAGAAAAGATTAGGACCAAGATCAGACTACTTGTTTTGTGCAGCCTGTTATTATTCTACACTGTCAGCAAAAGTGCATTTGGACGGATTATGTTTCAAGATCAGACTTTTTTTTTCAGTTTATAAATTACATGTATTGGTCTACATTGTCAGCAAAAAGTGCACTTAGTCGCAAAGTGCAGTTTAAGGACCGAACAACAGGGATCAGTTAATGTTTCAGAGAATCCAAACTTGAGGAATGAGTTCATTACAAACCGACAAACAAAGCTCAAATATAACAATTTCAATGGTCTTTTCATAAGAAAAATCTTGCTGTACCTGATGACCAATATTCTGAGCAGTCTGATATGGGTGCACATTCTGTGCATTCTGATACTGATCTTCAAGGGCTGCACTGTCCCTTAGCAGACACAGGGTTTAGGTTGAAATCCGGAAAAAAAAAAGCCAGAGCAGATATACAGTCTAGGCAAGGATTGTAAATTTGAATCAGGCTACTGTTACGTAATGTTACGTTTCTCTTATCTTTTATAGCTGCGGGATATCGAATATCGATTACCAGTATACACGGTCTAAGTTCGTCAAACTCCGGAAACTCCCGAACCTTTACGTATGATATCGATTACTTTCATCGATTTCTTGGTATGCGAGACTGCTGATAAGGCATGTCCGTGAAAGTTGGCTATGCTAGCCCAGTACGTGTGAAAACCCAGGACATTTCAAATATGAGAGTTGTCGCCGTGATATTTCTGAAATAATGTTGAATACAGCAAAAAAAAAACCAACAACATTCAATCAATCAAACCATAAAGATCAATTACGTACATCAGGATCTAACCCCAAAACACCGTTTTTTTTTTTCCATTTTAACTCATGTCAACCTTTGGAAACGTGGGATAAAGAGACATTGCTCTTAACGAGGAAATTGCCATTTTCCAGCAAAGTTCCCCTCCCCCATTCAAACAAGTCTATACACATCGTGCCGAAAAAGGGAACAAATGATTTTTTTGACAATGGACGGGTGTCACTGTCTAATGTGGTTAGGATAACTTGCCGTAATATCTATCTGACCAAATTGTTCTACATCCGAAGAAGACACTATCCTACCAGCATCTCTGATGTAGTATGGGTAAATAAGATGAACAATGACCGAAATTATTATTAAATATGTGCATTGCTGACATTTATCTTCACATTCGGCTGGACAATATAGACAACTATCATCCTACACATCTCGGTCCATACCTTCCGCTGCTTGAGCAGCTTGTTTTAGATAGATTCAGAAAAAATGAAACTATCCGGATAAAGAGAATAAATGAACTCTTCCTATCTTCCTCAGAATAGGACTTTATAAATCTAAGGGTTATCAATACGTTTCAAATGCAGATTAAGAGCCTCCCAGTATTCTCATTTACGATCAAAATGAGGCAAGACCAGTATTCAACAACTATGCAATCTAATCTTAATCTAGGCCTCACACAAATTGAACCGATGTATTGCAGCGTCACGAAAGGCTGTGATGGTTGATTATTTTGGACAGAGACACTTCTTAACACTTTACAAAATAAACCCTGGTTTTTATGGCTTCCGGGAAGACGGATTTGAAAACATTGTGGAAAAAGGAAAAATGCTCGTGCCAAGTATGTTATCAAACAATGTTTTCAAGTCTTCTAGAGAAAAAGAAATGCATCATTTGAGCCACAGTTATTTTGACGTCTGCAAATGATTTCAATTCGAACGAGATCAGAATGCTATTGTCTGGTAAAGAGTTATTCTCATATTTCATAAAAAAATCTACGATTTTTTTTATCTTCTCATGGAGTGTACTTAGACGGGCACTGTACAAGAGATCGATCAGTATATACAAGGATATATATGTGCTGTCTGATCTTAGTCAACCCTTTTTCTCATATTTATGTATTCTCCTATCCAGAAATGATTACAATCTAGTTTTAAAAAAAGTAACGGCTCTTCATGTTGATCCAACAGCAGCAGATCGTACTGGATGGCGGCGCATTCAAACCTGTATATAGACTCCGTCGTGCATAATCACGTGCAGAATGGTGTCTAGACAACAGCGGTGCGCTGACCAAATTCTACCCATTGTTTAGTCCTACCTGGAGGATAGCTAAACCTAGTCTGGATAGACTAGGGCTGGGTAGACTCGAGCTCAACTAGTTTTATGCAAACCGGGTTAAAATCTTGGTGTACCCAGATCTGGATTAGGCCTGGTTCCAGTCTTAAATAAACCGGCCCATTAAGTTTAAATATATTTGTTTGTAATCATATTACAAAACGATTGGGACAAAAGCTAACTAAGGCTTAAGTCCGTCTCCTAGGTAAAACTGATTTATGACCTAATTCATCCGTCAGGTCAGTTATCCTAATGACTCGTACTTTTGAAGAAGATTCCACTAAGACTGACTATTCTTGTTCAGTATCGGTTTTACTTTTTGTACATCAACTGTACATCATGAATGTGTGATCAGTTCAGACGTTTGCTTTCATGTGAACGAAATATAGCCGAAGAATTAAAACTGCAACTTGTCGCAGCAACCCAATTTCCAATGGACTCCGAAGAGGTGTTACTACTGACTCTGTTGACGGAAGGTCATTTTGCAGCTACAGAAGCGTCCACATCTACATCAAGTGAGATCACAAATATAGCTCTAGTGGCAGCGGACGGTTTAATATTGTTCTACTGCCTTCTTTTTATTAAGATCTTTGAGAACATGTTAGTTCTGCAAATAAAAGCAAAATTATCGGTTTTGGCATTTATTGACCTAACTTGTCTCTTGCAGAATAATGAAATTGTGAGTCCAAATGCAGCTATTTTTATCTTCACAATTAATTAATCGTGTCAGCTCTCATTACATCATGAACAAAATCTGGACATTTGACACTCGGAACGTATACAGGGCTTATTAAAATTCTGCAACATTATAATTTACCAATTGCTTTGGCGGTTTAGGTTAGTGTTTCTATGATGAACAATTTCATTATGGGATATCTGTACAGTATTATAGCTTAGCAGTTGACCTTGTAGAATGTTTACACATGAGTTTCTATTTTATAGGCACCTGAGTCAAAGGGGCACTGTTCTATAAGTAGTCGTTCTGGTGAGATAATATGAACCAAATGATAAATACAGAGGATATTTTCTTTTTCAGAGAAAGATCGAAATTCATTTCATGCTTTTCGGCAGGTTATCAAAAAATATCGGTGAAATATTTTTCCATATTTCATGGTTACGACCAGTGAAAAATACCGACTTTTATATTCCGACTCTTCAATTGAAGGCGAAAACAGTTGTTCCCGCGCACTAGTTACCTAGGTACAATGCGCGTGTCTCACAATCAGATAGAAATATGACGTAATTTACCTTACATTTCTCGCGCTTGACGTAATATTGTAATGCGTTGCTATGCGGAGGGGGTACGCCACGGGAATAACCGAAAAGAACTGTACTGGAATTCGATTAAGTTCCCCCCCAGAAAGGGTGAAAGGCATGAAATAAATAGAATATTTGTTTTTTTCGGTGAAAGATCGAAATTTATTTCATCTCGTGAACATCATCGGTAATATTTTCACTCGTAGCTGCGCCACTCGTGAAAATATTACCGATGATGTTCACTCCATGAAATAGATTTCGATCGTTCACCATAAAAAAACAAATATCTTCTATTTATTTCATCGAGTGAACATCATCGGTAATATTTTCACGGAGGCACAGCCACACGTGAAAATATTACCGATGATGTTCACTCGATGCGCCCCTCGTGAAAATATTTCCGATGATGTTCACCCGATAATACTAATTTCGATCTTTCACCGCAAAAACAAATATTTTATCTATTTCAAGCTTCTAGGCCTTTGTTCTCGGGACTATCATCAAAATCCAGTACACTTTTTTTTTCGGGAATTCCCCGTGGCGTACCTTCGCATAACAACGCATTATAATATTACGTAAAGCGTGAGAAATGTAGGGTAAATTACGACATATTTCCGTCTGGTTAATACCCCCGTCACACCAAACTCGTTTTCACTCCGTTCCGAAAATTTTTGCCAAACGGACTTAACCTGTGTTCGGACGGAGTGGATGTATCAGCAACCTTTTACGATCTGTTTACGAACTTAATGGACGGGTTAGGACGGGAAGGGTGCTCCAGAACTTTGGGCCTGTTCAAAATTTCTTGCCGTCCATCCCGTCCTGTAATTAGACGGAGTAACAACGTACTTAAAACGAGATGGACGTACTACAAACGGAACTGCCGTACTTTGATCCTAATAGAGACGCGGTGCAGTCAGGCATCAATTGGCAGTGCGTTTGCATTTTACCGACCGAAATTACACGTCCTATCCGTAGCCCGTTTTATGATTTTGTTGACCGGTGTAAGACTTTCTAAGAACAGGTTTGGTGAAACAGGGTGAAGGCATTATCGGGCCAAAATTACATGTTTTATCCCGACCGCAACCCGTTTTCCGATCGTGTTAGAACGGGGTAAGACGTTCTGAGAACTAGTTTGGTGTGACGGGGGCTTAAGTGGCACGCGCATTTTACCTAGGTAACTAGTGCGCAGGAACATACTGTTTCCGGCTTCAATTGACGAGATAAAAAATAAATTCGGTCTTTTTCGCTGGTCGTAACCATGAAATATCGAAAAATATTTCACTCTTATTTCTAGATAAACTACCGGAAAGCATGAAATAATGGATTTTTATTTCTTAAACTTCGTATTACTAGAGTGCAAACGTAACATGGCGTCAGAAAAGGATAATTGTCCTTGAAAACAAACCGACTAATTGAATAAACAGTATGGTTACAGTCGTAAATCCTAATGGAAACGTCAGAATATGTCTGAACGTAAACAACAACATTATCGGTAAAATTGGTTGAAGATGATGTCATGTCAAGAATACTAAGATGGAAATAATTTTGTTAGATGCTACTTCGTCTTTTTGGCAAACTGAGTTTAATGAGGAAAGTTTGTAGAAGTAGATTTCGGCATTTAAATTTAGCTTTTTGGACATGCGCAAGCTTGTAAAGTTAGGCAGTGTGCGATATTTCAGATCAGGCACTAACTGTTTGGAATTTATGATAGATGATAATATTAAATTGGTCACAGTAAAAACACGAGAGGAACACGATAGACGCCCTGAGAGAGCATTTTAACTAGCAAGAAAAAATTATCTTAAGTTATACAACGCAAAATGTCGATTAAGAAAGAAGTACGATATGCAGGTCATTTTTTGACAAATAAGGGTGTAAAACCAGATCTAGAAAAGTTTAACACGGTCGGGAAAAATGCAAGCTCCAAAGAATAAGAAACAGCTGGTACATGTATGGGATTCATTCAGTACTTAGTATAATATGCAGAACCTATCATCAAAGCAAGAACCTATAATATTACAACCAAAACGGATATGGTTTTTGACTAGGGATAAACACAAGTCAAATATTTTGAAGATACTAAAACCATGGCTGTAAACGTGCCAGTGTTGAAATACATTGATCCCAAATGAACACATAGCACTAACATTGGATGGTAACTCAAAAGGACTTGGTGCTGCAGTGCAGCAAAAGTATAACAGTTGCATTTGCATCACAAGCATTAGCTGCTTCACAAAAAAAGATATTCTCAAATAGAAAGAGACATTAGCTATACTCGTAATGTATGCGATACGTAACTTCAGACAAAATGTATGTGGACAGAAAATCACGCTTGGATCGGATCATGATACGTTGCAGCCATTGTTTTGAAAAAGCAGAAATTCTATTGATATTCTTGAGAAAGCTGTATGACATGTCTGAGCATGAATTAGATGTTGTAAAAACGAATGAAAAATCAATGGACACAGCAGATATATTGTAATGAAGTTTTCCGAACGAAAGTTTAAAAAGAAAAACCCAAATAAAGAGTACATCATTGCAGGTATGGAGCAATACCTTTCAATTTCACAAGGAATGTGTAATCAGCTAAAAAAAAGCCACTTTATCATACATTGAGCTTCAATAGTTGCAACAAACCATTGAAAAATGGACGCTCCTAAATAAATAATACAACATTGCAGGTATGGAGAAATAGCTTTCCATTCTAAAAACAAGAGGGCCATGATGGCCCTAAAGTCGCTCACCTGAGTCTTTTGACCAAACATGACCCATTTTCAATCTCTTTTGAGATATCATGACAAACAATTTACTAAGCTTTCATAATTATTGGAGTGAAAATTTGGCCTCTAGCATATACACCAGCTTTTTCTAGAATTTGTCTCAGTGACCTACTTTTTATCCAACCATAGCCAATTTTCCCATTGTAAATATTATCAAAACAAAGATCCTGACCACCTTTCATACGTATTGGACAGAAAATGTGGCTTATAGAGCATACACGGGTTTTTTCTAAGATTTGAACTACTGACCTAGTTTCTGACCCAACATGACCAATTTTCGAAGTCATGTGAGATGTAATCAAGTAAAAGATTCTGACCAACTTTCAAGAAATTTGGACTGAAACTGTGGCCTCTAGAGCGTACACAAGATTTTTTTTAAGATTTGACCCAGTGACCTAGTTTTTTGCCTGACATGACCCATTTTCAAACTTGTCCAAGATGTCATCAAGACAAACATTCTGAACAAATTTCAAGAGTTTTGGACCAAAAATGTGGCCTCTAGAGTGTACACAAGGTTTTTCTAAGATATGACCTACTTTTTGACCACACATGACCCATTTTAGAACCCATCCGAGATATCATAAAGACAAACATTCTGACCAACTTTCAAGAGCATTGGACTGAAAATGTGGCCTCTAGAGTGTGCACAAGATTTTTCTAAGATTTGACCCAGTGACCTAGTTTTGGCCCAGCATGATCAATTTTCGAACTCGTCCGAGATATCATCAAGACAAACATTCTGACCAAGTTCCATGAGTATCGGACTGAAAATGTGGCCTCTAGTGCGTACACAAGGTTTTTCTAAGATTTGACCTAGTGACCTAGTTTTTGACCCGACATGACCCATTTTCAAACTCATCCAAGATATCATCGAGGCAAACATTCTGACCAAGTTCCATGAGTATTGGACTGAAAATTTGGCCTCTAGAGCGTACACAAGGTTTTTCTAAGATTTGACCCAGTGACCTAGTTTTTGACCCGACATGATGCATTTTCCAACTCGTCCGAGATATCATTGAGACAAACATTCTGACCAACTTTCATGAGTATCAGACTGAAAATGTGGCCTCTAGAGCGTACACAATATTTTTCTAAGATTTGTTCTAGTGACCTAGTTTTTGACCCAACATGATGCATTTTCCAACTCGTCCGAGGTATCATCGAGACAAACATTCTGACCAACATTCATGAGTATCGGACTGAAAATGTGGCCTCTAGAGCGTACACAAGGTAAAAGTTGACGACGGACGACGGACGCCGCACGACGCACGACGGACGCCGGACACAGCACGATCACAAAAGCTCTTCGTGCTCAGGTGAGCTAAAAAGTGTAGTCAGAAAACGCCAAATTGAGCTTTAACAATGAAACGGGATTTCGTCAGTTTACTTCAAAAACCTCGTAACTACAGCTTGTAACAAGCTGTAGTTACGAGGTTTTCAAGTAAACCGACGATTTGCTACTCATGAGTAATAAAATGATTATACCAAAGAGCATGAGAAACCAAGGTCAATATTCATCAACCATTCTCAGGAACATTCTGAGTCTTACTGACCAAGATTTTCTGAATTTAGAAGTAACACAACCATTTGGTTTAGCCAATCAGGAGCTGTATTATTTTCAAATTTAGAAAATTCTGGGGAATAAGACTAGGAACGTTCTTAGGACTGGTTTGTGAATACGGACCTAGATTTTGTATTACTCGTACACGAATCACCTCTTGGAGTATGTATTGGCCCGGAACAAATAGTTCGGTAAAAGACAAAATTTCCAATATTTTATATCTGTGCGAAGAGCTAATATATGATTCCAAACGAACCAATCATTGAAAGTGATTTGTCTGAAAGACTATATCGTGAAAATCGTGTTGACATTTTAAGTAAGAAATGAATAATATCTCCTTACTGTGGACTAAACGCAAAATAGCCGGAAATGTCTAAATTAGATAATACTAGTGACCAGCGAATATGCAATTTGATATTGAAATCAAATAAGTCAAAATATGGAACACCTGAGGAAGTTATTTCTGACAATGCACAACAATAGCTCCGAATTAAAAGAAAAACTTCAGACGCACAACCTCGAGTCCTCAGTACTCAAAATTCAATGTAAGAAAGTCAAAAGTGCAAGTATGGAAATTACTGTTAAAGAAGGTGATAGATAATCTGTTTTGGTACGGTCGGTCAAAGTGTAACTCGCCGGAAGAAAAATAGACTTGAAAACCAGGTTGAATGTGAATAAAAAACAGAGAGACCTGGCAACTTTTGACCTAGTTTAAAAATTCATATATTTGCCAGTGACTAACACTTGGAACGACAATACAATAACAAACTGTCATCTTAACAATAATTTTCATACTTTTGAATGGTATGAATAAAATTTGAATGCAATTTTACAACCCCATTGTTTACTTGTGGTGGCTATTGGGCTTTTAATCACGTTAATTTGAAAGGTGCAGTTAAGTATCCTTAACAGGTAGTCGGAAAGAAGATAAAGAGAGAAATGAAATTAATCTTGTTTGAACGTAGACTGGTTTTACTGTACTAGTGTACTGAATTATAGAACAGAACAGAACAACATTCTATTTGACGTGTACACAGTACATAGTCATATTTACATCAAAAGTCACATAAATTCCAAGGTCACCCTCTCTTGTTCTCTTTATCTTCTTTTCTCTCTCTCTCTGTCTCTGTCTCTGTCTCTGTCTCTCTCTCTCTCTCTCTCGTCCTTCTCTCTATCTCCCTCGCTTTCGATCCCTCGCACGCTCTCTCTTTCTTTCACTCTGCTCAAGTCATGTAAACTGTATTGAACAAAAAATGCTAATTTAATAATTACAACAAGTATAAGGAATCAACTGAGGATGATGATATATGAATATAGTGTATCTGTAAACTTCGTTTGGAGGGGAAAAAAATAATAATGATACTAACTGTAAAGTGTGTTAAATCGTAGTGAAAAAGCTGATGTCAGATAATTACCGAACATAGACAATACAGTTAGGTCGTTACTCGACAGTAAAGAGGTAATTTTAAACATACTAGGTCTGATATAAAAATACTTATCTAGGTACTTCCGACATAAGTGTTTGTATTTCGGGCACACTAGCGAGAAATGAAAATCGTCCTCAATTTCGCCACTTTGGCAACTTTGGGATAGCCTTTCATTTCTCGGTATATTATTTCTAGAAAATCTTCCAGTCTGAATCTGGAAGGAATGGGCTGAAATCCTTAATTTACAAATATATGAACGGGATAAAAGAGGCAATTTGTCTAAGTACTCTTCGCTTTCAAACTTTGACTTAATATGTTTGTAAAGGGTAAGCATGGTACTGTTACTGATTTTTGCAAACCACTATGCTTAAAGCAATCTATTATGCGTTCCTTTAAAAGAGGCACAAATTCCTTTACATCAAATGTTGGATTAATAAAAACTTCAGAAAAACCAAAATCGTCAAAAATACTCTTAACGTCTGAAACCCAATTTTTCTTCCCTTTAAGATAATCACCATACGCATCATTATAAACATTTTGTATTATTATGTTATCTGAATTCATAATTTTAAACCAATACTTCACAATTCGTATGTATCTGGTAATATACAAAGGATGTCTATCTAATTCACCATAAACTGCCATATTACATGATCTGTTATTAACACAAAGTATACCTTTACAAAACTTAAGTTGTATTCGTTCAATTTCTTTAGATTTACTTTTTCCCCAAGT
The DNA here is from genome assembly GCA_946811185.2 of Hippopus hippopus. Taxonomy (NCBI): domain Eukaryota; kingdom Metazoa; phylum Mollusca; class Bivalvia; order Cardiida; family Cardiidae; genus Hippopus; species Hippopus hippopus. Next base: position 51,895,638 of record OX328098.1, on the reverse strand, counting down.
CTCACAAGAATATCCTAAAATAGAACCAACAAATGCGTCGAACAATTGACAAAGTATTTTAGCTGACAATCTAAATTTTGAACAGTTTACTAAAAGAACATTTAGGGCTTTCAGCGCTTTTGAAGAGAGATATTCTCGGTTTTGTGCAAAACTACCAGTGTAATGAAATAAAGTCCCCAAATAACTAAAATTATCTACTGATTCTATTACCTTTCCCTTGTATGTCCATACTTCATCAAGTTTTAAAGGTCCTCTTTTCCTAAAAACCATAATTTTTGTTTTATCAACATTCACTTCTAAACCCCATTTGTCGCAATATTCACTCAATTTATCTATATTACTTTGAAGTTCTGATGGATTTTTCCCAAAAATAACCATATCATCTGCAAATAATAGAATGATAATAGATAGTTCATTAATACTAATTCCAGAATTTGGATTCTCTAACAAGAAGAGTTCTAAGTCCTCAAGGAATAATGATACTAGGATCGGAGAGATTGTCTCCCCTTGCCTCAATTCAATCGTGTAGTCAAAAAAATCTGAAAGTAAATTACCATTTTTCACACATGATTTAACTGTACTGTACATATCTCGTATAATCCTAAGTGATTTTCCTTGAATGCCGTGTTTATATAATTTTAGCCACAGGGCATTTCTGTTAATGGAATCAAAGCATTTCTTCAAGTCAACAAAGACACAGTACAAACGTTTGTTTTCGTTGAGAAATTTTTGTACAATACTCATTAATATAAAACTTGCGTCAGTGGTTGAGACACCTTTTTTAAACCCAAACTGTGCATATGATATTACTGAGTTTTCTTCACAAAATTTATTAATTCTGTTATTCAGTACGCTAGTAAATAGCTTAGATAAACAACTAAGTAAAGTAATGCCCCTATAATTATTAGGGTCGTCTAACATACCCTTTTTATGGACTGGTACAATTAATCCTTTAGACCATTTGTCTGGGAAAAAACCCGAGTCAAAAACTGCGTTAAAAATGTCACAAATATGTGAGGCTAAAATATCACTACTTTCAATTAGATACTCATTCATTAAATGATCATTGCCCATAGCCTTACATCTTTTCAAGGATTTTATGGATAACAAAATTTCTTGGACTGTTATACGTGAATTAAGTTCGTCAAAGGGGGATTCTTCACAGTTAAAATCATGATTACTGCAAAAATCGTCTGCTTGTTGATTGGAACTTTGAAAAATATCTGCCCCCAACGATTTGAAATAAGTGAAAAAATCTTCAGTTGAGATGCTGTTACTTTTTCTTCTTTTCTTTTTGAAAAATTTCCAAAATTCTTTCGGCCTTTCTTTCATTAAATCAGTCAGTTTTTTAATTTGTATATTTTCAAATTCTCTTTTCTTTTTACTACAAAGTTTTTTATAAGCATTTTTAAGTCGGCAAAAATTCTGTCTGTTACAGTGAGTTTTACAGCTATTAAAAACACTTAAAGCGTTCACATAGAGCTGACATGCTTGACCGCACTCTGCATCAAACCAGTCACGGTCGTTCGGAAGCTCCGAATCAGTAAACTTACTAGTACTGGAATAATTAGTGTTAGCACGATGGCAAAATAACGGATGTGCTACATTAACAATAGTTGATGTAAAGTTATTTAAAACATAATTGACAGAAGTTCTACTATTTATATCAATACTATTCACTAGTTCATTAATATTGGTAATTTTGCAATCAAGCCCAGTCGAAAATCTGATTTGCGTGATGCATCCCATTTATGCACATAGTCTGGAGAAATTTCTCGTGGCTCATTGATAATATTGCATTTAAGAGAAAAGGACATACACGTATGGTCACTATGTTCATTAAAAGGCTTTATGGCAAAATCACTTAAAAGATAAAAACATTCAGGCTTAGTAAGCAAATAATCTATGACTGAAGCACCCTGAGCATTTGCAAAAGTATAAGTACCACGAGTATCCTGATATAATCTACCGTTAACAATCCTAAGCCCCGTGGCCTTACGAAGATCAAGAATGCGTACTCCGTGACTATTACATACACTGTCCATTGATGACCGGGGCATGTAACAATCAGGTATATAGTCGTCATGATCGATAAAGGAGTCATATCTATCAAAAGGAATACAATCATTTCTATTACCAACACGACAATTCCAGTCACCAACTACATACAAAGAACCAATGTGTTTCAAATTCAAAAATATCATTTTGCAAAACATCGAAAAAGTCAACATTTACAAAGTTATATGCGGGGGAATCCTCGCCCCATATATATATATAAACACCGCAAATGCAGACGTCACTATCAAAACCGAAAAAAGAGTGATCAAGCTTCAGCCATATAACGGTATCATGATGGTTTCGCATAATTTCGACCCCATTCTTAAGATGATCCTTAACATAAAGAATTACTCCCCCACTGTTCCTCTTCGCTCTACGATTCTGAAATTTTCTGTGGTAGTTAAAAGAAGTATAGCCTGTAAAATCAACATTGCTATCGGCATTAGTCCATGTTTCAAAAAGAAAAATAATGTCATATTGGGAAATAAGATTACAAAAGTCATCCGACTGCTTTTTCTCTGCTGTTAGTCCATTTACATTCCAAGAAAGAACACGTACATCACCCTCTGTGCATCCCTAGTCCAGTTTCACTGGCCTCCCTTCCACATATAGAGTGTCATACGAAATCCAGGCTTTCTTTCCGTCCTTTTTATAGTCTTTCAGCTTTGAAAATAACTTTCTCCTTTTATCAACCACTTCCTTCGGGAATTGCTCGATTACAAAGTATTCAGTTCCTTCAATAGACTTCTACTGCTTGCGTACGAGTTCTCTCTCTTTGAAAAAGGTAAAGTTAGCCACAATGTTTCTGCTCTTTCTCACAGTTTTTGGGCCCATTCTGTGTACTCGTTCAAACCGGATTTCACTCACTAGGTCCTGTGCGATTTTTATTTTTTCTACAAGAAACTGCCTAAGAACTTTCTCCGTGTCTTCCGAATCGATTTCTTGGATATTTCCAAATACAAGGTTATTGCGCATGGATTGCGACTGTAAATAGCACACTTCGTCTTTAAGGGAATCCCTTTCCTTCCTAAGATCACAGAGTTTTTCGCTGATACACCCTACTGAAAAATCCGTGCTTTCAACTCTCTCCTCAACTTTACTCAATCTTTCGTTTGTCTGAACTTTATGATCGTGCACTCTAGCCCATAAATGTTTCATATCCTTATCAAATTGGTCAGCTTTTTTCTCCAATAAATCTAGTTTTTGCAGTCTTTCATCCATGACATTCAAACGTGAACTAATTTCAGTCAAACACTTCGTAATATCGGCGTTTGTTGGCATAATGGACTTATTGGCACAATCGTTTTCTTTTTGTTGAGTTGTCAGCGACGCCATTTTGGGATGGGTGGGGAATGGGGCTGCTAAATCAGACTGATCTTGAACTGTTTCAAATATTGTCTCACAATTATTGGAAATGTCACGTGCACCATTTTCTTCTGTATATAAAATGGAGTTTGTTTGACTCAGCACATCAGAAACACTTACATTGTCGTTTTTCGGTGACTGGGTAAATCTTCCCGCCTTTTCCACATTTCCATTGTTCTCACTATCGTCACTTCTTTGTCGTCTCCTGTTCCTATTTCTATTTCCATGTCCCATTTTCACATAAACTCCAGTTAGCAAAACGTATGGTCCTCATCGTTACACATATCTCTTACACAAAACAAAAATCACTCAGTTGAACTAAGACAGGTCAACACCATAAAATAAACGAGAGCTACGAATCAATACGTCCATTGCTTTCGCGACCTTTTTTTTTTGAGCCCTTACTATAGACATCGGGTAAACAAGATCTATTAACTGGAAGGTATGTGCGTTATGTAAGTAAATTATTCATTGTTACCTAAATCTGCTTGTCTTATGAATGCCAAAGGATAACGTTATATTTTAGCATTTAATCTTGGGGAAGGATTGGCGTATGAGAAGAAAAGGACCAATGTAGATGCGTTTGATATTTATTGTACACATGTAGTTCATGAATAAAGGACTGAAAGCATCATTATGCAAAACCAATTTAAATGATTATTTCCCTGAAAAATGTAAATGAAGTGCTCTAAGCAAATACTTTTTATTGTTATTGCGTCTACCGACTCTCTCGTAACAACAAAATTTAAGACAACTATGTCCTTTTTAAAAAATTGGAGACATCGTTGAGGGTGAATAAGGACTGGTGTGAAGCATATTTTGATATGATACATCTGAATATCTTGAATATCTAAAGAAAAAGGGATCGAAAACCTTATTTTCTTTAGTGAGCAAGTCCTTAACCCTTTACCAAAGAATCTCTAGTTTTTACGACCCTGAGATAGAAGCCTTTTAAAAACATTGTGGCAAAGGGATAAAAATGCTGGTAATCAGCATTTTCTCCGTTTACCACAATGTTTTCTTCCCTGCTGGAAAAAAATTTCAATTTTTGAGTTACGTTTATTTTGTCGTCTGCAAGTGCTTTGAATTTGGACCAGTCTAAAATTTTGTCGTTTGGTGAAGAGTTAAAAAATGTTCAGCTGGGTCCCTCGTAAGATTTTTGAAACTTGGCCTTCGGCTTGGAATCCAAAACCTACCCCAGGACAGGACAAAATTTAACTCTTTCACTTCCAATGTCAACTTGTATAGCTTTTGCGTACAGCGTAGAACAAGATCCGACTATGCTAATCATACAGTCTGAACTTTGACCTAAACCTTACGCTACCTGATCCGTGGCCCATCTAAGACCAAAGTCCACTTCTAATCCACAAATAACTAGTTTTAGACCCCGAGAAAAGTAAAATCAATTTAATTGGCAGTAAAAGAGTTAATGAAAGGGAAAATAATACTTGTTGCCTGTAAAAAGTAAGTAAGTCGGTGTAATTAGTAAAAACCCTTACTGTTGGCGTCGGCGACCGTCAGAAGCTTTTCCCATTCTGCCGCTACCACCTGAAGGTCATTGTTTAAGTCCAGGGCTTTGAAGATATCCTCTATCAGTTTTGGCCATTCAGAAAGGGAAGGCAGTTTGGCATCAACAGCGGTGCTAGGGTACAAAGGTAAAGGTAAGTTCACAAGATAATTCTTAACCAAACAGTCCCGAGTTTTTAGCGACCCTCAGGAAGAAAGAGGAAATCATGTTAACAAGCACTTTTTCTTTCTTTCCTAACAATGTTTTCAATACAATACAATAATACAATACATTTTATTTGCTACAATGTAAACAATGTACATTTTGCAAAATAACAATAATAAAACAATATAGTAGTCAACGTGACTTTTGATTTACTTGAAACTATTAAACGGGAAAGAGAGTGATATAATTATTCAAAGAGTGAAGAAGCTATTCTGTAAGTGAAAAATATACGTGACGTGTTTTGATTTAAGATCTTGTCCATTTTTAGCGAAATTTTTAGCGAAATTGGGATGATTCTATTGCTGAGAGAATAGTTTGAATTATTTATTTCTGTGGTATTTATATCGTTTTAAACATTACTCCAGTTATATCACAGTGGCAAGTGCACTTATTCATGCTCTCTTTATTTCCGTTTACACTTACACCTCACAATAATCTTTCTAAGAAACTGGCTGCTTTTTAAATATGTATATACATATTTTCGAAAACAATGTTCATTTTATATTAAAAAACAAATATTTTTTCTTTGATGAAAGATAGAAATGCATATAAAGATAAGCAAAGAAACATACCACCTAGTGACCTTGTATACATATATAACATTACTATTAAATATAGACCTTTCCTTTTGTACTATATTTATATTGACATCAGCATGAAAAATAAATACAAAAACTTCATCTATATACTAAACATTATAATCGAGGTTTGAAATTCTCTTGTCTAATATGAGACTTTATAAAGCCTGCATGATAATGTACTAACGATCTTTTATACTTTCTTAGAGTAATGCTTTGAAAACATTATTTTCGCGCTCGTTAAGAGGATAGCTATTGAAAACATTGTGGTAAAAGGTGACGGAACATTTCAGAGTTGATATAGTTTTATCCTTCTTTAGAACAGTGCAAGCATTACGATTTTACATTGTGACTATATATGCTCCATTACAGGAAAGCTTTTGAAAACATTGTAGCAAAAGGAGACAAATCATCCAAATGTCAATATCTTTTATAATTCTTCGGATTAAAGCCTTTGAAAACATGCGACTTTTCGTGCTCTTTTAGTGGATAGCTTATAGAAACAATGTGGCAAAAGGTGATATATCATGCGAGGGTAGGTATAGGGTATACATGGTAATTAATATTCTCCAATAATTGGCATCTACTGAAAACGGGAAAGTAGAAATCGGCGTAACTCAGCAAAGTTAACATAAATACATTATACAATATTCATGTATCTAAATATCTTTTGAATAACAATATTTACTTATTTGCTTATAAGCACACAAATATTTGAATACTACAGTTTATGCCTCTATAACTCATAGAAGGCTTTCTTAAAACAGACAGACAAACTCAATGACATAAGATAACATTAATATTTGATACAGTTTAAAACTTTTGAAAACATAATGGTTTTACGGCATTTTCATCAGTATTTCGGTGATTTATTGTTACTGTTTATGTTAATGTTTTTCTATTATTGTTTTTTTCAGTTAAAGTGTTATTTTTTTTATCTGGAAAATTGAAAGTGTCGACTAATTGGGCGTTTCAGATATACAGGTCATGTTGTCAGTCTTGATTTCACACGAAGTGTAAATTGTGAATGGAGATCAAAACGGCCCGGTGCCAAAACGACCCATTACCGAAAAAACCCTCTTTTTCGTAGGAACTTAAAATATTTTAATATTTCTGCAGTGGATATCTATTGCAAACAATTCGAGAAAAGCACACATCGCCTGTTGAAGGATTAAGTCCGTCTAACGTTTCGGAAGTGGGCTGCTTTTGTCCACTCCCTGTATTTGACATGATCACAAGTGGGATATATCAAGTTGTGTATCTGTCATGACACATCTACTGTCAGTAGTGTCCTCTTCTGTTTATAGACAATACGCATCATTGAAATTAAATATTTATTTTCTGATTTTCTTCTCCAAATGTTTCAATTTGGTCAGGTCAAAAGCTTCCCATGCTATCAGGAGTGACAAACATTTCACTTGTATGTAGTACAATGTATTAGGCCGGTAAACACAGAGATCTGTTAATAGTTATATACCCATTTTTCAATAGCAAACTACACAAAGGGCATATAGAACCAGAAAATTGCCTTCACTGCCCATTAAATGGACCTTCCAGTACATTTTCAGTTCAGCTTGCAGCTACTCTTAAATCACTGTCTTTGACAGAAAAAAAAGGAGAATTTCCTACAAAATGGAAAAAATTAGTGAACTTTCTGAAAAAGTTGGCTCGTGAAGTGTGAGGACCTGTATGCAACTCTGTTCCTACTTTTATACATTGGAATCAATTACATACACCAGTGGCCTTCACAATTGCATCATTTCGAATTAACCTGTGTACCTTACAACCTTGTGTGTTTGATGACTTCGGAATATTTAAAGCTTTTTGAAAATATTGTGGGAAAAGAACAAAATGCTAGCCTAGCACATGTACCTGTTTTCAGCATTTTTATCCGCAATGTTCAATACCATGCAAAAAAAAATCCAATCGTTTGAATCTACTTTCAGTTGTCGTTTGCTAATACTTTCAATTGGGGATTCCAAAGGCCCCCCAAAAATTGTTCTTTGGTAAAAAATAGTAGCATAATTATTAGAAAAAAAAAGACAAATCTGCAATTATCCCTTTGCGCCACAACCCCGAGTTCTGATGACCAAGAGAAAGAAGCCTTTTGGAAACATTGCAGGAAAAGGAGAAAATGCTGGTTACCAACATTCTCTCCTTTCCCCCAAATGCTTTCAATTATATCATTGACAAATTCCATAATCTGAGTCGCATTTCAATTGTTGTCTGTAAATGCTCTCACTTTGTACAAGTCTACTTCTGTGTTGTTTCAAAAAGAGTTAACAGTGTGGCAAAGTAAAAGTTGCTTTTGACAAGCAATTTTTCCTTCTTTAATGATGGTTTTTTATTCTGTGTCAGAGAACTTAAGGTTATCTAATAACTTTGAAAGCTTTGATTTTGGACCAATTTGAAAACAGTATAAGTTGTGTAGGACTTTGTACAAATTTGACTTTTCGCTCCTCATACAGTGGACAGCATTGGAAAACATTTGTAAAAGACCAGTTGCAGCCAGTGATCAATTCTTTTCAAAATGATTTCTGTGCTATTAAAAATATTATGTTTTTGCCTTTCCTTCAAATGTTTTTCATTTTTTAAATTTTCAAAAAAATTCACACTGTACACAGAAAGTTTATGTTGAAATTGATATTTTAAAATTTCTCACTAAAAACATCAAGGCAGCCATGAATATTGAGCTACATGTGTGTTACAAAATTAAATGGTGCTGAAAAATGTGTTCCTTTAGCAAGTTTTAACTTAATGCCTAAAAAATTTGATTTTACATAAATCCACTGTAGAAATCTTTGGAAAACAGTATGACACAAGGACCAATCTTTTTGTGATAAAATGTAACATGCAAATGGTTGGTTGCTTCCGCAAATGCTTTTTTCATTGAATGTAGACTTTTATCTCCTAAAACTTTTTCACTGTGGCAAGTTGCAGTTAATGATAATGGTAAAAGTATTGTGTATATGAGATATTATTGGTATATTAAACTATCATTATAATCCTGGTGTATGTCATACAAACGCCCAAAATATACTTCTCTCCCTCAACAGAGATTTTCAAGTAGAAACATTCCCAACTCTAGTAATACATGGAATATGGATAGCTGCATTGTTTGCTGTGATACAATTGCAAAATGTTGAAAGCAACCAACCTTCAGGAACACTTTGCCAGACAACAAAATTTGAGACTTGTATGATTTGGAATTATTTGCAGACAAGAAATGAAATGTGTCACTTGTGTCTTTGCTGAGAAAATGAGAACATGCTTGCCAACATTTTCTTCTTTTCCCACAATGTTTTCAGATGTGTAAATATTTCCCATGGTAGTGAAAACTTAGGATTCAGGAATACTGGCATCTGTCACAGATTATTAGATAACTCTTTACCACAAGTGGCTTATAAGACTGTAGATACTGAATATACTGTGTTGTTTGAAGAAACCAAAAGTATGTCAAATTTAATACATGTACTTTTAGTGTTTTATGACAATAGTGTGAGTAGTGGGAAACCAACATCATGATTCTCAGAGAATTTTGCACAACACAGATACATACTTCTCTCCCTCAAAAAATATGTTGATGAGGAAAAGCAACACGCAGCTTATGCAGACAGTTGTGCAAATTCAAAAAACAAATAGATAAGTATAATGGCTGCTATGATACAACTAAAATGTTGTGAAACATTGCAAATTGGGCAAGGTTCCATCCTTAACTTTTTGCCAGATTACAAAATTTTGGACATGTCTAATTTGAAAGCATTTGCAGACGACAAATGAAATGCAACTGAAATGAGGAGACTTGTTTTTCCTGGGGAAATGAGAAAATGTGACATGTACTTACCGGTAGTTTCTTCTTTGTTCACAATGTTTTCGGAAGTATGGATATTCCCCAGGTTAGTGAAAACTTAGGATTCAGGAATACTAGCATTTGTCACAGATAATTAAATAACTCCATACTTCTAGTGGCTTATTGAGCTATATATACTAAATATACTTTGGTGGTAGAAGAAGCTCACAGCTTTCATATTCAAATACATTAATTTCACTTTAGCATTTTTCTTGCAGGTTTGTACAGTTCACAGCTGATTTGGTCTTTAATATTCCAAGTTTTCAAGCCCAGCTTCAGTTTTATACTAGCACACTTTATGCAGAATTACAAAACCATCTTCAATGTCATTCTTCTGTTCACAGGATGCATCACAACAGTATGTTGACAGCTCTTGAAATCATGTTTTGAAGTGTTTGTGCTCTCACAACACATATCTGGAAAAAAAATATAGAACCAACTGAATTTCAAATTTCTCCTTTTTACAAAACGTAACATTTTAATTCTTCAGTTACGTTGCAAAATATGGTTTTATTTTCACATGGTTAGACTATAATGAGAATTTGTTCAGGATATGGCCAACTATCAGAGATCCAATCATTTTTGACTAATGTGCGGTACTGCGCTTCCACCTTTACTGAAATAACCCCTTTTTAGGCTGCCATCTTGCAATTAAGACCGAAAATAGCCAAGTTTTTGAGCCCACAGTTATCCAACCTTGGCGTCGAAAATCACTAGATTTGATTTAAAAACAAAAAGAAATACTTACTGCTTATAAATATGTCAAAATATGAACAAATTTATTTCTAAAAATAAATTGAGAATGCTACAACTATCACTAGGGTCCCGCCAAATTCACCACATTGGTCCGCCATTTTGTGATGAAATACCGAAAATAGCCCAGTTTTGAGCCCATAATTATCTAACTTAGGAATCGAAAATCAGCACAAAATTAGCTTTAATACAAGGAGATGTACTCTATCTCGTGATTTTTACCAACATGTTGCTATTTGGACGCTACTTTATGTACTTAAAAAGTACTTTTGCACGTCACTAAATCCTCCTGCCGAACATCCCCTACGGGGCAAACATGATTAGGTCATGATTTTTTAACGCCAAAATAAGCATATAAAACAAAATCTCCGAAAAAATTGATGTTACATATATTCTAAGCATGTAAATATTCGGAAACTTACCTGTTGAGAAGGACGTATGGGATAACCAAGCAAAACGTTGATTAAAACAGTGACCGTCGTATGCCGAAATTTAAGATGGCCGCCGTTTTTTCCTTTGCGGTCAATTCGAAAGAAGACAGTGAATAACCGGAAGTTATACCGCGTTTCTTATCCCTGTATATAAGATCCCAGGGATCGTATATACACAGGGATAGGCAACGCAACTGGAGTTAAGACCAATTATCGATTTTTCACTGACTTACCTGTACGGCGTCCAATAATCCGTTGTCGTTCCTTGCAAGTTATTATCTTCCTTTCAGATAATATAATTCCTTGCCGATTCCGACAATTTTTATATCCGCCAAAGAAGCGCTTAGTATGAAATGCGTTTCAATGTTTATGACAATGTTTTTCTATTATTGTTTTTTTCAGTTAAAGTGTTATTTTTCTTATCTGGAAAATTTAAAGTGTCGACTAATTGGTGCGTTTCAGATATACAGGTCATGTTGTCAGTCTTTATTTCACACGAAGTGTAAATTGTGAATGGAGATCAAAACGGCCCGGTGCCAAAACGAAACATTACCGAAACAACCCTCTTTTTCGTAGTAACTTAAAATATTTTAATATTTCTGCAGTGGATATCTATTGCAAACAATTCGGGAAAAGCACACATCGCCTGTTGAAGGATTAAGTCCGTCTATCGTTTCGGAAGTGGGCTGCTTTTGTCCACTCCCTGTATTTGACATGATCACAAGTGGGATTATATCAAGTTGTGTATCTGTCATGACACATCTACTGTCCTCTTCTGTTTATAGACAATACGCATCATTGAAATTAAATATTTATTTTCTGATTTTCTTCTCCAAATGTTTCAATTTGGTCAGGTCAAAAGCTTCTCATGTTATCAGGAGTGACAAACATTTCACTTGTACGTAGTACAATGTATTAGGCCGGTAAACACAGAGATCTGTTAATAGTTATATACCCATTTTTCAATAGCAAGCTACACAAAGGGCATATAGAACCAGAAAATTGCCTTCACTGCCCATTAAATGGACCTTCCAGTACATTTTTAGTTCAGCTTGCAGCTACTCTTAAATCACTGTCTTTGACAGAAAAAAAGGAGAATTTCCTGCAAAATGGAAAGAATTAGTGAACTTTCTGAAAAAGTAGGCTGGTGAAGTGTGAGGACCTGTCTACAACTCTGTTCCTACTTTTATACATTGGAATCAATTACATACACCAGTGGCCTTCACAATTGCATCATTTCGAATTAACCTGTGTACCTTACAACCTTGTGTGTTTGATGACTTCGGAATATTTAAAGCTTTTTGAAAATATTGTGGGAAAAGAACAAAATGCTAGCCTAGCACATGTACCTGTTTTCAGCATTTTTATCCACAATGTTCAATACCATATAAAAATCAAAGCGTTGAAAACCCTGAAGTGGTATTTGTCGAGGAAGCCATTGTGTGGAATTAATAATGAGAAAGAAAAAGAAAAATATTATTCAAATATTGGCTTGAAAGTCAACCTACTAAGCAAATGAATACCTTTTTTGGTTGAAGGGAGAGTACTCATGACAAAGTTAGGATTATTTGTGTATTGGTGGTCTCCCTTTGATCATTAGGAGTCAGGAGTAACGTCCCTTGACAGTAGGATGCATGATGGATAGAGAGAGAAACCATGTGAATATATCGAATAAAATTAAGTTTGTACTTGAAAACTATGATTTTGAAATATGTTTGGCCGTTAACATTTAATTCCCAACATTACAATCAATTATTTCGATCTATAAATATTCATGCGCAATCAAATGGAGTAGCGCGCAATCATTGGATGAACAATCCATGGGACGAACTGATTTTGGAACGAAAAAGCCCAGGACCAAGTGATCGGTAGACAAATTTTGTATCATTGCGCCAATAGAAGGCTATAAGCGAGTGAAGCTATTTTCAATCAAAAATTAGTATTTCCATGACCGATGGCCTCACCCAGTGTATTTTAATATGGCATTTCCAATTATATATCTGAGTGCTACCGAAAAACTCATTTGCCTGAGAAAAATTGAGTTTAATTGGGTTTATTTCCTTCGGCTTTGCACAAAATACGTTACATGGTCTTCAAAATTCCATATTGAACTCATAGTGGTATTGTCTTCGACAAATACCACAAAAATCCAATCGTTTGAATCTACTTTCAGTTGTCGTTTGCTAATACTTTCAATTGGGGATTCCAAAGGCCCCCCCAAAAATTGTTCTTTGGTAAAAAATGGTCAGTAGCATAATTATTAGAAAAAAAAAGACAAGTCTGCAATTATTCCTTTGCCACACAACCCCGAGTTCTGATGACCAAGAGAAAGAAGCCTTTTGGAAACATTGCAGGAAAAGGAGAAAATGCTGGTTACCAACATTCTCTCCTTTCCCCCAAATGCTTTCAATTATATCATTGACAAATTCCATAATTTGAGTCGCATTTCAATTGTTGTCTGTAAATGCTCTCACTTCGTACAAGTCTACTTCTGTGTTGTTTCAAAAAGAGTTAACAGTGTGGCAAAGTAAAAGTTGCTTTTGACAAGCAATTTTTCCTTCTTTAATAATGGTTTTTTATTCTGTGTCAGAGAACTTAAGGTTATCTAATAACTTTGAAAGCTTTGATTTGGACCAATTTGAAAACAGTATAAGTTGTGTAGGACTTTGTACAAATTTGACTTTTCGCTCCTCATACAGTGGACAGCATTGGAAAACATTTGTAAAAGACCAGTTGCAGCCAGTGATCAATTCTTTTCAAAATGATTTCTGTGCTATTAAGAATATTATGTTTTTGCCTTTCCTTCAAATGTTTTTCATTTTTTAAATTTTCAAAAAAATTCACACTGTACACAGAAAGGTTATGTTGAAATTGATATTTTAAAATTTCTCACTAAAAACATCAAGGCAGCCATGAATATTGAGCTACATGTGTGTTACAAAATTAAATGGTGCTGAAAAATGTGTTCCTTTAGCAAGTTTTAACTTAATGCCTAAAAAATTTGATTTTACATAAATCCACTGTAGATATCTTTGGAAAACAGTATGACACAAGGACCAATCTTTTTGCGATAAAATGTAACATGCAAATGGTTGGTTGCTTCCGCAAATGCTTTTTTCATTGAATGTAGACTTTTATCTCCTAAAACATTTTCACTGTGGCAAGTTGCAGTTAATGATAATGGTAAAAGTATTGTGTATATGAGATATTATTGGTATACATGTATTAAACTATCATTATAATCCTGGTGTATGTCATACAAACGCCCAAAATATACTTCTCTCCCTCAACAGAGATTTTCAAGTAGAAACATTCCCAACTCTAGTAATACATGGAATATGGATAGCTGCATTGTTTGCTGTGATACAATTGCAAAATGTTGAAAGCAACCAACCTTCAGGAACACTTTGCCAGACAACAAAATTTGAGACTTGTCTGATTTGGAATTATTTGCAGACAAGAAATGAAATGTGTCACTTGTGTCTTTGCTGAGAAAATGAGAACATGCTTGCCAACATTTTCTTCTTTTCCCACAATGTTTTCAGATGTGTAAATATTTCCCATGGTAGTGAAAACTTAGGATTCAGGAATACTGGCATCTGTCACAGATTATTAGATAACTCCTTACCACAAGTGGCTTATAAGACTGTAGATACTGAATGTACTGTGTTGTTTGAAGAAACCAAAAGTATGTCAAATTTAATACATGTACTTTTAGTGTTTTATGACAATAGTGTGAGTAGTGGGAAACCAACATCATGATTCTCAGAGAATTTTGCACAACACAGATACATACTTCTCTCCCTCAAAAAACATGTTGATGAGGAAAAGCAACACGCATCTTGTGCAGAAAGTTGTGCAAATTCAAAAAACAAATAGATAAGTATAATGGCTGCTATGATACAACTAAAATGTTGTGAAACATTGCAAATTGAGCAAGGTTCCATCCTTAACTTTTTGCCAGATTACAAAATTTTGGACATGTCTAATTTGAAAGCATTTGCAGACGACAAATGAAATGCAACTGAAATGAGGAGACTTGTTTTTCCTGGGGAAATGAGAAAATGTGACATGTACTTACCGGTAGTTTCTTCTTTGTTCACAATGTTTTCGGAAGTATGGATATTCCCCAGGTTAGTGAAAACTTAGGATTCAGGAATACTAGCATTTGTCACAGATAATTAAATAACTCCATACTTCTAGTGGCTTATTGAGCTATACATACTAAATATACTTTGGTGGTAGAAGAAGCTCACAGCTTTCATATTCAAATACATTAATTTCACTTTAGCATTTTTCTTGCAGGTTTGTACAGTTCACAGCTGATTTGGTCTTTAATATTCCAAGTTTTCAGGCCCAGCTTCAGTTTTATACTAGCACACTTTATGCAGAATTACAAAACCATCTTCAATGTCATTCTTCTGTTCACAGGATGCATCACAACAGTATGTTGACAGCTCTTGAAACCATGTTTTGAAGTGTTTGTGCTCTCACAACACATATCTGGAAAAAAAATATAGAACCAACTGAATTTCAAATTTCTCCTTTTTACAAAACGTAACATTTTAATTCTTCAGTTACGTTGCAAAATATGGTTTTATTTTCACATGGTTAGACTATAATGAGAATTTGTTCAGGATATGGCCAACTATCAGAGATCCAATCATTTTTGACTAATGTGCGGTACTGCGCTTCCACCTTTACTGAAATAACCCCTTTTTAGGCTGCCATCTTGCAATTAAGACCGAAAATAGCCAAGTTTTTGAGCCCACAGTTATCCAACCTTGGCGTCGAAAATCACTAGATTTGATTTAAAAATAAAAAGAAATACTTACTGCTTATAAATATGTCAAAATCTGAACAAATTTATTTCTAAAAATAAATTGAGAATGCTACAACTATCACTAGGGTCCCGCCAAATTCACCACATTGGTCCGCCATTTTGTGATGAAATACCGAAAATAGCCCAGTTTTGAGCCCATTATTACCTAACTTAGGAATCGAAAATCAGCACAAAATTAGCTTTAATACAAGGAGATGTACGCTATCTCGTGATTTTTACCAACATGTTGCTATTTGGACGTTACTTTATGTACTTAAAAAGTACTTTTGCACGTCACTAAATCCTCCTGCCGAACATCCCCTACGGGGCAAACATGATTAGGTCATGATTTTTTAACGCCAAAATAAGCATATAAAACAAAATCTCCGAAAAAATTGATGTTACATATATTCTAAGCACGTAAATATTCGGAAACTTACCTGTTGAGAAGGACGTATGGGATAACCAAGCAAAACGTTGATTAAAACAGTGACCGTCGTATGCCGAAATTTAAGATGGCCGCCGTTTTTTCCTTTGCGGTCAATTCGAAAGAAGACAGTGAATAACCGGAAGTTATACCGCGTTTCTTATCCCTGTATATAAGATCCCTGCTGTGACCGAACATAGAATTACGAACATATAATTGCATTATTTTTACTTCTCGATTTCTCATAAATATGACATTATTTTCAGTATTTTTTCTGTTTAAGTTGTCGATTATGTTCGAATTTATACGTATGTTGGGAAAAAAAGCTGGGAAATATCTGATGGAATAAAACTGAAATAAACGCTCTTTCTCTTTGTATTCCGACGCTATTTTCTGGTTTGTTTGTCAGGCTTGACAACTGAAATACCGCGTTACTAAGGTGGGCGTGCCAAACTCGCGTTTACAGAAAGGTCAATTATGATAATAAATCAAAATAACTCTATGCTCAGGGAAAAGGGGGCTTAATATATCTCTGTGATGCATTATACTATGCAGGTCATCATAAAAGTATGATTCCATAAAATCCATTTTGTCTAACCCCCTTCAAAAGAGCATGGTTATAAAAGCGGCGTTCTGTGAACTTTGCGCATCTTCTTAATGTAGAATAACAATCAAATGCATGCATAATATGGAACTTTTTTGTCTAAAAAAACTGACCGAATAAATATGGAATATTGTGTTATAGTAAATTTCCTGATGTCAAAATTTTCTCACGCAGCTAGAAGCAAATACGAGCATAAAGAAAGTTACCACAACATTACATTCCTTTTATTATATGTCTACAACTTTCATAGACTATAAAGCAAATAATAATTTTCAGGGTGATAACTTAGTTTTTATGAACAGCGAATGGATATAATGGCGTAACATTTTGACAAATCAAATTGATTCAAAACTTGTGTATTCCTCACCATACCATTTTTGGAACCGTATTTTACACTGTGTGTAGATACGGATTTTTAGACTAGCGAATAGGCATCCAGATTGACCAAGACCCAATGTAAAAACCCACAGTTGCCAAATACTGCCTCACGGAAAATAAGTCTTTCTGTTAAAAATCTTAATTCTGTTATATATGACAATTTTGACAAAAAGCACAAAATCTCTACCATCCCGATTTGAACATATCTACTTTAAAAGTAATAGACTTAACAGGATGTCATTGAGAAGGTACAAGATATTTGCGTATATGTAAATTAATTGACCTATGCAAATCAGGCTCATATCACCTATTCCTACACAGCAGTAACATGAATGAATCTTAAAATAGATACACCTGGGTAACTTGTAGCAAATTCCAGCTACATTAACCCACGCTGGACAGGGAACCCTTGGCATTCCCTTAGTCATTCATAATTTAGATCATGATGTACATGTGTATGCTTAATATTCCTTTCATTGCATCCGAAATGGGAAAAAATGTGCTCGAAACGCAACGCTTCAGATCAGCACTTGTGAACTGATCCGAAGCAACACTCTAGTGCCGCCTACAGGCATGATAAAGATAAAAACTCCAAAAAAGTTATGTATGACGCAAACAGTGTCATTTCAACTAATCATCTGTAGATTTCAACAGCAAGCTGTATTAAAAACGGTTTCAAACCAAGATATATCATTCGTAATACTAGGTTGATTAAACACAATCTCTTCAAACTAATAAATAATAATTATGCAGCAGCTAACTTTTTAAGTCACCGGTAAAGGAGAAGTAGCTTGTATTATTCCCTTTTCCGTCTACATGCATAGTCTATGTCAATTTTTATCTTTTATTCACTCTTTTGGCGGATATCCTTCTTGCAGGTTGTGTCGTTTTAAATATGGAAGTATCAACAATTAGTCCCTTACTGTTTAGGCTTCTTTTCAATGAACAGTTAAAATGTTAAAGTTGTTAAACATTTGAAAGAAGGGAGAAACTGATTGAAGTAAAAAAAACGTTGTTTGGAAAAGTTAGAGATCAACTGCATGGTTGTCAGAAGTCGTATTTGTACAATAATAGGTTAAACTTGATACTTAACCCTTTACCAAACGACAAAATTTTAGACTTGTCCAAAGTTAGATTATTTTCGTGACTAGAACGACGAAGTTTGTCTTTTAAAGGATCAAAAACTTTGCGAGAAAAGGATTCAATGCAGGTTACCAGCATTTTCACCTTTTGTCACAATGTTTTCCTAAGCCCTCTACCTCAGGATCGTTAAATCTCGGGACTTTTGTGGTATAAGGTTTAATATTACCTTTCCCCACAGAGCAATTTCAAAACGATGCCATTTCTTCGGGATATTTCATGAGTCTATACAGGGGCTTACCCGTAAATGATAATCATGCAGCAGCTAAATCTTTAAGTCACTGGCAAAGAAGAATTCGCCTTTTTTACCCTTTTTCCCGCTATATTCATACTCTGTGTCAATTTTAATCTATTAGATCTAGTATTGTCATTCTTCTTACAGTAAATACTACTTGCAGGAGAAACTGATTGAGTGATATATAATATTGTTTGAAAAGTAGAAGATAACTTGTAAAAAGTTAATGGGCCTGTTAAATTATTTTATCTTAAACAATCAACAGCAGGGTCGTTAGATGCCGTTTTTATACAGTCACGGGTTAAGTTTGTTATTTGAATCTTTACCATAAGACACAATTTCAGACTTGTTCAAACTGAAATAATTTTTTTAAGACAAACAAAACATGAGTGAAACGATGGAATTTATCTTTTAAAGAATTAAAAACATTGCAAGAAAAGGAGAAAATGTTGGTAAACAGCGTTTAAACCTTTTTCTTCAATGTTTTCAAAGGCTTTCTATATGATGTGACAGATCAAAAACGGTTTAAAAATAGCAAGGAAACATGAATTTGTGAGCTGTCGTCAGAAAAAAAAAAACTCTTGTTACGGCATTAATAACGTTATCTAAAAGTTGAAGAGTGGGAAAAAAAAAAAAAAAAAAAATAGCAAACATACATTTTCTTATTTCAGATCTTGATCTTAATGATTGCCAAAGGAAATAATCTCATAAGTATCAAATTCTGGTCTTTTATTAGATCTATAAGATACATAATAAAATATCTTAGGGATACTGTCATGATCAAACAACCCGGGTATAAATTCCAGTTTATAATCATGTGGATACATGTATATCATAAACATAGCAGGGGGTTCATTTGTCAATATAACATTACGTAACACAGTAAAGATACCCGGGCAGTTTATCTAACAGTAAGACTCGGCCAATATCGGCAAATTCCGGCATAATCCGAACGTTCACGGAAAAAGAAAAAAAAATGGATAGTGGCATTAAAAAACTGTAAAAAGGACCAAAAGTTTATTTTTTAAAATGACTCAAACTTATACCAATTGAAAGAGAAATGAATAAGCTTAATGACTCCACTTCAGATAATTTTGACTTTTCAACACAAAGAAATAAAAGTCTACAAATATTTCAGTTTTTGACTTCGGAAAATGTATTTTTCCTCTTTATTCTATATAAACCATACCTACCATTTTTAACTCAAAAAAGGACCAAAAGTTTCTTTTACGAAATTTTTGAAACTAAGTTCATTTGAAAGAGAATAAATTGAATTTTCTTACTTCACTTGAGATAATTTTCAATTCTGAAAATTGATGAAGTTATAAGCGTTTATTTACCAAGGCCCTTCATAATTCTATATAAAAAAATACAGGTAAGATTGGCCAGTATCCATTTTCCCATGTCCGCGAAAGTTGGCTATGCCTTTGGCGGTCAGTGTAGATCAAGATCAGACTGCACAGAACGTGCAGTCTGATCTTAGATCTACACTGTCCGATAATGAGACATTTTCTCCAAAACATAAGTTTGATCTAACATTATTCGTGTTTTTACTATCGGCTTGATAGTTTCATTTAACTTATTTTGCAGGATAAGTGTTAATAGGTACGGAAGAGAGACAGGCTTACCTGAATAGAAAAAGAAGGCAGACTAAGCCGAATGCAGTCGGGACTTTCATGGCTAAATTCTGCAGGGGAAAAATATAATAGAATTAAAAAAAAAAAAAAAATAAATAATAAAATAAGTAAATAAATAAATAAATAAATAAATAAATAAATACAACTACTTACAATAATGATAATATCTATATTTTATCAAGGTAAAACTATAAGGTACATTTTCAAGTAATCAAGTATTAAGATATAGAAGCCAAAATCCTTTTTACACAATGTTGTTTTTTCAACGAATGAAGCATGGAAAAATATTATGATGATGATTGTGACAATGAAATTAAAAAAATTAATGATAATAATTAATGAAATTATAATGATTTTGAAATAAAAATGAATAGACAGGCAGACAGAGGCCGAGGGAGAGACCGCACACCCATCGTAAAAGATCTATTGAAAAAACATGAAAAAAACATGAATGAATAATAATAATATAAAAAAAAAACGTGTTTACCTTGCTTTGGTTGTGTACCTTGCGATGGTCCTTCAACGTTTGGCTGACCTGACTGCCTATTGAATCTTCCATCTAGATCTATATACTGAATAGCTATGACGAAAACTTATCATGTGACATGTCTGTCGATCACGTGACTTGTTTATTTGCATACAGAAGATATAATAACAGCATCTTAACTCTTTAACTCCCAGTGGCGAAATGTATAGTTTGTTGTGGATGTGTAGATCAAGATCCTGCTGCAGCACAGAAGGTTCAGTCGGATCTTAATCTACACAGGCCTCTGTCTAATGTTTTACTATTGACTAAATCCTCTTTGAAAACAGCGGAAATCACATTGTAGACCCCCAAAAATTCAAGTTTATTCAGATGGTAGCGAGAAAATTAACCCTGTCCCACACAATCCTGAGATTTAACGATCTGAACAAAGGAAACTTTTGAAAATATTGTGCGAAAAACGAGACAATGCTGATGACCAGCCTTTTCTAAAGTTCCCGCAATATTTTCTTTCACATCATTCGAACCACACTTAATTTGTCTTATGCATTTACAAGCTTTTATTATGGGCGAGTCTTATTTAGCTTGCAACATGCAAAAAGGGGCATTCGGACATTTGCATAAAGTGTCCTCTCGGATCACCCTGCGCAGTCCGCGCAGTCTAATCCGAAACGACACTTTCCGTTTTTATGTAATCTTCTGTTTTTCGCAAGTCTACTGTAGCACAGAATCTAATGTAGTCGTAAAGTGCCGTCTCGGATTAGCCTGCGCGGACTGCGCAGGCTAATCCGAGACGACACTTTACGCAAATGTCCGAAGGCCTCTTTTCGCGTGTTGCAGGTCATTTTGTCTTTCGGTGAAGAGTTAAAAAGCATCTACCCGTCACCACAAAACCCCGAGTTCTAACGATGCTTCATTTCCCACCATGTTTTCTACCTTTTCCAAGACAAATTTGATCATTTGGCCACATTGTTTGTCGTTTACAAATGCTTTTAAGTTAAACCAGTTTAACTCTTTCGGCGCCAAATATATAAACGCGATCCTTTTCGATACCTGAAAATAGAATCCACTGAGACCCAGATGGATTTTTGTCTCATGGGCTTGACTAATCAAGCGGACGGAAGCGGACGGAATAGATCCAAGATCAGACTGCACGTTCTGTGCAGTCTTATCTTGATCTATGCTGTTCGCAAAAGTTTCTGTTTTCGCCTATGGCGCCGAAAAGTTATAACTTTGTCGTCTGGTAAAGAGTCAACTCAATACCAGTTACCAGACGACAAAATTTTAGACTTAAACACCTTAAACCTTTACTAAACAATCCTGTATTTTAATGACCCTTGAGAAAGAAGCCTTTGAAAAACATTGTCGGAAAAGGAGAAAACGCTGATCACCCTGTCAGAGATAGAAATCATCTCTTAAGCTACATTCAATTTGTCGTCTGCAGATGCTTTCAATTTGGTCCAGTCTAAAATTTTGTCATTTGGTAGAGTTAAAATCATTTGCAGACAACATAGTAACGATTTCTCAGTATTTCTCCCTTTTTCCATAATATTTTTTTTGCACTTTTCAAGACAGAAGCCCAGTATTAGAGCTACATCTATTATGCAAACACTTCGAATTTGGACAAGTTTAAAGTTTGGTCGTTTGGGAAAAATTAACTCTTTACCAGTTACCAGACGACAAAATTTTAGACTCTACACCTTTAAAACCATTCGCAGACAACACAGTAACGGTATCTCAGTTTTTCTCCATTTTCCCATAATGTTTCAACACAGTAATAAAGCTACATCTAAGTCTGAAAATTCTTTCAATTTGGACCTGTCTACAGTTTTGTCGTTTGGAAAATCATAAACTGACTGCCCTATACAGGTTGTTTCATGCTAGAAAGAGCACTGGTTGGATATGAAATACTCGGATTGAAGATGAGACTTAACCTATGACCCCCTCTGGATTAACTCTTTACCAGACGACAAAATTTTGAACACGACCTAACTGAAAGTATTTGTAGACGACAAATTAATTACAGCTCAAATGATGACATCTGTTGTTGATAGTGTAAAAGCATTATAGGAAAAGGAAAAAATGCTAGTTACGAAAAGCCTTCTTCTTCTTCAGGGTCGTAAACACCCGGGATTGCCTGGTAAAGAGTTGATAAAAATAAGCAAAACCACTAGAGGGCGTAAACACCTATCCCAGTGTAGTCTTAAGGAACCCTCAGAAGCTGGTATCTCAGACAGGTATAGTAGAGATCAAAGTCCTTTGGTTTCAGTTGGATGCGGGCTATTTTTAGAACTACCTACAATTAATTCCCCCCCCCAAAAAAAAAACACGTGACAGCGAGGAATTATGTTTGAACTGTATGTTTGTTGTCCAGATGTAGGTTAAGTAGCCAGACTGCAATTCAGACAGATAGTCTCAATAACGAGATGATACGGTGATTTTTTTTTCATATTTGGACATTTATTGTGCACCGTACCGTCTCAAGATAGAGCGCTATACTGACTTTCTGTTTCGTCGGTTTAATCTGTATTGCAACGGAATGCAATTAACGTTTAGTAACAAACTTGTCCAAAGACAAATTATTCAACCTTTCATTACCTAAAGAGCTTGTAGAAGTCGTTTATAACATGTAAATCTCGGGAAAAAAAACTGACGAAATTAATCGTGCTTGGCGGCCATTTTGTGTGATTTCGGGAACGTCAACAACTCGAGTTTTAGTTTAAACATATTTTATTGTCATTATATACGAATTCTTACATAGAATACATTTTTACATACAATACAAATAAGACAAAAGGGTTTGGCCACAAGTTCTCGCAACTTAGATTCGGCCATCCCCTTATTGAACATACATGGTATAACAGTCTTCAAAAGAGGAAAAAAGAGGAGAATATCCTAAATATAAGTTTTTTTTTCACAGAATATGACTGAAGACAGTTTTGTTCCAGGTATAGAGAAGATTTTTTTAACTGACAATAAATAAACTGTAAGACATTAAAAGCATGTTGGGAATATCAATAGTAACATTATATTGAATAGAAGAAAAAAAAGATGACGGATATTACCTGTGAAAGAACATCTAAATGGTGGGAGAGAAAAACTTGGTGTCAGTCGGTAGGAGGTCAAATCGGGTTTTTGGTGCTGCATAGCAAACTATTTATCAAACCTCTTTGTGTCCCTTATAAAATTTTGAACTGATTTAAATATAAAAGAATTTTCACCATAATCGAGGTTGTCAGATCCAAACAGTAGGAGCTGTAGAGAAAGTGGGTGAAAACGCCGTAATTCTCGAAACAATTTAATACGCGGTTCAGTGAAATTAGGACACTGAAAAAGGAAGTGTTCGGCGTCTTCAGCAATGTATCCACAACTACATGTAGGGAACGGTGATATGTGGTTCGAATAAAGATCGAAGTTCAAATTACTACAATTATTCCGGAGTCTTGTGTGTAAAACAGATAGTCCCCTCTGTTCTACACGATAATGTCGCGGTACAGGTGGCGCAGCGAAACGTTGTAAAATGCGAGATTTGAAAAGTGAAATCGATGTTATGGATTTGATATCACCCGGGAGTTCATTCCAAAGGGAGACAGCAGAAGGAATAAAGGAACTTGCAAACAGCTCAGTGCGACAGCCAACTACATCGATATTATGAGCATTTCTTAATGTATAAGCAGTTCTAGAGTTGACAATCGTAGGAAAAATATCGCGTAAATAGTCAGGAGTAAGGCCGTTTATAATTTTAAATATGCAAATAAGTTTTTGATACCTACGCCGATCTTCCAGAGTCATCCAGCCAATTTTTTCTTATATAAATTATCGAGAGAAGCGGATCTGGTGATACCTGTAACTAGTCTTGCGGCCTCAATTTGGATTTTTTCAATAGTTACCTTTTCGCGGGAAGTACAATTATCCCAAACTATTGAAGCGTATTCAAGAAGAGGTCGTAATAGAGAGATGTAAATTTGTTGAAGTGAGTCTCGCTTGACTATGAATTTTAAGTTTCTCATGATGCCTAGTAATTTGGACGCTGTTTTAGAAATGTTATTTATATGTTCAGCCCACTTTGCATTACTGCTCAAAGTAAGTCCTAGATGTTTATGGTTATCTACAAATTGAATTTGGACATCATTGAAAAGTAAGTTAGGGGGAGAGACATTTTTGTTCGTGAATAGCATTGCAACTGTTTTAGAAGGATTGAATGTTACAAGCCAACGTTCAGCCCATTGAGATATCATTTGTAAATCATGGTTAATAATACCTTCAATATCAGGAACATGTGAGGCAGAGCACGCCAAGGACGTGTCATCAGCAAATAGTCTAGAAATGCTTAACAAGTTATCAGAAATATCATTTACATATACAAGAAAGAGCAATGGACCGAGTACAGAGCCTTGAGGAACTCCGGCTTTAATTGGCCGTGACCTTGACCTTGCCGTTTTTACCATCACAGATTGCTTGCGGGAAGATAGATAATCCTTAAACCAGTCTAGAAGAGAGTCGTTGATTCCTAGTTGACGTAATTTAAAAATAAGACCTTTATGCCAAACTCTATCAAATGCTTTTGATATATCGCAAAATACCATACAAGTGCTTTGCTTGGCATCAAGCGACGATACAAGTTGGTGATATATCTCAAGCAGTTGGTGGACATTGGAATGACCCTTTAAAAAGCCTGGCTGTTTTCGTAAATCAATCGATTAGAGAAAAGATAATTACAAACATGTTTATAAACACATCTTTCCATAAGTTTACCTAAACAACTTAGTAAAGAAATTGGACGATAATTGCTAACAGATGATTTATCGCCCTTTTTGAAAAGTGGGTTTACTATGCACTCCTTCCACTTACATGGGAATTTCGTGTCTGTGAGAGAATTGTTAAAAGGTTTCGTAAGAGGTTTACTTATACTGTATTTTGCCAGTTTTAGTAATTTGTGACTAATGAAGTCTGGCCCAACAGCTTTGTTGGTACTTAAATTGCTTATTATATTTACGATTTCTTCCGTTGAGATACAGATTTGGGTAAGTCTACTATTGGTCATGGAGACAAAGGGAGGTAAGTTTGCATTAGTATCATCAACTGTCGAAATAGACGAAAAGAATCGATTCAGACACTCAGCCTTTTCCTCGTCTGTGCAATGAAAGTATTCATGACCATTTTCAGTCGTTCTCAAAATTGGTAAGGTATCACATTTTTTGTTTCTATTTACCAATGTAAGAATATGTTTCCAAAAGGTTTTTGGACATTCATTGCGAGAATTAGACAACGTTTCGTCAATATTATTTAAATACCTTTGCTTAGCTTCTTTTATAAAATTGTTTACTTTATTACGAATAATTTTGTATTTTATCCAATCAGTTTGCCGTCCATGTTTTATTACAAGTTTTTTTAGTCTGTCGCGATGTCTACTGAAACTTCTAATTTTTGAGTCATACCAAGGTCGGTCGTTGGGTCTTATGGTAACTTCTTTCGATGGTATGCAGCGGGACATTATTTCTGAAAGTCTGATAGTGAAACCTTCACATGCATCGTCAATGTCTGTCGAGTCAATGAAGTCCAAATTTTCGGTATCAATAAGTCGGTTTAGTTCGTCAGTGTTAGCTCGATCATAATACCAGACCTTCCTTTTTGAACAGGAAACGGGCAAGTGGACACATTCAAAGAAAATAAGTGTTGCTTTATGGTCACTGATGTTCGGTTCCACGTCGATGGTGTCAGTTTGTTTTACATTTATGTGATCTGAGACAAGTATAGGGTCGATAAGTGTTGCAGTGTTATTCGTCACACGGGTAGGTTTGTTGATTACGTTTGTCAAAGTATTTATAGCCATAACATTTCTAAGATGGTTACTTGAGTCATTAAGCAAATCTTGATTAAGATCTCCAACGATAATTATGTTTTTATTTGATTCATACGCTTTTTCTAAAGAAATATTAAGGTTTTCCCAAAAGGCCACAGGCGTTGTCGGAGATCTGTAGACAGTGCATAGAAGAAATGATAAACTACGATATTTGACCTCGACCCAAATAGAATGGATACATGAAGCTCTAAGTCATATCTTCTCTCGGATAGAAAAGTACAGTGTTTTAGAGCTATGACTTTTGGCCCCATAGTTTAGGAGTTATTGCCCTTTGGTTTTTTTTTTTACTTAAATTTTGTCAGGAGCATAACTCAAAAACTATTACAGGTGTAAAAATGATACTTTACAGGTGCATAGATCAAATTGAGGAGAAGTGCAGTGCAGAAGAACAAATAACTCCATGGTCTGATATGTGATACCTAACTGTCCAGTGTCTTGTTCTTTCACAGTACATCCTTGACTTTAACCCATTTCACTGACAAGCCCCTTCGGGCGTATAGGCGCCGCTTTGCGAAGCTCTTGTTAAGTAATGAAGTCAGAGTTAAACACGATTGAAATAAAAGTGCAATTGAATTGTTTTGGAAAACACTGAGAGAAAATAAAGATCTTACAAGTATACAAGCAATAGCTTTCCCCCATATGTATTTGTCATGTATTAGTGAAAACGAACTGGAAAAAAGGATGAATTTAGGAACTTCGGTACCTTGATTGGAAGTTAAGGACACAATAACTTGATTTTTATAAATCCGAAGATGATGGTGCATGAAACATCTTTTTGCAAAGCAAGGCATAAATCAACGTCACCCTTTGAGCGCATGCCATTACAGCCGGTATTTTGCATCGCAGGTGTTTATCTAAAGAAAATTGATTAATGACCATTACCGTCATGAAACTTCGATGATCTCGACTGCATCACACAGGGTGATATTCACATACGCCTTGCATCCCTCCGCCAGAAATAAACCTCTTTACAGCCCATACAATAGGACTTCACTATGATGAAATTTATGAACAGCAATATTAAATAGAAATCGTTCCAAATACAATTTCAATCACAAACAGTTGTTTAGCACACATTTTCAAACATGATTAATCAATTTTGTTGACAGGTTTCCATAACAGATTGACAGATGTAAATGAATTTAATTTAGTTGTTATTGTCGTTGATTAAATAAGGGCGTCGCCATGTTTAAAATCATGTGATGAAAAGTGAACTGGTTCCAGTTTTAAACTTACAAATACGAGTATACACTTTGCCTTATGATGTTAGGAAACTAAGCTAAGTTGACAGTAGATTGATATTGCGACTCTCATAATACAGACGAGGTTAGATGTAATTACATAACCGGCGGAGTTCTGACTAGTGAGTGTGTTAGTTTCTGGTGAGACTCATCATAAGCACAGACTGAGTTCATGTCCATTTTTCTTTCTTGCATTGCGAGAAAATTACATTGTTGCTCGACGCGGAACTTTTAGTTTTTCGTTTTACAGTTTTTTTAACCTTCTGTACAAAGTTCTCTGCCTTCTTTAAGATGTGTATCTAAAAATTTTCAAAGTTGCTGGTTAAATCAATGCTGCATCGCAATTAGTCAAGTTTAACCTTGTTTATCTATTATGTTTAAAGCAAAGTAAAAGTGACACATCTTTGGAACGCATTGTGGCAAGAAAGTGGTTCAAAACCACATGGGTCGAAACCTTTTGCTAGTTGTAAATTTTCTACGTATCGACGATTACCCCCAGATTAGGTCGGTTGATGGAATAAATGGATTTTATGAATCCATAATTATGTACCGACTTGCTTGGTATAATGCAGTACGGAGATGCAGTTGACCCTTTTTTGCCAAATTGACCCTCATGTCTATATGGCCTTCAACACTTGAAAAGGGACATTCGGACAATTGCGTAAAGTGTCGTCCCGGATCAGCCTGCGCACTCCGCGCAGGCTAATCCGAGACGGCACTTTACGAGTACGTTAGATTTTGTGCTACAGTAGACTTGGGCAAAACAGAAAATTACATAAAAACGGAAAGTGTCGTTTCGGATTAGTCTGCGCGGACTGCGCAGGCTGATGCGAGACAACACTTTACGCAAATGTCCGAATGCCCCTTTTCGCGTGTTACAAGCCATATGATTTGGATCAAACTCGTCGGTTTTGGCGCCTCTCTCAAGATATTCCATGTTTTGTAAAACAAAACTACCCGGAATTTCACTAATTTGTATGGTTGGATATCAAAATGAGTCTTTTATTGCATGCAGAAAACAGTTCAGGTAACCAAAAAGAGGCATACATTTGTTCCCCGCTCTTTAGGGATTTAGAGCACACCCCAGGAAAAACCTTTTGGGTAAAACTGTCTTTGTGACCAGGGCTCGTATTCACAAACCATTCGTAAGAATATCTTATTCTCAAGAATTTTCTTAATTATATAGTAACGCTACGTTTGATTGGCCAAACCGAATGTTTTAGCCAATCACAAGTTGCGTTATTTTCTAAATTAAAAAAAAAAAGACTATCTCTGAAACCAAGAATGGTTGGTGATTACGAGCCGTGAGTTTTTTAAAGACTGTCATTTCTTAGTGCAGTACCTTGTTTTCTTACATAAGATGCTACATTCAAATCTTTTAGGGCAGACCAAATGATTAAACCTATAACTAGTTTTTGGACCACTTATGTAATGTGGCAAATTTCGGTTAAGATCTAACCGCATGGATTTATTCATTTCTTTTTAGTGACCCTTTAAATTGCACTGTTAGTCAGAAAGTGTATAACTCCTGCTGTTGACGAAGTATCAAAATAAAACATTAAGAAGCTCTGAAGAGTTCTTCAACCCCCCCCCCCCCCACACACACACACAAATGATTATATAAATGACAAATTTCGGTCAGTGTCTGAGAACCATCTCAATGTGACAGCTCTTTACCATTTTGACCGGTCCAAATTCAAAGCATTTTCAGATGACAGTTTAAATATGGTCCAAGTAATGGATTTTTTTATAGGCAAGAAAACATAGTGGGAAAAGGAGAAAATGCTGGGTTACCAGCATTTTCTCCATTTCGCACTATGTTTTCAAAAGCCTTTTTCGTTAGAGACGTTAAAACTCGGGACCGCTTGGTAAAGGGTAACACTGTTTTAGGGCTACACCAGACTGCAGTCAAGGCTTGATTGGCATTGTTGTCAGATGCAACTGTTATTACCCGTGGTGCTGTACAGGTTTTAGGATATGAAACTTTATATAAGTGCCTCTCTCACTTTTTATCAGATGATCAGAAATTCAGGGGGATTGTCGTATAGAGTATCTCTCAATAATCATATCGGACAGCCGCACTCCAGACACCAGCGGCAGACTGCAGTCACAGCTTGATCAACCATGTCTACAGGTGCAGCTGTTTATTACCCGTAGAGATATACAGCTTCAACATTCGAATCTTTATCAGCGTCCTCCGAACTCTTTTCCTTCGAGATAAAGACACGTGCGCTTTCAGTCTGTCTGGTTGTCTGTCTTTCTGTATGTCTGCATACGTGTCTATCTGTTTGTCTGTCTGTCTATCTGTTTGTCTGTCTGTCTGCATACGTGTCTGTCATTATGCATACATAATCTGCCTGTCTTCGTCTGTCTTTCTGTATCCATACGTCTCCGTATATCTGTCTGCATACTGTATGTCTATCGGTGTGTGCGCTTTTTTGTGTGCGTGTGTATCTGTGTGTGTGTTGTGTGTGTGTGTGTGTGTGTGTGTGTCTATCTGTGTATGTGTGTGTTTGTCTGTCTGCCTGTCTGTCTTTCTGTGTTTATTTGTCTGTCTGTCTGTCCATCTGTCTGTGTGTGTCTGTCTATCTGTCTGTATGTATGCATATCTGTCTGTCTGCCTTTACGTATGTATACACTCACGCACGCATACAGGTATGTATATAAACTCGTTACCTCCGGAAAACCATTTTTGTTTTCGTCTTGCAGCAGTAGATACCTAATAGAAATAAGTTGACAAAGGAGCTTTAATTAGCAGCTTTTTTTACGCACGCATGCGCGTGCGCAAGTGCATATGTATATAAACGCTTTACCTTTAAAAAAATGATTTTTCGTTTATATCTGGGAGCGGTAGGTCCATTATGAAAATAAGTTGACAAAAGGAGATATTGCTCTAATTAGCAGCTTATTTTTATGCCACAATATTTTTAAAAGTATTTAATGTATGAATTTAAGCTTAACCCTTAGGCTGCGACTCTATGACCTTTTGCGGACATTGTAGATCAAGATCAGACTGCACAGAACGTGCAGTCTGATCCTGGACCTACATTGTCCGACAAGGAGATATCTTTCCCCCAGAAATACCTTTGCAATAGCCAAACTTTGGTTCTTACTGTCGGCTTTAAAGTATCATTTCAATCGTTCAGCAGGATCAGGGTGAATCTGAAACCATGTTGATAATATGATCAATATGATCGAGTCCACTCTTTTTGTCATCTATTAAAGAGAAAATACTTAATAATCAAAGCACTGAGGATACTGTATCATACGATGCACTCTCACACGGCAAGAACATGTCGACCTCAAAGGTCCTACATCTCCTATAGACTCGATTTAGTAAAACAGTACAATTTAACCTTATTTCTCTCCTTTGGAGGAGTGGGACGAAAGGGGGAAGGGTGTATTTTATCGTGAAAAGAAATTAAGCACGATGACAATCTTCATTGCCATTTTTAACCTGTTGTCGTGTTTTGCGAGCCCGTTGTGGAAAACTGTTGAGAAAGGAAAATGTTAGTAAATGCAAATGACCAGAGTTTTGTCCTCTTTCTGCTACTTTTCTACCCTTCCGGTGACAAATTCCATCATTGGAGCCAATCTTTGTTTGCTGTCTGCAATTCATTTTAAATAGACAAGTCAAAACGCTTACCTTCTGGTGAAGAGTCAAATACGTAAAGTTGAGTCAATGCCTTGTGAAAAGGGGGTTTATTGCTTCTGCAAAAGGTTTCCATTTGGAATCTAGGTGAGCATTTTTATATTTGCTATGCTCTGGTAAAAAGATATCGAATGCATCTCCGTGATGATCGTACCAAGCAAGTCATCACATAATTATGGATCCGTAAATTCCATTTTGTCCAACTACCAACTGAATGCATGTCAAGGTCGATTTTCACATGACGTCATTGGCAGTAAGGGCCACCTTGATTTTCACAGAATGCAACACTTGCGGTGGAAAAAAGATCTGATTGCTTGCCCGTCCAACAGAGAGAAGGACTTTTCCCACCCAGTGCTTAAATGTCATCAAACTACAACTATTGACCCTGTCGAAGAATAAATTATCGTCTGCTTCACAAATACCTTTTTTTCCACCATGTTTTTTTTTACAGTGAATCCTTAGAATTCGTCTTCTCGATACACGTTGATTACTTGTGCCGAGTGTTGTTGAACTCACTGGCTTAAAAGATTTACCTTCTGCCGTCTATGATCACGTAGGAAAGAGATCTAGTTGCTTGCTTATCCATTAGAGTGTAGGACCTAAGTGATTATCCTCTGCTGGTAGATACCATTTTCCACAATGTTTTTACACATCGAGGCAAACTACCATAGAATCCATCTGCTAAAGACCAATACCTTTGTCACGCATTGTTGACCCCCGGGCTAAAAATAGAATTCAAAAATTGACTTCACTGGGTTGATTCTACTTGCACAACAGCTGTTATCGCTCTGTTGATTCTGAAAATTCCCTGCACCGGCTTGGTTACATCATTCATATAGAATAAAGAAGGAATATAAACGCCACTTCCGGTCTGGAGCGCTGTACCCTTACTACTATGATATTAAAAATCTGTCACTAGAATGGGATGTTGTGTGGATGAAAAAACGAGTGCGAAGGACGATTTTTTTAACCACATCAAACCCCATTCGAGTGACAGATTTTTTTATTATCACTCACAACTAGTTGATTATCCCATTCATCATATTCCTAATTCACCATATTTTTAATAATGATCAAGAATGGTAGCAATATAGGTAAAAAGTAGTTCCGGAAAACATTCTAAAACTATATCGTCACTAGTGATGATACCATGATTATCATCACTAGCGTTGTTATTCATTGTGAAATCCCAGTAATTCACTGATAGGAATATAATAAATTTATTTCATGCTTTTCGGTAGTTTTTCGAGAAATAACAGTGGAATATTGTTCGATATCTCATGGTTACGACCAGTGAAATACAGATTTTATTTTCTAACGCTTCAATTTAAGGCGGAAACAGTAGTTTCCGCTCTAGTTACCTAGGTAAACAACGCGTGCCATTCAGCCAGATGGAAATATGACGTAATTTACCGTAACGTTACTTTTCTCGCACTTTATGTAATATTGTAATGCGTTGTTACGCGGAGGGGGCACGTCAAAGGAAATTACCGAGAACAACTCTACTCGATTTTGATGTAAGTTTCCCCCCAAAAAGGTGTTCCCAACCGGAACCATTGCCTATGTCACGCATTCTTGAACCCTACGGCTAAAATAGATTTCCATTAGAGAAGGCAAGAGAGAGAGAGAGAGAAAGAGAGACACACAGACACACACACACACCGAGAGAGAGAGAGAGAGAGAGAGAGAGAGAGAGTTTCTCGAACATTTGTCCTTGCTTTGGAAAAAAGATCTGATTACTTGCCCGTCCAACAGAGAGAAGGACTTCTCCCACCCAGTGCTTAAATGTCATCAAACTACAAACTATGTTATCAAACTACAAACTTTTAACCTTGTCGAAGAATAAGTTATCGTCTGCTTCACAAATACCTTTTTTTCCACCATGTTTTTTACAGTGAATCCTTAGAATTCGTCTGCTCGATACACGTTAATTACCTGCACCGGCTTGGTTACATTATTCATATAGAATAAAGAAGGAATATAAACGTCACTTCCGGTCTGGAGCGCAGTACCCTTACTACTCATTATACACAACCAGTTGATTATCCTCTATATCTTTATTCGATTTTCAGGGAGTTTTCAGTCAGTTTTATGCTTATTTTATGAAACCATGATCGTTCTTGTATCTTCATGCCAAATGTTACCCTCTTGTGGCTGTAAGATTGCACAGGTTACGACGGATAGAAAATGTATTACATGTTTTGGAGGTCTTCCAAGCTATTGCTGTTGTCGTTTCCAGTTTTAAATGAGGTCTGAGTCCCGGTAGCTCAGTCGTTAGCGTACGAGACTTGAGGACATGGGGGTCGCTGGTTGGATCCCCGGCTCAGACAAGTTATTTCCGAGAATTGATGATAGTCATTGCGATAGGATTCATTCCTCTCTAACCGCTGACCATTATTTTACGACAGTTATGTGGGAAAGAAGCCAGTGGCTATGTGAGCTGTCTACGTTACAGACACAAAAAATTGCAGCTAGGACGTGAAGAGTCAAAACATTTTGAAGTCATTGGTTGTGAACACTAGTTCCTAACACACCTGGGTTAAGAGGACTGAGATACAACTCTTCAGTGTCCTAACCTAGTAGCGATAAAATCCTGGGCCAGTACGAGTATTCTCCGAAATTTTCTAGATTTGAAAGTGACACAACTTCTGATTGGCTAAACCATTTGGTTTAGCCAATCAGAAGTTGTGTTACTGTAACGTGCAACGACCTGGTCACCCATCCAGGCACTAACCTAATACACGTTGCTTAACTTCCACGGAGAGAAATACACCAAACCGCACCGCTGTAAAAGCTAGCTCAACAGCAAGGCAGGTTTCAAGTGCTTATATATCTAACCTTTCTCCGTGACATTACTTCCCCCTTCGACAAGTCTCGACCTCGAGACTTATATACAAACATGTATATATAAATAAACCAGGGGAATATACATGGGTAAGGCAACTCCAGTCCGGCAGTTGTCATTATCCCACCGCTGCCACCAAGTGTAACGTGCAACGACCTGGTCACCCATCCAGGCACTAACCTAATACACGTTGCTTAACTTCCACGGAGAGAAATACACCAAACAGCATCGCTGTAAAAGCTAGCTCAACAGCAAGGCAGGTTTCAAGTGCTTATATATCTAACCTCTCTCCGTGACATTACTTTGGAATTTAGAAAATCTTAAAGAAAAAGACTATGAACATTCCTAAGAATGGTGGTTGGTGAATACGAACATGGACTGGTCTTACCACCATTTTTCGCGATATAGCAATATTTAATAATTTGAGTAATGAGTACCAATGTAGAAAGCTCACCCAAGAAAGCCTGTAATTGGCCCTAAAGCTATTTACCTATCTTAGATAATTTGAGCAAACTTTCTCGACCGAGTTGACATCTTAATTTTCAAATCAGTTCAATATCTGTATTGCTATTGTCCAGAATCGTCCAAGATTCTGTCGTCAGAAAAATGTTGTGCTAATTGACTGGCCAGGCGCGCTCACCAAAAATGTCTCTCATTTAACATGTGTGGGACATTCTGGACTGAGCGTCTGACGCAGATTACTGGCATCATTTCCAGGCTTTTACTTTGGCGCTACAGGAGGAATGGAGGCAGGTTCCTCAGCTCCAAATTGCCACGTTAGTTGACGTATGCGATGCGATTGCAAGTTCTTATTTCCTGCTGACGGGGGACACACTTGTTACTGAAGGGATGTTTAAACATTCTCATCTTCCATACGTGGAATTTGAGGCTATCATGAGCAGGAATTTACATAAATTTCATGTGACATTCAAATTGAATTTCAAGCAATTTCTTTGCTTAAGCTTATTTATGACTGTATTTTGCATAAAAAGAGGAAATTCTCTGCAGACATTTAATTTGCGAAAAATGATTTTGATCCCTGGACAACTTGACACAGTCCCACAACAAGGATATTAGTGTTATCAAGCTGAAGGAAACATTTTTTTTTCAAGCGATGAAACGTATCTAATATAATTAATAAAAACTGAATAATTGTGCGTTTGGGTATTCTTTTGTTCCATCGTTTTCTGAAATTTCCTGAACTTTTTTGTTTAGTATATTTGGGAATATCTTCCACAATCTTTGAAATCGTTATCTCTAATTTCAAAGAATTTTCTCAATTCTAAAATAACGCATTTATTGGATAAGCTTACCCGAACGATTCAACCAATCAAAAATTGCGTTACTGTCTTCATCCAGAATTAAACTACAAATGTATTTCAAATTTTTTTTGAGTCACTTTATTAGTTGTACGGTCAGGTGGCAGGGGACTTGGAAACTTGTTCACGGCTGTGGTGAATCATGTCGCCCCGAGTCGAAGGCGAGGTGGCGACATGATTCACCACAGCCGTGAACAAGTTTCCAAGTCCCCTGCCACCTGACCGTACAACGAATTTATTATACTGCAAAGTTTTTCCATTTCAACGTGTGTTAAGCGAATTTTACCTGTTTTTTGGTTTCAAAAATTGAGTACGCTGACGAAGTAGGATTTCCCTTCTGAGTGCCCCATTCAATGAAAACTGACGTCACTGGGAACTGACGTCACTGAAACCTTGGTAAAACGTGCTAAAACGTGCAATTTGGCGCATAATCTTGATGTTAATCTTGATCGACGCCGCCATTTTAGATGTTGTGTTGAAAGTGTAGTCATGTATACGGGGCTCCCTAAAGGGGAACTGCTCTTACGTTGGTTTTGCCAGTGTACATGATATATATGTTCGGGACAAATTATCCAATCAGATCACGAGAAATTTCTTTGCAGTATAATAAATAAGTTTGTCGTGTAAATTTTCTATCTTTGAATCCTTTACCAAACAATCACGAATTTTAAGGACCCTGAGAAAGAGGGCCTTTGAAGGCATAGTAGAAAATGTTGGTTACCAGCCTTGTTTTCATTTGAGCTACATTGTATATAGGTCGTGGCTTGTGTTGTCGTTCAGAAGAGACAACAGTAAATGCAAGAGAACCAGCAGGTACATGTAGGTCGAAATTCGGTTAACAGCTTTAACTCTTTTTCAAACGACAGAATTTTAGATTGGTCTAAATCCAAAGCATTTGCAGACGACAATTTAGCTGATACTCAAATGGTGGGCTTTGTGTGGGATAGAGAAAAAGAGAAAAGAATGGTTACCTTTTTCTACAATTTTTTCTAGTCTTTATCTCTTTGGTCGTTAAATATCGGGATATTGTGGTAAATGGTTAAACCAAACAAATTGAAACAATCCTTTATTTCACTGACCGAGAGGAAAAAAAAATTTATTAACATTGTTAGAAAAGGAGAAATACCGGTCACAAGCATTTGTCCTTTTCGCTCACAATGTTCTCTATCGTCTGAAATTCGTTCTCATAATTTGAGCCTTGCGTACTTTGTTGTGAAGCCTATGCTTTTCATATGAACATTTCTAAAAATGTGTTGTCAGGTAAAGTATTAATCTTTACTAAATAACAAAAGTAAAGAAGCCTCCAAATTGAAAACATTTAGGCCATGTTCTGTGAAAAGGAGGCTTAATGCATCTGCGAAAAGTATCGACCTGGGCCGAAACTTTTCGCTATCGGTCAATTTTCTGTATGTTCAAGGACCAGTCTACCCCGTAGTTAAGTCGATTGTTAAACAAAGTGGCTACTATAGATCCATAATTATGTGATTACTTGCCTAGTATCATGCATCGCGGAGATGCATTACGACCTGTTTTGCCAGAGAATGACTCATTTGCAGACGCCAGTTGTTACCTTGCTCAAATAATTGGATTGCCAAGAAAAAAGTAAAAAAAAAAAGCATTGTATGAAAAGAGAATTTGCTGGTTTCCAGCATTTTCTCTCCCTTTTCCACATTGCTTTTAAACTTACACGGGCGGGCTTTTAGTTTGTCGGTAAGTTTTGCGAGTCCCAGGGACTGATTAGTCTGATTAGTGAATTATTCATTCACTTACCAATGCTATTTTCTAGAACACGTAAAGTACTATAAATTTCAATTGTTGTTCACTTCTATCAGATTCATGTGTATATCCATGTTTATATTTTCATTTATTTCATGATATTTTCATTGTCTAAAAGTGTTAATACGCAGCATCATCGAATAATTGATTGATAAATCATATGAGCCATGCTCTGGCAAAAGGGGGCTTAGTGCATCTCCGTGATGCTTGATATCAATCAAGACATCACATAATTTTAGATCTACAGTTGCCACTTTTTTTGGACAACCGACTTAAACCTGAGGCTGACTGGTCCTTGGACATACAGAAAATTGACCAATAGCGAAAAGTTTCGGCCCAGGTCAGCCTGCGCGGACTGCGCAGGCTGACATGGGTCGATACTTTTCGCAGATGCATTAAGCCCCCTTTTGCCAGAGCATGGCTCATATAGTATCGACCAATTGACTGATTGATCGCTCAGTCGGACTGGTTAAGCGAGTGATTTGTCGATTGATTGATATAAAAATTCCCTTGTTCAATGTGTCAGTTAAGATTTTTCCTCCATGGACCCATACTTTCATTACTGAAAATATCCATTTCATCTATTCACTTATTCACTTATTTGATGTTTGACAATAGATTGTTTGGAATTGTGAATAGTATACTGAAAGTAATCGCGTGACTAAATGCATTTATTTCATGCTTTCCGGTAGGTTATCGGTGAAATATTTTTCGATATTTCATGGTTACGACCAGTGAAAATACCGATTTTTATATTCTAACTCTTCAATTGAAGGCGGAAACAGTTGTTCCCTCGCACTAGTTACCTAGGTAAAATGCGCATGCCTCACAACCAGATGGAAAAATGACGTAATTTACCATGCATCTCTCGCGATTGACGTAATGTTGTTATGCATTGCTA
Organism: Hippopus hippopus; assembly: GCA_946811185.2. Taxonomy (NCBI): domain Eukaryota; kingdom Metazoa; phylum Mollusca; class Bivalvia; order Cardiida; family Cardiidae; genus Hippopus; species Hippopus hippopus. The sequence goes on along the minus strand of OX328098.1, from coordinate 51,857,547 downwards.
TGCGGAGGGGTGTACACCATGGGGAATAACCGAAAGGAACTGTTCTGGATTTTGATTAAGTTCCCCCAAGAAAGGGTTAAAAGCATGAAATGTTCACGAGATGAAATAAATTTCGATCTTTTACCGTAAAAAACAAATATCCTCTTTATATTTTAGAATTTATATACAAATGTATGACTATAAACTATGTAGTTTTTGTCAAATAAATGATATTTTGTTCTGTTCTTATGTCACCACTTTGGAGGTCTTGCCTCACGATCTGGACGTTCCTTTTGGGAGAAAGTTAGTCACGTTCAAAGACGAGAATATTAATTTTGTACTACGACAAGTACTTTTGAGCCATAGTGTGTGAAAAGCAGGTCTAATACATCTGCAAAAGGGATCGACCCATGTCAGCCTGCGCAGTCGTCCCAGAATGACATGGGTCGAAACCTTTTGCTCTTTGTAAATACTTTTAGCATCTCCAAGGACCACTCTGCCTTATGAGCCAATCGGTTGCCAGTTGAAACCATCTGCAGACGAAAAAAAAAAAAAAAAAAAGCATGAATCAAAAATTGAAACTTGACTTTGGAAGAGCAGAAAATATTGTGGGAAAAGGAGAACATGCTGGTTACCAGCATCTTCTCCTTTTCCCACAATGTTTTCAGAAGACTTCTTCCTCAGGGTCGTTAAAACCAGGGATTGTTTGGTAAAGGGTAAACATGTTATGACTTGCTTTGAATAATGCATCATGGATTTGCATTAATTCCCCTTTAAAAGAGCTCCTCTCATTTTTATGGAGGCCTACGGAGCCTAGAGTTAGAATGCAAAATTCGTCACCTTGAGGCCCTGGGCTCGAGACTCACCGGAGGCACTTGGTTTTTCGTTGGAGTGTCCCTGGGCAAAACAATTCTGAGTCCTAATCTAGTAGCGGTGAAACACAGGACATACTTGATAATGTGAGCTGTCGCTGTGATGTGTCTTAAAAAATGTTGAAACCTGAATCAGTCAACCAATCCTTCGATCGATCGACCGATCGACCGACCGACCGACCGTGTTAATTGAACATTGCGTATATCACAAGTGACAATTTGCCGAGCCCCGTTAGCTCAGTCGGTAGCGTGCAGGACTTGAGAACAGGGGGTCGTGGGTTCGATCCCTAGCTCGACCAATTTCTTTCCGAGGATTGATGATAGTCATTGCGACAGGATTCATTCCTCTCCCACCGCTGACCATTGCCTCGACGATAGTTATGTGGGAAAGCAGCCAGTGGCTTGGAAAGAAAACTGTGCTGAGTACTGGTAAAAGAGTCTCCAGGACAGCATGGATAGGTGCACTAGCCGCCGCGATATAACTGAAATAATGTTGAAAACGGCGTTAAACACCATACAGTTAATCAATCAACAAGTGACAATTGTCGCCGTGGAAGTAAAGAGCGAAAACAAAGAACCCATGTATTAAGTTTGCTAATATCGACGGTTTTATTATCTTCTCAGTATTACACTTTTGTGTGTTTCATGTGAAAACTATCGTCGTTGAGGTATAGGTAGAAAAGAAAGAACACATCTTTAAGTTTGCTAATATATATAGACAGCTTTCTTTTCTTCTCAGTCTATTTAAGAAGAAGTGACGTCGTTTTTAACAAGAACTAACGTCAGTTAGAGCTAGGCATGCGCAGTTCCATTCCTACTCTAGGCTTTCCATTATGCTGACTAGGGTGAGCATCTGAAAATATATATAATTATTTATCACATAACCTCCCTTGTTTTCAGTGTAATATACCCATTACGAGTTTTCTTATCTTAAACACGTTTGATATCATATTTGTGTGACGTCATTTTTGACGTCATTTTTTACATATTTTAAAGAAGTGAATGGATTTTATGGATGTTACCTCGGGTGCATCTGTACATGGTTTTGCATCTTCTGATCTATCATTTGTGAAATATCGTTATGTGATAAAAAGAATCTGATATTCGGTGGCATTGTGTTAAAATTTTATTAAACTTGTCAAGAAAAAATATTATTAAGCTCGCCAAAGGCTCGCTTAATAACATTGTTCCCAGACTCGTTTAATAAAATTTTATCTCAAATACCAACTCATGTCAGATCCTATATATCTTATCCTTTTCTTTTATCGCAGCAAGCGTTGTATAAAGCTTTTGAGGACCTTGTAGATACGGATAAGACGGTACAGAACGAGTTTTCTGATCTACAGCAATCACGACATTATAAAGAAAGACCGTTCTTCTCTTTAAAGTATTTAATCCTTTACAAGAGAGTCCCGTGTTTTTTTTTTCAGACAACAAGAACGGAGGATTTTAAAATCATCGTAGGAAAAAATAAAGAAATGCTGGTATCATAAATGGTTGCCATAAATGCTTTCTTCCCCTTGAGTAACAAAACTCATCATTGATTTGATTCAATTTGTACTTTACTTCTATTTCAAAACTCCTCTGGTAAAGGGGTCAATAAGTGATAAAATTAAGGCTTTTCTCCCCTGAAGCTTCTGGTCAACATGGCATTTTTTTGTTGCCAGATTATTGAGAATTTATAGTGTTTCAATAACTCTAAACACTTTTAACCGCCTAGAATTTCTTTAAATGTCTATCTAAAAAGTTCCTGTTCATACCGCTATTACTTTTTTGTAAAGGGAGGTAACAATAATTTCCCTTTGAATTGAGGATATAGTGACTTTAGAAATGAAAATGATAATTCTATGAAGGCAAAACCTCCAAAAGTGGCTCGGTTAAGATGCTATAATGGTGATATTTTTAATGATATCATATATGGATTTATAATTATGTGGTGACTTTCATGGTTTAATACATCACGGATATGCATTAAACCCCCTTTTGCCAGAGTTTGATCATCCTTTTCTCTGAGCTAATATTGCAAACACCATTATGGACATCAACGGCGTAACCGAAACTTAAGAATGATGACGCACGCGGAATCTGTATAAATATCTGAAGGGGCTTGAAAACAGACTTGGTTCCGCATTTTTTTCCCGGAAAATTTAACAAAGGTTTCTGTCCGCCCTTGACGTTCCTTACGCCTTGACAAAACGACACGTAACGTAGAATTTGAACGGATTTTGACGTTGAGAATATGTCTCTTTTGCTCTCCAAAGGCCCCTCTAAATGCGTCGAATTTGAAAATTCAAATTTAAAAATTTGCATTTTGTGCATAGTTTTTCAAAGTACCACTTATAAAAATTTTATCCTAATGTTCACAATTTCCTGATAGTTTTCGAATGGGTCTGTATTCTTTCTTTCTTTTTCTTTTTTTATTTTTTTTCTTTCTTCTTTTCTTTCTTTCACCAGTCTTCATATGTTTTTGCTGTTTTCTTCCTGCCGGAATCCTCACCCGAATACCTGGATGTTTCTCAGGGGTATCCGCTGGCAAGAGACTTCAGGGCCCCAACCTAGTACCGTTGAAACCCAAAACGGACATGATTTAGTGAGTTATCGCCGTGATGTGACTCAGAAAACATTGAAATTAGAATAAAAACTTTTATGCAATGAATCGTTCGATCATTACATCTGTTTATTTCATGCTTTGCGGTAGGTTATCGAGAAATAGCGGTGAAATATTTTTCGATATTTCATGGTTACGACCAGTGAAAATACCGAATTTTATACTCTAACTCTTCAATTGAAGGCGGAAGCAGTTGTTCCCGCGCATTCATTTATTTTCCTTCCATCCGTCATAAGAGTCCTGGGTGGCTCTGTGGTAGATTTTAGGACTCGTTACTTGAAGGCCACGGGTTCCAGCCTCACTTAAAACACTGAGCTTTCGTAGGAGTGACCTTGGGCAAGACACTTCAGAGCCCGAGCAGAGTACACTGGCAAAATCAACGTAAAAGCAGTTTCCCTCTTCATTGCCCCATATACATACATTTAACTACATTTTCAACATACTGGGTAGCCTGCACCATATTATTACTGGTTTCCCATAATGGTTGTCATTCAAGTGTGTAGAATGGATTACTTTTGAAAATAAATGAATATCGTTCAACAAATTATCGTTTCTTGTCATTATAAATCAACTACACGGGATTAAAACGAACCATCTCTTCGTCAGGTTATAATGTGCAAATTGTTATGTGTCGAAACTCATACATTGCGACTTCAAAAGGACAATCTAATGTCGCTTGAGGCTACTAATGGTCGTTTACTTTAGCAAACAAATCACTAAAATGCTTAGTTACTTACCTTGAAGTTGTTTACATCCATGTTTAAATAAATATACGTCGAATGTCTATCGCAGTGACATCATCAAGTTATGCACCAAACAGCGCTTTAAACCAAGGTTTCAGTGACATAAGTTCTTAGCGACGTAAGTCTTTGAACACTGAATTCGGACACTCAGAAGGGGAATTCTATTTTGTCAGCGTACTCAACTCGCGAGACCATAAAAATTTCGCCGAATACACGTTGGAATGGTAAACTTTGTAGTATAAAAAATTCGTTGCACGGTCAGGTGGCAGGGGACTTGGAAACTTTTCCACGGCCGTCCCAAGTCTCTGCCACCTAACGTACAACTAATAAAAGAAGCAGTCGCCCAGATATGACTGAAATAATGTATCAGCTATTGTAAAAGATCCAATCAATCAATCGATCACTCGATCGATCAATCAATCAATCAATTGCTTGCTTGCTTCCTTCCTTCTTTCCTTTTTCACAAAAACATACCTTGTCGAAGCTTTTTATGAATTCCTCTTTTGTCACGACTCCATCTCCCACTAAAATGTAAGGAAATTAATATAACCAAAGTGATCTTTGTCTAAAGGACCTTAATGAGAAATCAAAAATAATTGTGGGAAAAAGAGAAAAAGCTGGAAACCAACTTATGTACTCTTTGAAGCATAATGTCATCTATTAACCCTTATCCTGCTAAATAAGTGAAATGACACTTTTAACCCTTATCCTGCTAAATAAGTGAAATGACATTTTTAATACTTATTTTGCTAAATAAGTGAAATGACACTTTTAATACTTATCCTGCTAAATAAGTGAAATGATATTTTTAATACTTATTTTGCTAAATAAGTGAAATGACACTTTTAATACTTATCCTGCTAAATAAGTGAAATGATATTTTTAATACTTATTTTGCTAAATAAGTGAAATGACATTTTTAATACTTATCCTGCTAAATAAGTGAAATGACACTTTTAACCCTTATCCTGCTAAATAAGTGAAATGATATTTTTAATACTTATTTTGCTAAATAAGTGAAATGATATTTTTAATACTTATCCTGCTAAATAAGTGAAATGACATTTTCAATACTTATCCTGCTAAATAAGTGAAATGACACTTTTAACCCTTATCCTGCTAAATAAGTGAAATGACACTTTTAACCCTTATCCTGCTAAATAAGTGAAATGACATTTTTAATACTTATCCTGCTAAATAAGTGAAATGACACTTTTAACCCTTATCCTGCTAAATAAGTGAAATGACACTTTTAACCCTTATCCTGCTAAATAAGTGAAATGACATTTTTAATACTTATCCTGCTAAATAAGTGAAATGACACTTTTAACCCTTATCCTGCTAAATAAGTGAAATGACATTTTTAATACTTATCCTGCTAAATAAGTGAAATGACACTTTTAACCCTTATCCTGCTAAATAAGTGAAATGATATTTTTAATACTTATTTTGCTAAATAAGTGAAATGATATTTTTAATACTTATCCTGCTAAATAAGTGAAATGACACTTTTAACCCTTATCCTGCTAAATAAGTGAAATGATATTTTTAATACTTATTTTGCTAAATAAGTGAAATGACATTTTTAATACTTATCCTGCTCAATAAGTGAAATGACACTTTTAACCCTTATCCTGCTAAATAAGTGAAATGATATTTTTAATACTTATTTTGCTAAATAAGTGAAATGATATTTTTAATACTTATTTTGCTAAATAAGTGAAATGATATTTTTAATACTTATCCTGCTAAATAAGTGAAATGACACTTTTAATACTTATCCTGCTAAATAAGTGAAATGACACTTTTAACCCTTATCCTGCTAAATAAGTGAAATGATATTTTTAATACTTATCCTGCTAAATAAGTGAAATGACACTTTTAACCCTTATCCTGCTAAATAAGTGAAATGACACTTTGAACCCTTATCCTGCTAAATAAGTGAAATGACATTTTTAATACTTATCCTGCTAAATAAGTGAAATGACACTTTTAACCCTTATCCTGCTAATTAAGTGAAATGACATTTTTAATACTTATCCTGCTAAATAAGTGAAATGACACTTTGAACCCTTATCCTGCTAAATAAGTGAAATGATATTTTTAATACTTATTTTGCTAAATAAGTGAAATGATATTTTTAATACTTATCCTGCTAAATAAGTGAAATGACATTTTTAATACTTATCCTGCTAAATAAGTGAAATGACACTTTTAATACTTATCCTGCTAAATAAGTGAAATGACACTTTTAACCCTTATCCTGCTAAATAAGTGAAATGGCATTTTTAATACTTATCCTGCTAAATAAGTGAAATGACACTTTTAACCCTTATCCTGCTAAATAAGTGAAATGACATTTTTAATACTTATCCTGCTAAATAAGTGAAATGACACTTTTAACCCTTATCCTGCTAAATAAGTGAAATGACATTTTTAATACTTATCCTGCTAAATAAGTGAAATGATATTTTTAATACTTATTTTGCTAAATAAGTGAAATGATATTTTTAATACTTATCCTGCTAAATAAGTGAAATGACACTTTTAACCCTTATCCTGCTAAATAAGTGAAATTGTATTTTTAATACTTATCCTGCTAAATAAGTGAAATGACACTTTTAACCCTTATCCTGCTAAATAAGTGAAATGATATTTTTAATACTTATTTTGCTAAATAAGTGAAATGATATTTTTAATACTTATTTTGCTAAATAAGTGAAATGATATTTTTAATACTTATCCTGCTAAATAAGTGAAATGACACTTTTAACCCTTATCCTGCTAAATAAGTGAAATGATATTTTTAATACTTATTTTGCTAAATAAGTGAAATGATATTTTTAATACTTATTTCGCTAAATAAGTGAAATGACACTTTTAATACTTATCCTGCTAAATAAGTGAAATGACATTTTTAATTCGACAGTAAAAACCCAAATATTGATAATTCAAAGTTATGTTTTGGGGAATAATATCTCCTAATCGGACAGTGTAGATCAACGATTAGACTGCACGTTCTGTGCAGTCTGATCTTGATTTACACTGTCCGCAAAAGGTCAGTGAGTCGCGCTTAGCAGCTTTTAAAGGGTTAAATCGATAGTAAAAACACAAATTTTACTACTTCAAAGATATTTTAGGGCAAAGATATCTCCTTATCAGACAGGGTAGATCCAAGATCAGACTGCAGGTTCTATGCAGTCTGATCTTGATCTACATCGTCTGCAAAAGGTCCTCGAGTCGCGCTTAGCAAACTAAGATTTAACCGGTCGTTTTACATAAAAAATAGCAAGACGTTTCGAACCAATTCTGTATAAATACCATCCCTGCATTAAATCATTATGTTGTATCTTGAATTTGAGATAAAATATGTAGAGGCCTGCGCAGTCCCCGCAGGCTAATCCGAAACGACACTTTCCGTTTTAATGTAATTTTCTGTATTGCGCAAGTCTACTGTATCACAAAATCTAATATAGTCGCAAAGTGCCGTCTCGGATTAGCCTGCGCGGACTGCGCAGGCTGACCCAAGCAACACTTTACGCAAATGTCCGAATGCCCCTTTTCGCGTGTTGCAAGTCATGTTATGGCCTTTTCGGTACAGTAAATGCTATTAAAAGAACATAGAAAATTTTTATCTCTATTACACCCTTCTGATATAGAAAATATTTACAAATGGAGAGCTATAATTCTAATGCAAATAACAAATATTTACAAAAAGAATACTACACTTCTAGTGTAGTGGGATAGGTTTTTATATTTCATGCAAAAATTTGTGACATGTGACCGACACATATTAATGAATTAATTGTTTCAATATTGTAATGATTCGTATCGCTGGCAGGTCAGCGACAATATTTCTAAGAGCACTCAATGCCTTGCAAAAAGCACGTGCTCAAGAAGATCTCAGATCCAAGCGCTCAAAACCATCATACAAAACATATAGGATGTGGTTGAAATTCTGAAGCTATTTGTTCGTTATACCTTATAAGCCCACTAGCTACCAAATATAATCAATTAGGTGTCAAATTGCACTAATCTGTGACTTGTGAGTGACAAATATTAATGGTTTAATCGCTTAAACATCTTAATATTTGGCATCGCTGACTGTTCAGCAACAATATTTCTAAAAGCACATAATGCTTTGTCAAAGGTACGTGCTCACAAAAAAAAAAAGGTGCTGAAAATACTATCTATATACTAAATACAGGAACTGATTTAAACTCTGAAGCGGACGATTTTTTTGTTAACTCATTACCAATGACAAATATGTAGACTTGTCCAAAATTGAAAGTATTTGCAGACGACAATTAAAATGAGCTTAATTGATGGAATTTGTCATTGATATGGTACAAAACATTGTGGGCAAAAGAAGAAAATGGTGGTTACCAGCATTTTCTCCTTTTTAGCGGATTTGCTATATAGCAAATCCGCTTACTGTGATCGTTTTGGCCGGAACCAAATACATCATGGGTAACGACGCATGCGCGCTCACTTTCAGTTTTGCATGGCTGGCGTAGGGACGAACAACACAGATCTACAAATGATATTCAGCTCTGACTTTGAATAAATCATACGAATTATGTTTGATTTCTTTATCAAAATTTCTTCAAAACTACAAAAACTGTCAGTATGAAATACTCTTAATACTTAAGCAAAGTTTGTACTTTTTTGTTTTCATTAAATATTGCCATATGCGTATGGACATTGTTTACACAGACTGCCCCCATTTTCATTCAAGAAATGTTCATTCACAACTTGTGTCGTTCGCTTTCGAAATAAGCAAGGAGATTAAGCAATAATTCTTTATTGAAATCACATTTTTAAACTCTGTATTATATCAAATATCTTTAACTGTTCGAATAGCTAGCTAGAATTTGGCCGTACATAATTTAAAACCCTTTCGATAACGAATACACAGAAACCATAAAGTCGATTCGGCACCTTGTTAGGTACCCCACTTCGTATAGCACTATCGATGAATTTCCGAATTGTTTTAATATATCTGTGAAACGTTTAAACAAATGAAGATCGTGTAGTCTATTAAGAAAATATATATTTGACGTTTGATTTATGCAAGACTGCTTCCAAAATTTCGCTCCAGTTATCGATGGGACATAAAGAAATCCTGCGTTCACAAACGGCCCCGATCAAGTACGAACCCGTGACGTGAATTTATACTGACGATTTTCGATGGGAAATCGTGTCCTTCTCAGTGAACTGGAACATCCAGTAACTTAATCTAACATCCTGGACTTTAAGCCTCGGATACTCAATTATCTTTAAGGTGCAAAAGTCCATTCGTAGTCCTTCTAAAATGCTTTAATTTTATTTTGTTACCTTTCATGCACAAGAATTAAGAATGCAGAATTTTCAGACAGATGTTTGATAAAGGGTCCACAGGAATACATCTTAGTCTAGATCTATACGTCTTAATATTTGGACATGTAAATTTAAATTCTTTGATATGTTTTTTCATGCTTGGAGATTGAAGTATATGTACTTTATTTAATAAAGCACATATTTATGATGAACTGCTGCTCAACCCATACTAGAGACGGTAACTGTGCTTCATGTAAACAGCAAGTAATTCAAACCTTAGAATGAAAATATGCCTTTAGTTTTTAAAGCTTTGTATAGAGGGACCAATTCCTTTAACCCTTAGGCTGCTAAGTGCTACTCAAGGACCTTTTGCAGACAGTGTAGATCAAGATCAGATTGCACCAAACATGCAATCTGATCTTTGATCTATACTGCCCAGTAAGGAGGTATTTTTTCCCCCAAAATAACATTGAAATAGAAACATTTGGATTTGTACTATCGACTTGAAAGTTTCATTTTAGTTATGTAAAGGTCAGTTTTTACTTTGCATGGCAACTTGTCACACTGAGTGTGATCGTGGTTCATTCTGGCTGCTTCAGCTGTACCCAGGGCAGGGATTTGCAGATATCAAAAAGCAAATAATATCTGGACTATGTTCTTCCAGGTGATGAGTGATGATTTTAATTCTTTTCTTCAGACCATGAAAATGGATTCACTCAAAACTGCATTGGAAGTAATGAATAGCCGTTTTACCAGTGTTAATATTGAATTTCAAGTATCTCATCATGCTATATCATGATTTTTTTTTTTTTGCACATGTCCCTGCAGTGGTTCAATTATGTAATATGACTCAAATTCACAAAAGCGTGACTCAAAACTTCAAAAAGGAATCTAACATCTATATGTAAATTAATAAAACTTACATAATCACTGACAAAATGTCAAAATCTTATCACACTTTAACTGTAACTTTCATTATGTGTGAGACTAAATTCCACTTTTTACATTGTACTTATTCACACCTGCATTTTTTGACTGAATAGAAATGGAACTTAGAATGTGAGTTTGCATATTACATGTAGGTCTCGTATGTTTTATGTGATACTCATAAAATGAACTTGAAATTATTAAGTATTAAGTAAAATTTGAGACTTGTCCAAATGGAAAGCATTTGCTGATAACAGAATCAATGTGACTCAAAATATTAATTTTATTTTTGGAAGGTCTGAAGACATTGTGGGAAAAGGAAAAATGCTGGTTACCAGCATTTTCTCATATTCCCAAATTCTTTTTTAAAGCCTTCTTCCTCAGGGTCGTTTAAAGTCGGGATTGTTTAGTAACGGTTTAAACTAAATCATACTAGTGTCAAAACAATATATGCTTTATACTTCAGAATGAGGACAGTTTGTTTCCTTTGTAGCAAGAGTAGATTAAGATCAGACCACCTAACATAGTAAAATCCCACTCCTATAGGCACACTATTTTAGATTTGAATTGTTTGCAGTCTATATGATTATACCCACTATATGAAAGTTTAGAAAGTGTTGTGTTTATAGTCTGACTAGGTTTGTAAAATGCTGTTTTGAAAATCAAAACCTCTGAGTGATCTGTGTACAGAAGTTTCAATATTTCAAAAGAGTCTTGCATTATGATGATTAATAATGATTTTAGAAATGCTTAAAATGCTATGGTAAAGGAAAATATAGTCATCATGTTTAGTGTATTTATTTAAGCTCACATGTTTACAAACTCTAGGGTGAGCTGTTGATATTTTCAATCTGACTTAAAGCATAATCTCAGACAAAAACCACCATCACTAGTCCTTCTGAAAACCCTTGATTTTTAGTACAGCCAAATAAAGTTTTTCTGAACATACTTCAAAATGGGATAATATATCCACACTTGCCTTAGTTAAAACACATTGTATCCTTTATGGTGTTACAGAATGGGGAAAAATGATTTTGGTAAGAATGAAAAAAAAAATCTAATTGTCTACCAATGTTTTCAAAAACTAAATAGCTACATTTTGTGAGGCTGACAGAAATGTCAGATAAAGGTTAACCTTGCAGGAGGCCAATGTTAGATCCATATTTGATTAACTGAATGGCATTTAATGTCGCTTTCAACATTATTTCAGTTGTATAACTGCTACAACTAGCTTATTTATGTATGTCTGGGTTTCAGCAGTACTAGGCTAGGGCTCTGAAGTGTCTTGCCTAAGGACATTCCAACAGAAAAACATATGGTCATCAGGTAACAAGTCCTAAACTTTACTAGTAAGCCATGCAGGACCCCAGATCCACATTTAGAGGGGAGTTAATTTTTGTAAGATTGCTCAGATTAGTCTGTGTCCACCATCTATGCATAAATTACTCTGTTTTTTAATAAAAAATGATAATTAAATGGATGCTATTTTACTATTTATTCCTTCCTCGTATGACAAGGTTTAGGCTCTTTAAATGTATCTGCAGACAATTCAGAAACAGATACAAGTGAGCTGAAGTTCACTCTTATGATTAAAAACACTGTTGGAACAGGAGAAAATAATGCCTACCAGAATTTTGTCCTTGTCCCATGATGTTTTCAATTGCCTATTTCCTTCAGGGTTATTAACCCTTGTCCTGCTGAATAACTCAAATGATACCTTCAAGTTGATAGTAAAATCCAAAAGGTTGCTATTTCAAGGTAATTTTGAGGACGATAAATATCTCCTTATCGGACAGTGTAGATCAAAGATCAGACTGCACAGAATGTGCAGTCTGATCTTGATCTACATTGTCGGCAAAAGGTCGAGCTTAGCAGCCTAAGGGTTAACATGAATGTTCAGTAAAGTGTTTAAAATAAACCCCAATCAATATTTTCTTCAGATCCAGTTGTCAGGTGCCAAGGAAACACATGTTGTATACTGGTCTATCTCACAGATTGATATAAATGATAGCTTGTGTTTGTATAAGGATACACTTATCTGTCTTGCTATAGAGCTAGCTTATGTAGCAATGTGGTAGAGCGTTTGCCTACAGAGTTTGGACCTGAAGGTTCTAGGTTCAATCCCAGCCTTTGGGACTATTTAACAGAACTGTTACAGATACATGTAATCAGTATTCAGAATACCTTATGGTATGTCCAAACATGGCCTATATTTGACCCTTGAATTTTATGTCATACAAAGTTAAATTGCGAGAATTTTTGAGGATTTATCTTTTTTTAGCTCTTTAACACACAATAAATCCTATGTTTTATGAGTCCTGTGTAATAGGGCTTATGAAAACAGTGTTGGAAAATAAGACATCAGTATTTCTTTTCCTTTTTTGCTTCCAGAATTTTTTCTACCCCTTACAAATACAAACCACATAATCTGAAGGCTCCAAATCTATTGAATTGTTTGTATATGCTTTGAATAGCAAGCTATTTAGTTTTTATGCCACAAATTATTTCGTAAAAGGCCAATAAATACCATCAGATATATATTTCTTTTCATATAAAGTGTATGGTTAGATTCAGTAAAATGATGCAATTTTGTGCGTTTGATAATAGAATTGTAGGCTGCTTTAGCAATAGGTCACTTTGTTTATTTCTATTACACCAGATATGACGTCTTGATACTGATTTGAATATATAAATCCTTGTTGATGGCGCATGTTATTGATTAAGTACCTTTCCCTCAAAGCTTTCCAAAACTGTGACATGAAATCTAATAATACCCAAAGAGGCTGAGTAGGGCATTAAAGCAATATAAATTCAGATATTTTTTTCTAAATCTTATCTTTCTTCTTTACTAATGATTTTCCAGCTATAATTCAGTAAGTCATTTTTGAGTTTGTTGAGGGTATGAAAATCTGAATAGTTGGAGTCAAAAATCTTGTCCTCTGGTAAGAAGTTCAACAAGAAAGCACAAAAATTTCATATTGCATACATGTGTAAGTAGCAATATATTGTACGCTTTGATCAAATTTGCTCATGATTGCTGAAACTGATTGACAGCTGTAGACCTTAACACTGTGTTTTTACAGAAATATCATTATTTATCGTCATCCTATTTTGTACAGTTTTTTAAGCCTTACTCATCAGCAAATCAACAACTGAAGTCAAATAAATTTCACTTTTTTCCCAGTCTTATTCATGTTTACAGTCCTAAATATAATACTAGCAAAAAAAACATCAAAGTGTTGGATCAAATTAATACTCTAATAAATAGTAAAATAACAGTTGCTGCACAACACACTTGGTTGATCAACTTCGAATCCCATTGCCCTTGCTTACTCTTCTAATTACTTACATATTATACATGTATTACATTTGATAAAACAGATTAATTTTCATTACATCAAATCACAGCTTAAAACTGTTCAACAAATCCGCTTTTCAGGACTTTCAGTCCTTTGATTCTACAATGTTTTCAAAAGGCTTCTTTCTCAGGTCCGTTAAAAGTCTGGATTGTGTAGTAAAGGGTTAAACCTTAAAGGCCCACTAGCCGCGAAAATACAATCAAATAGGTTTCAAATTACAGATAGATGTAACACGAAATAGTTGGCTCTTGTTCTAGTTTTACAATACATTTTTTCCACTCAAACTTGAGCTTTGACATATTGCACTGAAACACATCTTCCGAATCGTAATGTAATATGTATATTTTTAAATGGTATTAAATAAATTTGTCTGTATTTTGACTTTTTGACTCATTTTTTTTAATCATTTTTTTAAGCCATCAATATGCCTTTAATTTTGATGTACACGAATATGCTGTTCCATTGTTCACTTTCTAGGGACCTACATTTCGAGGAAGATCGCCACCTGTGTACCAGTGATATGTAAATAGTAGTTCTAATTTCGTGTAGTGGGGTACTATTGACAAGCGTTTTATAATTTAAGGCTAATGGTGAGTGATTACCGATTACTATTGTTGCAAATACCCTGCATGTCATTCATTTGAAGAAAAAAAGAAAAGAAAACTTTTCTGGAAGTAGATTGCTAGTAAAATTGAACATATTCACCAGAAAAAGCCATTTGACTAGGCAGATATTTACAAAAGGAGAATATTTTCTTTGCTAAACATACATACCATCCAGTCTCTGCTGATTGCCTACAAAAATATAAATGATACAACTTTATTTAAGTAACATACTATACATACATTCATCGAAAGTAGCACTCTGGCTAAACATACATCTTTTACAAGCCGTTATCGATGTAACGTTGTATGGGTATTTCGCACATCGATGATAACTAAATATACTCAATTTCAGAGGAAAGCTTCACTTTTGAACTAAGACTTTTTCAATATTTAGAAGAAATATCGGTTAGAAAGTTCACATAAACCTCAAGTGTGTTTGTCATCGATCAACTGCATATTCAATCTAGCCTGATCCTGACCTTAAGCTAAATATATAAGTAGGCATATGTATAGAACTATTATTCGGAAAGTTATATATACACGGGAAGTTGCTTTAAAATTTCCAGGAAACTTTGATCTATCGCAACAGTTCCAGGAAACTTGGATTTATCGTAATAGTTTTCTAAAATAATCACGATAGTTAGCTCGTACCTCGTGGCAGAAATATTCCATAATACTATTGTTACGTAGGACTTACACAAATTTTGTTCGTAACAACCTTTGTAAAACGGGGCCACGTTCCCTATAAAATTTACCTCTTTATCACAGGTTTGACTGCAGCTATTTCAAAACAATACCGATATAAGACTAAGAATTTCATTATCATGGTGGTAACACATTCACTAGGAAAAGCCTTTTTACTGGGCAAATATTTAAGCCTTGCTATGGCAAAAGGGGTCTTAATTCATCTACAAAAGAGAGAATATTTTCATAGCCATATACATACCCTCTCGTGCCACCTGGGAGCCTGTAAAAGCAGAAAAAGACAACTTTATTTCAGTTACAAGGTATGAACACGTTAATCGGAAATAGCCCTGTGGCTCAACACATATTTACAACTCCCCATCGATGTACCAGTGAATGGGTATTTTACGCGTCGCTTAACGCTAAATATACTCAATTCCAAAGGAAAGCGTGCATTTTTTGAACTTAGAATATTTCAATAATTACGAGACGTATCGGTTAGAAATTTCGCATAGTATACCTCAAGTGAATTTGTCATCGATCAATTGTATAGTCTACCACGTGGTATGCAGAAATCTTCAGTCGTGAGATTTGATTTTGCCCTTATATAAGTGCAACCCTTATGTATTGCATAAATTTTAAATATCATTTGAGATCACATTGGTACATAGTGTCTAGATTGAACGAAAATCAACGTATCAAAGCGTTTGAATGATTTCCCGTGACGACAACATCACTAACATATGAAGAGTGGTAGCGTGTAGCAGAAACACTTGTGTTCGCACGGCGACCGGTTTCAAATAACAGGTGGTGTAGCAGATTGCTGTAGAACTGGTCGACCGAGAGTAAAGAATCGGCAGACGGACCGGTTTATTACGTTGAGGCACCTGCGACGTCGTTTCCAAATAGCGTCAGGTACCGCGAGACAATATGGTATCAGCAGTCAGACTGTACTGCGCCGTTTTAGACGGGTTCATGCCCTCATCTGGGCCCATGTGCGATCATGATGGCGCGTAATGGGGCTGCTCAGTTTAAGTGAGCGAGACGTCATTTTCGCTGGGAGTGACAGCAGTGGACTCGAGTGTTTTTTCTCAAGTTTGTTCAGATTTAATCTGAGTCACTATGATGGTCGCACGCGGATTTTCAGGTGAAGAAGGACCGTTTCGCCAACTGTTGTCCAGTGGAGAGGGATAGATTCGGAGTGGAAGCGTAATGGTTTGGGGATGGATTATGGAAAGACGAAAGACAAATGTTGTTGTTATACACTGCAACCTTAATGAGCAAGGCTACTTCGACCAGGTTTTGGAGTCTGAAGCCGTTTCATTTCTGCAACGACATGGGCCTGGTATTCTATTGCACGATAACATCAGTCCAAGGATGAAACTAGTCAGCCGACAATTTCTCAACAGGAACAACATTGACGTGCTTCTCTCGCCCGCTATATCCCCGGAAATTAACCAAATCGAGTATTTCTGGAACTGATTTGGTAGAAGGGCGTTATCCTCAGGAAATATCCACAATCAGCGGGACTTTAAGAACGCCCTCATGAAAGAGTAAAATGACATTCCTTGATGTGTGATCAAAGCAAATTTAAATACACAACTGAAATTGACCTGAGTCTTTTAAAAATTGTGCCTTTGTAATTTTGATTTATGCACCCTTTCTTTTCTCGCTTAAAGATAGCCAATTAAACTGTCCATAACTCACATTCAGGCATATTCCAATATTTTACGACGTCTGAGCTAAAGTTTGCTACCAAAGTAATAAGCTTTCGGTTAAAAAGGCGATGCTAAATCGCAAAAACAGTGTGCACACTTTTCTTTTGTTTGTTTGAATTGGGTATAGTAAATGAGCCATGCTGTTGAAAAAGGGGGCTTCATGCAATTCCATGATGCATCTTACCCAGCAAATGATCATAATGATCTTGGATCCATATAGTCAACTTTGTCTAACAACTGACTGAATCATGACGTGTACTGGTCCTTGGACATGTAGAAAATTTACCAATAGCAAAAAGTTTCAGCCTAGGTCAGCCTGCGAGTACTGCAAGGCTGACCTGGGTCGATACTTGTTTGCAGATGCAATAAGCCCTCTTTTCATAGAGCATGAATCATTAATATTTGCTTCAAAGTTCTACTTGTCATCTTTTTGAAGAAAGAAAATCTGATCAGGCATGTGCAATCAAGAAGTACTGTTTTGAAAGTAAATTCCAAATAAGATGTAACGTTAATCTTTTTCACAGGTGGTCAAACTAACGAGTGCTTCAACTGTTGTAAAACATTACCAAATATAACAATTTTGTACTTCGAAACACAATTATGATTTAATGTAATAGAGGCATAATTTTAGAAATTAGAATAAATTGAAGGGGAAAAAAAAAAAAAACTGAAGGCAGATCGAAAACAGTTGTAAATTACAATATTTGTCCCGCACTGTATTTGTAAACGAGAAAGGGCAATGTCTATTGATGAAGAAAACAGGAAAGCATTTAATGCAAAAAATAAATATTGAGCGAAAAGGCAGTCCTATGCAGAATTAGTTCGAACTGAAAATCTTGGCGAAAAGACCTATTGCACTGTCAACATTTTCTTACTATTTCCAGCATAGGGTGAAACAAAGAGACGAAATGCAATCAGTTGGAATTCAACCCATCATAATAGAATTATTAAAACGTTATTGAAAATTATTTTTTTTTTTTTTTTTAAATTCAATATATAATTATCTACCATACCTCTCATTAAGCAGATCTGTACTCAAAGGCATATTTGCATTAGATAAAATAGTACTCCTACTATTTTGGAAGTTGTGAAGAGGTACTATAACATAGAGAATAATTATTTTTGTCTCAGAAGCCGTGCTTACGTGGGATCTAAAAAAGAAATATTAACATTATTCCGATGTCTTTCGTAAACAGAGAAAAAAAGTTGTGTAGCAGGTGAACGCGAATTTTGTGAAATCTTCGCAAAACTGGAATTGAGGTTCGTGGTGTGTTCTAGAAAATTAATGTGGTTTCCGGTAATATCGTCGGTATAAAATTCGGTTAACTTTTCAAATTCAATGACTGCGTTAGTCAGTGAATTCGTTGAATTTCCATTTTCAAAAGGTATTATTTGGGGGTTAAAACATAAATCAGTTTCCGTTTTATGAGCAGAAAAAAAGTGAAGGAACCCTAATAGGAGAGGAATCGGTCGTTAAGAAATACACAGATATTATACCAGGTGCGAAGAGTGTGAACGTTATTAAACTAATCTGACTGACAGTCCGAGTCTATCATTTAAGACATGCATAATCATTTTCAGGCTACACACTTATACTTGAAACCCTGAAATCAGCTGTGAAAGTTACGACGATGCTTCCAGAATCGCCAGCACAAAATTGCATTGACTTTCGAAGTGTGATCTTACAAGCCGTTTAGAGTGATTTGTTCCTTTCCTATATGCACTGGTTAGACAGGCACCTATGAAATGAAGAGTTCTCTTTGTCGTTATAAGAGATACCTTTTTGCAAAAATAATGGCATTTCGACGAGATTTTATGACCAGAAATTTCAGGAAGGAACAATTAAAATACGTTAGATTGCCAAATGACCGCATAGTAATTAGGTAAATCTCAATTTAAGCACAGGAACAAGCATTAATATGCATTCAGATACCTTTTTAGCAATAGTCATTTTGGCTGTCATAGCAAATACGGTAACAGAAATGAAGACTAAACAACGAAAATTCAACATATTTTCCGTACTGTTAAAATCTTGACGCAACTTTATGTAAACAGTTATTCTGATATTTATTAAGTTCCTGTTTTCATGTATACGTAACATCGGCATATTGTAATCATTGACAGCTAAAACGAACTAAGATGGAGAGGATCATGGACCGCTCTTTCGTAGAGAACGTGAATTCGTGGACATACCCATCCACAAAATCAACGAAAAATGATTTTACAGTATTTCGGCTTGGGCTTCTAGCTTCCTATGCTCACTTGTTGACCTTATTTCCGATAGATTTTCTATCCCTTATGCCGGTGGGAGACGACTTTTTTCATCTCGAAAATCCTTAATGTCTGCGAAACACCGACCTTAAGCACATTCTCGAGCTCGGCGACGACTAAAATATCTGGTATATACCTGACGTTCCTGGTCTTGTACCGGGGTTGCTAGTCCGTTCTGCAAAAGACGAAAAAAGACAAATTAATTTCAGTAACACGGTTTGAACATGTTCGCCGGAAGTAACCAAGTGGTTTGGTAAATATTGACAACTAGCCCTCGGTGCACTGGTGTATGGGTATTTTGCGCATCGATAGTAGCTATATAACATATGTTCAGCGCAAAGTATGAATAGGGACAATTTCAGAATTGTCAAACGCTAAGCAGGAATTTTCACTTTGATCGGAGAAGTAGGATTTTCTACACGGTGTGGTTCACTTCCGGAATCGTGACTGCCCAAAGTTGGGATTGGTACAAAGTGAGAAGCTATTATTTTCCCTGCGGAAAGTAGGAATCGGGGGGAAGAAGTATGATACTTTTTAGCAATTTTTCATAGCATTTTACAAGCAGTATTATTGAAGTTTGCCCATTAGAACAGTGAGACTATCGAATAAGACTGATTGATACTCATGAAAAAATTCTCCTTTTTCCATAATATTTTCTACTCCATGAAAGACAGAAATCATCATTTCAGTATTACATTATTGAGTGACATGTACAGTGGCACATGTACATAGATAATTCAAAGTATTAACGACCTTTAAGAAGAAGACTTCTGGATACCGGCATTTTCTCCTTTTTCCAGTCTTCAATTAGCAAAAATATCTCAGGGTTTACCGTTTGGCTGCCTAGCACGAACTAGATAAGTTTTGTAGAGAATGAAGATTAAGATCAGACTAGAGTACTCCTACCTCGTGCACAGACCATATTGGATCATAATAGGATATATCTCCCTTGCGCAATTCTAGAATTGTCAGGTACAATCCCGGAATCGGCGGACAAAGTAGGAATACCTACTTAGCGAAGGACAACTCCGGAATTGTCCCGATTCATACTGTGCTTTCCGTACCGTTAAAATCTTTACGCAACTTTATGTAAACATTTACTTTGAAATAAATATAAGTTCCTGTTTTCATGTATACGTAACATCGGCATATTGTAATCAGTGACAGCTAAAACGAACTAAGATGGAGAGGATCATAGACCGCTCTTTCGTAGAGAACGTGAATTCGTGGACATACCCATCCACAAAATCAACGAAAAATGATTTTACAGTATTTCGGCTTGGGCTTCTAGCTTCCTATGCTCACATGTTGACCTTATTTCCGATAGATTTTCAATGCCTCATGCCGGTGGGAGAAGACATTTTTCATCTCGAAATTTCTTAAGGTATGCCAAATGCCGACTTTAGCCACATTGTCAGGCTCAGCCATGACTAAAATATCTGGTACATACCTGATATTTCTGGTCTGCCGGGGTTTCCAGTCCGGTCTGCAAAAGAGGAAAAAGACAAATTAGTTTAAGTAACACGGTGTGAACATGTTCGCCGGAAGTAACCAACTGGCTGGCAAATGTTTACAACTAGCCATCGGAGCACTGGTGTATGGGTATTTTGTGCATCGACGGTAGCTATATAACATATGTTCTGTGCAAAGTATGAATCGGTACAATTCCGGAATCGTCCAGCACAAAGTAGGAATTCTCACTTTGATGGGCGAAGTAAGATTTTCTACAAGGCGTGGTTCACTTCCGGAATCGTCCCTGTGCAAAGTAGGAATTGGTACAAAGTGACAATCTCTTATTTTCCCCGCGCAAAGGAGGAATCGGGGGAAAAAAAGATCTTTTTGGAAATTTTTTCTTAGCATTTTATGAGCAGTTTTATTGACGTTTGCCTATTAGAACAGTGAGACTATCGGATAAGACCGATTGATACTCTTGAAAAATTCTCCCTTTTCCATGTTTTCTACCCCATAAAAGACAGAAATCATCATTTCAGTATTACATTATGCAGTGACATGTGGCACATGTACATAGATAATTTAAAGTATTAACGAACTTTAAGAAGAAGACTTCTAAAAACCAGCATTTTCTCTTTTCTCTTTCAATTTGGTCGAATCTAAAAATTGTTCTTTGGGTAAGGATTAGTAAATTTACTAGTGTCTCTGGTCGTGATGTAGTGCGTCGGCCACATAACCGTAAGGTCCTGAGTTCGATACCCGGGAGCGGGTTCCAGCTTTGGGATTTTTCATTGGCCTACACTTTTGGCGCGAGTACTGGTGTAGTTCCCAGGAAGCAGAATCGAGAGAGACTAGGATAAGATGTAAGAACTTGTTTCTCAATCTATGTAAAATAAATATGTCTAAACTTAAACTTAAATCTATTTCTGTTCCAGTCTTCAATTAGCAAAAATATCTCAGTGTTTACCGTTTGGCTGCCAAGCACGAACTAGATAGGTTTTGTGGAGAATGAAGATTAAGACCAGACTACAGTATTTCAACTTCACGCACAGACCATATTGGATCATAATAGGATATATCTCCCTTGTGCAATTCTGTAATTGTCATGTACAATCCCGGAATCGGCGGACAAAGTAGGAATTCCTACTTTGTGCAGGACAATTCCAGAAATTGTCCCGATTCATACTCTGCTTTCCGTATCGTTAAAATCTTTACGCAACTTTATGTAAACATTTACTTTGAGATAAGAATAAGTTCCTGTTTTTATGTATACGTAAAGTGGGCATATTGTAATCATCAACAGCTGAAACCAGCTAAGAAGTAGAGGATCATGTATCGCTCTTTCCTCGAGAACGTGAATTCGTGGACATACCCACCAACAAAATCAACGAAAAATATTTTACAGTATTTCGGTTTGGGCTTCTAGCTTCCTATGCTCACATGTTGGCTTTTTTTTACCATAGATTTCCTATCCCTTATACCGCTGGAAGAAGACTTATTTCATCTCGGAATAATCCATAATGTATGCAAAATGCCGACTTCAAGCACATTCTCGAGCTCAGCGATGACTAAATCATCTGGTACATACCCGATATTTCTGGTCTGCCAGGGTTGCCAGTCCGGTCTGAAAAAGAGGAAAAAGACAAATTAGTGTAAGTAACATGGTGTGAACATTTTCGCCGGAAGTAACCAACTGGTTGGGAGATATTTACAACTAGCCATCGGTGCACTGGTGTATGGGTATTTTGTGCATCGACGGTAGCTATATAACATATGTTCTGTTGAAAGTACGAATCGGGACAATTCCGGAATCGTCCAGAACAAAGTAAGAATTATCACTTTGCCGGGCGAAGACAAAGTGAGAATCAATTATTTTCCCTGCGCAAAGTAGGAATCGGAGCGAAAGTAAAATGTTTGTTAAGAGAATTCTTAGCATTTTACGAGCAGTATAAATGATGTTTGCCCATTAGTTGAGTGAGACTATTGGAAGAGGCTGATTGTTACTCATAAAAAAAATTCTCCGTTTTCCCACAATGTGAAATAAATATGTCTAAACTTAAACTGAAATCTATTTCTGTTCCACTCTTCAATTAGCAAAAATATCTCAGGGTTTACCGTTTGGCTACAAAGCACGAACTAAATAGATTTTGTGGAGAATGAAGATTAAAATCAGACTACAGTATTTCAATTTCGCGCACAGACCATATCGGATCATAATAGGATATAACTACCTTTGCAATCCTGGAATCGGCGGACAAAGTAGGAATACCTATTTTGCGCAGGACAATTCCGGAATTGTCCCGATTCATATTCTGCTTTCCGTACCACTAAAATCTTTACGCAACTTTATGTAAACATTTATTCTGAGATGTAAATAAGTTCCTGTTTCTTGTACATGTAACATCGGCATATTGTAATCATTGACAGCTAAAACCAACTAAGATGGAGGGGGTCATGGGCCGCTCTTTCGTCGAGAACTTGAATTCGTGGACATACACATCCACAATTCAACGAAAATGATTTTACAGTATTTCGGCTTGTTAACATGTTGACTTTATTTTCCATAGATTTTCTATCCCTTATGCCGGTGGGAGAAGACTTTTTTTCATCTCGAAAATCCTTAATGCATGCCTAATGCCGTCTTTAAGCATATTGTCGGGCTCAGCGATGACTAAAATATCTGATACATACCCGATATTTCTGGTCTGCCGGGGTTGCCAGTCCGGTCTGCAAAAAAAGAAAAAGACAAATTAGTGTAAGTAACATGGTGTGAACATGTTCGCCGGAAGTAATCAACTGGTTGGGAAATATTTACAACTAGCTATCGGTGCACTGGTGTATGGGTATTTTGTACATCGACGGTAGCTATATAACATATGTTCTGTGCAAAGTAGAAATCGGTACAATTCCGGAATTGTCCAGAACAAAGTAAGAATTGTCTCTTTGCCGGGCGAAGACAAAGTGAGAATCAATTATTTTCCCTGTGCAAAGTAGAAATTGGAGAGAAAGTAAGATGTTTATTATAAAAAATTCTTAGCATTTTACGAGCCGTATTAATGACGTTTGCCCATTAGTTGAGTAAGACTATTAGATAAGGCTTATTGATACTCATAAAAAAAATTCTCCGTTTTCCACAATGTGAAATAAATATGTCTAAACTTAAACTGAAATCTATTTCTTTTCCAGTCTTCAGTTAGCAAAAATATCTCAGGATTTACCGTTTGGTTACCAAGCACGAACTAGACAGGTTTTGTGGAGAATGAAGATTAAGATCAGACTACAGTATTCCAACTTCACGCACAGACCATATCGATCAGAATAATATATATCTCATTTGCACTATTCTATAATTGTCAGGTACAATCCCAAAATCGGCGGACAAAGTAGGAATTCCTACTTTGCGCAGGACAATTCCGGAATTGTCCTGATTCATACTCTGCTTTCCGTATCGTTAAAATCTTTACGCAACTTTATGTAAACATTTATTCTGAGATAAAAATAATTTCCTGTTTTCATGTATTCGTAACATCGGCATATTGTAATCATTGGCAGCTGAAACCAACTAAGAAGCAGTGGATCATGTACCGCTCTTTCGTCGAGAACGTGAATTCGTGGACATACCCACCAACAAAATCAACGAAAAATATATTGTTACAGTATTTCGGCTTGAGCTTCTAGCTTCCAATGTTCAAATGTTGACTTTATTTTCCATAGATTTTCTATCCCTAATGCCGGTGGGAGAAGACATATTTCATCTCGAAATTTCTTAAGGTATGCCAAATGCCGAATTTAGCCACATTTTCAGGCTCAGCGATGACCGAATTCTCTGGTACATACCCGATATTTCTGGTCTGCCGGGGTTGCCAGTCCGGTCTGCAAAAGAGGAAAAAGACAAATTAGTTTAAGTAACACGGTGTGAACATTTTCGCCGGAAGTAACCAACATGTTGGGAAATATTTACAACCAGCCATCGGTGCACTGGTGTATGGGTATTTTGTGCATCGACGGTAGCTATATAACATATGTTCTGTGCAAAGTAGGAATCGGGACAATTCCGGAATTGTCCAGAACAAAGAATTATCTCTTTGCCCGGCGAAGACAAAGTGAGTATCAATTATTTTTCCTGCGCAAAGTAGGAATCGGAGAGAAAGTAAGATGTTTATTAAAAAGAATTTCTTCGTATTTTACGTTTGCCCATTATTTGAGTGAGACTATTGGATAAGGCTGATTGATACTCATCAAAAAAATTCTCACTTTGATGGGCAAAGAAGGATTTTCTACAAGGCGTGGTTCACTTCCGGAATCGTCCCTGTGCAAAGTAGGAATTGGTACAAAGTGACAATCTATTATTTTCCCCGCGCAAAGGAGGAATCGGCGGAAAAAAAAGATCTTTTTAGAAAATTTTTCTTAGCATTTTACGAGCAGTTTTATTGACGTTTGCCTATTAGTACAGTGCGACTATCGAATAAGACCGATTGATACTCTTGAAAAATTCTCCTTTTTCCATGTTTTCTACCCCATGAAAGACAGAAATCATCATTTCAGTATTACATTATAGAGTGACATGTGGCACATGTACATAGATAATTTAAAGTATTAACGAACTTTAAGAAGAAGACTTCTGGAAACCGGCATTTACTCCTTTTTCCGTAATGTTTTCTTTTGAGCTACATCTAATTTGTCTTATGCAAATACATACACTTTCAATTTGGTCGAATCTAAAAATTATTCTTTGGGTAAGGATTAAGCATCAGTAAATTTACTAGTGTCTCTGGTCGTGATGTAGAGCGTCGGCCACATAACCATAAGGTCCCGAGTTCGATACCCGGAAGGGGGTTCCAGTTTTGGGATTTTTCATTGGCCTACACTTTTGGCGCGAGTACTGGTGTAGTTCCCAGGAAGCAAAATCTTGAGAATTAGTATAAGTTGTAAGAACTTGGTTCTCAATCGATGTAAAATAAATATGTCTAAATTTAAACTTAAATCTATTTCTGTTCCAGTCTTCAATTAGCAAAAATATTTCAGGGTTTACCGTTTGGCTGCCAAGCACGAACTGGATAGGTTTTGTGGAGAATGAAGATTTAGATCAGACTACAGCATTCCAACTTCACGAACAGACCATATTGAATCATAATAGGATATATCTCCCTTGCGCAATTCTATTATTGTCAGGTACAATCCCGGAATCGGCGGACAAAGTAGGAATTCCTACTTTGCGCAGGACAATTCCAGAATTTGTCCCGATTCATACTCTGCTTTCCGTATCGTTAAAATCTTTACGCAACTTTATGTAAACATTTATTCTGAGATGAAAAAAAGGTCCCGTTTTCATGTATATAAGTTCCCGTTTTCATGTATACATAACATCGGCATGTTGTAATCATAGACAGCTGAAACCAACTAAGAAGTACAGAATCATGTACCGCTCTTTCATCAAGAACGTGAATTCGTGGACATACCCACCAACAAAATCAACGAAAAATGATTTTACAGTATTTCGGCTTGGGCTTCTAGCTTCCTATGCTCACATGTTGACTTTATTTTTTATAGACTTTCTATCCCTTATATCGGTGGTAGAAGACATTTTTTCATCTCGAAAATTCTTAATGCATGCCTAATGCCGACTTTAAACACATTGTCGGGCTCGGCGATGACTAAAATATCTGGTACATACCTGATATTTCTGGTCTGCCGGGATTGCCAGTCCGGTCTGCAAAAGGGGAAAAAGACAAATTAATTTAAGTAACACGGTGTGAACCTATTTGCCGGAAGTAACGAACTGGTTGGCAAATATTTACAACTAGCCATCTGAGCACCGGTGTATGGATATTTTGTGCATCGACGGTAGCTATATAACATATGTTCTGTGCAAAGTATGAATCGGTACAATTCCGGAATTCTCACTTTGATCGGCGAAGAAGGATCTTCTACAAGGCGTGGTTCATTTCTGGAGTCGTCCCTGCGCAAAGTAGGGATTGGTACAAAGTGAGAATCTATTATTTTCCCTGCGCAAAGTAGGAATCGGGGGAGAAAAAAAGATCTTTTTTGAAAATTTTCTTAGCATTTTATGAGCAGTATTATTGACGTTTGCCCATTAGTTCAGTAAGACTATCGGATAAGACTGATTGATACTCATGAAAAAATTCTCCTTTTTCCAAAATGTTTTCTACCCCATGAAAGACAGAAATCATCATTTCAGTATTACGTCAAAGAGTGACATGTACAGTGGCACATGTACATAAATAATTCAAAGTATTAACGACCTTTAAGAAGAAGACTTCTGGAAACCGGCATTTTCTCCTTTTTCCGTAATGTTTTCTTTCGAGCTACATCTAATTTGTCGTCTGGAAATACATATACTTTCAATTTGGTCGAATCTAAAACTTCGTCTCTTGGGTAAGGATTAACCATCAGTAAATCTATTTCTGTTCCAGTCTTCAATTAGCAAAAAAATATCTTAGGGTTTACCGTTTGACTGCTAAGCACGAACTGGATAGGTTTTGCAGAGATTGAAGATCAAGATCAGACTGCAGGCTGATCTTGGATCTACACTGTCTGATACTTTGAGATTTTTTCTGTTGAAATGAATTTTTATATTGCGATTTTTTGTAGTTTTTCCCTTTTCTACATTACTACATTTTGACTAGTCCAAAATGAAAGCATTTGCAGAGAACAAATTAGATGTTGCTTAAACGACGGGATTTGTCTTTGAAAGGGTATAAAACATTGTGGGCTGTTCCAATTAAACTAATAATTGCTTAATTAACCGCGGTAATGATAACGATCAAAGGGTTTAAATATGTTGAAATATACTATTTAGGGAGATTAATGGATTTGCTTTACTCACTTGCAATATGCGATTCGATCTCTCTCTCTCTCTCTCTCTCTTGGTTAAACAAAGCCTAACCAAATCAGACAAAGAATATTTGAATTACAGATATGAAATAGAACTCTCTCCTAAGGATTCGGAATGACAGCAGCTCAAAAATAATAGAATAATCAAACAATCTGTATAAAAAATAGGGCAAAGTCATTTTTAAGAAGTTAGAGATAACGGAAAGAGAATCATGATCATCGGAATCTAAATCCTTTGCAACATATAGGATTGTTATGATATATTTAATTACTGTTCTCTTGGTCTGTCTCTTTGCCTATTTTAAGTTTCGAATCTTTACGCATTTTTATGTAAATATTTAATCTGAGATGTAAATAAGTTCCTGTTTCATGTATACATAATATCGGCATATTGTAATCATTGACAACTGAATCCAAATTAGATGGAGAGGATCATGGACCGCTCTTTCGTCGAGAACGTATATTCATGGACAACCCCGGAATCGTAGGACAAATTAGGAATATTACTTTGCAAAGGATAATTGTGGAATTGTCCAGATTCCTACTCTGCGCAGAATAAAAAATAAGGGAACCGTTTCATTTCATCTTAAGGCAATTCTGTATATTATTTAAAACATATAACTGATATGGAATCCAATATCAAGTGTGCTATCGATGTGCAGCAACACCTGCAAGACACAAGGTAGGCATATTAGAGATGATAAGGCGTATCGTTGCTCTTGGAATCAGCTAAAATACCGAGAGCTAAAGTCATCCTGCAAAATAATATTATTATGATCCATATTTTTGCATTTTGAATTTTATGCAATAATACATAATATTGTATCATTTTAATGTTTTGTATGTAACTCCATTTTTTTTTATTTTCATGCAGTTATGTATTCTGATGTTAAAGAATTTATTTTCACATATTCCCAATCAAATAGGTATTTTCTTGTTTGCACAACCATGGGCACACATTCAAAGTAATTAGTCTCGGAGCCCATCTAACAACTCCACAGTTTGGCTTGGGATTAACCTGTCTGCATTAGGCGTTAAAGCCATATTTTGTGATGTCTTTGTTTTCAAAATTCCAACAATCATCTAGACAGGAAATAAGGTATTGTGAGGACCTTACTCTAAAATCAACACCTGGAAATGGTAGCCTATATAAACCAGGACCTTGGCTGGTCAGATATTAACACGATTTGACCAGCGTTACTAAATAAGTCTTTGTGAAATGCCGGATATGTATCCGCTAAGGTGCATACAACCCGAAAATTTTTCTTAAAGGTATGCTTTATCTTGCTTTTCAGAGAAATAGTTTATTTCAATGGCTCTATATAATATTTATTGTACATCATAGAGTCAACAAGCTTTGGAAGACCTGTGTTGAAAGGCAGTTCCTGGTCAAAACCAGTTTTTACAAAATACTTGATTAAATATCTGACCTTTACTGTCAGGTGACACCTATTTATATTCTATCAGTGGGCAACGTGCGTGTACGTGTACACATTATGATTATGAATGGTTTGCGAAAAGAGACCATGTAATGCTTACCTTGCCTGTCCATCATGGCGAAAAGTTGGTCAAATTTGCGTTTTTGGACGCAGTTCTCCTTTAAATCATCCCAGAACTTGTAGATTGATTTGGACGCGTCATCCGAGACAGGAGAAATCAGAAGGAATTCATCGAGACTAAGGCATCCATCCTCTAATGCGGTAAAAATGGCAAAGATAAACCTTAATCTCTTAGAGTGCCGTGCAAAATTATACTTGTATACCAGTCTTTGTGGCCAGTGTAGATCATGATCAGACTGCACAAAACATGCCGCCTGATGTTTGATCTACATTGTCCATTTTGCTAAGACGACCTAAACAACTGCAACATTTGGGGTTACGTTCAGTCTGAAAATGTCTGTTATGGATTGATTGATTGTACCGTTTTTAACAGTATTTCACTTATATCTCGGCGGTCAGTGCACTTTATCCATGCTTTCCTGGAGTTTCTTTAACCAGTAATCCGTACAGTATTATTTCCAGGCCACTGGCTGCTCTCCCACATAACCATCGTCGAAACAATGGTCAGCAGTGAGACAGAAATGAATCCTGTCGCAATGACTTTCATCGATCAAAGGAAAGAAATCGAACCAGCGACCCCCCCCCCCGTTCCCAAGTACGCAACCGACTGAGCTACCTGGGCTCAGCCCCTAAGGATTCAGTTTAATTGCAGCATTAACCCTTTACCAAGCGACTTGTCCAAATTGAAAGCACTTTCAGACGAAAATTCAAGTGTGTCTCAAATAATAAAAATATGTCTGATTAACCCGTATCCTGCTAAATAACTGACATGAAAATTTCAAGCCGATAGTAAAAATCCAAATTTTGCCACTTCAAAAGTATTTTTGGGAGAAAAGATATCTCCTGATCGAACAGTGTAGATTCAAGATCAGACTGCATGTTATGTGCAGTCTGATCTTGATCTACACCGTCCGCTAAAGGTCAGTGAGTCGCACTTAGCAGCCCAAGGGTTAATGTCTTCTTACCTGCCTTTCCTCATTTTTCCAAAGTGCTTTTAGAGGCATTCTTCTTCGGGTCGTTAAAATACGGGGCTGTTTGATAAAGGGTTACGGGATAAAATATAAAACACAAATTAAAGCCATCAAACAGTTATGTCTTTGCGTAGGAGCTAGAGACGGGGGTAGGTGCAGCTCTGCCCTTATTCCTGCAAAAATTTTATCGGGAATGGAGGAAGGGGGTATCCGGACATTTGCGTAAAGTGTAGTCTCGGACCAGCCTGCGCAGTCCGCGCAGGCTATTCCGAAACTACAGTTTCCGTTCTCATATAATTTTCTGTTTCGTGCAAGTCTACTGTAGGACAAAATCGAATGTAGTCGGAAAGTGTCGTCTCGGATCAGCCTGCGCGGACTGCGCAGGCTGATCCGAGACGACACTTTACGCAAATGTCCGAATGCCCCTTTTTGCGTGTTGCAGACCATTTAGCCCCTCCCGATATTTGAATCTTTTTAATGTTCTATTCAACTGACAACGCCCCCCCCTCCTTCCGCATTTTAGAGTATACCATATTTTCTTTTCTGTCTCGTTTCTCATTTTAGAATATACCCTATTTTCTTTTCTGTCCCTTCTCCCCCCCCCCCCCCCCTTTTTTTTTTTATCTTTATCCCTGTCCCTTTTCGTATTTTAAAATATACCTTATTTTCTTTCCAGTCCCCCTTTTTTTTTCTTATTGACACACGCATTTTGCGTTTAAGAGTAAATCATATTTTCTTTCCCAAACTTTAATCTTTAGACTATTCAAAATTAAAAGTAACTGCTGGGGGGGGGGGGTGTAATTGTACGAAATCGGGTACAAATAAACTGATGTGATATTAAACGTGTATAAGATAAGAAAATTCGTAATTGGTACATTACGCTGAAAAAAAAGGGAGATTATATGATGGAAATAAATAACTCGACGAAATTAGTAAAAACCCTTACTGTTGGCGTCGCCGACCATCAGAAACTTTTCCCATTCTGCCGCTGCCACCTGAAGGTCATTGTTTAAATCCAGGGCTTTGAAGATATCCTCTATCAAAGTGGGCCATTCAGAAAGGGAAGGCAGTTTGGCATCAACAGCTGTGCTATTGTATAATTGACGGTAAATTCAAGAGATAACTCTTAACCAAACAGACCCGAGTTTTTAACGACTCTCATGAAAAAGGTCCTTCAAAACATTAGAGAAAAAAGAGGAAATTCAGGTAACCAGCAGTTTCTCTTTCTTTTCCCACAATGTTTTCAATGTTTTCAAAAGTAAATTCCATCTTTTACCTGCACTTGATTTGTCGTCTCTTGAAAGTTAATGCTTACAACTTGGAATAGTCTAAGCCTATCCAACAGTAAACTATTTACCAACTAAAGAAAAGTGGGGAAAATAATAATTGGCTTGCAACACGCGAAAGGTGGCATTCGGTCATATGCTTAAAATGTCGTTTCGGATCAGCCTGCGCAGTCCACGCAGGCTAATCCGAGACGACACTTTACTACTACATTAGATTTTGTGCTGCAGTAGAATTGCGCAAAACAGAAAATTGCATAAAAACGGAAAGTGTCGTTTCGGATCAGCCTGCGCGGACTGCGCAGGCTGATCAGGACGACACTTTACGCAGATGCAGATTTCCGAATGCCCCTTTTCGCGTATTGCATGCCATATAACAATTATGATGATAAAATAAACTTAAGCTCTGGGAAACGGGGGTTTAAGATATCTCTGTGATACGTCGTAGGCCTACCATGCTAGTCATCATATACGTATGGATCCATAAAATCCGTTTCTCTAACCCCTTTTTCACAGAACGTGGTTATGATAACGGTGCTCTGTGAAAAGGGAACTTAATGCATCTTTGTAATGCAAAATAGCAAGCAAGTCCTAGCATAATACAGAACTATTTTGTTTAAAAAATTGGCTGAATAAATACGAAATATTGCGATGTAGTAACTTTCTTGTCGCTTGTATTTGTATTTGATTTAAGCAGCGTGAAAAAATTGATACCGCGTGAGCCCAAAGATCGAGCGAGATGTAAAAATTTCCTCACGCAGCGAGAAGCAAATACAAGCATCGGGAAAGTTACTACTACCTAAAACTGTGTTACTTTTATTATAGATACCTAAAACATTCAGCGACAAATTATTGCAATTATTGACATTTTATTCGAAAACGGTTAACAAAATAAAGCAAATAATCAAATAATGGTCTATAGTGGGTATTAACTTCGATTTTATGAATGCTGGATGAATATAATACCTTAACATTTTGACCAATCAAATCGATAATCAAATACATTACGTATTCTGTGCGCGAGATACGTTATCATACCATATTTGGAACTGTATTTAAAACTGTATGGATACTGATTTTCTTTTTTTGTCATGTATGATATTTTATCTTCGTGCAACGCATTTGAGCCAGAAAATTTTCAGATCTATAATAAAGAGTCTTAACTTATGGAAAATGGAAAATCTGCGTTTGTTAAAGTTTACTACAGACACGAGCCATGCTCTGACAAAAGGGGACCGTGATGAATTATACTAAGCAAGTCATCAAGTAATTATGGGGCCATAAACTCCATTTGGTCTATCAATCGACTGAATCATGAGGAAGACCGGTCCTCTGAAATGCAGACAAATAGGAAAAGGTTTTGCCCCGGGTCAGCCGGCATGGACTGTGCAAGCTGACCTTGTCGATACGTTTTGCAGATACATTTAAACCGCCTTTCTCAGAGCATGGCTCAATCTTTGGGACTGTCAATATCGAGTTACTGAATTCGTAAGGGTCCTGTGTGGTTCAGTGGTAGAGTGTAAGACTCGTAACTGGAGGCCCCAGGTTCGAGCCTAACTGCAATCACTTGGTTTTTCATGAGAGTGTCTTTGGGTGAACACTTGAGAGGCCTAGCCTTGTGCTGGTGAAACTCAGGACAAACATGAACATGTGAGCTGCCGCCGTGATATGACTGAAATGATGTTGAAAGCAGCGTAAACACTAGTCAGTCAATCAATCAGTAAATATTGAATTTGTTTCAAGGTAGCAATCATTGAGTCTTAAATATGAGATACGAGTAATTTTAGGACTTGTTTCCTATTCGATATAATACTTTGTCAAACAAAAAAAGTTTTGATTCGTCTAAACTGAATGCATTTGCAGACGACAAAATAAAAGTGACTCAGAAACTTATTTGTTTTTCAAAGGGTACTGTGCAGGCTGCCCTGGATTGACACTTTTTGCAGTTTCATTTGGCTTGCAACACTCGAAAAGGGGCATTTGGACATTTGCGTAAAGTGCCGTCTCGGATCAGCCTGCGAAGTCCGCGCAGGCTAACCCGAGACGGCACTTTACGACTACATTAGATTTTGTGCTACAGTAGACTTGCGCAAAACAGAAAATTGCATAAAAAACGGAAAGTGTCGTTTCGGATTAGCCTGCGCGGACTGCACAGGCTGATCCGAGACGACACTTTACGCAGATGTCCAAATACCCCTTTTCGCGTGTTGCAGACCACTTAACTCCCTTTCCACAGAGCACGGCTCAATTCTGTTTGACTGATAGACAAAGGTCAGGTCTTTTCATTTCTTTTTTTACCAAACAACTAAGTTTTACGACCCCGAGGAAAAATATTTTACAAAATAGTATAATAAAAGAGAAAAATACGAGTAACCAGCATTATGTCCTTTTCTTTTTTTCTTCCGTTTTCCATTTCTTTTACCTGCTCGAAGACAAATCTCATTAATTTAGCCAAAGTTCATTTGCCGTCTGCAAATGCTTTTCATTTGGACAGGTGTTAAATTCTGCTTTCTGCTTAACCCTTAGACTGCTAAGCGCGACTCACTGACCTATTGCGAACAGTGTAGATCAAGATCAGACTGCACAGAACGTGCAGTCTGATCTTTGATCTACACTGTTCGATCAGGAGATATCTTTCCCTAAAGAATCTCTTTGAAACTGCTTAAAAGTTTCATCTGACTTATTTTACTTGTACAAATTCAAACGGTCGCAGACAACGAATTAAATGCGATTAAAAAATTGTCTTAGAAAGGATAGAAAAGATTGTGAGTAAAAGAGGAAATGCTGGTCACCAGCATTTTCTCCTTTTTCCACCAAGTTTTTAAAGGCCTTTTTCCCTCTCGATCATTACAACTTAGGATTATTTGCCAAAGAGTTATGGGTTAAGTATAATCGAACAGGAACAAGCTTACCTGTATAGAAAGAGAACGCAGACTAAGCCGAATGCAGTAGGGATTCTCATGGCTAAATTCTGCGGAGAAAAAGTGATAGTAATAAATAATGGTTCATCTTATTATTTAGGCCTGCGGTTCATAAATAATTACGTTATATACAATTACTAAACAGAGAGAATGACATATAATAACTTAGTTCATAATAAGCTTTTATTATATTCTTATCAGTGAAATACTGAGATTTCACTGTGAATAACATATGGTATCATCACTAGTGACGATATAGTTTTACAATGTTTGCCGGAACTACTTCTTTCCTATATTGCCCTTATTGTACCATTCTTGATAGTTTTTGGAATAAAAAGGGTGATTAGGAATAAAATTAATATATAATCAACTGGTTGTGTGTGATATTAAAAATCTGTCACTCGAATGGGGTACGGCGCAGTTAAAAAACTCGTCCTTCGGACTCTTTTTTTTTTTAACCGCATAACACCCCATTATAGTGACAGACTCGTCCTTCGGACTCGTTTTTTTAACCGCATCACACCCCATTCTAGTGACAGATTTTTAATGTCACATACAAACAGTTGATTATCCTCTATTTAAAACTTCTTTTCTTCGATGAAAACCCTCAATAAGAAACTTTGCAACTGTTTCTCTATCATTTAACATCACAACAACGTTGAATCTTGTTTAAATAGAGGATAATCAACTGGTTGTGTGTGATATTAAAAATCTGTCACTATCTAGAATGGGGTGCGATACGGTTGAGAAACGAGTCCGAGGATAGAACACATTTTGGAAAAAAAAAGGAGAAAATGCTGGTTGGTAGTATTTTCACGTTTTTCCACCGTATATTTCAAGGAGCTCTCTCTAATAAAAGTTATCTTCTTTTCTCGAAATGTTTTCAAAAGGTCCCCCACAAGGTCGTTAACTCGGGATTGTTTGGAAAGACCGTAACGAAAATCGTTTAATTGTGCTATTGTTTACCAAAGATGTTTGAAGCAGAGACAGAAACATTAGACTATGAGCAATATACGAAAAAAGTAGTCCAGGCAAACATTCTAAAACTATATCATCACTAGTAATGATACCATATTATCACTAGTGATGTAATTCACTGTGAAAATCTGAAAAAAAATGATACACTGAGAAATCCCAGTAATTCACTGACAGGAATATAATAAGTTCTATTAATTAACCAACATCCTTTAAATAAGTTTGCACTTACAGTCTTAAAGGTACCGCAGTAAAAAAAAACACACACATCTGGAATTTATCTTCAGTAACTAGTATGTTAATCCTAAGGCAGCTAAGCGCGACTTACTGATCTTTTGCGGACAGTGTAGATCAAGATCAGACTGCACAGAACGTGCAGTCTGATCTTGGATCTACATTGTCCGATATGGTGATGTTTTTCTCCAAAAGTAATTTTGAAATAGCATTATTCGGGTTTTACTAACGGCTTGAAAGTTTCATTTTACTCATTTAGCAGATTAGCCCTTAGGCTGTTAAGATGACCTTTTGCGGACAGTGTAGATCAAGATCAGACTGCACAGAACGTGCAGTCTGATCTTTGATCTTCACTGTCCGCTAGGGGAATCTTCTACAAAAATTACCTTTGAAATAGCAAAATGTGGTTTTTAACACCGCCTTTAAATTTTCATTTTATTTATTTAAAGGATGAGGGTTAAAAGGTTAATTTTATATCAAAGTGGACAATAAGATTTGTCTCTTGCTATCCCCAGATATCTTCCTTTCTCGATCATAAGATCGTGATCGGAATATTTGAAGTTAGACGGTGTTTGTATATTGATATCTATGAAATGTAACGATTCCATTTATAGGCTGCAAGGCGGATTTCATATAGTGATTTTAAGGTATTTTTGATATCAGAAAAACATTTTTATGCAAATGTATGAATTAATTTTTGTGAAATTGATTTTAAAAACATTCTGTCGTCACGTACATCATGCGCTATCGAGGCAGGTCCAAATAAAGATGATGCATATTTCTTTCACTAGTTTTAATAATAATAATAATGATAATAATAATAACAACAGTAATTTGTAAAAGTAAAAAAAATAAAATAAGATAAAAAATAAATAAATAAATAAATAATAATAATAAAAAGGTACATTTTTAAGTAAGAATTACTAAAACGAAGAAAACGATTTTACAAAATAGTGTAATTAAAACAGAAAAATACTAGTAACCAGCATTTTGTCTTTTTTTTTCTTCCGTTTTCCATTTCTTTTACCTGCTCAAAAACAAATCTCATCAATTTAGCCAAAGATAATTTGAGAGAGATTGGATGCACAGCGTAAAAGATCTGCACACGTACATTTATCAAAAATCAGAATTTAAAAGAAAAAAAGGTATACTCACCTTGCGTTAGTTGTGTACCTTGCGATGGTCCTTCAATGTTTGGCTGACTTGACTGCTTATTGAATCTTCCATCTACATCTATATACTGAATAGCTATGACGAAAACTTATCATGTGACATGCCTGTCGATCACGTGACTTGTTTATTTGCATACAGAAGATATAATCATAGCATCTTAACTCTTTAACTTCCAGTGGCTAAATGTATAGTTTTTGTGTATGTGTAGATCAAGATCCGGCTGCAGCACATTGGGTTCAGTCGGATCTTAATCTACACCATCCTCTGTCGAATGCTTTACTATTGACTAAATCATCTTTGAGATCAGCGGTCACTCATATGACCACGGAAAAAATCGAGTTTATTCAGATGGTAGCGAGAGTTAACGCTTTACCACACAATCCTGAGTTTTAAAGACCTCTAGGAAGGAAGCTTCCTAAAAAAAAAAACTGTAGAAAATGGAGAAAATGCTGGTAACCAAAGCCAATTTCATCATTTTGAACACATTTAATTTTTTGTATGCAAATGCTTTCATATTCAATCAGTTTAAAAAAAATTGTGGCTTTGTAAAGACTCAACTCATCACCAGACAACAAAATTTTAGACTGGGCCTCGTTGAAAGCATTTTCAGAAAGCATAGTAACGGTATCTCAGTATTTCTCCCTCTCCCCCAAAATTTTTTCTACACTTTTCAAGACTTAACCTTTACCAAACAATTCCTTGTTTTAAAGACCCCGAGGAAGAAGCCTTCTTAAAACACTGTGGAAAAAGGAGAAAATGCTGGTAACCAGTATTTTCTCCTTTTTCCACAGTGTTTTCTATTCTTCCGAAATCAAGTTTCAATTTTTGAGTCACCCTTATTTTGTCGTCTGCAAATGTTTTCAATATGGACCAGTCTAAGATTTTGTCATTTGGGAAAGATTTAAGTACTGTAATTTGGTTGATTGATTGATTGAATGGTGTTTAACGCCGTTTTCAACATTATTTCAGTTATATCGAGGCGGCCAGTGCACCTATCCATGCTTTCCTGGAGTTTCTGTTACCAGTACTCCGCACAATATTCTTTCCAAGCCACTGGCTGCTTTCCCACAAAACCATTGTCGAAATAGCGATCAGCGGTGAGAGAGGAATGAATCCTGTCGCAATGACTATCATCAATCCTCGGAATGAAATTGGCCGAACCGGGGATCGAACTCACGACCCCCTGTTCTCAAGTCCCGTATGCTACCGACCGAGCTACCGGGGCTCGGCACTGTAATTTGGACCAGTCCAAAGTTTTGTCGTTTGGTAAAGAGTAAACTGACCCCACCCATCAAATTTAGGCCTTATTCATGTCGTTTCATGCCAGGATAGCCACTGGTTGGATATGATATTCTGGGATAAAAAGATGAGAATTAACCTATGACCCACATCGGATATACTCTTTACCAAACGACAAAATTTGAACTCGAACAAATACAAAGTTTTTGCAGACGGCACATTAAATATACATGCAGCCAATTTGATGACACTGTCTTTGTGTAGAAACCATTGTGGGAAAAATAGTAAATGCTGCTTACTGAGATTTTCTGTTTTTCCCACAATATATTTTCAAAAGCCTTCTTTTTCAGGGTCGTTAACACTGGAGACTGTCTGGTAAAGGGTTAAGAAAAATAAGCAAAACCACAAAAGGGCGTAAACACCTATCCCAGTCTAGTCGTAAGGACCCTCAGAAGCTGGGATCTCAGACAAATAGTGCAGATCAAAGTCCTTTGATTTCAGTTGGATGCAGGCTATTTTTAGAACTACCTACGACAACTAAAACGCAAGAAAACACGTGACAGAGAGAAATTGTTTGAACGACATGGAAAACATTGTTAAGATATACGTTAAATAGACAGCCGGACGGACGGACGGACGGACAGACCGACAGACAGACAGACTGGGAGAAAGCTACTTTCAAATCTCGATTTTGAAGGAGAACGAAAAATATAGGTGAATAAACTAGAATAGAGCAGCAAATAAGGATTGCTCTCAGGAATTTCAGTACCTTTATTTGAAGCTACGGACACAATAGCTTGATTTTTTTTACGAATCCGAAGATGATGGCGAGTGAAACGTCTTTTTGCAGAGTAAAGCATAAATTGACTTCACACTTTGAGCACATGCCATTACAGCCTGGTCTTTTGCATCGTTTATATTTGAGCCGTGCTCTGTGAAAAGGGGGCTCAATGCATCTGCGAAAACTATCGACCAGGTCAGCCTGCGCATTCCGCGCAGGCTAACCTGGGCCGAAACTTTTCGCTATTGGTCAATTTTCTGTATGGGGACCAGTCTACCCCACGATTAAATCGGTTGTTAAAAAAAAAGCAGATATTATGGATCCATAAGTATGTGATGGCATGCTTGGTACCATGGATTTCGGAGATTCATTAAACCCCCTTTTGCCGGAGCATGGCTCATTTATAAAGGAAAGAAAGAAAATTATAAATGACCATTACCATCATCAAACCCCGAATGATCTAGACTGCATTACATAGGTTGATATGCACATACGCCTTGCATCTCTTCGCCGGAAATAAATTGCTTTATAGCTCATACTATAGGTCGTCCACTGATAATTTACAAATCACAAAAATCAGTAGAACTCGTTCCAAATACATTTGCAATCACAAACAGTTCATTCACACACACTTTCTAAAATGATTAATCAATTTTGTTGACAGGTTTCCATTACAGATCGACAGATGTAAGTGAATTTAATTTAGTTGTTGTTGTCGTTGATTA
This sequence comes from Hippopus hippopus, assembly GCA_946811185.2. NCBI lineage: Eukaryota > Metazoa > Mollusca > Bivalvia > Cardiida > Cardiidae > Hippopus > Hippopus hippopus. The sequence continues at coordinate 51,818,294 of OX328098.1, read as the reverse complement.
AACAAGGACGCCGCCATGCTTAAGATCATGTGGTTGAAAGTAAACTGGTCATTTTTTCACTGTACATTGTTAAATGTAGATCTAGAAAACAAACACCTTCAGAGGCCGATGTCAGGAATTTTACATCTTTCAAGTTCACAATTCTAAGGAAAAGAGCCATGGAAAACAATAACCTAGAATGTTTTACTAAGGACTGGGAAAATTTGTTTTATGAATGTTTAGCATGATTTATACGTTTTTTTGTAAACCTGGGAAGATTCACCTTTTGGTTTAGGCCTACTCCTTTTTGTCTGTTCTTGGTTACTTTTTTTACACATGTTTATTACCAGATTTTGTTTTATTGTCCTTAAATGTATAATTATTCTAATCATTACTTTATGATGAATTTTATAAGATGTGGAAAGGGATGTTTCTCCGACCCTCACACACCAATATACGGGGACAATAGTCTTAAAAAAAAGTAAACTGGTCCCCGTTGTAAATGTACAAATATACACTTAGGTGTATGATGCTAGGAAACCAATCTTGATTGAAAGTAGGTTCATTACCGCGACTTACTTGATATAGACGATGTAAGATATAGTCACGGAATCGGCCGAGTTTTGACGAGTGCGTGTGTCGGTTCCTGATGAGACTGATCACAAGCACAAACTCATTTCATGATCCCTTTTCTGCCTTGGATTGCGAGAACAAACGTTGTCGCTCGGCACGGAACTATTAAACTCTCGTTTAATTCCTTACCGCAGATTCCCGAGTTTTAACGACCTAGGAGAAGAAGAATTTTGAAAACATTGTGGAAAAATGAGAAAATGCTGGTAACCAGCATTTTCGCCTTTTCCCACAATGTTTTATACCCTATCAAAGACAGTAATCATCATTTGAGCTACCTTTAATTTGTCATCTGCAAACGCTTTCAAGTAGATAGATATATGGGGGGTCTAGAGTTTTTTAATTAAATTTTTATAAAATGTTCTAGGATTCCCATACGATTTTTGTATAAATTTATTTTCTTCATAATTCTAAAGAAAATAAAATTTCATCACCCACTAACCAACGCATCGATTAACAATTGTGTCCACTAACCAACGCATCAACTAATATATATCTACACCCTCCATGTGTCAACACAAGATAAGTCTATGCATGAGGGGCCATCTAATTACTATAATCGTTTTACCATGAAATCAAAAATTATTGTCTACACATGGGGCACTTATCTAAAGGATGTGCTTCATCACATTCCTCACATATACACATATGACCACACTTTGTAAATGATATACTTGGTGGATTAGTGCTACATATACAACATTTATCTTCTAAAAAAATTTTTTGTTTTTTATTTTTCTGTGGAAGCATGGTACGTCTAATTTGCATATTTAATTCAAAAGGTAAAGTAGTGAATTTTATAACTGGAGAACAATGATTATAAAGTTCAATATTTTCATCACTATAATTAGTATTATAATAAGCCTTCTTATAATCATCATTATCTAAATATAAATTATAAATGTCATGGTCATAATATTTAAAAAATTTATCATTGAATCCTAAAGTCTTTTTTAACCAATATGTATGGATTGTGTTATAATATGCAGTTCTATTATCCATAATACCAACTAACATTTTACCCTCCAAAGTCGCATTCCAACCTCCATTGTCATAAAGGTATTTACTTTCATGATAGCAAATTGCTGCTTTTGCATAAAATAAACAATCGATATGCTCATCATCACTACATATATTAGGAAAAAATATTTTGGTACCTGTTTCATTATAAACAGCTTTATTTGTAATATGTTTTGTAATAAGATGATTTTCTAAAGCTCTAATAGAATATCCTGATAATATGATTTGTTTATTACGTAATGCTAATCCTGTATATTTTTGTCGGAGTCTTTTCTTTTCTTGTTCATATTCCTCATGAGTTAACCGTTTAATAATGGTATATTCTTTACCATCATCAATAATACAGTTAAGTTTTTCTATTTCATTTAGAAATTTACTTAGCTCACCCATCTTATAATATTTATACGATAAAAAATTAAAAAAGTTCAAAAATTTTTGTAATACATATTTCCTATATCACAATAAAGCAACATAGGAAATGTTAAAGTATCTAACATTTATATATATATTGGGTAAAGCTAAGAAATGCTTTGGATAAATAAAATCAATGATAACAACCGCCTATTTTTTAATATAATTTATTAATTTCTTAATTTATTTAAAAAAATGAAGTGTTTGAAATTATTTACAAAGAAAAAAGATGAACCTATTGATGTAAGAGTTATTAAAAAGCAAATAATTAAACTAGATAGACGAATTCAAGAATTAGAATTAATTATTGCTGGATTAATGGATATTTTAAGTGATATGAAGAAGTCTAAATAAATATATAATATATTTTTTATAATATATTATATATATTTACAAGTCTAATTCTATCAAAATAGATATGTAAGAGTGTTCCGCAGTAGGGATAGTTGACCTTGAAATAAAGTTTATGATATCACATTGTTTTACCTCCAACGCCACAGGAAAAACTACACAACTACAAGTCTCATCTTTCTTTTTAATAATAGAGTAATCAGGCAGCTCTACTCCGTTTACCACAATATTAACTATTACCTCTTCAGGTACATCAGGGGTATTTGTAATAACTGATAAACTACCTCTCATAATTCTACCCGACGCATTCATACAATAACCACCCATCCTATGACTAGCACCTGAAGCACCATTACCAAATGAAAACTCAAAATTACCTTTTCCAAGTGGTCCATTTTCTTCAGCCCACACGGTTATAACAGGGTGTGATACTTTTCTATCTACATAGGATTTTGTCGCTAAATCTCTTTCTTCTACCGGGGTTGCCGCGTTTTTTATAGAAAAACCTTGAAGGTCTATGTTAGTCACCGCCATGAAACTCCCATCCGGATTTTTTATAATAGCTCCACCGTTATCAACATAATTTTTATTGGCAGCGGAGTCACGGGATACAGGATTTGGTAATCCGGTAATTGGGTGATCATTCATATCTATTTCACCAGCCATTGAAAAAGATCCATCTTGTTTTTTTGTTAAAGCTTTTTCACCTGCGGTAGCCGCCTCAACAACGGTATCTACATAAAACTTATTTGCAGCTTGTTGGTTTTCTAAAGGGCTTCCAACGTTGCTAATCCTTCGCCCACCCATAGAAACGTCTGCAACTGCTAGATACCCTCCAAATGTATAAACAAAGGCTCGATTAGCACCATCTACGTAAGCTTTAGTTGCAGCGTCTTGTGGATATGTGGGGTCTATAAGATTTGTTAAACTATATCCTTTCATATCTATATTTGCAACAGCGGAAAAAGTGCCATCCGGTTCCTCTACTATTGCTTTACCACTCCTATCCACATAATTTTTAGTAGCAGCTTCATGCGGGGCTGTTGGTTCCTTAACGTTTTTTATCGGATTAAAACCCATGTTTAAATAACCATTTTTAACATGGTATCCTCCGTTTTCATCCAACAACCCCGAGTTGGCGTCAACATAAGCCTTAGTTGCTGCATCTTGAGGATTTACTGGATTACTAACCCTTGTTAATGTATTACCGTTCATGTCTATGGCACCGGTAACAACAGTTGTTCCATCTTTACGTAAAAAATTATTATTTATGTAAGCTAATGACACGCCATCACCGCTTGTTTCACCATCATCTTTCATTCTTCCGAATTTGTCAACAGGCATTTTTTTATATAGTACTAAAAAAGTTTATTTAAAACATTTTGAAACTGGTTACCTCTAGATAACTCTTTTAGAATGTACAAACATAAATGACCGCAAAATACTTGCCCAGCTTGTTGTAATTGGTCAGTATTGTACTGTATTGAGCTTTTTAAATAATCTCGAATTTCAATAGGTGGTTGTATGCCATAACTATCAAAATAAATTTTAGTTTTACCATTTTTATACCAAGCGACCCAATGTGTACCAGGTCCATCACTTTTATCAAAGTTTACTATACCACATTCTTTTTTACTCGGTTTTCTCGGTAATGTATCTAGTAAAAAAACTCCTCTAAAATAAGGAATCTTTAATCTTTTTACGGCACCCTCTAATTCGAAATTGTTCAACGGTTTATTCGGTAAAATTACGTTTTCAATCGAAATATTTGACATTTTTTTATAGTTAAATATTTCTAATATCTTTATTGTCAACCCATGAATTAAATTCATCAGGATAACCTTTCCACTTTACGAGAGATTTCTTTTTTCCTTTTTTAATAACCTTTTCTATTCTATACACCTCTTGACTGGTTTTCTGCAGTTCAGGTTCATAAAAGGTACCTTGTATTTCTTCTCCATTAAAATCTTTAATTTTATATGTTATAGGTGATGTAAGTTTTACTTCAGAAACTATAAAAACCTCCTCAGTCCATCTTGTTGTATAACCTTTTTCAAAAGTTTTTTTCTTTTTAGTTATCCTTACTTTATCTCCAACGGAAAACTTAGGATTAAAGTCTTTTATTTCTAAATGATCGGGGTAAAGATTTCTCCAAACTCTCGTTTCATTTTCTTTTTTACTAGCGTCTACAGGTGTCATCTTAATAGATGAATGCCTTATGTTATTATATTTTTTAACTAAATCCGGTAGCACATTGATGTAAACATTTGTAGAGTTAGCGGAAAAATACTTCCACATTTTTTCTTTCATTGTTCTAATCCATCTCTCAACCACACTTGATTTTTCCTCATTTTCAGTAGAATATAGTTCAACCAAGTCTTTTACATCTTTGTTATAAAACTCTTTACCCTTATCCACCCACATTTTTTCAGGTTTTCTCTCCTTAAAAATACTTTTTAATGCTATAGCAACAGATTTTCCTGTTTTGTCTTTTAATGGCACCAGATATCCATATTTAGAAAAGATGTCAATGACAGCGAGAAGGTATTTAACACCGCGATTAAGCTTAGAAAATGCTTGCATGTCTACTAAATCCGCAGCCCATATCCTATCTATACCGTTTACTCTAACTCTCCTTTTCTTAAAATTTCTTTTTACAGGTTTATGTAATTCTTCCGCTAAATTTTTTTTTTTACTCCCATTCCAAATTTCATCTTTGTTCCAATGAGTTTACTTACCAAACCCTTTTCCATTTTTTCTCTAATACTAGGATTGTAAATACCTTCTAACTCTGTTAACATATCTTTATCACATATTTCATTCCTAGTTTTTGTATCATCATGCTTAAGATAGCAAACATCATGATTATAAGCAGCTTGATCTACTCTATTTATAGGTTTACTCCATTCCTTTGGAGTTAGATCGGGATTTAACCTCTCATCTAGCTTGGTACCTGGCCCCGTAAAATTGTGACCAGGGAGATGCATTTCAAAAGGCATCATGTTTATAAATTTGTTTAAGATGTTACTGCCATTAGTAGTTTTTTTTTCTCCTTTTATAAATTGTGTTTTAGTTATTCCACAAACCACACATTTACCCCTCATCATATTTCTTCCATTTTTCGAAATGGTATATTTTATATCATTCGTATCAGTATGTTTTTTACATTTAACGCAATACATTTTATTTTATATATAAAAAATAAAAATATTTAAATAAAAATGGATATTATAAACTTATCATGGAATGAAGTAGTATCAAAGAGATTTAATCACTCCCTTTTACCAAAAAGTATTAGGGGTTTAATTATAGGAAAATCAGGATGTGGTAAAACTACTTTATTGTTAAACCTTTTACTCAGACCAGATTGGCTTGACTACAACGATTTAAGTGTTTTTGGAAAAAGCCTTTTTCAACCAGAATACCGAATACTAAAAAAGGCTTTTGAAGAAAAACTACCAAAAGAATATATCTTAAGGTTGTTTAACATACGTGATGAGATACAAGAAACAAACATTCCACCAACAGCTTTAGTTGAAGAATGGGTTAAAACAATTAAAAACAAATCAGATATAAATTGCAACTTCTTTGAAAATGCTAGTGATGTACCTGACCCGAGAGAGTTAAACTCAGGAAATAAAAATTTAATGATTTTCGATGATTTACTTTTAGAAAAGCAAAATAAATGTGAGTGTTACTACATTCGAGGAAGGCATAGTAATGTTGACTGCTTTTACCTCTCACAGAATTATTTTAGACTACCTAGACAAACTATTAGAGAAAACGCTAATTTTATTTGTCTTTTCCGACAAGACCTAAAAAACCTTAATCATATTTATAGCGACCACATAGGTGAAGATATGTCTAAGGATGAGTTTAGAAAGTTTTGTCAAAAGGCATGGGAAAGACCACATGGTTTCGCTATTATTGACTTAACCAGTAAAAAACATGATGGAAAGTATAGAAACGGTTTTGATAACTTCTACATACCTAAGTCAGTATAAAAAATATTTAAAATATTATAAAATGGAAAAACTTTTAGAACAAATTGTAAAAAATACGAGCAACAAAACATCATTTCAAATCATAGTAAGCGACAACAAAACACGTTTTAGAACAAGGTTTAATCCTCCAATTCAACTGAAAAAGAATAAAGTATATGAAATAGCTATGGTAAACCTTGAAACTTACTACTCTTTTCCAAACATTGATGAAACGAACAACACATTCGTTTATTCTCCAGACAATGGCACCACATGGATTAAAATAAAAATACCTGAAGGAAGTTATGACCTCGTTGACATTAATGATACGATTCGTCAGGAAATGAGAAAAAATGACCATTACGATAGAGTTAATGAAGAGTATCCTATTAACTTTTCTGCGAACACTAATACCCTAAAGTCTGTTCTTATTATTGACGATGGTTATCAAGTAGATTTTAATCAACCAGGTTCCATCGCTAAAGTATTAGGATTTACTCGAGCTAAATATACGCAAGGATTTCACGAGTCAGAGAATGTAGTGAACATTCTTAGCATAAATAGTTTGCTAGTTAACATAGATATTATCTCAGGAAGTTACGTTAATGGTTCAACAAAAAACACTATTTACTCTTTTTTCCCAAATGTTGCACCTGGATATAAGATAATTGAGTCACCAGTTAATTTAGTATACTTACCAATAACGTTAGATGAAATACATAACCTAAATGTAGATATTACTGACCAAGATGGTAATTTACTAAATCTTAGAGGTGAAAATTTAACGATTAGGTTTCATATTAGAGAAGCGAGATGAGCTAAATAAAAAAATACTCGTATATAAAATGACAAGTTACACTAATGTTAAAGTAAATATATCTGAAGGGCAAAAGGAAAAGCTTCAACATGCTGTTAAAGCTAGTTGTCCAGTAAGTATTCGTTTAGGTCGTGAAGATTTACGTGGTAATGATGTTTTAGCAATTACCGATTCACAAGCAAAGAAAATAGCTAAAGCCTATGAGGATGGTAAGGGTATAACTATTAGAATGTCTGCAAAACAACTTAAATATAACACGAAAATAGAAGGAGGTTTTCTCGGAATGTTGGCTGGGTTAGCTGCTAGAGCTTTACCGATGCTTGCAAAAACCGTTTTACCAGCTTTAGGTGTTGGTGCTCTTTCTGGATTAGCTCAAACAGGTGTTTCGAAAGCTATGGGGTCAGGTCTTTACCTTAAAAAAGGAGGATGTGTTTGTCAAGTTGAAACTGATGGAAGTGGATTATACTTAAAACCATACAAAGGTAAAGGATTAGAGTCCGTCGGTGATGGGTTGTATTTAAAGCAAGGAGGAAAAATGTATGATGGAAAAGGACTTTTACTCGGACCTAATAGTCCATTTGCTAATATTCCTATCCTAGGAGCTATATTATAAATATTATTTACAATAAATAAAAAATGGATATACATAAATTTGGTATAAAACCTAATATTACTACCCAACATAAAACTATATTTTGGAAACCTCATTTACATGGAGTAAGATATCCTCCCTTAAAACAAGATTCTCTAAAATGGAAAATATACTCACAACTAACTATCAAGATTCCTCCTAATAATGGTATGAGAGTTCCGTTAGGATTTGGTTATATAGCTACACGAGGAGTTGTAATTATATCTATTAGTAATAAATGGAAAGATAGTTTAACCATTTCTAATGGTATACATCTTGATAATGATGTTAATGATATCTTAGTTTACATTTATAATTTCTCACAAAAACCAATCGAAATACCTGAGGGAGAGTTATTCTGCTATCTAAAATATTTATCATAAAAAAAATTATTATATTTATAAAATGGCAGATACAAATCAGGAACACCCTAATAAAATATATCCTATATTACCTAAAGAACCAGGTACCGCAAGCGCCCCACCTATTGAAATGGAAGTAATGGATAATGGTCATTCTTATAGACTTAAAAAAATATCTGAAGTACAAAATTTTCTAAAGAAGGAAATAAATGAAAGAGAGAGATTGAATAAGAAATATGCTAGAATGGCTAAAGTAGTTGATAATGTTGAAGGTGCATTGGTTGTTGTTTCATTAGCGTTAGGTGGTGCAGGTGTTATTTTGCTTTCAACTGTTGCAGCGGCACCCGTTGCTGTTGGATTAGAGAGTGCCGCTGGTGTAATTGGTCTTTCTTCATTGGTTAGTAAAATATTTGTTAGGAAAACTACTGCTAAAGCTGAAAAGCATTTGAAAATACAAACTCTTGCTGCTTCTAAACTTAATACTATAGATAATCATGTATCAAAAGCTTTGATGGATAACCACATATCTAATGATGAGTTTAAGTTAATAATGGAAGAAAAGAATAAATATGAAGATATGAAAAGTGAGATAAGAAGTAAATTCAAGAAAAAGGTAACAATTGAGGAAAAGGAAAGTTTGATTGAGAAAGGGAGGCAAGAAGCGAGGGAGTCCTTTCGGAGACTTGTCGAAAACAAACATACTGTCTAGTATACCTTTTAAGTTACCTAATTTACCAAGTTTTAGATGTAAATGTCAATGTGAAATAGGAGATGAATAAATATATAAGAGCATTATATATGCTCTTATATATTAAAATCTATGATAAAATCTATGATAAAACTACGTTAAAAAAATATGTTGCTAATTAAAAATGTCATTTCTAAAAATAACTGACCCTGCAAAAAGAGACTTAATTGTAAAAGAGTATCTCGAAACGAAAAAGAAGATTCGAGATAATCTACTAGCAGAGAGAACAGGTGAACAACAACTTCAAACCGACCTGTCAAAGTTTTTTAGACCTATTACAGAAACGCAAAAAGCTACAACAAAGGAGATTACAGAGGGGCTTAAACCTATTAAAGAAGGTATCGAACAGTTACCACAAGCTATTAAACTACCAGAATTTCCAACAATAGAAGCTTATCCCTCTGGAGAAAAACCAATTATTGAGAAAGAGGAATTAAAAGAACATAGAGGCACATTTGACATTGGACCACTTGCAACAGAGTATCTAACAAAATATCGTGGTAAAGATATTGATAAAACATATGGAATACGTGATGAAGGTGGTAAATTTGTTATTGGTAACAAAACTGTCATAATTGAGCATGATGATATTCTTCTTGGTACAAGGACATATATAGGAACACCTGGTTTTTGGGAGTTAATTGTTGCTAAAGCCCCAAAATTAATTTTTACAGATGAGGATTTAATGAAATATCACGATTTAATGAAACACACCAACACTCTTTATCGAGATAACGACCCAGATGAACGATATCCTAAAAGTTCTAAAGGGGAAAAATGGAATAAAATTCTTAGACCTCTTTGGGTTAGTATGAAAAAGCGTGAAGGAAAAGGAATTATTATCCCATCTGACCCTAACGCATTAATAGAAAGACTAGACCTGTTGATGGCAAGTAAAGAAGCAGGTAATACAGGTGTAAGAAATGAGGTAGTAAGCATTTGTGATGAATTAAAAAGGCAAGGTGTTTTAAATTCGCACGCTTATAAAAATTTAATGTCTATACTATAAAAAAGATGATAATCACTAAGAAACACGGATTTAAAACAAGGTATTCATACGGTGGTTCCGGAATCTTTGATAGTGTTGCTAACTTTTTAGCGAGGCTTTTTACTAGTAGTGCAGCTAAACAAATTGCGTCTTCTGCTCTTGATGTAGGAAAGAGTGTAGCTAAGGAAGGAGCAAAGAAAGCTCTAGAGGTTGGAAAAAGTGCAGCAGTAGAAGCAGGGAAAAAATTAGTTACGAAAGCTTTAACACCAAAATCAAAGCAAATTTTACAAAAATATAATACAACACCAAAACCTAATGATACTCCTAAAACACAAAACATTAGCACATTAATAGATGGAAGTGCTATTGCTATCCAAGACTTAGTTAAAAGATTAAACAGTGGAGCGGGTATTAAAACAGTATGAATAAGTTAAGAAAATTATATTCATTATAAAAAATAATGTCTATATTACATTTTAATCGTGTAGATCATGAAAAATACAATAGTGCTACTATTGAAATAACAGGTGCTTCTTTAAACATAAAAGATTGTGATATCCTTGAAATTAATAAAACGAAATATAATTATAAAAAAGCTGTTGTGAAGTTATCTCCTGAAAAGGTAACCAAGATGAAAGAGATTGAGGAAAAGGTGAATAAATATTTAAAAAATTGGGGTATACCTGAAATAAAACTTGTATACGGTAATAGAGTTTATCCTAAAGCTATACTGAATACTGCAAAAAGCATTAAACTTCGAGGTGTGTTTGTTAATGATAATAATAAGTCTTTTCCCCAGCTTTATTTTGAACAATTATAATTTTTATTTCATTTAAAAATTATAATTACTATTATAAAATGGATATTCTAAAAATAACCGAACCAATTTTAAAAGATGATAGTATTAATGAGTATGAACACCATGAGTATGAACCAATCACTGGTACCAATCTCAACAATGCAGGAGGAGAAATTAGGATTAACATTGAGACTCAAGATATTTTTACTCATCCTAGTGAAAGTTATTTACTTATTATAGGTGAATTAATAAGAAGTGATAATGGAGCAGTTTATGATGCTAACACTAATATTTCTTTAACAAACAATGGTCTCATGTATCTTTTTAATAATATTAAGTATCAACTTTCGGGTATGGAGATTGAATCTGTATTGAATCCTGGTCAGGCTACTACAATGCTTGGTTTGTTAAAATATCCGGATGATTTCTCTAAATCACAAGGGTTAAATCAATTGTGGTATAAAGATACAGCAGCTAACGCGGGTGCCGGAAACACTGGTTTTATTGTAAGAAGAAATTATATTATTAATGACCCTCTTCCAAGAGGTACCTTTAGCTTCAGAGTTCCATTAAAACATATATTTGGTTTTTGTGATGATTATGATAAGATATTGTATGGAATGAAGCAAACTCTCACATTAACGAGAACTAATGATAATGATGCGGTCTTTCGAGATGGTGTTGCTCCTGCTGATGGTAGAATTAATTTACTTAGAGTATCTTGGTTTATGCCACACGTGATGCCCGCAGATGAAGAGAAAATGCAACTTTATAAAATTATTGAGAAAAAAGAAAAAATACCGGTTGGATATAGAATGAGGCAGTGTGACTCTATTGCGGTTCCCGAGTCAACATCATTTACTTGGAGACTTGCTGTCAAATCATCACCTGAAGTGCCACGTTTTATCATTGTTGGTTTTCAAACTGGTAAAAGCGGTGACCAACAACAAAATCCAGCTATATTTGACCATAGAAATGTTAAAAACATTTATGTTACGTTAAATTCTACTAGATATCCCGCTGTTGATTATAATCTCAGTTTTACCGCAAACCAATTTAGTAGAGTGTATGGGGACGCTTCTCTATTTAGGTCTAAGTTTTATAACATGAATGAAATGGTGTCAAACCCTAACATTACTCCCTCAGATTATAAAACTCTTTATCCTTTGTTTTTGTTTGATGTTTCCAAACAGAGTGAGAGATTGAAATACTCTGTCACTGATATCCAAATCAAAACACATTTTACTGAAAATGTGCTTGCAAATACAGAGGCATATGCTGTTATTATTAGTGATAGGTTAATTAACTTTCAGTCTGATGGAAATAAAATGAGTGTAGTGTATTAAGATTTTTTCTTTTTTATATAAAAATGATAAAGACTACAGATTTAAAACAAATTCTTAAAGAAAATAATATAAATTTCTACTCATACTGGGATAAAAAACGTTTAGTTGAGTTGGTGAAAGAACATGGATTGTTTCCGAGTGAATCACCTAAAAAAGAAAAAAGCAAAGACCCTAAGTTTGATAGATTACGTACCATTATGAAAAATCCTAAGAAAGTTAGTTTAGAGGATGTTGAAACTGGAGAAATAAAAACCTTTCCATCAATTTATAAGGCAGGCCAATTTATAGACCGTAGTCCACAAACGATTGAGAATTGGAATGGAAGGGTTTGGAAAGATAAATATAAGATTAACGTCTATTAATTTTATTATATTTATATGCAGATATAATAAAATTTTTGTAAAAAGATTTTAATTATCTATATCCTTTTAATTTCCAAATTTGCCAAAAATGTTTTGTTATACACTTTCTATTTAAATCTGGTTTAATATTATTATCAACAAGCCTTTCAACTATCACATATTTACATAAATTTTTTATTCCTATTTCATTATCATATCTCTTAGGTACCTTAGTTTCACATAATTTTATTAATTCATTTCTGTTATATCTTTTCATAAATTCTATTTTATCATTCATTTTTATATATATATTAATAAGATTAATATATATATAATTTCAATAATAAATTTTTTTGATGATAAGATAAGAAAATTATATTTACTTTATAAAATGTCTTGGTTTAACAGAATTTCTAATATAGCTAGAAGAGCTGCATCAAATGTTGGGAGGGTCGTAACGAATGTTATACCTCAATCAATCCAACGTAGAATCAATAATTTTACTAATTGGTTAACTGGTAATGTAGCTGAAGAACAACTACCACAAGTTTTTGATGAAATTGTTCAGAATGTTAGAGAAAATTATCCTCCAAGACAACCGTTTGAAGTTAGAAGAGAGCGCTCAGCATTTAGAGAGTTTGTTAATCAATATGTTATAGAGGGTAGAAGAAATTATAACCCGCAAAGATTTTTCGCAGAAACGTGGATGCCTCTTATAAATACTTTTCGAAATAATTTACAAACAAAGGTTAAACTTGTACTTAGGTGTAAAATGTGGTTAATGACAGATATTGACCAAGGCCCCGTGGAACGTGCTTTTCATAGTAGTCAACATTTAAATTTACACAGTGAAGAAATAGAGGATTTATTGAATACAATGATAGATGAAGTTTTGGAAAATTTAGCTAAGTTCCAAAGAGAAGGTAGTGGTTGGACTTTTGGAAGTATCGTAAAACTAGAACTACATACAGCTACTTATGTTCCTTTAAGAGCTAATGGTTGGCTACCTTTACCAAAATGGATTGCTAACAAAAAAGCAGTTATCAATATGAAAAATGAAGATGACAAATGCTTTTTATGGTGTGTTTTAAGAGGTTTAAATTCAAAAGAGCATAATGCAGTGATAGTTGACAACGCTTTGAAAGAAAAGGAAAGTAGTTTAAATATGGAGGGAATAAAGTATCCTGTTTCGTTTAAGGATATCGATAAGTTTGAAAAACAAAATCCTGAAATTAGTGTAAACGTATATGGGTACCAGGAATATATTTATCCGCTTAGGCTTACAAAATGTGAAAAAAGTAAACATGTTGACCTTCTTTTTATTAAAAATGAGGAAAACATGCACTACGCTCTCATAAAAAACTTAATTAGATTAGTAAGAAGTCAAATAACTAATAGTCATAACTCTAAAAATATGGAAATTTGTAGACGTTGTTTAAATCATTTTGGTAGTAAAGAACTTTTGGAAAAACATAAAAAATATTGTAACGAACACGAACCTATTACTTTAGAAATGCCAAAACCAGATACCTGGTTAGCTTTTGAAAACCATTCTAGAAAACTTGAGGTTCCCTTTGTTGTATACGCTGATTTTGAAAGTGTTTTGGAACCAATACACACATGTCAACCAAACCCAGAAAAAAGTTATACTATACAACGTCAAAAGCATGTACCTTGTAGTTTTGTTTATATTATAAAATGCTTTGATGATGCTGTGTGTGCTCCTATAAAAAGAAGTTATGTTGGAGAAAATGCTGAGGAAGTTTTTATAAAATGGTTGAAAGATGATATACAGGAAATTCATCAACAATATCACCAAAACCTAAAACCTATTAAAATTACAGAAGAGGAAGAAATGGAACATAAAAAACAAACACACTGTTGGATTTGTGGTGGAAAGTTTAATCATGCTAATTATAGAGTAAGAGACCATTGTCATTTTACGGGTAAATATAGAGGTGCCGCACACAATGAATGCAATCTAAAGGGTAAAAATCCTAACTTCACACCTGTATACCTTCATAATCTTAGTGGATATGACGCTCATCTTTTTATTAAATGTCTTGGCAAATCTGAAGGGAAGATTGATTGTATTCCAAATAATGAAGAGAAATATATTAGTTTTAGTAAAGATATTTGGGTTGGAAAATATATAAAACATAAAATTAGATTTCTTGATAGTTTTAAGTTTATGAGTTCTAGTTTAGATAAACTTTCGAGTAACTTAGAAGAAAGTCAATTAAAAATTTTATCGAGATATTTCATTAAGAATCTCCTACCATTGGTTAGGAGAAAAGGAGTTTTTCCTTATGAGTACCTAGATTCATTTGATAAACTTAAAGAAGAGAAATTACCACCTAAAGAAGAATTTTACTCAAGCTTAAACAAAGAAGGAATTAGTGATGAAGATTATGCTCATGCACAAAAGGTTTGGAAAACTTTTAACATGAAAACGTTGAAGGATTACTTAGAACTTTACAATAAAATAGATGTATTGCTTTTAGCGGATGTTTTTGAGAACTTTAGAGATGTTTGTCGTGAAAACTATAATTTAGACCCTAGTTGGTATTATACAGCTCCTGGTTTAGCTTGGGATGCAGCATTAAAAATAACGAAAGTAAACCTAGAGCTTTTATCTAATCCTGATATGCTTTTAATGGTTGAAAAGGGTATCAGAGGTGGTGTTAGTATGTGTAGTAAAAGATATGCAAAAGCAAATAATAAGTATATGGGTGAATTATATGACTCTAGTAAACCATCAAAATATTTATTATATATAGATGCAAACAGTCTTTATCCTTGGGCAATGAGTCGTCCTCTTCCTACACATGGTTTTAAATGGATGACAAATAAAGAATTAGAAATTTGGCAAAAAATCCCATGTATATTAGAAGTAGATTTAGAATATCCTAAAGAATTACATGATTTACATAATGATTTCCCTTTAGCGCCTGAACGTTTAAAAATAGAAAAGGTAGAAAAACTTATTCCAAACTTAAATAATAAAGAAAATTACATTATTCATCATGAAGCTTTAAAAACATGCGTTGATTTAGGTTTAAAAATTACTAAAATACATCGAGGAATTAAGTTTGAGGAAAGCCTATGGCTTAAATCATATATTGATACAAACATTACACTAAGAAAAGCGGCTAAAAATAATTTCGAAAAAGATTTTTTTAAATTAATGAATAATTCAGTTTTTGGTAAAACTATGGAAAACCTGAGAAACAGAGTAACGATAGAACTGGTTTCTAGTGAAGAGCGTTATAAAAAATTAGTAGCAAAACCAAACTATAACCACACAACAATATTCGATGAAAACCTAACAGCGGTACATATGAAAAACACTAAGTTAAAATATAATAAACCTATTTACTCAGGATTAAGCATCTTAGACATCAGTAAAACACATATGCAAAAAACTTATTATAATTATTTTAAAGCTAAGTATGGTGAAAAGGTTAGAATGTGTTATACTGATACAGATAGTTTTATTCTTGAAGTAGAAACTGAGGATTTATATAAGGATATGGAGAAAGATGTGGTTGAAATGTTTGATACAAGCAATTATCCTAAAGACCATTTCTTAAAAAATGATTGTAATGCTAGAGTAGTTGGAATGTTTAAAGATGAGTTAGGTGGTAAAATTATGACTGAGTTTGTTGGCCTTGGAGCAAAAATGTATGCTTATAAAACTTTAAATGGTGAGGAAGATAAAAGATGTAAAGGTGTTAAACAATCAGTTGTTAAAAAAGAAATAAACTTTAATAATTACAAAGAGTGTTTGCTTACAGAAAAGGACCAGTATAGAAAGATGACTGTTTTAAGAAGTAGGGAGCATAATATGTATACTGAAGAGTTAAACAAAAAAGCGTTAGGGTCAAGTGATGATAAAAGGTTTGTTTTGGAAGACAAGATTGATACTTTAGCTTGGGGGCATCATAAAATATAATTTAATTTTACTGATTAAATTATATTTATAAAAAAACTTCCTTAACCTAAGAACATAATATCTTCAATTACCTTATTTTTTATATTATGTATATCTCCAATAGGAGTGTTTTCATTTTTTCTTATTTCACTAACGCGAGGACATCTTATTGATTCTTGTTTTTCAAACTTATCAAAAACATGCACCACATAGTTGTATATTAGTTGGTTTCTAGTTAATTTCTTATCTGATTTAATTCCCAACCATATATTAACTTCACTTCTTAGATTTTTTTTAGATATATTTTTTCTTTTATAAATTTGACTAAAAATTGCAGCTTTTATATCACCATATTGATTGATTTTAGGGTCTATAGAATCTAAAATACTATTCACATAATTAGCGAGAAGTATAGCGAATCTCGCTAATAGTTCTTTATCTGAAATTAAGTTTTTAAATTTATCTTTAGCTATATCCATATTTAACAAATTTTCTTCAATGTTATCTATAACCTTCATTAAACTTTTATTTTCATCTAAGTTTAACTCTTTTAAAAACTCCTTTAATGGCTCCATTTTGAATTAATTTATAACCTAAAATTTAAAAAATTCAAAAAAATTTTTTCCATTTCTTTATTTTTGATTTCATGGTAAAACGATTATAGTAATTAGATGGCCCCTCATGCATAGACTTATCTTGTGTTGACACATGGAGGGTGTAGATATATATTAGTTGATGCGTTGGTTAGTGGGCACAATTGTTAATCGATGCGTTGGTTAGTGGATGATGAAATTTATTTTCTTTAGAATTATGAAGAAAATAAATTTATACAAAAATCGTATGGGAATCCTAGAACATTTTATAAAAATTTAATTAAAAAACTCTAGACCCCCCATATATCTATCTACTCTTTCAGTTTGGTTTATGTCCAAAATTTTGTCGCTTTAAAAAGAGTTAACCAGTTTTTTCCCCAACTTTCTGTACAACGTTTTCCAATTCTATAGGCGAGCCCCTGTAGCTCAGTCACCTCTCTCACCGCTGACCATTGTTTCGACTATGGTTATGTGAGAAAGCAGCCAGTTGCTTCTAAACAGTATTATGCGTAGTAACGTTAAAAAGAAACTCCACGAAAGCATGGATAGGTGCTCTGGCCGCCACGATATAACTGAAATTTTTGAAAACGACGTTAAACACCATACAATCAATTAATCAATTAATCAATCAATCAGTCAAGCGGTCAATCAATCCAACTTTTCCATATGGCCTGCAACACGCGAAAAGGGGCATTCGGACATTTGCGTAAAGTGTCGTCTCGGATCAGCCTGCGCAGTCCGCGCAGGCTAATCCGAAACGACACTTTTCGTTTTTCTGTAATTTTCTGTTTTACGCAAGTCTACTGTAGCACAAAATCTAATGTAGTTGTAAAGTGCCATCTCGGATTAGCCTGCACGGACTTCGCAGGCTGATCCGAGACGACACTTTACGCAATTGTCCGAATGTCCCTTTTCGAGTGTTGCAAGCTAATTATCAGGGGAAAGAAATATCATCTATTTTTCTTAAAATGACAAAAACAAAGAATGTGAGCAAGTTACAAGTTAAATGGTTGCTACATCGCAATTAGTCCAATTTTATCTCTTTTCTTCGCAAAAAATATATCTCAATCAAAGTAAAAAATTGGAACATTATCGGGACACTCTGTGGAAAGAATGTACATATATTTCAAACCCAAATATCGCTACGTTGTTTGAATTGTCCAAATATTTTACATAACTGAGCCATGCCCTGGCAAAAAGGGGTTTAATACATCTTCGTGATGCATGATAGCAACGACGTATATCACAAAATTTCCTAAGGGACAGATTTTTTTTTTAGAAACTTTGCACATACAAAGCATATCATGTCTCTAGAAGATTACAGTAAGAAAAGATATGCTCGTTTCTGAGAAATTTGCATTTGAAAAAGGTATAGACATTTCCAAAATTCAGCTTATATTGGATTTAATAGTTAAACAGGAAAATTACCGGAAGAATATACAAATATACATTGTTTTAATGAAAATTCATTTAATTTGCACAAAAAATATATAAAAGCCTGGTTTTGAGCGTGGTAAATGTTCAAATGTGCATGTTTTATATAGAACATTGCATTAAAAAGGGAGATAATTTGACAGAATTAAGGGTTAATCTTTAATAAATACATACTCTCTAAAGGACAGATTTTCCTTAAAAATTCCACACTTATAGTATTTATAATTCTAAACAATAGGAAAAAATAAAGATGGTACCTATCCGTGCTTATTTCGTCAGAAAACAGCGTTAAAGGCCACTGCGGAAGTTAATTTTTTTTCAAGGAAAAAAAATAGGATAAAAGCTCAGCAGACATAGTGGGAAAAGCAGAAATTGCTCATTAGGAGTGATTTCTCCTTTTCCCACAATAATTTCGAAAGTGGAAACAGCTATATTTCCACAGCTTTAAATTTCTTGCTTTAGTTTGCTTGTTTTGGTGTGTAACGCCGTTTCAACAGTATTTTAATTATTTCACGGTGATAGTTCACAGCTTCCTTTTTTTTCTCTTTACTTATACTACCCGAAGAAAGTGCTACTTGTTTCAGTGCACCAATATTATGACCATTATGTATGAAAAATGTAATTGCACTTTTGATTCACTATCCATGACTAAACACATGCGCAGTATGGATGCTCGCTAACATTTGTGATATTGTTCGTTAAGCTAGTCATCATATAATTATGGATCCTTAAAATCTTTGTCTAACAACCTACAGAACCATGAGGTAGGCTGGGGCTTTGACATTTTGAAAATTGATCGTTAGCAAACTATTTCGACGAAAGTCAGCCTGCGCGGACTGCTCAGGCCGACCATGGTCGATAGCTTTAGTAGATGCATTAAGCTCCCTTTTCGTAGAGCATGGCTTATATGTGTATGTTGGGTATCAAACTCGTCGGTTTTTCGTGGTCATTTTCAAGATATTTCATTTTTTTTCTAAAATAGAATTTCCCGGCAATTTCGTCTGAAATGTGCAAGTTGCCATCTCTCATTCTTTTAGTATGGTTGGATATCAGAATGAGTCTTCCAGTGCATGAAGAAGTCGATTAAGACTACCAAAAAATGGAGATACTTTCATTCGACTCTCTTCAGAGATTTAGAGCACACCTCCAATAAAACCGTTTGGCAAAACCGACTCTGTACATGATCAGGGCCCGTATTACAAACCATTCTCAAGAACATTCTTAGTCTTATTCTCAAGAATTTTCTCAGTTTGAAAGTAACGCAGCGTCTGATTGGCTAAACCATTTGGTTTAGCCAATCAGAAGTTGCGTCACTTTCTAAATCTAAAATAAGACTTAGAATAAACCTAAGAATGATATGTGAATAAAAGTCCTGAATTTCTTCAATACTTTATTTGTGTGTGTGTGTGGGTGTGTGTGTGTGTTTTTTTTTTTTTTCAATTCAGCACCCGTTTCACATAAGTTTTCACATTTAAATCATTTAGGTCAGGTCAAATGGTTACACCTACAACTGGTATTTGAACTACTTAGGCCCTAGGTGACAAATTTCGGTCAAGGTCTAAACGCATCAATTCTGTTTTGTTACTTGTTGTTGTTTAGCGATCTATTGAAATATAGTGTAAACCAGAACGTGTAAACTTCTACCCTTGACAAAGTATCAAAATAAAACTTTAAGAAGCTTGGAAGAGTTCTTCAGAAACACGAAAAAAATGAATAATAATTATGTAAAATGAGAAATTCTGTAAGTGTCTGAGTGCCTTCTTGATGTTGTTAACCTTTTCCCAAACGAAAAAAGTTTGGACTGGTCCAAATTCAAACATTTGCAGATGACAGTTCAAATGTGGCCCAAGGAATGGAACTTTTTATAGGCTTGACAACAAAGTGGGAAAAGGGAGAAAATGCTGGTTAAGCATTTTCTCCTTTTCGCACTGTGTTTTCAACAGGTTTCTTCGCTAGGGTCGTTAAAACTCTGGACTGTTTGGTAAAGGGTCCAACTGTTTCAGCCTGGCACCAGACTGCAGTCACGCCCTGATAAGCAATATAACAGTTGTCAGATGCAACTGTTATTACCCGTGGTGCTGTACGGATTATAAAATTTGAAAAATTTATAAGTGCCTCTCTACGTCTTAATCATAAGGTCAAAAAATAACGGAGGGGGATGTTAAGATATCTTTTATAAATCATATCGGACAGGAGTACTCAAGACACCAGCTTGATCAAAATGGTCTGTGTGTCCATCCGTCCGTCCGTTCTTCTGTCCGTCCGTCCGCCTGTCTGTCCGTCTGTCTGTCTGTCGCTCTGTCTGCGGGTCTGTCTGTCAGTCTGTTTGTCTCTCTGTCTGCATACATGTCTTTCTGTATGCATACATGTCTGTTCGTCTGCATGAATATGTCTGTCTGTCTGTCTGTCTATAAGTATGCATAAATGTCTGTGCATACGTACGTAAGCACGCACGTACGTACCTAGGTACTAGTATGTATGTATAAACGCATTACCTCCCGAAAACGTTTTTTTTTTTTGTTTTTTATCTTTCAACAGCAGATCCCTTATGAAAATAAGTTGACAAAAAAGATATTACTTTAATTAGCAGTTTCCTTTTTGCAACGTTTTCACAAGTATATAATGCATTCGTTTAAAAGCTTAGCCCGTGTTGATTACCCGTAATTTACATGACTGTTTTCAAGGTTACCTGCCTCATTGTTTCCGAGGAGTAATAAGTTACTCATACCATTTACATGCTCTTTGTGTTAATGACCTTGAAGACGAAGCTTTTTGAAAATATTATGGGAAAGGGAGATAATGCTGGTAATGAGCATTTTCTTCTTTCTCACAAAATGTTCTACCATTTCATATGCAAGTCCTATTAATTTGAGCTTCTTTGTCGTCTGCAATTACTTTCAATATAAATGAATCCATAATTGTGTCGTCTGTAAAAGAGGAAATACGTCGATAATCAAAGCATTGACGGTACTGTATTGTATCATCTAGTTTTAAGCGGAAAGAACATGTCTACCTTAAAAGACCCACTTCTCCTTGCGATTTTTTCAAGTAGACCGTATAATTCGAGTTTTTTTTTTCTTTTCCCGTACTTTTTTTTGGGGGGGAGGGGGGGATTGGGAGGGGAAAGCTTATCGTAAAAAGGAAATTAAAAACGATGATAGTTTTCATTACTATGTTTTACCTGTTGTCAGCTCCTGTAAATATATAATTGGCCTGCAACACGCGAAAAGGGCCATTCCGACATTTACGTAAAGCGTCATCTCGGATCAGCCTGCGCACTCCACGCAGGCTGATCCGAAACGACACTTTCCGTTTTTATGTAATTTTCTGTTTTGTGCAAGTCTTCTGAAGGACAAAATCTAATGTAGTCGTAAAGTGCCGTCTCGGATTAGCCTGCGCGGACTGCGCAGGCTGATCCGAGACGACACTTTACGCAAATGTCCTAATGCCCCTTTTACGCGTGTTGCAAGCCATATGAGTCATACTGCGGCAAGAGTGGGTATAATGCATCTCCGAGATGCATCGCGCCAAGTAAGTCATCGTATAATTATGGATCCATAAAAATTATTTTGTCGAACGACTGGCTGAGTTCTGAGGTAGAATAGTCATTGGACACGCAGACTAATGATCAATAGCAAACGGTTTCAGACTAGGTCGGCCTCCACTGGTTTGGTCGATATTTTTGTAGATGCCTTTTGTACGGCCTTTTTACAGTGCATAGCTCATATATGGCCTGCAACACGTGAAAAGGGGCATTCGGACATTTGCGTAAACTGTTGTCGCGGATCAGCCTGCGCAGTCCGCGCACTCTGATCCGAGACGACACTTTCCGATCGTGTGTGATTTTCTGTTTCACGCAAGTCTACTGTTGGACAAAGTCTAATGTAGTCGTAAAGTGCCGTCTCGGATTAGCCTGCGTGGACTGCGCAGGCTGATCCGACACGACACTTTACGCAAATGTCCGAATGTCCTTTTTCGCGTGTTGCTGGCCATATATGTCTTGAATGTTGCAGTGAAGTCGAAATGCTACATTTTTGTGTGTTATATATGATCATACGAATATCAGCCACCTTTTAGTTGTTTTCTGAAAATGCTTATGATATGAATGAGTCTTATAAAGGTGAAGGGTATAATTCAGTGGCTTAACCATGTATGGTTCTGCTGTTTCGAGTGATTTGCCACGAAAGATCTTGAAAAATAAAACCCAAACCAAAGAAGCTAAATGTTTTTTATTCTCATTATAATTCATAGGATTTGAAGATGCAAAAGCCCAAAAAAGTCTGAAAAGTTGTGTCCATGATTCAAAATTTCGAAATATATCTTGACACTTAATTGCAATGATCAGGGATATCTAAGGGCAAAACATCTTTTTTGAAAATGGATACTCTCAAAAAGTGAAAAAGATATACAATATTCAATCAGTGCAAAGATATACTAAAGTTTTATTATTATTTTCAGTTAAGGTGGCGCACTAAAGATACTTAAGTTGCTTTTGAAACATGGAAACTGTGAAATATATTAGCTTTACAACGTGAGATCAGATAGCGAGAATTTTCTCATTATGTCAGTCTGTGTGGGGAAAAAAATGCCACATTTGAAATTCTACACCTTCAAAATTCCAACATTACGGCGTCTGCATTTCAAGTTTAACCCACAGGTCCAGCTGGTCTCTTGAACAGAATGTTGAGAAGCTGAAAAATAATAAACTGAAACGTGGTTAAAAGCCTATAAGAATCAACCCTTTCCGTGTTTTTCAAGCCCGACGTGGAATGCTTTTGACAGAGGAAAATGTTGAAAAATGCAGTTGTCCAGAGTTTTTGTCCTCAAATGAGCCGAATCTTTGTGTTATTTATAAATTATCTCCATGTCCAAGTCCAGTCATCTCATGATTCAGTTAGTTGTTTAACAAAATGAATTCTATAGATACATAGTTATGTGATGGCTTACTCGGTATAATGGATCATGAAAATACATTAAACCCCATTTCGTCAGGGTGCCCCTCAAATGTTTGAATATAGACAAATCAAAACGCTTAGTCTTCTGGTGAACAGTAAAACACTTGCAGTTTTTTGAAAAACTAGAAGCAAAGTTGAGTCATGCTCCGAAAAGGGGGTCAAATGCATCTCCGTGATGCATTACATCGTTTAAATTATTATATGATAATGGATTCATACGATACATCTTGTCTTACAACCTTCTGAATCATGAGGTAGATTGGTCTTTTGTCACGCAGAATATGGAATATGTACCTTTTTTTGCAGATGCATTAACCTTCTTACAGAGCCTGACTCGAATTTACATTCCATTCATATTAACAACAAAACTGTTTGATTGGCTGCGGTCTCAGCCAGTGACAAGAAATGAATGATATTACAAATCTCGGAATCAGAGAGTATAGTGATTTCGTACAAAATATTAAAAAAAATAAAAAGGATTTGAATACTGGAATGATTAATCACCTTGATTTTCAAAATAACAATCTACACTGTTAGCAGAAAGTAGGGGATATTTCATTTCACACGACAAAATTTGAAAATTTTAAATTTTACCTTTATACGAGGGCTGTATGATAAATACGTGGTTTCTTGCTGTAAAATGTTCAACTTACATTCAGTATATCATCCCCTACATTTTTGCACAATAGTGTATACAGATAATTGCCGAAAAGATTTTAGGACAATTATTCCTTAAGCAAAACTGACACCATGGTAATGGTGTACGGAGCAGTTCATAAAATTGCATTGATTTAGTAGATAAAAATTTCCATCGCAAATCGTACGAACATCAAATTTCAGCGGTAATTTATCACGTGATTTGACGTAATATAATAGAATCTAAACGTCATTTCCTGAAAAAAAAATCAACGTTCTAACTTGTTTGAAACTGTCGCTAGGTGAAATTGTTTCTCTTTGATACGAAAAACTATTACATAAAATTTTGACGCTGAAACTCGGGAAAAGTTCTTCATCGACCTTAGACACGCCCCAACATCCTCCACAACAAGGGCAGTCTGCTCCTATACGTATTTCCCTAGTTGAAGCCTCACTTAAAAGGGTATTCGTTTAGAATTTGGCGGTAAACTACATTTGCATGATAGATCGATTGTTTGATCATTTCCTGATACCTAGTACGCTTCTGTATAATTACGTGCAGTGGATTTATCTACATGAGAAGTGCGTAGCATTGTCAGGCGTTTACATTGAGAAGTGAGAAGCGTTTGTTTCGACGTTGATGTCATTTCATAAATTCCGGAAACTGTGCTCCATGAAGCGTGAATTTACCTTTTGTTTGGTTTTAATTTTGTAGTAAGCATTGAGATGCATCTGTACACAAATAAATCCATACACCATGTAGTACTATTTTAACTTAAATCACCATTTACGAATATTTTATGTCAACGTCAATTTCTACATGAAGTCAGTATAGGACCATCCCGATTGTTACAGTATGCAACAAAGCAACATCTCATGCACCCTATGAGATTTCTGAAAGTGTAATGTAGAATATATTGTATTTCCTCTACTTATGCTGCACCGCATTCACCCATGGTCTTTGGAGGTGGATTACGCCTTATTGCACGTTTTCAATGACATCTTATAAATGCTTGATATGCGATTAGACTAGGCTCATCGCTGGCAATTGCAATTACCAGACATTGTTATCCTGATGACATCCCTCACAACCATTGCACCTTAGCCCTTGCACTATCAAACTGGAAGATGAACATAGGCCGTTATCGTAGAGAAAAAGGACAACAAAAGGCACAAAGATGTTTTTTTTTTTCGATATCTATTTTACCTGCGATTGTGGTTCCATGCCATTTCATAACGGAAGGCAAAATTCTACTCCACAGAGGTTGCATGAGCTCGGTATAAAATTCCAAGAGGCAACAGATCCCACAAAACTCTGTTAGAAGTAGTACAGTTTGCACTCCCCTTATTAAGGTCCCATGCCATTCTAATACAGAAGGCGTAATCAACCTTCACAGACGGTGCATGATCTCCGTATAGAAATCCAAGAGCCCACATAAGACTTTAACTTAATTTAGTCTGCACACCCTTATTGGGGTTATGGTTGAGGCGTGCTGTAATTTTGGATGACCTAGGTGTCGCGGCTCCAAGGGTATACGTGTGTTCAATCAATGTCTAACTTGTTATTTACGTGACGGTAATTTATTAAACCTTAAAGGATATATCGTGTTTGGCATTGACTGCTGTGAATTTATATGACGTTACTCGAGAAAAAACGAGGTTGGCACTGATTGAGAAGGTCAATAGCATGTTGTCGAACGCCTGGTGCCGCGTGATCCCATAAATAATTAAAAAACTAAAAATGTACATTGATTGATGAGGTTGAAATAATGTTCTTGTGCCGCGAGATGTATAATCATCACGTAAATAACAAGGTTTACATTGATTGATTACGTTCCTCCAGCACCGCGCCGCGTGAGAAAGGTCTAAAAAGGGGGAATGGGGTGAGAGGGGCACACCTCAACCTTAATAAGGGGAGCTGGTGTGCAGACTATACTACTATTAGATGTCTCATCCGGAGCATGAGACGTCGCTGTGTTGCATTCTGTGACAATCAAAGTAGTCACATCCAGTACGGACTTTGTTTGAAAATTCACGATGGTCACGTAACGTATTCATAAATGGTGATTTAAGTTATAAGAACACTATATTTTACCCTTAGACCGCCATATAAACCCAACTGACATATTCGTCTAGAAATGAAACCCAATTAATTGCATTATGATGGCTGCATTTTTCTATGATGTTTAAACAAAGCAGGCAGTAAAGAATGAAGATCAGACTGCATGTTTTGTGCAATCTAATTTTGATCTTCACTTGCCGCAAAAGCAATTATAGTTGTGTATATTGAAACATTTTGATTGTCACTATAAAAGTGAAAAAAAAGATAACATCTTCAAAATTTTCCCTTTTGAAATGAAATACACTCTACTTTTTGTGAATAGCATCGTGTTTATTGCACGAGGAGGGACTGTTAAATATTGAATAGATTTCTTTTCTTTTTGACTCGCTCTCTCTCTCTCTTTCTCTCTTGATGTCTGTTACTTACCTCAAGATAGTATTGTTCAAATTCCTGTTTGTCAACTTTCCCGTCTTCTACAAAATACAAGAAATACCGAAGACCGTAATTAAAAAATAATACTGTTCATACATATTAGAGGCGATATGGGAAAACAGGGTTTAAAGAATCTTTGTAACGCGTTGTACCAAGCAAGTCATCACCTACTTATGGTTTCATAAAATCAATTTTGTCTAACAATCGGCTGAGTTATGAGATCGAATGGTCCTTTGATATGCAGAAAATTTATTGATAGCAAAAAGTTTCTATCCGTTTCAGCCTGCTCGGACTGTGCTGGCTGAGTTGGAATGATACTGCCACTGTTCATAGAACATGACTCAAATATACTTATTGATTTTCCAGCTTTAAAACACATGCAAAATAAGTCATGACCTCCTGATGCAAAATTTGCAGCAAACAAGTCTCCTCTCGTAAATTAGGAAAGATCAACATGGATTAAGGTTTTATATATAAATACATGAAGGTATTGTGGTTAAAGGAGAATTGGTTATGAGCAATTTCTTCTTAGTTGTAATGCTGTCAAGAGCGATCTGCTGACACACACCCCCACACACCCTTCCCCCCCCCCCCCATACACATATCAACCCTCACCTACACACACAATAATGAAACCAATCATGCTCCCTTAGATATTCAAAAGAATTACATATTGTTGCCTAACTATCTTAAGTTTTTACCAAACGCCAAAATGTTAGGCTAGTCCAAACTGAAACCATTTGAAGACAACAAAATAAATGTGACTCAAAAACTGAAATTTGGTCTTTGTCTTGGCAGGGTAGAAAATATTGTGGGAAAAGGAGAAAATGCTGGTCACCAGCATTTTCTTCCTTTCCCACAATGTTTTCAAAAGCCGTCAGGGTTGTTAAATCTCTGGATTGTTTGGCAAAGCGTTAAGAGTACATAGACGAGGCAGTGACCGTACGGCTGGGCGGGACAACTCAAAGCCCTTGAAGAGATAGTGTAGATTAAGGTAATACTTCACAGGACGTGAAGTCTGACCTTGGACCCAAAATCGCAATATCATTATCCTTTACCAATGGCAAGAAATGTTTCTTTAATTTACTAATCAGTTAAACGGATTAAGCCTTTAGCAAACAATCACGTGTTTTAACTACCCTGAAGAAGACATTTTTTTAAAAACATTGTTAGTGGGAATAAAGAGAAAATACCGAAAAACCAGCATTTTCGCCTCTTTCGTTGTGTTTTTACGCTTTTAAAGAGAAATTCCAACAATTGAACCTCTTTTCAGTTTTCGTCTGCAAATGCTTTGAACATGACTGAGTGAAATAGATTGTCAAGGATGAAATACGTCAATAATCAAAGCACTGGCGGTCCTGAATTTTATCACATCTACTAAACTGTATTTTCTCCTTTTCTAACAATGATTTCTACCTTCTTAAAAACAGTTCATAATATTTGAGACATATTTCATTTGTCGTCTGCAATTAATTCAAATGATATATATTTAGGCATTTGAGACGAAATTTTGAACCCAGTCTAGAAAAATATTGTTAAGCGAGCCTCTAGCGAGCATAATAATATTTGTTTGTAAACAAGTTCTGTTAATGTTTTAAAATCTAACAAATGTCTTATTCTTTTCATCATATAACGATATCTTGGTTATCGTAGGAATATGCAAAACTATACATAGACATACATTGGGTAATTTCCACAGATAAAACCAGAGTAACCTCTCTGAAAGAAGCCCAAGATGACGTCACATATGTTCAAAGTCAAACAGCGCATATCTCAAACGTGTGTAATATATATATATATAAAAAAAAAAAAACGTAATGGGTATATTACACTGAAGACAAGGGAGGTTATGTTATATTTAATGTAATACTAAGACTCACTACTCATATCCATTTTCTGGAACTGGTCATATACTTTGTCCACGGTGATACAATTGGAGTTGGTTGGATCAAAGTACTTGAATATTTTCGTAGCAATCACTTTACCTCCAGCAGAAAATCCTTGGTATTCGCTAAGATCCATGCAGCCATCGTCTGTTTATTTAAAGAAAACATAATTACCAGGAGGAATCGTTACAGGCGATAAGAGCGAGACAAATGTCTATATTTCCGCAGTGACATTCTTATTGCATTTTTGTTTTTTGTGATAAGAAACTACGCGCGATTCGTACGAGGGTGTAACGCTCATAACGCACAAAACGCAAGTGTCATTGAAAAATAAGATTGATAGAATCGGAATGTCATCGGACAAGAAACAGCAGAATCACAGACAAAGCTAATAACCTTAAGAAAAAGTATTTGGGCTGTCGTCGCCATATGGTTGAACGCAGCATAAAACACCTGTCAGTTTATAAAATAACCAGGTGACTTACTATTCGTATCGGCAGAAATTATAAATGAGTCAAACTCCCATCTTTCGACGAAGTTGTTGTGATCTATGTCGATGTTGACGAAACTTCCGTCGACAATCTTGTCTAGCTCATTTCCGGTCGGTAATGTAAATGTCCTACAGTAAGACAATCATCATAAATGTGTGCAAAAAAAAAACCCAGACTTTATATATTTGCCAATCAATAGACATTAAGCAATGTACATGCCATAATAATACTTGGCTTGCAACACGCGAAAAGGGGCATTCGGACATTTGCGTAAAGTGTCGTCTCGGATCAGCCTGCGCATGCCGCGCAGGCTAATCCGAAACTTACAACTACATTAGATTTTGTGCTACAGTAGACTTGCGCAAAACAGAAAATTACATAGAAACGGAGAGTGTCGTTTCGGATTAGCCTGCGCACTCTGCGCTTTACGCAAATGTCCGAATGCCCATTTTCGCATGTTGCAGACCAATAAGTTAACCCTTTACCAAAACACCCCTTCCTTCATAACCTTCTCCTGATAATATTGCTGTGATCTATGTTAATGTTTTCGAATCTCAAGGCGACAGACTATGTCTAGCTCATTTCTGGTCTTCCGGGTAAGTAAGTACAGATTAAGGTCCCCGAATGCGATTTTAGTTTTTGTCGAGTCCCATCCCTATCGTAAAAAATATAGGAGAAATCTCCGCACAGTTTTTTTGTGCACGTTTAAAGTCTCATAATTTCACAAATTGACGTAAAATCTAGAATTTGAATACACCTATTGCTTGAGTATTCAATAATGATTTGTTTCAAAAAAAAAAAAAATGTTCAATTTAAGCGCTTAACATCAGAAAAAAAAAAAAACCATAGAAAAATCCTCTTTTACACGAGATGTTTATCTTTCCAGAAATAGACACAAAATAATGGCCAAACTACAGGAAAAATGTACTATTTCAAGTGTCACGAAAAGACACCAACTCTGTACTAAACGATAACGTTTCAGGCCTGTCCAAATTAGGGGATGTCGCCATAGTTTCATATTAGTCTGCTACATATTTCGTTCAATTTCTGAGGCATTTCCATATGTCGCTTGGACATACTTTGAAGTTGGATATTTTTTTTTTTTTTTCCCATATGGCATGCAACACGCGAAAAGGGGCATTCGGACATTTGCGTGAAGTGTCGTCTCGGATCAGCCTGCGCAGTCCGCGCAGGCTAATCCGAAACGACACCTTCCGTTTTTATGTAATTTTCTGTTTTGAACAAGTTTACTGTAGCACAAAATCTAATATAGTCGTAAAGTGCCGTCTCGGATTAGCCTGCGCGGACTGCGCAGGCTGATCCGATACGACACTTTACGCAAATATCCGAATGCCCCTTTTCGCGTGTTACAAGCCATATGGAAAAGGGTTAATAAAATCAAGCAAAACAAAAAAAAAAAAAAAAAAAACATACCCAGTCGTTGTTGTATCTTGTCTGCAAAAGAAGAAAAAGACACAATTGTACTTTCAGTAAACCTTCACCATATCTATTCAAATTGAAAGGACCAAGAATAAGAAAAGAAGTTTACCACATCCACTCTGGCCAAGGATGACGATGCACGGCTCTCCTCAACTTTTTTTTTTTTTAGTCTGTATTTGTAATTTACGCAAAATTTACAGTTTAGGGGTCCGTAATCACCATCTAAAGTTAAGAATAATCTTTGTCTAATTCTTAAGTATTTCCTTGATTTGAAAGTAACAAAACTTTCAAATGGTTTAGCCAATCAGAAGTTGTGTTTCTTTCAAACTTAGAAAATCTTGGAGATTAAGAATAAGAATATTCTTGAGAATGGTAAGAGAATACGGACCCAAATGGCTGATATACAGCCCTAAAACAATTTAGAATGGTATGTGTCCATTGACGCGTGATTCTGTGGAGCTTCAGCAAACCTCTCTCATTTTATATTCCTTCCTTGACTAGTATTCTTGGAAAAAAAAAGAGTTTGTTCAAAGCATGCATTGAAGGAAAGTCCTAGGGCTAGTTAAAAGCTATTCTAAATTCTAAATTCTAACACGACACGCGAATTCGGCTCTATAAACACAGTGCAAGGAAAGCGTGGTAAAATCTGCGACATTCCATGCAGAGTGACATCATTCTGTATAAAGTAAGTTAGTGAGTTATTCAATAGAACATAGTCTTCATCCGCGTTTTTACTTTAAGGATGAACTTGTTTTCCTTTCATAAAGAATTGGTCATGTTAGAATCGAAATAATCTTCTTTCTATCGTGGTTTATCGTTCAATAAACCATGTTGTGAGTTATGAGGCGCAATGAATAAACCACTCGGGCTATCGCCCTCGTGGATTATTTATTGTGCCTCATAACTCACAACTGGTTTATTGAACGATTAACCACGATAGAAAGAAGATTATTTCTTAATTCTATTCTGAATAAAGAAGACCTTGCCATTCCGACTGCCTATGGCAGACTCTGTAATATATATTAACCCTTAGGTTGCTTAACGCGCTTTAAGGACCTTTTTGCGGACGGTGTAGATCAAGATCAGACTGCACAGAACGTGCAGTCTGAGATAAGGAGATATCTTTGCCCCAAAAACTGCTTTGAAGTAGCAAATTTGACTTTTTACTATCGTCTTTAAAGTTTCTTACGAACATGAAAGTTCGCAACAAATACATAGCTGAAATACAAACCGCACCTGGCGGGATTCTAACCCGTGCGGAAAAGATCCTCGTTTATTGAGATTTAAAAGACCAAACTGCACTCTAACCACTGAGCTAAAGAGAATTCTCCCTAACGCAGTTGTTAGGTATTGATTTTATACGGGATGAAGCTATGCAGTAAGGAAGGAGTGATCTCCCGTAACACACCCCCTCTGAAATGTATTTCTTTTTAAAGACTAAAAGCCTTATTAAGCAGCAAGTCTATTACTTAGACAATAAATGACTCAATGGCCAATCCCGGACGAGCCCCTATCTTACGAACATGAAAGTTCGCAACAAATACATAGCTGAAATACAAACCGCACCTGGCGGGATTCGAACCCGTGCGGAAAAGATCCTCGTTTATTGAGGTTTAAAAGACCAAACTGTACACTAACCACTGAGCTAAAGAGAATTCTCCCTAACGCAGTTGTTAGGTACTGATTTTATACGGGATGAAGCTATGCAGTAAGGAAGGAGTGATCTCCCGTGACAAGGTTCATTTCTTTTATTCAGCAGGACAAGGGTAAAACTTTATGAAAGGTACAAGGAACTTCCGACCCTGGCATTCTGCAAGTCTTTCAGTAGAACTCTTACATCGCAAAATCAACACTGGTTTGTTAAAAAAAAAAAAGACTATAAGCAATACTCTGTGAAAAGTGGCTTTAATGCACATGCGAAAAGTCTCGACCATTGCTATTTATTGCATGTCCAGGGACCTTTCTACCTCCTGATTCATTCGATTGCTAATAGATTTTATGCATCCATAATTATATGATGACTCGCTCGGTAAAATGTATCCCGAAGATTCACAAATTAATACCCCTCTTTTTCCCAGAGCGTCGTTGATATGTATGAAGTTGATTGATTGATTGTATGGTGTTTAACGCCGTTTTCACAATTATTTCAATTATATCGCGGCGGCCAGTGCACCTATTCATGCTTTCCTGGAGTTTCTTTAACCAGTACTCCGCACAATATTCTTTTCAAGCCACTGGCTGCTTTCCCACATAATCATCGTCGAAACAATGGTCAGCGCTGAGAGAGGAATGAATCCTGTCGCAATGATTATCATTAACCCTCGGAAATAAATTGGCAGAGCCGGGTATCGAACCAGCGATCCCCTGTTCTTGAGTCCTGTACGCTACCGACTGCGCCTCCGGGACTCGGCAGTGTAGATGTAAAATGATATTGCGGGTTCTATGTAGTCTAAACTTTATCTGCACAGTTCATAGTTCTAAACTGTTAAAGCGCCGAACTTATCACAGATGCTCTTGCAGACAATGTAGATCAAGATCAGACTATACTGAACCTACAGTCTGATCTTGATCTACAGTATCTGCTACTTTTGGCGAAAACATGAAATCACATCAAAAGGTGTACAATTTTACGCTGTAGATTTACTAGATCTGGTTCATGTTTCTGACACTTTTTCTGCATATTTATCTTTTCTAATACACTTGTTTATGGTAAATGTTTTCATACATAACTCGAACATGGTTTTCGATTCCAAATTGTGTCCTGAACTATAAATCGACAGGCCAAGGGAAATAACTCCTCTACTTCATTATGGTACGACCGGTATTAATTATTTTTCCATGTAAATCTGAAAGAGAGAGAGAGAGAGAGAGAGAGAGAGAGAGAGATAGGCGGTGGGAAGGAGCTATGGAGTGATATAGAGCAAGAGAATTATGGCAGGAAGACGGGACGGGAATGGAGGAAGGTAGATGGAGAGAGATAGGAGTGGGAAGGAGAGAGGGAGGGTGCGAGGGAGAGAGAGAGAGAGAGAGAGAGAGAGGTACATACCCTCCACACAAAGTTGACCATGTCAACAGTACCATAAAAGGTGTCACCAGCATTTTTCACTGTCGGATTTTATTCTGAAATGGAGTTGACGTGTTTCTTTACAGTGTTAAATGAGTGGATAGTGTAGGCCTACTCCAGCTGACCCCGCTCATCACAGTAATTCAACCCGGAACCATTGGTATGAGATACAGACTCTCTACACTTACACCAGCGACTCCCACAAATCTTTGACCCTTGGGTGTTCACCATGCAGATAGTATAGATTGAACCTGCGGTCCAATCTCTGGGTCTGCATTCCTCATCTATTCTAAATTTCACCCTTATATTAAATTTAGAGAGTAACACAATTTTCGAACAGATAAACCATTTTAGCCATAACCTGGCAAAAGAGGGCTCGATGTATCGCCGTGATGCATTTTACCATGCAAGTAATCACAAAATTATGGATCTATAAAATTCATTTTGTCCAACAAATGTCTAGATCATGAGGTAGAATAATCCTTTGACATGCAGAAAATTGACCGATTGCAAAAAGTTTCGATCCAGGTCAGCCTGCGAAGACTGCGCAGGCTGATATGTGTCGGTATTTTTTGCAGATGCATTAAGCCCCTTTTTTCCACAGAGCATGGTATATTTTGGTTTAGCTGATCAGATATTGTCAATGTGTTCCTTAGAATTAAAGAAAATCCTTGAGTGTCACATGTAGAATGAAATTAAGAAACGTAGAAAGATACAATTCCTGACATTCACTGGCACCCTTAACAACCCAATCCAGGGTTTTCACAACCTGTGTAAGAGGGCTTTTGAAAACATTGTTGAAAAAGGAGAAAATGCTGGTAACCAGCATTTTCTCCTTTTCCCACAATATTTTCTATCCTTTCAGAGATAAATCGTGTCATTTGAGCGACCTCTGAATTACCGTCAACAGTGCTTTTAATACGGCTGACTCCAAACTTTTGTCGTGCGTTAAAAGATTTTACCCTTGGGCTGCAAAGCGCGACTCACTGATCTTTAGCGGACAGTGTAGATCAAGATCAGACTGCACAGAACGTGCAGTCTGATCTTGAGTTTACACTGTCCGATAATGAATATCCTTCCAGAAAGTATACTTATGAAGTAGTAAAATTTGGGTTTTTACTATCGGCTTGAAAGTTTCATTTCATTTATTTAGCGGGATATGGACTAATGTCTCTAGGGCTTTCTGACAAATAAAAACACATGAAACGAGAATATTGAGGCCTTGATTGATACAACCCCTCTTTAGGTTTTAGACTGGTCCAAATTCAAAGAATTTGCAGACAACAGATTGAATGTGGCTCAAGTGCTTGAATGTTTCCTTGAAACATAAATAAAAAAAAAAAAAAAAAAATGTGGGACAAGGAGAAAATGCTGGTTTTCAGCATTTTGTCTCCTTTTCCCAGTAATGTTTCCAACATACTTCCTCGAAAAGGTTGCTTAAACTTGGGATTGTTTGGTAAAGGATTATAATAGCTCAATGATTTTAACTCTTTACCACAAAATCCCGAGTTTTAATGACCCTGAGGAAGAAGTCTTTTGAAAACATTGTGGGAAAAGGAGAAAATGCTGGTAACCAGCATTTTCTCCTTATCCCACAATGTTTTCTACCCTATCAAAGAAAAATTGCACCATTTGAGCCATACTGAAATTGTTGTCTGCAAACGCTTTCAATTTGGACAAGGCTAAAATTTTGTCGTCTGGTAAAGGGTTAAACAGGATTTTACAGCCGATATTAAAACCTGTTATCGCGATTTCAAAAATCTATCTATTTGTTGACGAAAATCACATCATATCGGAAATCGCAGATCTAAGATCAAACACACATTCTGTGTAGCCTAATCTTAATCTACACTGTCCACAATAGCAAACTGAATCGCGTTTAGCAGCCTGATGTATACATTTTCATAGAATTTGTTTTTCTAAGACTACAATTTGATTGTCATAATGCACAGATTCTGACATAACAGGAACACTGCATGCGGGTACCAACGCTGGGCTGCAGTTGCTTTTAGGAACAGATCGATTTTCAGTTAAAATTCTATGTCAAAAAGGGGCTTTCTGTGTAAAAATACTTTAATGGTTACCTGCTCCTGTAGTTTTGGTTTCCCTTTTGACGGTTAACAACTAGTCCGGGTTTAAATGCATATCCTTAGTAATGACAGAGATATTATTAAAGATACATCCTTACAGCAAGAAAGAGAGAGAGAGACAGACAGAGAGACAGACAGACTTTTAAAACTTGAAAGCGTGTAGAATAAATTAGCTGTGTAAACATAGATAAATAAACAATACACATGGTGTAAGGGATAGACAAACCCAAGGGACTTGTCCTGATTTAAAACCGGAAACGACAACAGCGACTGCCTTAAAGGCCTCGAAAATATGAAATGCATTTTCAACCCGTCGTACTCTGTGCAATCTTCCAGCCGTCAGGGGCACCATTTGGCATGAAGATATAAGAATGGTTATATTTTCATAACATAAGGATAAAATGGATTAAAGTCTGGCTGAAGACTGGCTGAAAACGAGTATTACTGTATCTTTAAATGTCAAAGATTTTGCACAACGACGACACAAACGACGATAGGGCTATGACAATACCTCCACATTTTCGTTGTCAACAGCAGAGCTAAAAATGCTCACCTAGATTCCAAAATCCAACTGAAAATCTGTCAGTTATGCCAAAGAAAGATTTAGAATAGTTGATCTTCAATAATAACCTTTCTTTCTGATAAGGTAAGCATTCTAGGCAAGCTTAATAGGAACATCCGTACTTAACCAAGACACATAAGTTTCAGTCGGCATTACTTCGAGTTAAAAACATATAAGCCATGCTCTGTGAAAAGGGGGCTTAATGCATCTATGAAAAGTATCGACCCAGGTCAGCCTGCGTAGGCTGACCTGGGTCGAAACTTTTCGACACTGGTCAATTTTCTCTATGTCCAAGGACCGGTCTACCTTATGATTAAGTCGGTTGTTAAAGAAAGTGGCTATTATGGATCCATAACTATGTGATGACTTGGTTGGTATCATGCATCACGGAGATGCATTAAGCCCCATTTTGCCAGAGCGAGGCTCATATTATGACTGATGCTCTGAGAAAAAGGAGTTTAAGGCATCTCCGTGATGCTCTCTATCAAGTAAGTCATCACATAATCACATAATTATGGATCCATAAATAGAGGATCTTGCATGAGTGTTTATGTATTATCATTTTTATCAAACGAGTTGACTAAAATTGTATGACGCGAGCCTTGGCGAGCGTCAAATACATTTTAGTCAACGAGTTTGATAAAAATGATAATACATAAACACGAATGTGAGATTCTATTTATCACATAAAACGAATGACAGACAGAAAAACATCTCGCATCATTACCTTTAGTCTCTATACCGTTCACGGGTTCATGTTTACGTTGTAGTTTGGTTTCAAATGTGTACATACACAAGTAGATAGTTCTCTGACATTTACACCGAAAGAAGAGTGAAATAGTTTATAGAGGGGTTAAGTCCACCTATTTCCGCAAAAATATTGATTTTAATAGACTTTCGCTGCAATTCTTGGTTTTTATCAAACATGAAAATCAAAAACTTTCGACGCGTATACGTCTTAGAAACAATGACGTCATTTTTCCCCGAGACGGCGTAACAGTACAAATTCCCGCACAAACTGTGGTTGGTTTCTCTGGCTTCACGCGCTCGTGACAGAAAACTGATCAGAACCGGGACCCAAAAAACGATAATACACTAGTGTATTATCAAAAATAAGTCATGGGTTTAATACACTGCCGGAGGAGGTTTTATGTGATAAACCAATTTTGTCTAAAAAACCGACTAACTCATGATGTAGATTGGTCCTTTGACATGCAGAAAATTGATCAATAGCAAAAAAATTCGACCCAGGGATGCCTGCGCGGACTGCGCAGGCTGACCCTGGGTCGATACTATTTTTTAGATGCACTACCACCCCCTTTTCACAGAGCATGACTCATATAGATCATCAGTCCTATTGGTCTACATTTAATTTTATACAACTTTATTTGTATATTAAAATTCATTTGCGCCATGCACTGGCAAAAAGGAGCTTAAAGCATTTCCGTGATGCATGATAACAAGCAAGTCATTACTGTATTGTGGATCCATGAAATCCAGTTTGTATAACAGCCGACTGAATCATATGGTACACTGCTCCTTTGGCATGGAGAAAATTCACCAATAGCGGAAGGTTTTGGCCCAGGTCAGTCTGCGCGGACTCGGCAGGCTGACCTGGGTCGATACTTTTCGCAGATGCATTAAGCTCCCTTTTCACAGCGCACGGCTCAATTTCGTTTTCAATAAAGCTCTAAAATTTCATACTGGGCAAAGATAGTAATCTCGGGGGTAAATTTGAGGGAATATGGTTAAAAATTATGACCAAACTAAGCTTCCGTATTTAGTAAAGGCCTGACTTTTAGATAAGACGAATGACATTCCGACGTCGTCCGTTTATCGGGACGAAATCCTGACTGCACTTGAAATTCGTCCTCACATGTTCTGATATAGAGGCGGTGTTTTAACGCTTGAGCTGCCAAGCGCGACTAAATGACCGTTTGCGGACAGTGTAGATCAAGATCAGACTGCACAGAACGTGAAGTCTGATCTTGGATCTACACTGTCCGATAAGGAGATATTTTTCTCACGAAAAAATAGTTTGAAATAGCAACATTCAGCTTTTTACTATCGGCTTGAAAGTTTCATCTAATTTATTGAACAGGATAAGGGTGATATTACGTCCTTTCCGATCTACACTGTCCGCTTTGCTTCTATTTTCTTAACAAGGGAAGCCTTGAAAGTGCTTTTATCAGGGTGTTATTTTTTAGAAACTGTCCATTTGGATTTACTCGGCGCTGTACGGCTTAAACCTATACTCATCATATGAAAGTTATCCGCAGTCTGGCAAATGACGTTTAATGCATCTCCATGGTGCTTTATTCCAAGCAAGTCATCACATAATGATGGACTGTGTCTACAGGTAGAATGGTCCTTTGACATGCAAAAAAATTGCAAATAGCAAAACATTTGACCCATGTCAGCCTGCGCGGACTGTGCACGCTGACATGAATTGATAATTTTTGCAAATGCATTAAGCCCCTTTTTCATGAAGCGTGGCTCGTATATTTTGAAACAGAACAGGGAGCATGGTTCTTGTCTATTGTCTAGGACCATGAATAGCCTAGTTGTCCACGGCAGCTAAATGTTGTAATTATCTTAAAAGCTTTATTCCTGCAGTTTTTTTTGAAGCACAAATCTTCGTCTTAGTTATCACAGATGCCTGTCTCTTGTAACTGTTTGAAGACCAAGAGTTATGAAAATTATAGGAGGCATATATTTAAAGGCATATATTTAAAGATACATCCTTACAGCTAGAGAGAAAAAACGCTGTCAAAACTTGAAAGTGTGTAGAAAGGCTCTGTTGTGTAAACATAGTTAAATTATCAATAAATTTGGTGTAAGGGATTGAAAAACTCAAGGGGTTTGCCCTGATTTAAAACCGGAAACGGCAATAGCAGTTCCATTGAAGGCCTCCAAAACAGGAAATGCGTTTTTTATTCGTTGTTATCTGTGCAACCTCGCAGCTGTCGGGGCCTACATTTGGCATGAAGATACAAGAATGATTATACTTTCATAAAATAAGAATAAAATGTGTTAAAAACTGGCTGAAAACGAGTATAGATGTATCGTTAAAGTTGTTACTGGGACAAGAATCCAGCAATTACCACGGCAAGATGAATATTGAAGTTGTCCAAGGCGCATATACATGTGCGTAAGTTATTCAAGGAGTATGAATATCGTAGTTGTTCAGGGAATATGAATCTTGTAAATGTTAAGGGAGTACAAATCTTGCTGATGTCTACACTGTGTGAATCGCGAAAAGTGACCAGGAAGTAAGAATATAGTAGATGTCGAGGGAGTATGTATCCTTTAGATGTCAAAGGAGTACGTATCTCGTACTTGTCCAAGGAGTATAAAGTTGTTGTCCAGGAGGTATAAATTTTGTAATTCTCCATGGTGTTTGCGTCTTGTAGTTGAACGATGCGTATTAATAATTCTTGTAGTTGTCCAGGAAGTAAAAATCTTATAGTTGCCCGGGGAGTGCAAATCTTGTATTTGTCCAGGGAGTACGAGTCTTACAAGAATCTTGTAATTGTCCACGGGGTAAAAATCTTACAGTTGCCCGGGAGTACAAATCCCGAATCTTATTGTTGAACGGAGAGTACTAATCTTTTAGTTGTCTAGGGAGCAACAAT
The DNA here is from genome assembly GCA_946811185.2 of Hippopus hippopus. Taxonomy (NCBI): domain Eukaryota; kingdom Metazoa; phylum Mollusca; class Bivalvia; order Cardiida; family Cardiidae; genus Hippopus; species Hippopus hippopus. The sequence continues at coordinate 51,778,674 of OX328098.1, read as the reverse complement.
CTTATACATGTAGTTAAACGGGGAGTACGATTCTTGTATTTGTCCAGGGAGCAACAATTTTATAGTTGCCCGGGGAGTACGAATCTTGTTGTTGTCCAGGGAGCAACAATCTTACAGCTGCCATAGGAGAATGAATCTTGTAGAACTTTGTCTAGGGAGAAACAATATTATAGTTGATCGGGGAGTACGAATATTGTAGTTCTCCAGGGAGCAACAATCTTATACATGTAGTTGAAGGGGGAGTACAAATCTTGTAGTTGTCCAGGGAGCAACAATCTTACAGCTGTCATGGGAGAATGAATCTTGTAATTGTCCAGGGAGCAACAATCTTATAGTTGAACGGGAAGTATGAATGTTGTAGTCGTACAGGGAGCAAAATCTTATAGTTGCCAGGGGAGTACGAATTTGTTGCATGTCCAGGAAGTACATGTATATATTTTGTAATTGTCAAGGGCGTATGAATCTTGTAAATGTCCAGGGATTACCAATCTTGGAGTTGCCCGAAGAGTATGATCCTGTAATTGTTCAAAAAGTAGGAATCTTAGAGTTGTCCGGGGAGTATGATCCTGTAGTTGTCCAAGAAGTTAGAATCTTATAGTTGCCCAGGGAGTACTAATCGTGTAGTTGTCCAGGGATTATAATCTTATACATGTCCAATTAATATGAATCTTTTTCATATGAGTATGTTTCAATCTTATACATGTACTTTGTATTATTTTTGAAGATGCCCACGGTGTGAATCTTGTAAATGTCCCAGGTATAGGTGTTAATCTTGTTGATGTGCAGGGTGTATATATCTTGTATTGTCAATGGTCTGTGAATCTTGTATATGTCAAGAGAGTGTATACATTTATTTCTATCATGTTTATGTCCAGTATGTACCAAAGTAACAATAAAGGCCAAATGTAAACAAAGCAGGTGTTTAAATGCATTTGAATTTATGTCATACCATTTGTAAGTATGTAAATTATTGTGAAGATGACAGTCTGTCATTGCACGGTCAGTCCAAGTGTTAGTCGCTGACAGAGAAATTAATTTCAAAACTAGGTTAAAACCTGCCAAGTAGCTGTGTCTTTTGTTTACTTTTCGCCTGATTTTGAAATTCTTTTTTCCGCCAGTGAGTAACATATGGCCCCACCACAATATTTTCTATACTTTTAAATGGTATGATTTAAATTTAAATCTATTATGACACCTGCTTTGATATTTTGACCTTTACTGGGCCTTTAAGTATTCCGATGAGCATAAATCTTGCAGTTGTCCCAGCTGTATTAATCTTGCTGTTTTTCACGGTGAATTAACTTTTCAGCTATCCATCATGCAGTTGTCTCCGGAGAACAAATCTTGTAGTTTTTCAGGATGTGTAAGTCTTGTAGACGTTCAGGGCATAATAATTGTAAAGGTGGCAAGGATGTATAAATCATGCTCAGGGTATATAAATCTAGTAGTTGTATAGCATGCATAACTCTTTTACAGGTTCTCTGTATAAATTTGGTCTTTTTTCAGGGTGCATATTTCTTGCACATGTCCAGGGTGTATAAATCTTGCAGTTGTTCAGGAAATATATTTACTGGTTACAAATTTGGTCTTTATTCATGGGACATAAATTTTGTATTAGTGTAGGCAGTATGATTTTTTTTAAGTGATTATAGTTTTATCATTCAGACACACTTTTAGATCAAACTGTATCCACATACACTGAAATTAAAAAAAAAAAGATAAAGGTTGTTGAAAACATTGCTAAGTTGTTTGTTACCATTCATGAGCGAGCACTGAAAATATCTTCCCGATAAGATACCTTAACACTTTACCAAATGACAAAAATGTAAACATGTCCAAACTGAAATCAATTGTAGACAAGAATTTCGGTGTTGCTCAAATGATGGGCTTTGAAACTACAAGGGGTAAAAATGGTTATCAGCATTTTCTTCTTTTCCAACGATGCTTTCAAAAGTCTTTTCTCATATTTCTCCATTGACAAGAGTGCATAAATGTGTTGGATGCGGTGGATGGGAACATGAATACTCTAGTCGTCCAGGATGTGTTCCACTTGAAATTGTCTTGGTATTATTATGTTGGATTATTTAACAAGCAGTTTCTTTTTTCTTTCCTTAACCCTTTACCAAACAATCCCTGGTTTTTACGACCCTGAGATAAAAACCTTTTGAAAACATTGTGGGAAAAGGAGAAAATGCTGGTAACAATGTTTTCCACCCTGTCAAAAAACTTAAGTTCATTTGTACTTTTTTCAAATTTTTCCTCTGCAGCTGCTTTCAATTTGGAAGGGTCTAAAATTTATCATTTGGGAAAGGGTTAAATGCTTTTCATACAATTCAAGTATATGAGCCATAGTTTGTAAAAAGGGGGTTTCATGAATCTGCATAAAGTATCGAACAAAGCGCAGGCTGACTTGGGTCACAATTCTTTGCTATTTGTAACTTTTCTGCAGGTCCAAGGAGTATTCTACCCTAGGATTCAGCCTGCTGTCAGATGAAATGGATTTATGGATTGCCGTTTGTGTGATGACTTGCTTGTTGTTATGCCTCACTGAGATGTATCAAACCTCCTTTTGCCAGAGCATGGTTCATATTTTCCTTTCTTCAAAATGTTTCTGATTTGGGTCACCTAGACTGGTTTAACCCGTCCACTTGTGCAGTTAAGCCTATACAATCAAAATATTTGTAAGTTTCAATGGATTGTATTTAGAGCTGTCAAAAGAGTTAGAATTTATTTATTTGGCGCTGAAAGGGTGAATGTAAGTTTAGCAATGGTGTTAACCCTGTGTTCAGTTTAAACATATTTATTTTACATCGACTGAGAAACAAGATCTTGCAACTTACACTAATCTCTCTTAATTCTGACATCAACAATAACAAGAACAATGACAATAACAACCACAGCAACATCATAGAAATAAAAAATTCACTTTATATTTTTCACTTTATATTTTTCACTATTCTTACAACAAAACTCTAGTCATGTCCAAATCCAAAGCATTTTAACTCTTTACCAAACGACAAAATTTTAGACTGGTCCAAATTGAAAGCATTTGCAGACGACAAAATTAATGTGACTTAAAAAGTGAAGTTTGTTTTGGGAAGGGTAGAAAACATTGTGGGAAAAGGAGAAAATGCTGGTTACCAGCATTTTCTTCTTTTCCCACAATGTTTTCAAAAGGCCTCTTCCTCAGGGTCGTGAAAACCAGGGATTGTTTGGTAAAGGAATAAAAATGTTTATTTTACATCGACTGAGAAACAAGATCTTGCAACTTACACTAATCTCTCTCAATACTGACATCAACAATAACAATAACAAGAACAGCAACATCATAAAAATAAAGAATTCACTTTATATTTTTCACTATTTTAGCAACAAAACTCTAGTCATGTCCAAATCCAAGGCATTTTAACTCTTTACCAAACAACATGATTTTAGACTGGTCCAAATTGAAAGCATTTGCAGACGACAAAATTAACGTGACTTAAAAATTGAAATTTGTTCTGGGAGGGTAGAAAACATTGTGGGAAAAGGAGAAAATGCTGGTTACCAGCATTTTCTCTTTTTACCAAGATGTTTTCAAAAGACTTCTTTTTCAGGGTTGTGAAAACCAGGATTGTTTGGGAAAGGGTTCAGACTTGTAACAAATTAAATGTAGGTCAAAGAGTACACTATCTTTGAAAGGGTGGAAAACATTATGAAAAAGAAGAAAATGCTGGTTATTAGCATTTTCTCCTTTTCCTTAAAAGTTTTCAAAAGTCTTTTTTCATGAGGTTGATTAAAACATAAGACTGTTTGGTAAAGAATTAACTCTTTACCAAACAACATGATTTAAGACTTGTCCAAAATGAAAGCATTAGAAGACGACAAATTAAATATGAATCAAATGATTGAATTTATCCTTGGTAGACTGGGTAGAAAACATTGTAGAAAAGGAGAAAATGATGCCAGCATTTAATCTTTTTCCCTAAATTTTTTCAGAAGTCCTTCCTCCTATGGTTGGATAAAACCTCGGATAATTTAGTAAAGAGTTTAACAATGTTAGAGGATCAAAGAAAATCTTCTGATTGACCACTACACCTACACTAGTCTTTCATTACTTCATCCACTACCAAACAACTCCATGTTGTTAAGATCCTAAGAGAAGAGGGCTTTTGAAACGTAACAGGAAAAGGGAAAAATATTGGTAATCAGCACTTTTATATTGTTAAGATCCTAAGAATAGAGGACTTTTGCAACATAACTGAAAGGATAAAAGTGCTGATTACGAGCATTTTCCCCTTTTCCTAAACTTGCAGCATTTGAGCCAAATTAAATCTCTTGAGTGAAAGCGCTTTCATTATGAACAGAAACTTATTTTCTTGTTTGAAGGGTTAACCCTTTAACGCACAACACTGACTTTCAACAACCCCTGTAAAGAGGCCTTATAAAAACATTGTGGAAAAAGGAGAAAATACTGGTAACCAGCATTTTCTCCTTTTCCCACAATATTTTCTACCGTTTCAAAGAAAAATTGCACCATTTAAGCTATATTGAAATTGTCCTCTGCAAATGCTTTAAATTTTGGCAAGGCTAAAATTCTATTGTTTGGTAAAGGGTTAATGGTCAATGAATCTAATTTTTGACTGATGTGTCCTTACTTTGATCCAGACTCGGACTACAACGGTGGAATTGCCATTGGGCAATACAATCATCACCAGTGTGAGTGCATGTCAGTAACAAAGATGAGATTTGATTTGACTTAAATACAATTAATATTGGCATATGAAATTATATACATACATATATCACAGACCCATATTTGAAAAATAAAGGATACATCAGTAGTAATTTTGTCAATAGATTTTATCAACAAAGCCTTTTTTAAACCAATAACTTTAGACATTTTTGAAATAAGGCTGTTGAATGATCCTTAGACATGCATAAAATTTAAAGATAGCAAAAAGTTTCGGTCCATGTCAGCCTGAGTGGACTGTGCAGGCTGACATGGGTAGATGTTTTTTTTTTTTTTTTCAAATGCGTTAAGCCCCCTTTTCACAGAGCATGGCTCACATGTATTATGCCCTTTTCTCACATCTTGATGAATCCTAACCTGAGCCTTCATGCTGTCACAGAAACAAAAACAGTTTAGATTTAATTCAGACATAACTACACTGACAGGGAAAGAGTAAGAATTCATTTTTGGACAAGGAAAAGTATGCTCACCCTATCTTACACTGCAAACTTACAATAGAAATATATTGTATCATTACAGAAAATCAACCAGATGCTTTCCCATTACTTCATGAATCATTTGAAAAAAAATAGTCATCCAAAATGTTGTCCAATGATGTCACACATGGGATATTTTTAAGGCCCAGTAGAGGCCAAACTATCATAGCAGGTGCCATAATACATTTAAATTTAAATCATACCATTTAAAAGTATGGAAAATATTGTGAAGATCACAGTCTGTTATTGTGTGTTCGGGCCATGTGTAAGTCGCTGGCCGAAACAAGAATTTTTAAAATCAGGTAAAGAGTAAACAAAAGACACAGCTACGTGACAGGTTTTAACCTAGTTTTGAAATTAATTTCTCGGTCAGCGACTCACACTTGGACCGACCGTACAATGACAGATTGTCATCTTCACAATTATTTCCATATTTTAAAATGGTATGATATAAATTTAAATGCATTTTAACACCCTCTTTGTTTACTTTTGGCCTTTGTTGTAACTTTAAAGGTCACAACCTATATTTATCACAGATACATTTTCTGTATCACATTTTGAGCTTATGGGTACTTACAGTAATAACCTTTGTGTTGTACAGATAACTGCTAATATATCTCAAATGGTAATTTTCTTTTAAACCAAATTTGAACAAATAACAGTGGACAAAATAAATTTCAAACAATGAAACCATGATAAAAAAAGATGCAAATTCATGTAAATTATCATTACTAGTCTTATCACTGTTTTCATCCTTTCCATAACTTACTTATTCTATTAATGTACACAAACAAATTAAAACAAAATTGCAGTGATCTAAACTGCCAAACATTTGAGATTTTACAAGGAGAAAAGGGCTATGAAATTGCCATAATTGAGTGATTACTTTTGGCTTGAAATTCTGATGTAATTCATTTAGTAATTTACCCCTATACTACACAATCCTGTGTTTTAACAACCTCAAGGACGACTTTTCATAAAATTGTAAAGCAAAAGAGAAAATGCTGGTAACCAGCATTTTCTCCTTTCCTTCAATGTAAAACATTCTTTCAGAGAAAACTCTTGTCCACATTTCATTATGCCATATACAAATATTTTCAATATGGACTAGCCTTAGTTTTATTTTCTAGTAAAGAGATAAGAGTTAATACTTTTTCTAAAAGATTCCATATGCCCCAAAACACAGTCACTTTGCGGAGGTATAATTACTGAAAATATGTGTGATATAGAAACCTCTTGTCTACAAATGTTCTCCGGCAAGCATGAATAGGCTTTTGACATGATACTCCTTTCATAGGTAGTGTCTCTGAAACCGATGACTTCAAACTGACTGTGACAATGCTTCCCAACTGACACTGACCTTCATCATTTTCCATGACAAATAACATGTCTCCATAATGTTGAATAACAGCCAGTACCTTCCCACCAGCTGGAACTTCCAAGCCCACATCCTCAAAACCCATGGAAGAGTTCATTTTCATAATCAAGTTGGTGTCCTCATCTATGAGGGTCACGAAAATAATGTCATCTATTTTTGTACAGTAAACTGGATTCCCTGCGAGGGGAGTGTGTGAAATTACAGTAACCTCTCTCGTCCGTGAATGAAAACATTGAACCGTGTGAATCCTCTGTCCATCTTTACTTGTACCACCGAAGACAAGAATGTTTTCACCAGAAGCTGCTGCTGTTGCTGAATGCACAGGTACTGCCAGTTCTCCGACTGATGTCCATCTCTGTCCTGGTATATAATACTCTTCCATCAACCCAAGAACTTGCATGTTGTCTGCCAATCTCAAATTTTTTCCTCCAATACAGAACAAGGAATTTCCAATGGCCACCGTACAGTGATTGCATCTACCTTTCTTCAGCTGACCTGAGGTTAGAAAAAAGATGAGTAGTTCTTCTATTTATTTTCAAAACCAGATGACCAATTTGACTCTACAGCGCTTGCCTGAGTAAAGTTATCTATGATTGATAGAGCTGAAGGGCTCCTAGTTGTGATGATATTAAACACATGTGTGTAAGTAACCTACTTTTTTGAATGATGTGACCTATCTTTGAACTTATCAGAGATATCACTAGGTTAAACATTCTGACCATGTTTAATGAGTATTAGACAAGAAATGTGGTCCCTAGTATATACATGGTTTAGCAACATTTTTCCCAGTGACCTACCTTTTGACCCGACGTTACACAATTTCAAACTAGTCTGAGATATCATCCAGATAAACATTTTGAACACATTTCATGAGTACTGGACAGAAAATGTGACCTCTAAAGCACACACAATGCTTTTCAAAGATTTGGCCCAGTGACCTACTTTTGACCTGAATGACCCAATTCCATACTTGTTCAAGATGTTATCATATCAAGCATTCTGACCAAGTTTCATGAGTACTGGACTAATGATGTGGCCTCTAGAGTGCACACAAGGTAATTGTTGACAACCCCACTGCAGACAACGGACAATGGACACCAGATACAGCAAGATCACAAAAGCTCACCTTGAGCACTTTGTGCTTAGGTGAGCTAAAAATGCTTCAAATGATGGTGTTGTCTTTAACTCTTTATCACAAAATCCCAAATTTTAATGACCCTGAAGAATAAAATGTTTAAAAACACAATGGGAATAGGGGAAAATTTTGGTCAGCAGCATTTCCAACTTTTCAAACAATGATTTCACCCTTTAAAAGAAAATCTGATCATTTAACTCATTACCAAACAATCCCTGGTTTTAACGAACCTTGGAGAGAAGCCTTTTGAAAACATTGTGGGAAAAGGAGAAAATGCTGGTAACCAGCATTTTCTCCTTTTCCCACAATGTTTTCTACTCTATCAAGGGAAAATTCTGCCATTTGAGCCATCTTTAATTTGTCATCTGCAACTGCTTTCAGTTTGGACCAGTCTAAAATTTTGCCATTTGGTAAAGATTTAAACCTCATTTGAATTGTCACCTGCAAATGCTTTCAATTTGGGCAAGTGTAAAATTTTGTTGTGTGGCAAAGAGTTAAAAAGTAAAGAAAAAAAAAACGTTTTAAAAAAAGGAAGAAATGCTGTAGACTAGCTGTTTCACTGCTGAGAGAGAAATTAATCCTCTTGCAGTGACTATGACAAATCCTCAAAAATAATTTTGGCTGAGCTAGGAACCAGATCTGCCACATCCAGGGTGCTGTATTCACTAACAGTTCTTAAGTTCATTCTTAATCTAATTCTAAATTTTAAAAGTAACCAAAATTTTGATTGGCTATTTGGCCAATAAAAAGTTGTGTTATTTTCAAATTAAGAAAATTCTTGAGAATATGACTACACATGTTCTTAAGAAAAGTTGGAGAATACCAAATCTGTATGTTACCAACTCAGCTTTAAGGCTCATTGTAGTGTTAAGTACAGGTGAACTAGCCTGAGCATGGGGTCCACTCGTTTCTCTCACTTTCAAATTTCACCATGGATTTCGGATTCTTCAAGCCACCAGATACATACAGATCATAACCATAGGTACAGACGGCAAAATGAGGCCCCGGGGAAAAATGCAGAGGTATGGGAGCCAGTGTAAACCATCGACACTGTCTTAGACTGAAAGCCCACAAACACCAGCTATTCTCGTAGAAACCACTGCTTTCTTCATTATTTTCTGTTATAACCTGAATAAAGAATGAGGTAGATTTTTTTCATTTTACTTTACCTTTTTCTTTGAACTTGACCCATTTACAATATGGCCTTCAACCCGCGAAAAAGGGAATTTGGACATTTGCGTAAAGTGTCGTCTCAGATCAGCCTGGGCAGACTGCGCAGGCTAATCTGAGACAGCACTTTACGTCTATATTAGATTTTGTCCCACAGTAGACTTGCACAAAACAGGAAATTACATAAGAACGGAAAGTGTCGTTTCGGATTAGCCTACGCAGAATGCACAGCCTGATCCGAGACAACTTTACGCAAACATCAGAGTGCCCTTTTTCACGTGTTACATGCCATATAATCTTGTGTCTTCATGACCCTAAAGAAGAAGGCTTTTGAAAACAATGTTGGAAAAGGAGAAAATGTTGATAACCAGCAAGAATTCTTTTTCTGACAATGCTTTCTACCCTTCCACTGACAAATTCCATCATTCCAGTCTCATTTTATTTGTCATCTGTAAGTGCTTTTAATTGGCCAGTCTAAAGTCTCATTTAGAGATAATGAAAATACAATTTGACATATCTCCAAAGATTATATTTTAAGAATTGGTGAAAAAAAAAAATGGATGCTCAAAATGACTGTTTACCCACAATGTTTTCTCACTCTTCTAAAACAAAGTTTATATTTTGAACCACATTTAAATTGTTATCTGCAAATGTTTTCAATTTGGCCAAGTCTAATATTTTGTTGTCTGATACAGTTAACCATTTACCACACAATCCAAGGATTTAATCACCCCCAAAAAAAGTAAAACTGATTAGCCCCATACCAAAACAAAACACAACCATTACCAGGAGCACTTCTTCAATCTCATCATCATTCCTGTATTTCACTCTGTGGCTACTCCAGTCAAGTCTTCGTGCTGGCAGCATATGATAGCTCTGCGCCTCTTGCAAAAGCCTCTGGCAGTCCACATTCTCAGTCAAACTTGGTACTTTATATAACCTAGTCACTAAATATTCTGCTGAGACAAGTGGAAGTCTAATACATTGAAAAATCTTATAGATATATTGTTTCCGTTTCATGACATCAGCTTCAATCCATTTAAATGCTGCCTCACAAACTTGTTCTTCGTCAGTTGCTACTAACTTATCATCACTTATGATTTTAATGAATTCCTCAAGACCGAGTTCTGTAAATTCCTCCCTCTTACATAGGCTTAAGAAATGATCAAGCACCGAAGGCCAGCATTTCTTTTCCAGTTTTTCGCAAGAATACATGGTTGAGAGTCTGTACAAGTCCAGGCAATTCTTGTAAGATACTGTGTCCATTAAAAGTTTTTCACAGTGCTCTTGTAAACAATCAACCTGTAAAAATACATGTATTAACTCTTTCCCCAAACTACAATTATAAGACCTCTCAAAATTGAGACCATCTGCAGGATCAAATTTGAAAGTGGTACAAATGAACCAAGGTTCTTTAATAGGGTAGTCAAAGCCAGGGTACCTCTCCATGTGTCATGTGTTCCTATAGTTTCTTTTACCAGTGTTTCCTATGATACTTTTTTCGAACTACTGGTTGCTTTTTTTTGTATAAATATTGGCTGACAACCTATAACAGAGGAATCAATCCTTTCCCAATTGATATCATTGATCCTGGGAGAGAGCAAAGCTAGGGTTCGATCTCAAAACCCCTAGGTCACAAGCTCTGTATGGCAATGACTAGGCTACTGGGCTTAATTCTTTGTTGGATGTTAAAGCTCTTGATCTTCCAAACTGTTTTTAAAAAAGAAAGTAATATAAAAAGATAAGGAAAATGGAGAAATTGCTCACAAGTCTTAGACCTTTCTGCAAATGGATAGAAAAAGAATTTAGAATAAAAATGATAATTATGTTGAACTATTGGCAATTATGGAGAAAAATATTGATGGCACTTACCTGAAATAGAGATGCAATCTTTAGTATCTCTACCACATCTATGTCTGCTTGGTCTAGTGAGCCTGTGTAGGCAAACTGTAGAAACTTCTCAAAAGCCACATCATCTATATCCTGTAAGAAATAGTTTGTCATCATTAATCGTCATCATCATCATCAGTCATACTCACCATCACCAGTATAATCAGTCATACCACTGCCATCATCATCAGTAGTCACCATCATCATCACTGTCATCATCAGCCAACATAGTCATAATCATGATATTGTCATCATTGTTAATTTGTAATAATAATAATAACAACAACAACCACTATCATCATCATCATCATCAAGTACCAACATTTTGACAAATCTGTGGTGGTATACCTTATAACAATTTTGATCTGTTTTCCGTAGGGTGTTAACAGCATAAAGAAAGAGAAACTTTTTGCAAATCTTAGAACTCCAACAGTGTCATTTGGTAAAGAGCTTAAAAATTGGATTACACAGCTTTAATGTAGCTTTAACCCTTTACTAACAAAACTTAAGCCTAACAAAAAGTAAAAGCTTTTGGAGATGACAAAATCATTATGACTTAACCCTTTCCCAAACAAGCCCTGGTTTTTACGTGTCTGCAGTAAAAGTCTTTTGAAAACACTGTGGGAAAAGGAGAAATTGCTTGTAACGAGCAATTTCTCCTTTTCCCACAGTGTTTTCTACCCTTTTTGATAACTTTCTGCCATTTTCTCCGAATCTAAAATTGTCGTCTGCAAACTCTTTCGGTTTGGAAGAGTCCGAAATTTGTCGTTTGGGAAAGAGTTTAACATAGAAATTCCTCTATGGAAGGGTAGAAAACATTGTGGGAAAAGGAGAAAATGCTGGTTTTCTCCTTTTCCTACAATACTTTTTAAAGGCTTCTTCATTTTTCAAACTCCGTTAACCCTTTACCGAACAATCCCTGGTTTATGCGACCCTGAGATAGAAGCCTTTTGAAACATTGTGGGAAAAGGAGAAAATGCTGGTTACCAGCATTTTCTCCTTTTCCCACAATGTTTTCTACCCTGCTGGACACAAATTTCAATTTTTTGAGTTACGTTTATTTTGTCGTCTGCAAGTGCTTTTAATTTGGACCAGTCTAAAATTTTGTCCTTTGGTAAAGAGTTAAAACAAGATGTCTTTTATTCATTTCTTTCCATACGAGGTATAAAATTCTCAAAGTTATATATACCAAATATATACCAAATAGGTATACATACATGTATTTCAATCTGTTTTTGCTGACTTTCCTTCATACCCCTTGTAAACATGGCCCTGAAGTAGGGGGACACAGCAGCCAGCAAGGCTCTGTGACAAGGGAATCTTCTGTCATTTACAATGATCTCAACATCTGCTAACTCACAGTCTTCTAAAAAAGCTTGCATACCGGTCTGAAATGATTTCAAAAGCAACATGTCAGAAAGTGAATTGATTACCCCTTGGCCCAAAAGGTAAGGCTACTTTGACCATGGTATAAAAAACAAAAGCAAGGCATGCAAGTGTTAAAACTCAGCTGCAGATGCTTTTCCAGAGAAATGACCCAAATACAGTACAACACAATACAATACAAATAACTTTATTTGACCTCTCAAGTACAATATTATAAATGTACAAAAAGAGGAAATGAAAGTAACAAATGAGCATATATAATAGATATACGAAAAAAATATCACAGTATTTCCATCACAACCACTACATAGACCACAACAGGGATGTAACAACACTGGGTTTTGTAAAATACAGCAAAGCTAATAAGTCACAGCATTAGACTGAAATCATCTGCAACCCCCCCCCCCCACCAACAGGGTCAGTCAGATTTTTTTATGTGTGTGGTGTTTTCAACATTATTTCAAGTACCTCACCATGGCCAGGGTCTCACTGCTGATCGATATTTTGACATTGTTATGTGAAAAAGCAGCAAGTGGCTTGGGAAGAATACTGTGCAAAGTACTGGTAAAAGAAATACAGAAAAGCATGGATAGGTTCACTGGCAAGTGATGTAACTGAAATAATGTTGAAAACTGTATTAACCCTTTACCAAACAATCCCTGGTTTTCACGGCCCTGGAAAAAAAGGCTTTTGAAAACATTGTGGGAAAAGGAGAAAATGCTGGTAACCAGCATTTTCTCCTTTTCCCACAATGTTTTCTACTCTATTTAAAGACCTTAAGCTGATTTGTACCAATTCTGAATTTGTCATCTGCGGATGCTCTCAGTGTCGAAGAGTCTAAAATTTGTCGTTTGGGAAAGAGTTAAACACAAGACAAACAAACAAACATGAAATTGTACATCAAAAAAGGAGCATAACTGTTTCAGGGTTACTTGCCCTTGTTGTTCACTGATTGATTGACGGATTGATTGATTGAATGGTGTTTTATGCTGCTTTCAACATTATTTTAGTCATATCATGGCAACAGGTCACATATTCATGCAATACCTGGGTTGTATCAGCTCTAGGCTAGGGCTCTGAGGTGTCTTGCTGAGGGACACTCCCACGGAAAACCAAGTGGATCCAGTGCAGATCGAACCAGGGGCCTCCAGGTTACAAGTCCCACACCTTACCACTAAGCAACACAGGATGGTGGACCCCAGTTCCTCTTTTTAAAGTGAACTAACCAAATGTTGAAGTGAGAATATTTAATAACCCTTTAACTAATGGCTATGTTTTAGACATGTTCAAATTAATGATAATTCATATGTGGCTCAAATGATAGGGTTTGTCTTTGAAAAGGTGGAAAACATTGTGGGAAAAGGAGAAAATTAATGATAATTCATATGTGGCTCAAATGATAGGGTTTGTCTTTGAAAAGGTGGAAAACATTGTGGGAAAAGGAGAAAATGCTGGTTGCCAGCATTTTCTCATTTTCCCAAAATGTTTTCAATACACTCCCTCTTTATCGTCTGTGAAACTTGGGACTGTTTGCTAAAAGGGTAATGACATATTGTATGAAAAAATGTGTAAGTTTATGCCCAGTAACACAGATCAATGCATTTGTTTGCAAAAGCCTTGTACATTAGACATGCGATAATTGTTATTCTGTTCACATATTAATCCTTTACCTAATTATTCTATGTTTTGATGAACCAATAAAACAGGCTATTGAAAAGACTGTAGGGGGGAAAAAAAAGAAATGCTAGTAACCCTCTGATTTCCTTCTTTTCTAACAATGATTACTATTCTCTAAAGATATACAGATTCATTTGAGCCACAAATAATAATCTAAAAATGTTTTAGATATTGATCAAATTTTGTCACTGGGTAAAGTGCTTGTATGTTGTGAAAACTGGAGAGCAAATATATAGAGATCTCGCTCTGTGTTTGTTTGTATGGTGTTTAATGCCATTTTCAACATTATTTCAGTTATATCATGGGAACCAGTGAACCTAGCCATGCTTTCCTGGAGTTTCTTTTACCAGTACTCCTCACAATATTCTTTCCAAGCCACTGGCTGCTTTCCCACATAACTCTTGTTGTTGCAATGATCAGCGGTGAGAGAGAAATGAATCCTGTTGCAATGACTAATCTCAGAAAGAAATAGGTAGAGCCAGGGATCAAACAAGTGACCTCTGTTCTCAAGTCTTGTAAGGTACCAACTGAGCTACTGGGGATCCTGCAAAGTTTTAACTATGTCAATCTGTGTTATCAGTGCAGGCTAACCTGGTTGAATAATTTTTTTGCTATAAATAAATTCCCTGCTTGTCAAAGGACCATTTTAACCCATAATAAAGCTAGATTTTAGGCAAAATTGATTCGTATCAGCTTGCTTAGTAGAATCAATTACAAAGATGCATTAAACCCCCTCATCTGAGAGTGCAACTCAAAACATTTAACCCTTTACCAAACAAAACCGTGTTTTTACGGCACTGAGAAAGAAGCCTTTTGAAAACATTGTGGTAAAAGGAGAAAATGCTGGTAACCAGCATTTTCTCCTTTTCCCACAATGTTTTCTACCCTTTCCACTAGAACTTTCAATTTTTAAGTCACCTTAATTTTGTCTTTTGTGAAAGCTTTGAATTTAGACCAGTCCAAAACTTTTTCAACTGGTAAAGAGTTAAGTGTAACTTACCTTTAGTGCTTCCATGTGTCTTTGACTTAATGATTCCATTACAAATAATATAGATGAACTCAAAAGTCTTTAATATCTATCTGAATGAAAAAAAAAAAGCAAACAAACATACATTAGATTCAAATTCTACTCATATCTACTAAAATGTAATGAAAATTCATCAAAATAAAATCTGGAAGTATCCCAGGCTCACAACCAACCCCAACCTGCTGCCTTGTCTCTGGATCAGGTAAAAAATAAATTCAAAATGCTTTTGCAACAGTTTTCTCATCATAATGAAAAGTGCATGTTCATCCATTCCTACAGTAGGAAGGAGTCCATTGAAATTTCAGTCATACTGGTCGAGAACTAGAGGAGGAGGAGTAGAAGAAACAAAATTTATCTATAGAGGATAGATTAACAACCTGATTCCTGTATCTTTTCTGAATAGTAACTATGAACTTGTTTTCACCCTTACCACACCATTCAGTGATTAACCCTTTACCACAAAATCCAAAATTTTAATTGCCTTAAAGGAGACGACTTATGAAACATTGTCAGAAAAAACAGAAAATACTGGTAATCATTTGGTCCTTTCCCCACAGTGTTTTCTACTTGTCCAAAAACAAATTTCAGTTTTTGCGTCAAATTTGTATGGTTGTTTGCAAATGCATTCAATTAGGAAAAGTCTAAAATTCTATTGTTTGGTAAACGGTTAACCTTTAACCAAACAAATTCCAAGTTTCAAAAACCCTGAGGCAGACATCATTGTGTGAAAATGTAACCAGCATTTTCTCTGTTTCCCTAAATGTTTTCTGTCTCCTCAAATAGAAATCCCATCCATATTAATTTCTAATCTGCTACTGCTTTCAGTTTGGACCAGCCTTCTGTTTTATCGTATTGAAAAAAATTTTGCTAGTAACCATCAGTTTATCAGAATTTCTCTTTTTCCAAAGTCATCAACTCTTGCTCATCCTGTTTTGCCACAGTTTTCTTCTGTAAATGATTTCAATGTTGGTAAATTTAACATTTTGTTCTGAGGGAAATCTAACATGGAATTTTCTGCCTTTACTGTGGGGCCAAATTTCTGCCCTGTTCCAATGAAATAGCACAATTTTTTTGTCAATTCCATGATTTTTTTTTCCGAAACAGACACTATTAAAAAATCACCCTGACATCCGATGTATTTGTCAGTGCTGTCATTAAGAGAACATAGATGTAATGTACTATCCGAAAAATCCCAAATAATCTGAAAAAGTGAGACCGGTTGTTTTCCATGCAGCCAGAATTATACAAATATGGCCAAATTCATACGTGGATGTATAAGTCATGAGTTATGAGTCATAAAATCAAGGGGTTAATCACACTATAACTATCTACTCGCCTTACGTTCTAAGATTCATATTGTAAATCCAATCTCTTTGACAACCAATTACAATGACAGGATAGGAGTAAAATAGATCATACTAATTCATGAAGTTTGTATCAATAAAAAAAATTGCTACAAACTTCCATAACACAAAGAATCTAATGTGAAGTTTCCTCTCTACAAGTACTGTTTTCACTTAGCTTTTTCAATACTGTGTTAAGTCTACCACTGAAAGTGACAATATTCCTACCTTTCCACATAATTATGTCAAAACACACAATTTAATTCTTTTTCAAAGATTAAATTGTCATGGAAAAAATGCTACAACCAATGACAAAATACATGTCAAATTGATTCAAAGATCCTTCAAACTGTGTTAGCTAACCTTAATAATGACTTTAAACTACACGTGCCGACTTGCATACATTCCTCACAGTGAATAGTTCAGCGACTAAAACCTCTATTCAGTCACCAGAACAGACGATCTTTATTTAAAAAAAAAAATACTGGACAATCTATGTAGCTTAGAAGGTGGGGGTCACTTTTCTTGCAGCTAAGAACTATGGAACAAGTGTATAAGACAAATGAGTAGGTCACTCATACAAAGAAAGAACACAAAAAAAAAGGAGTGACATTGATTTAGTAGTTCAAGAAATGCCTTAAAATAAGTTTAACATAAAGTTAAATAATATCTTCCCATTTTTTTTTTCCTTTTGTTTTGTCAGTATCTTTTTCCTAACTTAGGCATTTTGTCAGTGATTTTTTTCCAAAATTTGGTTAGAGACCTTTTCTAAACATTCCTTGATAAAGCCTTGTCTAGAGTTATGGAGAAAATTTAAGTCCTCATTCAATGTCTGATATAGGATTTGAAAAAAGTGGGGGACTGTCGCCCATCACTCTGAAAAGTATGGGGGATTTCTAAATAGTATGGGGGATCAAAATTAACTAAAAAAAGCAAGAAACAGAACTACTCTTTTTTGGATCATTTATTTCTTTCAATTCTGTAGTACCACTACTGTGCCTCAGTCTCGTTCATACCTAACACAAAATCTTACTTTTAAACTTGAAAGTCATAACTGTAAATAGAAGTTAAAACGCTAGTCCCTACGCTTTCATCAGTAACCCTCATCTCTGCGTCATACTGGCCATGACATGTGTGTTGAACAACAGATTTTCCAAAACTGATTGTTCATTTTTATTGCCATCCGGTCTATGCGTAAATAAATCACTAATTTGACGTATTTGTTCATCTTAGAAAACAGAACAGTCAATATCGTCTGCTATTTGTTTGGGTTTACATGCAAAAAGTTGTCAACTTCGGGAATCGGTATTAATACGATACTAATCAAGTAATATCAAAATTAATTCTGGTACTCTGGTAGATTCCTCCAATCTGTGGAGCACTCTCTATTGAGATATGTCTATACACTTCCATAGTAAATCCCTAGCTATAAACTGGTTTTGTAAACTGTGTAACTTGGATAACTGAACTAAGTTATCGTACATGTACTAGTATATACGCCATTATCCCATGTAATAACATATTTACAAATTACACTGTCACTCGCTGCTCTATTTACAACAATTTCCTAGCTCTGCAGATCTCCTAAGATGTAGTACATAACACATAGCCCTTGTGATTTTTTTCTATGTTTTCGATGTCCCTAGGCCTTAATGAGATAACATGTTTTATCTTTTTGGCTGTACAATTCACTACAAGCTATGTTAAGAGAGGGTTGATTCGAATGAAGCACACTTCACATTGTTTAAAACCAACCATAAAATTTCTGTATGTTTTCTTCTTGATAGACTTGGTATCTATTTGGATGGAAAGGCAGTACTTTGCTCATATTTATTTTGATAAATAACAGTTGGAGACCTGTTATCAATCTATATTTAAATCCAGAAGTAAAAACAGGCAGACATTTTTGCGTAAAATAAAAATCCATGAGGTAGAAAAGGGAAGTCACTCTTGATTCATAGGAATGATCTAATACAGTACAGGGATCGTAAATTACATGTTATATGTGATCCCAGTACAGTTGTGCTACCCATCGGCTTTCGAGCGTTAATCAGTGATCTAATACTATCGTTAATTGCCTAATTATTTTTTGCATGTGATTGTGTGAATGATGAAAAACTCACGCGATTCTTGCAATTGCGCGCTCTGGATCAGACACTGCTCATTAGCAAAATTTCAGATTTGTTGAGCCAGTGTTTTGAAGGAAGGTAAACTGTCATGGTATTGATCTTCTAATAGATGATCTATCAGGCTGTCAAGGATAAAAAATTACATAGACCAGTAATGATCTCTTTAGAATAAGCTTGTCTAATGATTCAAACATTAAAAAAGGTGACCTCCATATGATAGTAGACACAGTATCCGGTCACTACACCATCCGAGTAATCGTGAGTAATAACGAAAATTCGAATATTTTTGACTTATCGCCAAAAAAACAGCTTATGTCCTGATTTTAATATACTGTTCGAAAAGACCTTTGTTGAAAAGAAGAAAAAAAAAAAAAACGTTACAATTTCTATGAGATAGAGCTGGACAACAATAATTATGAAATGTAAATGATTTGCAGCGGTTGATCCGGGAAGGTGTGATTCTGTCATCTCTTGTGCTTTGATCTTTAGCAAGGGAGATCACTGCGGTTACTCTTCCAAGATCGAGAAGACCACGTTCTTTTCCGAAAATTAGATTTACCTAACGAAGGAAAACTTGTCCAAGCAAGTTTGAGTTAACTTTTGGTCTAATTTCTATCACAGTTTCCGCCTGTATCTCAATGACATGTCTAATATCCTCCAAACATGTACAAATAGTGTCTCGATTTTTTTCTCCCAACTGTAGCTGTATTCGGACAAATCACGTATGCGGATAGGTAGTTCTAATATACATGCGTAGGCATATCTATGCTGAGTTTCGCTTATTGCTGTAAATTTTTAGAGCATGTCAAGGAAAAACATAAGTTTGAAAGGTTAATATATATGTTGCAGACACAAAATCTTGGTGATGTGTACAAATGTTTTTACCTCATTTGCTTAACGAGACAAGAGAAGATATATATATAATGGATTTTGCTTTCCCCGGAGACATTTACTTTCCTTCAAACCATGTAATGTCACTTGGTAGTCGAAAATGTGTAAAGGGTAGAAAATAAATTACCCTAATGGCCTATGTAATTACTTAACACAATCATATTTCAAGGCCAGAAACAGGGCGATTTCATAGTTAGTTCGAGAATGTCTCAGCAGACCTTGGACAGTGAAGATAAAAGATCTAATTGCATGTTTTACGCAGTCTGATCTTGATCTACACTAGCTGTAAAGGTAACTAAAGTTGTGAAAGTCACTTCAATGGTCATCTTCAGACCAGGGGTTGACCCAGGCCTGCTTCTAATGATCTTAAAACTTTGTAATATGCATTTCATATATCCCATTAAAAACAAGGAAAAGAGACAAAGATTCATAGAGAAACATAGAAAATTGGTACAGATATTATATGGTTTGGTGAACATTTCTAGGAATGGATTACTGTCCAGAGATTGCTATATTTCATTCGGCATTTCAGCTGGTGCATAAACAGGTAAATGTTCAACAGGTATACTGCCTAGAGTTGTGTTAATATGAGTAAGGTTTATATTTTTGAAAAGGCTGAATTTCATAAACAGACCATGTAAAATTTACTTGTAATATGTTAAAAAAATAATGTACATGGTATAGATATCTAATCACCTAGTGCAAATTTTGTTATACCAAAAAGGACATTTTCAGCTTAAAGAATGATACCAAATTTTAGATTCATCCAGATGGAAAGCAACAAATTGAGACAACAATTTAATTGTGGTTCTATATTTGGATTTATTTTTGAATTATAGAAGACATAGTGGTAAAGCAAGAAAATTTTTGTTTACTTTACTCCTTTTTCCACAACATTTTCAGGAGTTTTCTTTCTCCAGGTTGTTGAGACACAGGGTGGTTTGGGTAAGGTCTATTGATTTGATAGAGTTCATTTTTATAAATTTTGATTTACATGTACATGTAGCAGACTTTAATTTAACCCCTTGTTTCTTTTCCTTAAATCTTTACCATATGATGAATTCTTCGTCTTGTCCAAGTTGAAGGCATTTGCAGACTACAATTTAAATGAAGTTTAAATGACGGAATTTGTCTTTAAATGGGTAGAAAACATTGTGGGAAAAGGAGAAAATGCTGGTTACCAGCATTTTTTTTTCTTTTCCTACAATGTTTTCAAAAGCGATATTCCTTAGGGTCATTAAAATACGGGATTGTGTGGTAAAGGGTTGAAAACCCACTTTATAATCTCATCTACACATCAGGCAGATGGCTGTCTGTCTTCTCTGTCAAAAGAGAGCAGCAGGAAGTATATGAAAATCATCAAAACAGCAGTAGAGGAAATCTGCCAGGGTTTGGAACAAGACATAGATCAGACAGAGTCTGAGGCATGGAATCAGAAACTCCATTTGATGTGTCTGTATTCAGTGATTGAGAACAACTATAGGGCACCAATGGTAAACTTTTTATTAGAGATATATCAGTCATTTTCATTCATGTGAAATGTTCTGTCTGAACCCTTTACCAAACAACAAAATTGTAGACTTTTCCAGACTGAAATCATTTGCACATGACATCTTGAATTTGTCTCAGCTGATGAAAGTCATACTGTTAAGAGAAGAAAGCATTGTGGGAATGGGAGGAAATGTTGGTTACCTGCATTTTCTCCACACCCCACAATGTTGTCAAAATCCTTTTTCCTCAGGATAGTCGAAAATCAGGATTGTGTAGTGAATGGTTTACATCATTTGCAAATGGCAAATTAAATGTGGCTTGTATGTGAAAAATTTTGAATGGCAAAAGGGGGTTTAATACATCTTCTTTATGCATTATATCAAGTCATCACATAATTATGGATCCATAAAATCCATTCATTCTAAAGTAGAATGAGGTAGAATGGTCCTTTGTCATGAAGAAAACTTATATCAGAAAGTTTCAACACTTGGTGGCCTGAAAGGATTGTGCAGTCCGACATGGGTGTAGACTTTATCCAGATGCAGCATTAAGCCCCAGGGCTGAAAAATAGCGCTGGTCCGAGGTCCAGGACCTACTGAAATGGAGATCGGACCTGCGGAAAAAAACCAGGCAAGGGTCCGACGGACCTGTCAAAATGGAAGTCGGACTTGTTCAGTCTTCAAAGCAAAGAGTCCAATGCCCGAAAATGAATTCAGAATTACTTAAAATGAGAATAATCATTCTTAAGATATTTTAGGTCTGCTTGTCTAGGTCAATCTTCTTGTATAAGTGAACTACTTCGAAAATTTTCCGTACACCGGCCGCCCAAGGACGCTATCATATAAACTTATTTAAGTCATTGTAATATCAACAGTTTTCCCAGGTTCCCGATTTGCCATCCATCAATGAACGGATACATGTGATAAAGCCAGTTAATATCTACGAGTGATATCATCTCTGCTTTTTGCTAAAAGTTTACGACAAAAAGTCTATTCAAACTTGGGTTTTCATCAGATATCAAACAGAAAACTCTGGAAGAATATAAAACAGAGCTTTCATAATTGGAGGAGGGTAGAAACTATGAGAAGAAACAGAGGGTTGGGACCTTCTGACAACATTGAAATGAAAGTTGGTGGTGGGTTTTGTTCCACGATGCAACCATTCAACTGAGTTGCTCCATAAGAAGACTAACACAATAAAAAATATTCCAAAATTTCAAATTTTATATTGGTCTACATAAAAATGCTAATTTTCAGTTGTTTGAACATCTTTCTTCAACTGAAGCCACCAGAGTAAAAGCAAATTGAAATGGTAAGGTTTTTTTTTTTTTGTCATCTCCTGAGATACAAATACTCTGTACAATGACTAAAAAACACATGGACCTGCCCAAGTATACCTCGGACCCTCCTGTTATAAGGGCCAAAAGGTCCCGGACCCAGCTGCTATTATCACTATTTTTCAGCCCTGAGCCCCCTTTTCATAGAGCAGCTGTCATCTTTATTTGTAAGTTATAAAGGAAGAAAACTATGAGGAAAAATAGAGAAAAAGGCCATTACCAGCGCAGCATTTTCTCTGGTTCACAAAAGGTTAAACTGAAAGAATTTTTACTTCTGTTAGTAAATTCATGGGATTATTTTGTAAAGGGTTAACCCTTTACCGAAGGACAAAATTTTAGACTGATCCAAAATGAAAGCATTTTATATGACAAATTAAATATTGATCAATTGGTAAAACGTTCCTGTGATAGGATAGAAAACATTGTGGGAAAAGGAGAAAAATGCTGGTTACCAGCATTTTCTCCTTTTCCCATAATTTTTTCAAAAGGCTTTCTTCCAAGGGTCATTTGAAGATGGAATTATTCGGTAAAGACTTAAAAACAATTTACAGGTGGATTTGTCATTTGTATTCCTGACTCACAGTTAAATTCATGTTGGTTACAGCTGGTATACAGGGACCTTTTCTAATATATTTCAGGAGAAGGTAAACCCTGTATGTTAACCCATTACTACACAATCCTAAGTTTTTAAGACTCAGAGCCAGCGGTCTTTTGAAAAAATTATGGGAAAAGGAGAAAATGCTAGTTAACCGCATGTTCTCTTTTACACACTATGTTTTCTACTCTGTCAAAGAACATCTGTCAATTTGTACTACTTTCTGATTTGCCGCCTCCAGATGCTGTCAATGTGAAAGAATCTAAAATTTATTGTTTAGGCTTAAAGACCTCAGGTAGAAGGCTCAACAAGTACATGTAGTTTCTTCTTTTTTCTCAACTGTTTTTAAAATTATTTATAGGGGGTTTATGGGTTGGTAAATTCTCTATTTGACTTGCTGCCCGCCACTTGTAAAGATATTAAGGACAATCAAATTGATTGATTAAATGGTGTTTTACGCCACTTTCAACATTATTTCAGTCATATCATGGCAACAGCTCACATAGTCATGTTTTCCGGGGTTTTAACAGTACTAGGCTAGGGCTCCAAAGTATCTTTCCCAAAGGACACTCCCTTGAAAAACCCTGTGGAAACAGTGCAGCTCAAACCCAGGGCCTCCAGATTACAAGTCCCACACTTTACCACGGAGTCATGCAGGAACCCTATTAAGGACAAAGGAGAAATTACTGTTAGAAAGCACAATGGTGTCAGATATATTCTTGTATGAAAGGCCCAGTAGTGGCCAAAACTAAACAATGCAGGGTTTAAAATGCATTTGAATTTAAATCAAACAGTTTACAAGTACAGAAATTATTGTGAAGGTGACAATCAGTTAATTTACCATTGGTCCCAGTTTTAACTGTTAACAGAAAAATAAATTTTAAAACAGGGCAAAATGTTAAAGTCAAAAGATAGATTGTCATGGCAACTTTTTACCTAGTTTTACAATTTATATTTATCAATGCCAGTAACTAACACTTAGACCAACTGTTTGGATGTTTTGGGTTGAAACCTTTTGCTATGAATCAGTTTTCTGCATGTCAAAGGACCAGTATACTTCACGATTCAATTGGTTGATAGACAAACTAGATTTTATGGATCCATATTCATGTGATGATACTGCTTGGCATAATTCATCACGAAGATGTATTTAACCCTTTACCAAACAACAAAAATTTAGATTTCGTCCAAATTTAAAACTGTTGCAGATGACAAATTAAATGTGGCCCAAATGATAAAAATTGTATCAGAAAGGATAGAAAACATTGTGGGAAAAGGAGAAAATGCTGGTTACCAGCATTTTCTCCTTTTCCTACAATGTTTTTAAAAGGCTTTTTCCTTCAGGGTATTTAAAACTCTGGATTGCGAGTAAAGAGTTAACCACTTTTGCCAGAGCATGACCTAATTTATTGCAGGAAAAGCAGCCAGGAAGAGTACCTGTATGTAGTTCATTAGAGATGGTTGCAGGGGTTTTACCCAAATTTAGTTCCTGTTTCTTCTTTGAAATCCTGAAAACCTGTTCCTGGACCCATCTGTTTGTAGAGGTAAATATTACAAAGTTATGAAAATTCTGGTTATGATTGTAAGGTTGTTCAAAGTATTGATTTTGATGATGATGATGATGATGATGATGATGATGATACAAAAGGATACATGGGGATATTAGAGGAAATGCTGGCTATTAGTGTTTTCTCTTTTTCCCACAATGTCTTCCACAGCCTTGTTCTACCCGGCTGTATTCAGTGGCTTTTTTTATAGAATCAGATAGATATTAAACATTTGATTTTCCAGTTTCTGTGGCTTTAATGTCCTTTTTTTTTCAGTCAGATTATTTTACAGTATAGTTTTAAGATCTGACAAGTAAACTCATTACCAAACAACAAAATTTCAGACCAGTCCAACTTGAAAGCTTCTGCAGACAATGAGATACATGTATGTTTGTGGAAAGATAGAAAACATTGTAGGAAAAGGATGAAATGCTAGTTACCAGCATTTTCTCTTTTTCCCACAATGTTTTCAAAAGACCTTTCTTTCTGAAAGTCTTTAAAATGGGGGACTGAGCCCCGGTAGCTCAGTCGATAGCGTGCAGGACTTGAGAACACGGGGTCCAGGGTTCGATCCCTGGCCATGACCCCTGGCTTGGCCACTTTCTTTCTGAGGATTGATGATAGTCAGTGCGACAGGATTCATTCCTCTCTCACCGCTGACCATTGTTTCGACGATGATTATGTGGGAAAGCAGCCAGTGGCTTGGAAAGAAAATTGTGCAGAGTACTGGTAAAAGAGACCTTGGAACGCATGGATAGGCGCAGTGGCCACCGCGATATAACTGAAATAATGTTGAAAACAGCGTTAAACACCATACAATCAATTAATCAATTAAAATGTGGGATTGTGTGGTGAAGGCTTAGTTTTTCTCCAAACAACAAAATTTTGGACTACCACCAATTGAAAGGTAGGAAACAATTTGGGAAAAGGAGAAAATGTTTTCAAAGGGCTTTTTCTCAAGGTCAAAAAAACTCAGGATTGTATGGTAAAGGGTTATTTTTTTTTTTTTTTTTCAAAACAACAAAAAAGTGGACTCACACAAATTATGAGCATATGCAGATAGCATTTCATATGTAGCTGAGTGGATGATTGCTGTCTTTGAAAGAGTAAAAAACATTGTAAGAAAAGGAGAATTTTCCTAGTTACTAGCCTTTTTTCCTTTTCCTTGAATGTTTTCAAAAGGCCTCTTCCCGAGGGTTGTTAAAACATTTGGTAGAGGTGACCATTGAAATTTTGTTAAAACTCTTTACCAAACGACAAAATTTTGGACTATTCCAAATTGAAAGCACTTGCAGACAACAAAATAAATGTGAATAAAAAATTGATTTTTGATTTTGGAAGGATAGAAAACATTGTAGGAAAAGGAGAAAATGCTGGTTACCAGCATTTTCTCCTTTTCCCACAATGTTTTCAAAAGCTTTCCTTCTCAGGGTCGTTAAAAGTCGGGATTGTGTAGTAAAGAGTTAAAGGGCCAACTCTGTGCAGTATATTTTGTATGATTGTCATACTTTAAACTACACTGTTTTCTTGACTTCCAGTGCTTGGAACTCTTAGACAGAAGCACAGCCGCAACGGTTCTGCATGACTGTCTAGACCACAGTAAAAGTAAACCTGTCGACCCAAGTGACACTGAGTTGATAACCATGGTAACAGAGACAATTCTCTGTAACTGTTTTGTAATCCCTACTCAGATAAATACATTTGTGGCAGATTTATTAAAGCCACTGTGTACAGAGAGGAGATATGTGCAGATAGTGTATCTGGAGAAAATGGAAGAAAAAATCACAGGAAAGGATCACCTTAAACACTCTAAAGAGATAAGAAATGACACCAAATCTGAAGAACTTATAGATGATACTGATGGTATTGATACCGAAGCAACATTCTGGGATTATTTTGTGAAAAAAAATCCAGATGTAATTGTGGATATTCTTCATAACTTTGATAAGTTTTTAGACATAACAGAAAGTCAAGAAACCCAACAAATAGACTTTGGTGTACCTGATGGGATGTATAATATTGCCAAGGTTAGCCTGTATTGGTATATACATGTATCTGCAAGTGATAGCCAAGGAGCCTCATCCAATAACTCCTGGTTTGCCAATAACTTTTTTCTATCAAATAATGATGGAATCAGTTCTGCATGTACATCAACGGGAAAAGAGGCTGACTGTTATTACTTGAATATTGGTACATTTGAAAAGGTTAGAGACACTAAAATTGGAGAGAGGTTGTTAGATATTGTCAACAGAGCAATAAATGTGTTACATGAGCAGTTAACAAAAGATGTGAATGAAGAAAAATGTTTCTTGCCTGAGGATGTATGTGTACTTAAAAATGGTCAAGACAGTTTGTATGTTAAAACCAGTTTGTTTTTAAGAATGGTAAGTGAAACTCTGAGTACAAGTTGTGAAGAAAACACAACTCGTTCTGAAAAACTTACTGATCTTATTTCAAGAGTGAAGCCCCAGAGTGAAACTACATCTTTCATTCTTGGAGATGATTGGTCAGGAGATATCACACTAGTGGCACTGTTATGGAGAATTGAAAACCGATTGAACTCATATGAAGGTAAAGTTTCAACTTATATATTTCTTTCTTTTCTTACATAAACCTGTGCACTGCTTTTGGCTTGTGTTGTACAAGTCATAGAGCAATCTTAGGAGTAATTGCTTTAACTCTTTACCACACAATCCCGACTTTTAACGACCCTGAGAAAGAAGCCTTTTGAAAACATAGTGGGAAAAGGAGAAAATGCTGGTAACCAGCATTTTCTCCTTTTCCCACAATGTTTTCTACCCTTCCCGAAACAAATTTCAATTTTTGAGCCACATTTATTTTGTCGTCTGCAAATGCTTTCAATTTGGACAAGTTTGAAATTTTTTCGTTTGGTAAAGAGTGAACTAAATGTATCAGGAACTAAATTCATTGCCCAAAGGACATAAGCCACACTCAAGGAAAAGGGGGTTAATTGCATCTCTATGATACATTATAGCAAGCAAGTCATCATATAATTATGGATCCTCAAAATTTATTTAGTCCATCAATCAACTGAATCTGGACTGGAGGTGGTTCTTGAACTCGCAGAAAATTGGCCAATAGCAAAAAGTTAAGACACAGGTCAGCTTGCATGGACCTCTCAGGCTGACTTGGGTCGATACTTTTTGCAAATGCATTAAACCCCTTTTTCACAGAGCATAGCTCATATCTTTTATCTTTGTGATATAGATTTGCTTGTCTGTTTGCTGCCCATCCGACTCTCCATCTTTCCTTTTACTTCCTTAAGTCTGGTCTTTATGTCTGATTTTCCTTCTTTAGAAATGTGTGCCCCCTCCTTGCACAAGAAACCATCATGATGGTAGAGTAACAGGATCATTTGTAATAGTGCTTAGCCTTAATTTAGCTGTTTATCAATATTTTACAAGGATTTTTGTTTTCAAATTTGTCTTCTGCATATTTCCTTCTGGGGGTTAAAATTATGTTCAGAGAAAGCATTTCCCGTGGTACTGTACAGAATTTGGAGGGGCCTTATTCAAAGTAGGTGTTTGAAAATGTCTTGGGGGAAAAAGAAGAAAAACACTGGTAAACAGCAGTTTCTCTATTACCTATAATTTTTTCCTCCATTTCTCAGACAAATCCTACAGATTTAGTAATGTTTATTATCTACTGATTTTCATCGGTGTCGCCTGTTAAGTCTTCATGAAACAAAATTTTAAACTTGTCCAAAATCAAAGCATTTGCATACAACAAAATGAATGTGGCCTGAATGATCATTTCATTTTTTGAAAGGGTAGAAAGCATTGTGGGTAAAGGGGTTCTTCCTTAGGTTCGTTTAAACTTGGGATTGTGGGGTACAGGGTTAAGTCCTCAAATATGTCTGTTACAATATTTTCAGATTGCTTGAAGAATCTGCTGTCAGAAAGATGTTGGCCATTTTGGAAAAGTGATAGGTAATACATGTTCTATGATACTGAATAGCAAAAAGTATTTTCAGTTTCATTCTTCCATTTGTATACTTGTGATTTTAGTGTTTGCAATTTACCTATAAATTTTTTGGCTGATATATATGCATTGCATGCTGATAAAAATAGTCAAAACAGACAGAAAAAATGTATCAAATAGTTAGGCTGAACATACAAGAAAAGATTGTCATCTTTGCAACAATTTCCATACTTATAACTGGTATGATTTAAATTTAAATGCATTCTAACACCTGCATAGTTCTTTTTTGATCCGTATTTGGCCTTTCAAGGTGTAGTGACTATTGCAATGTAACTAATTCTAATAACTCCTTTTTTTTATTATTCATGATTTTGGACAAAGTAGAAGTTTGACATGAACAAAGTTTGTACATGTATATCACTTGCCAGAATGAGGGTAGAAAAGTCAGTGCATGTATTACTGCCCAACATGATAACTTAATTGGTAAATTACAAGACTTACAATCCAAGGGTTGTAAATGGAAAACCAACATTGCAAAACTTTTGCTGAGGATTGATGATAGTTTTTGTGACACGGTTCATTCCTCTCTCACTGGTGAACATTGTTTTGACAATTTTTATTTTAGAAAGCAGCTTATGGCTTGGTTAGACTGTTGTGCAAAGTGCAGGTAAAACAAATACAAGGAAAGCATGGATCCTTGCACAGACCAATGTGATATTTAAGTGAAATAGTGTTGAAAAAATGGAATTTAACAGTTTTCCAAACAATCCAGCATTTTGACGACCATAAAGAAGAAGACCTTTGAAAACATTATGCGTAAAGGAGAAAGTTATCAAAAGTAAACAGCATTTTCTCCTTTTTCTACAAAATCCTTTAGCACATCAGAGAACTTAAGCTCATCTATAGAAAATTCAGTTTTCTCTCTTGCAGCAGCTTTAAGTTTAGAAGAGTCTATTCTTGTTCTTTTTGAAAGGATTAACTTTTTACTATACAAGAAAAATCTGGACTAGACCAAATTCAAAGCATTTGCAGACGAAAATTTAAACATGACTCAGATGATGGAATTAAACCTCGATAGGGTAGAAAACATTGTGGGAAAAGGAGAAAATGCTGGTTACCAGCATTTTCTCCTTTTCCAACAATGTTTTCAAAAGGTTTCTTCCACAAGGTCATTAAAAGTTTATATTCTGTGATAAATGCTAAATAAACAAACATGTATTACAGGGTATATGAAGTCATGGAACACTTAAGCAACTTGCTGAACCAAAAACCACACATACTAAAATGCATCAATATCACAACATTTCTACTGAGAGAAGAGGCATGGCCAGCTGTTCCAAAGATGCGACAAGTTTTATGTCGGACATTTTCCAAGTTGTCTACATCAGATAAAGATCTTGTTGTAGGATCGACATATGTGGATAAAAGCTTGGATATGCAATGGATTATGGGTGTGGACAGCAGTGCATCTCTTTGCTCCAAGGTCACAAATACTTTTAATAAAGTGACTTCGGAACTAGATGATCAGGTGAGTGCTTTGTAACAACTGTTTACTGGAAGAATACCAAAGGATCTAGTTTATTTATTCCCTCTACCAGAGAACTCTTTGTTCTTTATGACAACGCACAAGACATTTTTTTAAAACACTGTGAGAAAAGGAGAAAATCATGATAACCAGTAATTTCCCCATTTTCCACATTGTTTTATCTGTTTTAGAAACAGGTCCCCACATATTAAGCCATATTTCATTTGTCATCTGGAAATGCTTTCAACATGGACAAGGCTACAATTTTGTCGTCTGGTAATGAGTTAAGGTTAGAATTTCAAGAGAAAGGGTGAGGCAGGTTTCAGTCATAAACAGATACCCGTTTTGTTTTTGTCGTTGTCTAATAGAGCCGGGCCAGGGGGCTGTCTGGTAAGTCTAACTTATGACCTGGTGTTTGTGGGTTACCTGGTTGTGGCAAACTTTCTTTCACCTCTCACCTCTCATGATTGTGAGGAAAGTGGTCAATGGCTTGCAAAGAAGGTTGTGTCAGTACTGGTGTGAGAAAGCCAGGAAACAGATGCACAGATGTACTGACTGTGGCGATATGACCTAAGCTATTAAAGCAGTGTTAAACACCCAATACAAACAAACAAACTGTCTGTTAGACAACAGACAACACCAAACTTACCTGTCATAGCTATTGGTTGTAAAATGCATCACTCAGAAAACATGTAACAGGGTGATATGGATTATCACTTAACCCTTTCCCAAACAATCCCTGGTTTTTACGATCCTGAAATAGAAGCCTTTTGAAAACGTGGGAAAAGGAGAAAATGCTGGTAACCAGCATTTTCTCCTTTTCCCACAATGTTTTCTACCCTGCTGGAAACAAATTTCAAATTTTTGAGTTACATTTATTTTGTTGTCTGCAAGTGCTTTCAATTTGGACAGGTACATGTATAAAATTTTGTTGTTTGGTAAAGAATTAAATTTTTATGAACCCTTTACCAAGTTACAACAACTCTTAGGTTAGAAGCATTTGAAGGCATTATGCAAAAAGGAGAAAAAGCAGGTATTATGCATTTTCTTCTGTTCCCAGAATGTTTTCTACCCAATCTGATACAATCCCATCATACGAGCATCATTTTATTTGTTATCTGCAAATGCTTTGAATTTGGACCAGTCGAAAATTTTGTTGATTGGTATAGAGGTATAGTATGGATTGTTCTTTTCACAATCAAAATTGAACACACAGGAGACTTTACTTTGTTGTGGAAATGGCAATTCTCGTGTATGAATAATGCAATGATTTGAATTTTTTTTTTAACCAGACAACAAAATTTTGGACTGGTCAAAATTGAAAGCATTTGCAGATGATAAATATTGCATAAATTATGAAATGTTTCTTTGAAAAGATAGAAAACATTGTGCGAAAAGGAGAAAATGCTGGTTTCCAGCATTTTCTCCTTTTCCCACATTGTTTTCAAATGGCCTTAATCTCAGGGTGGTTGACATCTGCCTTTGCAGAGAATAATTTGAATATGACTCAATTAGTTCAAGTTGTCTTCGAAAGGATAGAGAACCTTTTCCCACAATGTTTTCAAATGGCTCCTTTCTCAGGGCCATTATAAATCAGGATTGTGTGCTGAAGAGTTAATGTCAGTCTCTTTATTTCCAGGTTTTAGATGAAATTTTTCTTCACTGTTTGGTTGATCCAGTCGTAGTTTTTCAAGCTGCTCTTGAAATGTGTGTCAAAAATGAGGATCAAGCTGTCAACTTTGCAAAAGTATGTCCTTTAATTAACTCTGTACCAGACAACCCTGAGGAAGGGGGCCTTTTGAAAACATTATGGAAAAAGGAGAAAATGCTGGTAACCAGCATTTTCTCCTTTTCCCTCAATGTTTTCTACCCTATCAAAATCAACTTTCATCCTTTGAGCAACATTTAAATTGTCACCTGCAAATGCTTTCAGTTTGGACCAGTCTACATTTTTGTTGTGTTGTAAAGAGTTTAACTCTTTTCCATATGACAAAACTTTTGGACAGTTCAAAATTAAAAGCATTTGCAGAACAGCAGCTTGAATATGACTCATTTGGTTGAAGGTGTCTTTGAAGGATAGAAAACTTTGTGGAAAAAAGAGAAAATGCTGGTTACCAGCATTTTCTCTGTTTCCTACATTGTTTTCAAAAGCCATCTTCCTTCTGGTAGTTGAAAATCGTGTTATGTGGTAAATGGTGAAAGGGAGTCCTCCAAAATTTTCACAAATCATCTTGGAAAGAAAAAAGTTGAAATTTATCCAGTTAGTTTAAACATATCTATTTAACATCGATTGCAAAACAAGACTATACAACTTCTACTAATCTCTCACAATTCTGTTTCCTGGGAACTTCACCAGTACTTGCGCCAAATGTGTGGGCCAATGAATAATCCCAAAGTTTACATCTGCTGGAACGTGGGACTGAATGACGCTTAACCTCACAACCAAAAGTTCCATAACCAAACAAAACTGAGAAGAAAAGAACATTGTAGAATGGCATAGAAAATTTAACTTTTTTACCATACTGTCGTCTTACTGTTTACTATTTTAAGGTCCCTTAGGAAAAAGAACATTGTAGAATGACATAGAAAACTTAACTTTTTTACTGTACTGTCATCTTACCGTTTACTATTTTAAGGTCCTGTAGGAAGAATGGTTTTGAAAACAATGTGGGAAAAAGTGATTTTTAAATATTGTGGCAGAAGAATAAATTGCTCATCACAAGCAATTTCCCTTTCTGAAATGGTGAGTGGTCTGCTATTGGAAACTCTTCAGGTTGGCTTGTGTTATTAGTTAACTCTTTACTGCACAATCCCACGTTTTAATGAGCCTTAAAAATAAGCCCTTTGAAAACACTGTGGGAAAAGGAGAAAATGCTGCCATGTTTTGATGCTGTACAGATGTTTGATGCTGTTTTCAAAAGCATGCTCTTTCAGGGTTGTTAAAACTTGGGAGTCTGTGATAAACTGGACTAGCACTCATGAAACCCAGGACAAACTTGAATAAGTAAGCTGTGGCAGTAATATGATACAAAATAATGATGAAAATATTGTAGAGTGCCATTCAGTCAGATGAAATCTACTTGTAGATCCCCCGAAAAAAAGCAAAAATGATGTAGTTTGAAGTAAAAGAGTACTGTTAAAAGGTCTGTGTAATGTTCTATTTTTAGATACTATGCCATATGCCAGTGACATGCAAAACACAGTACAGAGGTGAACAGACGGATAGGTTTTTGATAATGAAGGTGGTTGAAGTGTTTTTGAAGGAGAAGATCTTTACTGAAAAGGAGGAAAAGCACTTCATCATGTTTCTAAAAATTTTAATGAAGGTTTGCTAGGTCTGCTTTTTTAACTCTTACAAATGACAAAATTTTGAAATCAACCAATTTGAAAGCATTTGCAGACAACAATTTGTGGGAAAAGGATAAGATGCCAGTGACCAGTATTTTCTGGTTTTCTCACAATATTTTCAAATTGCTTCTTGTTCAAGGTTGTTAAAACTCGGGATTGCGTGTTAAAGGGTCACAATCTTAATTATTTACCAAACGACAAAATATTAAACTTACCCAAATAGAAAGTATTTGCAGATGACAAAATAAACCTGATTCAACCATTGAAATTTGTTTACAGAAGGGCAGAAAACATTGTAGGAAAAGGAGAAAATTGAGTCTTCAGTCCTTGGCCGGGACCCTGTTGCTGTTTAACTCTTTACCAAATGACAAAATTTTAGACTGCTCCAAATTGAAAGCATTGGCAGTTGACAAAATGAATGTAACTAAAGAGTTGAAATTTGTTTTAGGAAGGGAAGAAAACATTGTGGGAAAAGGAGAAAATGCTGGTTACCAGCATTTTCTCCTTTTCCCACAATGTTTTTAAAAGGCTTCCTTCACATGGGTTGTGTGGTAAAGGATTAAAGATAATGTCACCCTGCACAAATAGCTTTTCACTGCCACCTTTGTTGTCTGTTTTGACTTTTGATAAATTTTGTGATCTTTCTACAGTTATAAAAATGGGGTACATGTATATTATTTGAAAGGGACATCATGTTGGGTGTGTATAGAGGTGCTCATCTGATTTCACCTTCGGTGTCATCCAATATGAACCTCTTAACCCTCACAAGTACATCTGATCTGACCACTCTAAAATACAGACTGTTCCTCTTTACTCACACCAAAGAAGTAACTCAGAACCCATGCTTTTGAATCTTTTATTACATTCCTACCAGTGAATGACTGGGATTTTACAGTAAATAAGACCACTAGTGATGATAATTATGGTATCATCACTAGTCACAGAATAGTTTTAGAATCCTTTCTGGCACTACATTTTCCTACATGGCTCATATTGTATCATTCTAGATAATAATTAGAATGAAAAAGGGTGAATTATAAATGTAATAAAAAGGATAATCCACTGGTTGTGTGTGATATTGAAAATC
Organism: Hippopus hippopus; assembly: GCA_946811185.2. Taxonomy (NCBI): domain Eukaryota; kingdom Metazoa; phylum Mollusca; class Bivalvia; order Cardiida; family Cardiidae; genus Hippopus; species Hippopus hippopus. The sequence goes on along the minus strand of OX328098.1, from coordinate 51,744,569 downwards.
TGTCACTTGAATAGGGTATGATGGGGTTTAAAAACTTGTCCTTCGCACTCGTTTTTCAACCGCATCATACCCCATTTTAGGGACAGATTTTTAATATCACACACAACCAGTTTATTATCCTCTATATCTTTGACAAAAGTCTTTTTTTTTCTTTTATATTTCAGGAAACCAATAAGGAAAACCCCGCTGTGGTTTTACCTCCCATTGATTTTATGTCTGCATACTTACTTGATGTAGTGAATGTAGGGAATTTCCTGTCTCCTGACTACTATCCAATCAGATGTGGTTTTGCATTATCTCTCATTGTGACTGCTCTTGAGTGTGGAAATAATACTAATTCCGTTTGGCAGAATTGTGGATTTGAACCTGTTGTCTTGATTGTTAACTTGGCTGGAATTTTGCATGAATGTACAGAAGTTTGGGAGGAGGAATTTGGAAGTTCTGCCATCAACTCCAGCGAAGATGAGTCTGAAACGGCTGTTACAATAGTAACCGGATACCAAAAGTTGGCTATGAAAGAAATGATTCATCACTGCCTTGAAATGTTGACAGATATGGTACTGGCAGGATATATGACAGCTCCAGATAGTATGTATCTTTTTATGTAGACCTTTTTTATTTAAACCTGCATTTAAACTCTTCACAGCAGAACCAAAATTTAATTCTAAGGATGATAAAATTCAAAGCTTTGTCACAATTGCTATATTTTGCTTTTAATTTCGTACAGAAATCTGGGTCAGCAATTTGTTTGAAGTGAGATGTATGATTACAGATTGTGGACCAATTGCGGCATTATTTGTTTGTCTCAAATGTGTGTAAGAACAGGAAGTTAGTTATGGCTATATTTCACTGAAAACAAAGGTAGTTTTGAGATAAAGTATGTTTCTTCAATACCTTGTTAGACCATTACATCCTGGAAATGACTGGCTTAAGACCCATTGAATCAATTACCAAACATGTGAATGTTTGTATCACTACAATTTAGACTTCTAATTCACAGATAAGCATTTGAAAGTATCGTGAGAAAGGGAAAGAAATGCTGGTAACCTTTGTCTCCCTTTCCTACAATGTTTTTACTCTATCACAAATCCTATTGAGCCACTTTAATAATTCGCTGTCTGCTGAAATTCTTTGTTTGTGTTATGTGATCTTAATATGTGCTTGTGCTGTTCATGATAGTCACATTTTTCTCAAAGAAAACACAGAGTTGATGTCATAGCCCCTTCATTGTCTGTGCCGCCATCTGTCTTGTCGTCACTTATTCAAAATTTTGACATTTTCTAATATCTCTACTATCTAAGTCAGACCAGTTGTTAACCATCAAAGAGTGAACCCATACACGAAGGGTAGGTAACCATTAAGATATTTTTGACACAGTCATGCCCCTTTTTTATTTGGCATTTTCACTGAAAATCAAACTATTTATAAAAGCAAATGCAGCCAAGCTACAGCACTGGCATGCGGCACTCTTGTTCACCTAAGGGGCTGAAATGGATAATGAGTATCCATAATTTTCATGGATGTTTTTAAAGTTGTCAGCGGAAGATTTATTTCTAGAGTTTGTGTTAACCGTTAACCAAACAATTCTGTGGGTATTTAAGACCCTTAAGAATAAGACAGGAAAATATTGTGGGAAAAGGAGAAAGTGCTGGTTAAAGCATTTTCTCCTTTTCCCACAAATGTTTTTATCTTTTCAAGGACAGATTCCATCTTTTCAGTCACATTCAAATACTCGTCTTCAACTGCTTTCAATTTGAACAAGGCTTTAATTTTCTTGTCTGGTGAAGGGTTAAAAACACATTTTAGAAACAAAAATAACCAAAATAACATTTTATCTTTTTTCTTCTTTTCAAAAGTTAGTTACACTTTCATACATGTAGTTTAGGTTAAATGATTTTATTGTAGATCAAGCTGTGCACTGGTTATTGACTGTGACGGAAGATTTAAACTGGATTGTTAGAGTTAAAATTGCAATGCTACTGTTCAAGCTGGGATATGTACAGGTAGGCAATTTAACCTTTTGCCACATAAACCTATGTTTTAATGACCTGGAGGTATAGACTTTTGAAAACATAGCGGGAAAAGGAGTAAATGCTGGCAATCAGTATTTTCTCCTTGTCTCAACATATTTTCTACCATTTGTATCCTTGCAGCCAAATTCAGGCTGTACTCTGCTATTGCTATCAATATGGACCAGTCAAACATTTTGTTATTTTGTAACAAGTGAAATATTGCCCATGCCATAGGAAAGTGTTTTACCTGCTCTTCTGGATACTCCTGAAATATTTTTTAAAAGGGGCATATAGCCTAGTTCAAACAAATAAATCTGATTGCATATGTGAGCAGTTAGGACTGCCTCTGCCACACTTCTCATGGAGTAAAATGTATCAAAGAGGAGAACCATACATCTAGTACTGATATACATGATCATGCCAGTTATCCTTTACCAAGCAATCCCGAGTTTTAACGATCTTAATAGGAAAGCATTGGAAAACATGTGGGAAAAGGAGAAAATGCTGGTAACCAGCATTTTTCTCCTTTTCCCACAATGTTTTTTAACCTTTCAGAAACAAATCCACTCATCTAAGTCACATTTAACTTGTATGCAAATGCTTTCAATTTGGACCAGCCTAAAATACTTTCATGTGGTAAAGAATAAACCAGTTACAGTAATTGATTTTTTTTGACTAACCATAACCTGAAATTACACATACAAAGAAAAGGATTATATCATTTTGCCATGATAATGAAAATATTGTGGAAAAAGGGGCAATTACATGTTACAATCAATTGCTCTTTTTCCTAAAAGGCTTTCAAGAGCCCACCATAACTAGGAGGAATTGTCACCATCCATCACTCCTTCTCCCACAATGTTTTGCAAAAGCTGTCATCAGCTCAGGAAAAGCATAAGTTTTACATTCCTTTTCTCACATTGTTTTCAAAAACCTTCTCCCTCAGGTTGGTTAACCCATTTGATCCTCTTAACAACCCTTATGAAGATGGCTTTGGAAAACATGGAAAACATTGTGGGAAAAGTAGAAAATGCTGGTAACCAGCATTTTCTCCTTTTCTCACACTGTTTTCTACCCTATCAATGAGAGAAATAATCATTATAGCGACATTTAATTGTCATCTGCAAAATGCTTTCAATTTGATCCAGACCAAAATTTTGCCGTTTGGTAAAGAGTTAAAACATGAAATTGTTTGGTACTGGCGTACATTTATATTCAAGGCCATGACAAGCTGGCGATTGACCTTCCAACAGACAATGTCCACTTGGGCTGATAATTTGCCTTCTGTTTTGCTGATGGCTACACTAAGTGTTGAATTCAAGGAGGAACTATGGAAGTCTGAGGAAATCAGTTCAATAAGTTATGATGACCTTATAGCAGCTTTAGTACAGGTACCTCAACTCTTTACTACACAATCCTGAGGTTTAACAACTGTAAGGAGTAAAGCTTTTAAAAACATTGTGGGAAAAGGAGAAAATGCTGGTAACCAGCATTTTCTCCTTTTCCCACAATGTTTTCTACCCTTTCAAACACTAAGTTCATCATTTGATACATATTTCTTTTGTCATCGGTAAATGCTTTCAATTTAGATCAGTCTTAAATTTCATGTTGATAAGAGGTTAACCCTTTACCAAACAAATAAATTTATAAGCATCCAAATTCAATTTATTTGCAGAAAAGGAATTCCTTATGGTTCAAGTGATTTGTCTTTGATAGGGTAGAAAACGTGGGGAAAGGAGGAAATGTATTTTCATTTTTGCCCACAAAGTTTTCAAAAGCTCTCTTGCTCAGGGTCATCTAAACTTTATATTTAACACTTTTACAGACTACCCAGTGGTTTTTTTATCCTTCAATTTGAGCAATTTTGGATTTTTTTTTCTTTTCAAAGAAATGATACTGTCAGCCATCTTTTTCTCCTCTCCTTTCTATGTTTTCTACTCTATCTAAGAATGTTGTCCATTAACTCTTTACCAACCGACAAAATTATAGACTGGTCCAAATTGAAAGCATTAGCAGACAACAACATAACTGTGACTGAAAAATTGAAATTTGGTTTGGGAAGGGTAGTAAACATAGCGGTAAAAGGAGAAAATGCTGGTTACCAGCATTTTCTCCTTTTCCCACAATGTTTTCAATAGGCTTCTTTCTCAGGGTCGTTAAAAGTCAAGATTGTGTGGTAAAGAGTTAATGCTTTGATCATGCAGGCTTTAAACTCAAATTGTCGTCAAAGGACGTTGATCACTGCGTTGCTCCACACACCTTTGGCTGCTTGATTCAAAATTTGTAATCACTGCGATATGTTGCCTACTTGATCTTGATAGATATCACCCATAGAATTACATCACATAAAGCCAATCAGACTTTGCACAACACATCTTCTCAGCAAAGTCCACTCATAGATTTTGACAGTCCATCATCTGGTGTTGGAGTGTGTCCTACAAATTCATTTAACTCTTGACGACAAAATTTTAGACTGGTTCAAATTAAAAGCATTTGCAGACAACAATTAAAGACGGCTGAAATGGTAGAATTTGTCCTTGATAGAATAGAAAACCTTGTGGAAAAAGGAGAAAATGCTGGTTACCAGCATTTTCTCCTTTTCCCACAATGTTTTCAAAAGGCATCCCTCCAAGGGATTGTTTGGTAAAGAGTTAACAGATTGTTACAGTGAATGTTGAAGTAAATGATAGAATAGAAAACCTTGTGGAAAAAGGAGAAAATGCTGGTTACCAGCATTTTCTCCTTTTCCCACAATGTTTTCAAAAGGCATCCCTCCAAGGGATTGTTTGGTAAAGAGTTAACAGATTGTTACAGTGAATGTTGAAGTAAATATTGTTTGCCTATACATTTTTGGTAATGATTATCAACATATCCTATTTTCTCCTATGATTGCGTTTTTTTTACACTTTGCTGATGATGGGTAGCAAATGTAACACACCATTTGATTGGTGCTTTTAGAACAGACTTCAATCCTTTAATCAATGGTTAAGCATATTTCAGGATTACAAATTTCGACTCAATCAGTCGAGGGTAAATAAAGCAATCTAGTCACCATCATTCTTGGTCAGCAAAGATACTTAACCCTTTACCAAACAATCCCTGGTTTTTACGACCCAGAGGAAGAATCCTTTTGAAAACATTGTGGGAAAAGGAGAAAATGCTGGAAACCAGCATTTTCTCCTTTTCCCACAATGCTTTCTACTCTTCTATAGTCAAGTTTCATTTTCTGAGTCACAGTTATTTTGTCGTCTGCAAATGCTTTCAGTTTGGACAAGTCCAAAATTTTGTCGTTTGGTAAAGAGTTGAACTTTTGTCACCTGGCAAAAAGACAATCAGGGTCCATATTCATCAACTAATCTTAAGAACATTTAAAGTCTCATTTTCCAGAATTTTCTAAACTTCAAAGTAATACAACTTCTGATTGGCTAAACAATTTTCAAATTTAGAAAATCCTGAAAAACAAGACCAAGAACTTTCTTAGGAGTTGGCAAATATGAACCCAGTTGTAAAATTTGTGACATGATTGCAGCTTTTGCACTGGTATGCGGAATCAGGTAGCTCTGTTGATAACGTAAGGGCATGAAAGAGGATTCATTCCATGTGACAGGCTTCATCCATCTGTCATTATTTCAACAGTCTTTAAGTGGGAGAGCTGCCAGTGGCTTTGAAAGAATGAAGTGCTAGGCATTAGTGAAGGAAACTCCAAGGAAAGCACAGATAGATGAATTGGCCACTACAATATAATTGGAATAATTTTTCAATGACAGAACACCAAAAATGCAAGCAAAGTAGCAAATGCACATATCTATAACACATCTCCATACCAAAAGTATTTGACATTGAAAAGACACAGGACCAGTGTGAGACTTGGTTAAACTAGGATAATCAATGTTGTGAACAAACTTGTTGTATTTGAACCTATAAAAGAGTTTAATAAACTGACAAAATATAAGACTTATCCAAATTGAAAGAATGACAAGTTCAGTGTGACTCAAAATTAATGTTGAAATTTGTCTAGGCAAGGATAGAAAAGACTGGGAAAAAGAGTAGATGCTTGTTTACCTCCTTACCTCATCAAAGAAATTAAGACTTGTCAGTGCAGAAAAAGTTTCCAGACAATTAGTAACATGTGGCCCAAATAATTGGATATGTTTTTGAAAGAGAAGAAAGCATTGTTGGAAACAGAAAAAATGCTGGTTACCAGCATTTTCTGCTTTCTCTCCAGCATTGTTTTTAAAAGGCTTCTTTTTCAGAGTTATTCACTCATTACAACTCAACAAAATTCTGGACTCTTGCAAATCCAAAGCATATGCAGACAACAATGCAAATGTGGTTCAAATGATAAAATTTGTCTTTGATGGGGTATAAAACATTGTGGAAAAAGGAGGAAATGTCAGTAATGAGCAGAAATTATCCTGAAACATGTAGTACCTGAACTGAGTAAGCACTTGTCTGGAGCGGCAGATGGCACTTTGATTGATTAGTTGACTGTTTAGTGTTTATTGCCATTTTCAGCATTATTACAGTTATTTCAGTGCACCTTTCCAAACTTTCCTGGAGTTTCTTCTATCAGTACGGTCACTATCCAGTACAATATTCTTTCCAATCCACTGGCTTTTTGCCCATATTACCATCATCCAAACAATGGTCAGTGTTGAGAGAGGAATGAATCCTGTTGCAATGACTATCATCAATCCTTGGAAAGAAATTGGCAGACCAAGGGATAGAAACAGCGACCCCCCCTGATCTCGAGTCCTGTATGCTACTGAGCTACGGGGGCTCAGCTAATGATACTTTGAACTAACTTACACCCTTGTACCTTCCAGATACTACCAAACTTACTGCTATCAGAAGTACAACAAGTAGTGAGCGTCTTAGAGTTGTTTGTTTCAGAGGGGCTTGTGTTCATATGCTATAGATTGTCAAGTCAAACCCCTGTACCCCTTACTGATTTAACATGTAAGTATTGTCTGGTTCTAAACTCACAGATATCAGATTTACAACAAGTAGTTAAGATCCAAGAGTTATTTAGAACAAGAGGGATGTGTACATTTACTACAGGATGTCAAGTCAGTCCCCTTTTCTCCCTACTGATATACATGTATCATGTAAGCACAGAAAGGTTCCAAACTAAGTGAATATCATAGAGTTATAACAGAGGGGCAGGTCTCTTTATGCTAAAGCCCCTTGGTGTAACTCTATACCAAACAGTTGAACAAGTATTATGGACCCATCGAAAGAAGACATTTGAAAACATTGTGGGAAATGGAGAAAATTTGGGTATCCAAGATTTTCTCCTTTTCCCACAATATTTTTTACCTGTTCTGAGACAATGTCATCAGTTGAGTTACATTGAATTTGTTGTCTATAAATGCTTCAATATGGATGTCTAAATTTTATCATATAGTACTCAATTTACCCTTTACCACACACACCAGGACCCCGAAACAGAGGGCTGTTGAAAACATTGTGGGACAATGAGAAAATACTGACAAACAGCATTTTCTCCTTTTACCACAATGTTTTCTACCCTATTAAAGGCGTTTCAGCGGATTGTCATTGCGCAATATTTCCACGCATGTCTCTCTGCTTCCTTTTTTTCCTCGCGCATAATTTTTCTCACATGTAGTACTATTATTAGACTGCCGATTTCAGCTGCAAGACTTGGAGGAAGTAGTGGTAGATACAAGTTTTTTTTAAAGATCAATGTATGAAAGTGTAAACCGTTCCGAAACAGCGGACACGGAACAGTTACATTTTTTGGACATCACATATCCGGATAGTAAGTTTAGTGTGAGAAAAAAGAGAAAACTACATGCAATTCTCCTTTTCAGTGTTTTCAAAGTCTCTTTCCTGGATATCGATATAAATCGGGATCGCTTGGTTCATTTTGCTATAAAATTCATCTGTAATTCATGCCTTTGAGTAATTCCTGGACAGTTCTACTTTTATTGTTTTTCCATCCATAAAAATGTACTATTTCGCATTAACCCTTTCCTAAATGAATTGAATAGGAACTTCTAAATTGAAAGAAGCTGCAGATGACAAATTTAAATAAGGTATTAATGCAAGTTGAAATGCCGCTTGTGTAAAATTATTGTGGGGAAAGGCAAAATTGCTTGTTATGAGCAATTACTCTTTTTACCAAAATGTTTTCCAAAGCCGTCACATTCCATTGTTCAATCCAGTATATATCAGGGAAAGACAATATTATCTTTATTGTGAAAAAGACATGAATTTGTGCTGAAAATAATTAATCTTACTTATTAATTTGAATCTTGGGTGATTTGTGTCATTTTCGTTGTTCCAAGGGAGGTAATCGAGTCCTAAAATGGGAAAAGAAACTAGGCGACCTATCATTTTTTTTGCATTTTTTGATGAAGGATATACCCATGTGTATATCTGCGAAAAATAAGAGAAATCTCTGCGCTAGATTTTTTTTGAAGTCAAATAATGTTTTGACTTTCTATAATAAAACGATCTTAATGGCGGTTATGGATGTTATTGAAACATCGATAGCGGGTCATTAATTTGAAACAAATATTAATTTCTCATCAAGTTCAGAGGATCAATCAATTTCTTATGAATTTAAAACACACAGAACATGATTTGGCTGAAATGATAGACTTTACTCACAAAATTCTGATGTTTGCTGCAATAACTTGGTTTTTGTGTAACTTGAAAGAAGGGCTATGTTCTTTATGGGCTCAGAACTTTTTTGTTCATCTTGTTAGGTCTGATTATCTCTTCATATACTGAAAGAATATACTTTGAAGTGTCTCTGTGTCAAATTTCACAAAATTCTCTGCGCTAGAAATAACTCGCTGAAACGCCTTTAAAGATAAAGTCATCATTTGATCATTTGAGCTAGATTTGTCATCTGCAAATGCTTTCAATTTGGTCAAGTCCATATGTTGTTATCTGCTAAAGAATTAAGCATAAGCTATGGTGAGAAGTTATGTTTATTTCATACTTTTTGGTAGTTTATCAAAAAATAATGGTGAAATATTGTTTGACATTTCATGGTTACGATCAGTGAAAAATACTGATTTCATACTTTCAAACTTTTCAATTGAAGGCGGACACAGTAGTTCCCACGCACTAGTCACCTAGGTAAACAGTGCATGGCATTCAATAAGACAGATTTTTGACCTCATTTACCCTACATATCTTGTGCTTTACGTAATATTGTAATGCATTGCTATGTGGAGGGGATTTATCATGGGGAATTACCAATGCGAACTGTGCTGGGTTTTTTTTTATGAAAATCTCAACAGAAAAGGATTGGGGACATGAAATAAATAGAATATTTGTTGTTTCTTTTTTCGGTGAAAGATGGAAATTTATTTCATAGAGTTGAAAATCATTGGTAATATTTTCACAAGTGGCAAACTCGTGAAATTATTACCGATGATATTCACTCTATGAAATAAATTTTGATCTTTCACTGAAAAAAACAAATATCCTCTATATCTTCACTTGCAACTGAACTTTACTTGAACACCTCAAAAAAAAAAAAAAAAAGAGCATCAGTTATAAAGTAAGTCATAAAGTTCTGAATTGTGCTAAATATTGAGGGAAAATTTTCCAATATTTATCCCATATTTGAGCCCTGCTCTTTGAAAAGGGGGTTTAGTGGATTTCCAACAAGCATCGACCCACATCAGCATGGTTAATCTGTCCAGGCCGTCTTGAGCCAAAAATTTTTGCGATAGTCAATTTCCTTTGTGTCAAAGGACCAATCCATCTCATGTTCAGTCAGTTATTAGATTTTATGGATCAAAAATTACATGAATTGCTTGGTATGATGCATCATAAAGATGCATTAAACCTCCTATTGCTCGTTGGTTTTTATTTCATTTTTCATTTCAGCCATACAAGCCACACTGTGCACCTCACAGGTACTCAGAGATGTAATATTGACCTTGGCTGTTGTCCAAGGACAAAGACAGACCATGTTGAAGCATGTGTTACAGTGCTATGTCACAGTACTGAAGGTACATTTTATCCTGTCACATGCAATAAGTTTGACCTGATAATTGAGAGCTGTATTTTTTTTATGTTACCACTCACTTGGTCATGTGGGTAGCTGCAAACTGGAACTACTTTTTCAGATGCATCTCTATGAGTGAAAAAAAGTATTGTCAGCAAAAATTGTTGCCAAATGTTATGACATAGTTAAAATCATTTCATGCAGTCATTATTTTAGCTGCATTTCCAGTATAAGAATACTGTATTCAGTTCTTAATTTTCTACATACATGTATATCTACTATCTAGAAAAAAATATGTCCATACTTGCAATATTTTGTCTAAAATATTCAATTTCATTGGATATGGATTATAGTTGAGATGCAGGATATTACCGGTAGATAGAATCTACAGCTGGAATGGGGAAAGGTTATTAGTCTTTTGTCCTGAATATTATCCAATTAGCCTATGGCTCCCTGGATACAATTCCTACAGCTTGCTCAATAAACTTCCCCATTCTGTCATTACTGAAGATACTTTTGTTACTGGGAATCAATTCTAGAAGGGGAGGTAAAAGCCTGAAAATATTTTTACATAGTTATGCTCCTTTTGCATTGTAGCAGAGCCTTTGCTCCTACAATGTTTTGTAAAGCCTGATGTCTAAGGGGTGTTAAAATTCAGAATCTGTAGGAAAAGAGAAAATACATAAGAGCTTTTTGTTTTTTTCGGTGAAAAATTGAAATTTATTTGAGTTAACATCATTGGTAATATTTCCATGAGTGGCGCAGCCATTAGTTACCTAGGCAACTAGTGCACAGGGACTACTGTTTCCGGCTTCAGTTGAAGAGTTACAGAACCATTTAAGGTAAATTGCACTGGTGAATTAACCATGAATTATCACACCTAATAATCCACCATTTTTTCCAGGTAACTAAAGAAAAGCATGTTATAAATTTGGGTATTTACTAATATATTCCAGGCAAAATGCAGTCAAGGGTATGAAACTGCTGAACTGTATTTGTTCACCTTGTCTCAGTTATTTCATCATGTGTGTGTTGTTGTTGAGACACTACCCCAGGATTGTGTGGACAATGGCTTGGTGCTCCTATTACATCTTCTTACAAAGTTCAAGGATGCTATCAAGGAAACAGAATCTAGACAGAAAGAGGCTATGAAGGAGAAGGCAAGACATATAGAAGATGTTGGAGAAAAATTAAAATCAAAACTGGTGAAGAACTTAGAAAACTCTATGCATAGTTCAGTTAACACATTACCAGACATCTTTGAAGAAAAGCATATGATGGTGAAGAAATTGAATGAATAAACTCAATTTATGTGTTTGATTCATTACTTGATAAATACGAGTTCCTATGCAGCCAGTTACTAAAGAAGAACATTGTGGATGAAAAGGCAGTTTCTCCTTTTTCTATTATGTTTCATTCTGTCATTGTCAAGGAAACAATATCGCCTAGGACAAATATAAATAAATCCGAAATTCTGATAACACATGTTTCCATTTTCTTTGTTGTGTTGAAAGACCATATTTAACCCTTTACCAAACGACAAAATTTTAGACTGGTCCAAGTTGAAAGCACTTGCAGATGACAAAATAAATGTAACTCAAAAATAGAAATTTGTTTCCAGCAGGGTAGAAAACATTGTTGGAAAAGGAGAAAATGCTGATTACCAGCATTTTCTCCTTATCCCACAATGTTTTCATAAGGCTTCTATCTCAGGGCCGTAAAAACCAGGGATTGTTTAGTAAAGGGTTAACCTCTGACCCCAGGGTTGTGATGCAAGGGCTTGCAGAAAGTCTAAAACATCGGAATGAAGGTTGGAAAAAGTTTGTTCAGAAAGTTGCAGGATGTAGTCAAATGCGCAAGTACCGTGCTAGGCAAACTAGTGTTCTGTAAGTTTTAATTAATAGTTCTGAAGTTTGATCTGCAACCTAAAACAGAAATAAACAAGAGCGCCATGATGGTTTTTTGAATATTTTACTCAGTGACCTATTTATTGACCCGAAATTACCCACTTGCAAACTGGTCCAAGAAATCATCAAAACAAACATTCTGACCTAGTATCATGAGTATTGCACTGCATCTTCTCCTCCTAAACCACCAGGCCAATTTGGACCAAACTCAGCTGAACTGTTCCTTGGGAGGTCCGCTTTAAAAACTGTTCACAGAATTTGATTCCATCAAAAACTCTGATTGCCATGGCAACCAAATGGAATTTTCGAAGAAATTCTTTCGAAATCTTCTCCACTGAAACCACTGGTCAGATACTGAAATGATTTCACAGAAATGTTCCTTAGGTGACCCTTTTCAAAAATTGTTCGCAAAAGTTTGATCCGTCGAAAAACATGGCCGTGGTGGGGGGAGGCTCTTTGCACTGTATGGACTTAAAGAAATTCTTTGAAATGTTTCTTCTCTTAAACCACTTGTCAGATTTTGAAATAAGTTCACAGAAATGTTCCTTGGGTGCCCCTTTTGGAAACTTGTTCGCGAAATTGTGATCCGTCAAGAAACATGGCTGTGGTGTTGGGGGGGCTATTTGCATTATACCGACATGAAGATATTCATGGGGACTTGCAGGAAGTCGATGGGGACAAGTGTCTGTTAACGGCCTGCTATTTACAAATTGACAAGTTGTTTAACTCTTTACCACACAATCCCGACTTTTAACGACCTTGAGAAAGAAAACTTTGGAAAACATTGTGAGAAAAGGAGAAAATGCTGGTAATCAGCATTTTCTCCTTTTCTCACGTTTTCTGCTCTATCAAGGAAAAATTGTGTCATTTTGGCCACCTTAATTTGTCGGCTGCAATTGCTTTGAATTTGGACAAGTCCAAAATTTTGTCGTTTGGTAATACCGGAAAGTCAAATGAAGGTCGAGAGATGGTCAAAGATGACCAAAGAAAAGCCTGTGCAATGTCGTCAACCTCTGAGGAAAAGTAAAAGCCATTGAAGTGTTTGTGAAAGAAGATTGCCATGTAACTATTCGGGATAAAGAGGACAAATTTGACATTTCAAATGGAAGTGCCCAGGACATTCTAGTAAATAAGTTAGGACCCAGCATGTTTCAGCGGACTGGGTGCCTCGGATTCTGAGTTCAGACCAGACGGGGGATAGATTTGGAAAGTATCGACAGTATCGTAAACGTTATGCACAGGAGGAAGATGTGTTTCTTAACAAAAAAGTCACGTTTAATGAAACATTGGTACACATATTCGAGCCTGAAACAAAGAGGCAGAGTTAAGTATGGAAGCATTCTTCTTCTCCTTCCCCTACAATAGCCATTATATCCAAATCTGCAGCCAAGGTTATGTACATTGTGTTCTGAGATATACAGGGAATTAATTTAACTCGCATGATACCGAGGAAAACTACGGTCAATGTTGACATTACTTCAAACTGAATTGTACCAGGCTATCAAAAGAAAGTGCCGATTTGTGATACAGCCTGGAATCATTTAACCTCAGGTTGTACAATGGGATAACATGCCATGTCACGTTAGCCATGTTGTAGAGGAAACTGTGGACACGCCGTCTATAGATTTACTGCCGCACCCACCCTATAGCCCGGACCTGGCTATTCGTGATTTCAAAGCATTTGCAGACGACATGTTTAATATTGCTCTTATGGTGAGATTTGTCTTTGATTGGATGAAAGAATTGTGGGAAAAGAATTTAATGCTGGCTTCCAGCATTTTTTCCTTTTTGCACAATGTTTTCAAAAAGCTTCTTCCCCCATGGTCATTAAAACTCAGAATTGTTAGGTAATGGGTTGAACACTAAATCTAAACATTTCATGAATCACCCTCCATTGCAACTTCAGCCTGCACTCTAACATAGAATGGTCCTTGTGAACAGTAGGCCTTTAAATGAACCACATATGGCTGTCCAAAAATTTCAGCAACAGTTGGTGAATTCGCTAGAGTTGCAACAATGTTGTATTTGCCTTCCTTTCCTTCTTTCGTTTTCTCTGTTGATCTGTCAAGAAGGTATTCTTTGAAACCTGGGTGATCATTCATTAACCTCTGACCCCAGGGCTGTAGTGCAAGTGCTTGCATAAAGCCTAAAAGGGCAGAACGAAGGTCAGGAAAAGGTTGTTCAGAAAGTTGCATGATGTAGTCAAAAGTGTGAGTGCCAAGATGGGCAAACCAGTGTTCTGTTAGTTTTAATAGTTCTGAGGTTTGATCTGCTACCTGAAATAAAAATAAAAAAATAACTATGACCTCAACCAACAATTAGAACTTGAGGAATACAGTTTATTCAGGTTAAATTCTATTTCAACTTGATCATATGGTAGGTAGACTGATTCATCAAACCCAGCCAAGCCCCGGTTGCTCAGTCGGTAGCATGCAGGACTTGAGAACAGGGGGTTGTGGGTTCGATCCATGGCTCAGCCAATTTCTTTCCGAGGACTGATGATAGTCATTGAGACAGGATTCATTCCTCTCCCACGGATGACCATTGTTTCAACGATAGTTATGTGGGAAAGCTGCCAGTGGCTTGGAAAGAATATTGTGCGGAGTACTGGTACATGAAACTTCCAACAAGAGCGGCAAATTGTCGCAAGATACGCCCGTCCCACCGCCAGTTGTCAAGGGGGTATAATAATCGTAAAGGGCAGGTAATGCAACAAACATGTTTACCAAGTCTCAAGTCAATTTGACTTGAGGTGACAAAGTTCCGTTCCAGACAAGCAAGAAATACTGTAAAAATGAAGATCAAAGTGGAATTACTCGAAATCTGCACTAGGTAGAGTTATTGTTCTTGCGCACTGTACTCCGTAATATTGCAACAAACATGCATACCAAGTTTCAAGTCACTCTGACGTGAGATGACAAAGTTATATTCTGGACAAGCAGAAAATGCTATAAAAATGACGATCAAAGGGAAATAACTCAGCATGAGATAGAGTTATGGTTCTTTCGCACTGCACTCCGTATTATTGCAACAAACACATGTCACGTTTCAAGTCAATCGGACTGGAGATTACAAAGTTATGCTCCGGACAAGCAGAAAATGCTGTAAAAAATGACTATCAAAGGGAAATAACTCAAGACAGCACGAGATAGAGTTATGGTTCTTTTGCACTGCACTCCATATTATTGCAACAAACACAAATACCAAGTTTCAAGTCAATCGGACTGGAGATGACTAAGTTATATTCAAGACAAGCAGAAAATGCTGAAAAAATGACGATCAAAGGGAAATAACTCAAAGAGAGCACGAGGTAGAGTTATGGTTCTTTCGCACTGCACTCCGTATTATTGCAACAAACATACATGCCAAGTTTCAAGTCGATCAGACTGGAGATGACAAAGTTATGCTCCGGACAAGCAGAAAATGCTGTAAAAATGACAAAGGGAAATACCTCAAAGACAGCACGAGGTAGAGTTATGGTTCTTTCACACTGCACTCTGTATTATTGCAACAAACACATATACCAAGTTTCAAGTCAATCGGACTGGAGATGACAAGTTATGCTCCGGACAAGCAGAAAATGCTGTAAAAATGACAATCAAAGGGAAATAACTCAAAGACAGCACGAGGTAGAGTTATGGTTCTTTTGCACTGCACTCCGTATTATTGCAACAAACACACATGCCAAGTTTCAAGTCAATCGGACTGGAGATGACAAAGTTATGCTCCGGACAAGCAGAAAATGTTTTAAAAAATGACGATCAAAGGGAAATAACTCAAAGACAGCATGAGGTAGAGTTATGGTTCTTTCGCACTGCACTCCGTATTATTGCAACAAACACACATGCCAAGTTTCAAGTCAATCGGACTGGAGATGACAAAGTTATGCTCCGGACAAAAACTGGACGCCGCCTGCCAACCCACCCACCGGCCCTCCATGGGTGATCCCATAATACGTGCTGTCTTCGATGGGCGTATAATAACTCAAAAATTAAGCAATCAAGAGTTATGATTCAATTGCACTGCACTCCCCCTTAATGAGATCTATCCACCCATGAAGTTTCATAACCATAGCTAGCACAGTTTTGGAGATACGCTTTGGACAAAATTCAAGTATGAATATAAACGAAGGGAAATAACTCAAAAATTAAGTAAGCAAGAGTTATGATTCCTGTGCACTGCACTCCCCCTTGATAAGATCTTTACACCCATTAAGTTTCATAACCGCAGCTAGTATAGTCTTGGAGATATGCTCCGGACAAAATTCAAGTATGAAAAACAACAAAGGGCAATAACTCAAAAATTAAGGAAGCAAGAGTTATGATTCCTGTGCACTGCACTCCCCCTTGATGAGATCTATCCACCCATGACGTTTCATAACCGCAGCTAGTATAGTTTTGGAGATATGCTCAGGATAAAATTCAAGTATGAAAAACAACAAAGGGCAATAACTCAAAAATTAAGCAAGCGAGAGTTATGATTCCTGTGCACTACACTCCGCCTTGATGAGATCTATCCACCCATGAAATTTCATAACCGTTGCTAGCATAGTTTTGGAGATATGCTCCGGACAAAGAATGGGGACGTATAAAAAGCATTGAAAGGTGCACTAGATACAGCAAATATAACTGAATTAATGTTGAAATTGACATTAAAAACCATATGATTAATCAATCAATCCACAGTGTCAATAAAAAATAGAATTATCTCAAAAAAGTTTTAATAGATACAAAGACAACGCAGAATAAACCAAAAATGCAGAGCATCCCAAGTGGGTGTTAACATTTGGCTGTTGGTGCTTTTTCAGTGAAAATTCCTTTTTGAAAAAAAGGGGCATAACTGTGTCAAGAATATTTTGAAGGTTACCTGCCCTTCTGTTATGGGTTCCCATTTCAATAGTTAACAAGTGGCTGATGTTTGAAGTTAATGTCTTCAATAATGAGAGAGTGTCTGTCTCTCACATTGAAGGTTCCTGGTTTGAATCAAGTGATAAGTGGGGTCAATCTTTCGAACTAACAGATTAATTACAGAGCGAGTTGTAAGAACTAGTCTCACAATCAATGTAAAGTAATTTGGTCTCGCAATCAATGTAAAGTAATTAAGTTAAACTGATAAGAGTAATGAGAAAATGTCAAAGTTTTCTCAAAACAACTGGGACAATGACACAGCGATGAAAATACATGTACCTAAACATTTTCATAGAAAAACAACCAAGGTTAAAATATACCTGTAACTTCAACAAGTTTTCAAGTGCCTGTAAAATTAATACTTTGGTCCCTTGCTGTCCCTCTCTCAGAGCTTTTCCTAGGCATCTCACACCATTGTCTATCTTTGTGCCTGAATATATCAGAGAAGCCAAGATTAAAATATACCTATAACTTTGCCAAGTTTTCAAGTGCCTGTAAAATTAATACTTTAGCCCCTTGCTGTCCTTCTCTAAGGGCTTTTCCAAGGCATCTCCCAACATTGTCTGTCTTTGTGCCTGAATAAATCAGCCAAAATTAAAATATACCTGTAACTTTAACAAGTTTTCAAGTGCCTGTAAAATTAATACTTCAGTTCCCTGTTGTCTTTCTCTAAAGGCTTTTCCAAGGCATCTCATACCATTGTCTATCCTAATGCCTGAATATCAAAGAAGGGAAATGGCACAGGGTGTGCCATAACATCTGTTACTATTTTAAAAGTTCATTATGCATATTTGTTAAATCATCATTTATATGAAAGTTACATTACAAGAAAGGTAACACAATAAAGTTTTATGTAGTGTACATATAATAACAAAAATCATTACAAACACTGAGAATTCCATTTGTGTTTTTAAAGCATGTCTTTCACATGACGTCCCTTTTGTGTAACACATCACAGTGTGTTTGGTAATTGTCAATTCAGCTGGGATGCATCTGGTATCTCTTTTTTATTTCAATTGAAGTTCCCTTAAATAGGCAGGGCATAGCTTGTACTCTCAGTTTTCAAGTATCCTCACAAATAAAAATCTAATGGACTCGAGTCAGGCGAGTGCGACGGCCACACATACTGTCCTCGGGGATATGACTGTCTTCAAATGTTTCCTTGAGTCACTTGTGCACTAACCAAGAAGTGCTGAGTGTTGCACCATCTTGTTGGAACCAAGTGTGATCCGGATTAAACCTCTTCTTACACAAGGCTGGAAAAAATTTCTGTTTCAGCCACTTGCAAAGTAGTGACTGGCTATTTCTAAACATGCTGCGATGTTATTACACATTGTGACATCACATGGAAGATAAGCTTTAAATATAGACATTCTATTTTCAGCATACGTAATGTTTTTTGCTGTTATATGTACACTACATAAAATTTTATCATGTTACCTTTTTTGTAATGTAACTTTCATATAATTACTGATTTAACAATATTACAATAAACATTTAAATTAGTATCAGATAATTATTATTGGACACCCTGTAGATAATGGGTGATTCCTTTTTAACCCTTTACCACACGACAAAATTTTTGACCTGTCCAAATTGAAAGCATTTGTAGATGACAGTTTTAACGTGGCTCATATGAAATGATTTTTCTTTGATAGGGTAGAAAACATTGTGGGAAAAGGAGAAAATGCTGGTTACCAGCATTTTCTCCTTTTCCCACTATGTTTTCAAAAGCCTTCTCTTTCAGGGGCGTTAAAAGTCGTCATTGTGTGGTAAAGGGTTAACTCTTTACCATACTATCCTGAGTTTTGACATCCCTGGTAACCAGCATTTTTGCCTTTTCAAACAAGTTTTCTACCTTTGAACAGCCAAATCTCATCATTTGAGCCACATTTGATATTTTAATTTGGAAATGCTGTAAATTTCAACAAGTCTATTTTTTGTTAATATTTAAGAGTAAAGTTTTTCAGCAACTTGTTTTTAACTCTTTACCAAACGACAAAATTTTGGACCATTCCAAATTGAAAGCATTTGCAGACGACAAAATAAATGTGACTCAAATATTGAAATTTGTTTTGGGAAGGCTAGAAAACACTGTGGGAAAAGGAGA
This sequence comes from Hippopus hippopus, assembly GCA_946811185.2. Lineage (NCBI taxonomy): Eukaryota > Metazoa > Mollusca > Bivalvia > Cardiida > Cardiidae > Hippopus > Hippopus hippopus. The sequence goes on along the minus strand of OX328098.1, from coordinate 51,725,640 downwards.
AAATGCTGGTTACCAGCATTTTCTCCTTTTCCCACAATGTTTTCAAAAGGCTTCTTTCTAAGGGTCGTTAAAAGTCGGGATTGTGTGGTAAAGAGTTAAACCAATCCAGCTAAAGGGGAAATTCCAAGAGAAAACACAGGAAGCACATGAATAAGTTAGGTGTTGTGATTATATTGCTGAATGTTAAAAAAATGTGCTAAACCCCATTCAATCAATCATTTATTTTTGCAAAATGATTATCTAATATTTTGCATGAACATTAACAAAACTTTCATATATGGCTGTCAGAGCTGTTGTAGCAATATGGCTGTAATAATATTGAAAAAGATGTAAAATCATTCAGTTTACTACAATGTCTATACAATATTTTAACCCTTTACCAAACGACAAAATTTTAGACTAGTCCAAATTGAAAGCACTTGCAGATGACAAAATACACGTAACTCAAAAATTGGAATTTGTTTCTAGCAGGGTAGAAAACATTGTGCCCACAATGTTTTCTTTCCTATCAAAGACAATATTAGAAAAAAATGCATCATTTGGCCCACATTGAAACTGTCGTCTGCAAATGCTTTGAATTTGGTTGAGTCTAAAATTTTGTCACATGGTAAAAGGTTAAGCCATCACCCATGTACCTACCTAGTTTTTCAAGAGCCATTTTCCCCTCCACTGTATCACCAATAAACCCAACTGTTTGTATGGCCAGACTGTGTAGTGTCACTGACTCGGGTGATTCCAAATTTCCAAGTACAATGGAAACGAACACCTCGTTACCACTCAAGACTTCTTTTGGATGTAACCTAGCAACACTTCCAAAGAATTTCACCAAACCTAGAACCAAGATATTTCAATAAACAAGAGCAGCACTCTGGAAAAAAGGAGCTAAATGCACCAATGTAATACATTATACAGAGCAAATAGTCACATAAAGCATTCTTTTGTCTAAAAACCGACTGTAAGAGGAAGTAGAATGGTCCTTCAAAATACAGATAATTTTTCAATACCAAAATATTTAAGTTTTAGCCTGTGTGGACTGTGAAGGCTGATATGGGTTTATACTTTTTTGCAGATGCATTAAACCCATTTTCAGAGAGCATGCCCAAGACCCCATCACAATCCATTAAAAACTTCACCATAGTCCTTGTACAACCATGTTATTGACATTTGTTTGTTTTTTGTTTGTTTGAATAGTGTTTTTATGCCGCTTTAAACATTATTTCAGTCATATCACCGCGTCAGCTCACATATTCATGATTTCCTGGGTTTCACCAGTACTAGGCTAGGGCTCTGAAGTGTCTTGCCCAAGGTCACTCCTGTGAAAAAACCCAGTGGAGCCAGTGAGGCTCAAACCTGGGTCCTCCAGGTCACGAGTCCTACACTTTATTACCGAGCCACACGGGACCCCTTTATTGACATTGACAATTATTGGAAACAAGAGGGCCAAGATGGCCCTGGATCGCTCACCTGAATTCTTGAGAGGACCATAGCCAATTTTTTTAAAGTATCGAAATTTTGGAAACAAAATCATTATTTGCCAAGCAATTTAGAAAAGGTCACCTGTAAAAAATCATTTCAAAATCTGTCAGCACCCCTGCAATCATCACCACAGCCATGTTTTTGTCGAATCAGAATTCAGCATATAAAGTTTGTATAGAATTCAGAAAACAATCCATCATAAAGTACAGAAATGGTGAACAACAAGGCTGTTTACACCTTCTTTATCAGAGTTTGGACTGTTTAGTAAAGGGTTAAATTGTTGTCTGAAAATGCTTTGAATAAAGACAAGTCTAAATTCTGTTATAAGGTTCAAAGTCACATAAAATGTATAGTCAGAAATAATACAAGAAGGTGATTATTTCATGAAGAAAAAGTGTACCTGGTATCAAGAAGCCAGCCAGAGGATCAGACTGAGATGACTGCAGCATGCTCTCTAACTTTGACACCACCCCCTGTTGGTCTAAATAGGCTAGTCCATGTTCCACAGTGGCAAGGTCAGACAATAGTTCCAAACAGTTTAACTGCAGCAGTATGTCATCTTTGTGTAGCTCGTTTATAAACTGCTGTAATATGCCTGTCTCTGCACTTTTTTGTAAGCTTGGTAGAGATTTCTGACTGATTTTGACCACAGTCTGGAAGTTAAATACAAATAATTCAGATGTTTTGCATTTTAACCTTCAAAGCACTGTATGTTAACTTGTCATTTTTATGGAAATTGTAGAGCAAGATCAGAATGCACAGATTTGAGATCTATACAATCAAACTTATGTGTCATGAAGTAGCTAAAACAACCTGCTAACTGCAGCATTTTGGCTGTTTCCTGATTATTAACTCTTTACCAAACAACAAAATTTTAGACTGGTCCATATTGAAAGCGTTTGCATACGACAATTTAAACATGGCTCAAAAGATGAAATTTGAGTCTGAAAGAGTAGAAAATATTGTGGGAAAAGGAGAAAATGCTGGTTACCAGCATTTTCTCCTTTTCCCAAAATATTTTCAAAAGTCCCTTTACTTTAGGGTCGTTAAAAGTCGGTATTGTGTGGTACAGAGTTAACTGAATGCTCTAAAGGTAGAGAATAATAGCAACTACACAAATGGTCAAGCAAATTAGAAGCAAGGTTACTTTCTCAATCTAGAATAAGACTTGGGATGAAATTCAGAATGGTTGTTAAATACTAATCCTTGTGTCGGAGCGCTTAACTCTTCACCAAACGACAAACTTTTAGGCTCGTCCAAATTGAAGGCATCTGCAGACAACAGTATGTGACTAAAGAATTAACATTTGTTTTTGGATGGGAAAAGAACACACTAGATACCTATATTTTCTCCTTTTCTTAACACTTTACAAAACAACAAAATTTTTGACTAGTCCAAATTAAAAGCACTAGCAGACCACAAAATAAACGCAACTCAAAAATTGAAATTTGTTTCCAGCAGGGTAAAAAACATTGTGGGAAAAGGAGAAAATGCTGATTACCAGCATTTTCTCCTTTTCCCACAATGTTTTCAAAAGCCTTCTTTCTCAGGGTCGTAAAAACCAGGGATTGTTTGGTAAAGGGTTAAATTGATCTTCTTCTCTCGGGTCATTAAAACTTTGAGTTGTTTGGTGAAAGGGTAAATGAAAGTTTGGACTAGTCAAAATCAGATGCATTTGGAGACGACAACATGAAATGCGTATCAAGAGATAGGATTTCATTAAATTTTTTATATGGTAGAAAACATTGTGAGAAAATAAGCTACCTGTCTGACATAGAGTTAAGTGTTTACAGGTTGACAATTAATTGAAAATCTTTTTTTCACCCTTGAACTCTTTACAACATGGCAAAATATTAGTTTTGTACAAATTGAAAGTATTTGCAGACAACAATTCAAATATGGCTCAAGTTGAATAAAATAGAAAACATTATGGAAATGCATTTTTATCCAGACAAGTCAACAATTTGGGTGTCTGGTAGAGAGTTATTACAAAGTCATTACTAGTTACGGTAATTCAGAATCTTTCCAATTAAATGTGTACATATCTGCACCTACATCATAAACTCTCATTCTGATGACATCATTCAAGGTAAGAACATCTTGTAATGTCTCCAAACAGTCACCTTGATACAGAACATCAAGTCCCTCTTCAACATTTCCTGAGAAAAAAAAATGTTGGGAGTCTACCCTTAAGCCTTTACTGGATAACAAAATTTTGGACTTGTCCAAATTGAAAGCATTTACAGCCACCAAAATAAAGAATGCGCAAATGACAAAATTTGTTTCTGATAGTGTAGCAAACATTGTGAAAAGGAGAAAATGAAAGCAATCAGCATTTTCTCCTTTCCTCACAATTTTTTCAAAGCATTCCTTGTCAGGGTCATTAAAACTCTGGGTTGTCTGGTAAAGTGTTCATTCTAGAGGATGAGGGCTTTTGAAACAAGACCACTGTTTGTGGGGACCAACACTAGGCTGAAGGTTGCTATTTCAGTGAAAATTCTAAGTCATAAAAAAAAAAAAAAAACTATTTCAGGGCTATCTGCCATTCTTGTATAGGTTCCCCTCTCAATAGTTAACAACTAGTCAAAATTTGAAGTAAATATCTAGCATAATGACAGAGACATCAGAAAATGCTGAAGTTTTGCCACTGTGATGATGCAGAAGACGGCTGAGCTAAGACAATACCTTGATGTTTTCTTTGAGAACAGCCAAGCTGAAATGTTGAAGTCTTACCTTAAATCTTTATCAAATGACAAAATTTTAGACTAGTCCAAATCGACAGCATTTGCAGACCAATGTGACTCAAAAAAAAAAATTAAATTTGATACGGGAAGGGTAAAAACACTGTGGGAAAAGGAGGAATGCTGGTTACCAGCATTTTCTCTTTTTCCCAAATGTTTTCAATAACTTTTAATCTCTGGGTTGTTAAAAGTCGGGATCGCATGGTATAGGGCTAATCCTTTGCTACAGTTCTTGTGACACTGAAGATCAAAGATTTTTTGCCTTTTTCAACAATGTGTTCTCTTTTACCCAAACTTTTTGCTACCCTTTCAAAGACAAATCCCATTATTTGAGACACTGTTGACTACATGTAGTTGTTTACAAAATTAATGCTTGTCTAAAGTACTAGTCTAAAATTTTGTCATGTAGTTCGGAATTATCTCTTCACCAAACAACAAAATCTTGGACAAGTCCAAATTAAAAGCATTTGCATACCACAAATTGAATGTGGTTCAAATGATCGGATTTGTCTTTAAAAGGTTAGAAAACAATGTGGGAAAAGGAGAAAATGCTGGTTACCAGCATTTTCTCCGTTTCCCACAATGTTTTCAAAAGCTGTCTTTCTCAGAGTCTTTAAAACTTGGGATTGTGTGGTAAAGAGTTAAAGGGAAATATTTGGATAAAATAGAAGTCTGTGTACCATAGTTCTTCTTAAAAATGACCCCTTAGTTATTTGATGTGGGACGTAAAAATCATCAGTACATGCAAGGCTACCTCTGAGATTTCTTACCAGTTTACCTTCTAAGAGTTTTCCCTAATCCCCTGTTTCCTTGTATCTGGACCTACAAATCTTCTATAGAATGTCGTCAAAAACTAAATATTTGACCCCTTCATCCTTCTATTCATCTGAAGGGCAAGGGGCTGGGTGGGTCAAATGACCCAGTATAACACAGTCACCGGAAAAAACCCCCAACCGGTTAAGTTGAAACAAGAGGACCATGATGGTCCTAAATCACTCACCTGAAATGCAACTCAGCTGTCATTGTTATGGCCACTTGCCTCTTGTTTTTTGCTGGAATGTTTTAGTTTTGAAAAAGATTCATCCATATGACAATACCAACAATCAGAGCAGGTAAAAAAAATGATAGAGCCGAAATTATAGGCCCTATAGTGTAAACAATGGAATTGTCATCAAGATCCCCTATTTTGATGCTTTTAGCTTATCCCCATTTTGATCAGATTTGTCCTTAGGTCATTATGAACATCCAGGGAAACTTTGAGTATGACTGAGCCAGAATTGTGGTTGCTGAGTGTGTTCATGTTCACGTTCACAACCTTACAAACATTCTGGGCGATGGATCAAGATTATGCTGGAATTCCGATAGCTATATAATAAACAGTGGAATTTTGGCAACGCATATTCAAGGATACGTAAAAGCTAACCATGAGTATGTTATGCTCAGGTGAGCTGATAATGGGTTTTCAGACAGAATCACATGCCAAATGTAAGTTGTGGGCCATACAATATGGAACAGGAGGATTCCAAGAATACACTCTTTACATATTTGATCCCACATTGTGACTACAAAGGACTTTTTGTGATTCCAAGGAAGAAATTTGGTAAATGCTATTAGCAAACAAGAGCCGTCAAGTGGTTGTTGAGAAATCGCTTCCGACGGACAGACAGACAGACGAAGTGGCGACTATGTGCTCGTCCTTACGGAAGCATAACTATCCACCAGTCCATGCTGAATATGAAAGCTCTAGGGTTAATGTTCGGATGAAAGAAGATTCTAAAAGATCTTTTATTTGGATGTGGAAACTGGGAAAGCACTTATTTTTTTTTCCTAAGGTCACAATTCAATGTACTTTGGTAGAGTGCTACTGTTGCCAATTAAGTTGTAGGCTTTGTGTTTGGGTTGATTTTTTTTTTTCAGCAGTTGACATGGAAACCAGAGTTGTTCATGAATTCCAATTTGTCAAAGGGCAATACAGTTGATCTTGCTTAGCTAAGCAATGACGTTTATTAAGCCAACACTTTTATTAAGCGATAGGAATTCACCTCTTTCCTACAACCACTTGCAAGAAGACTCAACACCATAATGCTACATGCCAAATATGAAACCTCTAGCCCTCACGGTTCGGGACAAGAAGATTTTTAAAGATTTCCCTCTTTATCTCTATGTGAAATCCGGGACCAACAACATAGGGCTAATTTTCACACCAGGACCATAATTTTAAGTATTTTGGTAGAGGGCCACTAGATGATGCTACATGCCAAATATGAAAGCTCTAGCCCTTACTGTTTGGGATAAGAAGATTTTTAAAGATTTCCTTCTTTATCTCTATGTGAAATCCGAGACCCCACAACATAGGGCCAATTTTTAACACCAGGGCCATAATTTTAAGTATTTTGGTAGAGGGTCACTAGATGATGCTACATGCCATATATGAATGCTCTAGCCCTTACGGTTTGGGACAAGAAGATTTTTAAAGATTTCCTTATTTATCTCTATGTGAAATCTGAGACCCCACAACATAGGGCCAATTTCCACACTAGGGCCATAATTTGAAGTATTTTGGTAGAGGGCCACTAGATGATACTACATGCCATATATGAAAGCTCTAGCCCTTACGGTTTGGGACAAGAAGATTTTTAAAGATTTCCTTCTTTATCTCTAGGTGAAATCCGAGACCCTACAACATAGGGCCAATTTTTAACACCAGGGCCATAATTTGAAGTATTTTGGTAGAGGGTCACTAGATGATGCTACATGCCATATATGAAAGCTCTAGCCCTTACGGTTTGGGACAAGAAGATTTTTAAAGATTTCCTTCTTTATCTCTATGTGAAATACGAGAACCCACAACATAGGGCCAATTTCCACACTAGGGCCATAATTTGAAGTATTTTGGTAGAGGGCCACTAGATGATGCTACATGCCATATATGAAAGCTCTAGCCCTTATAGTTTGGGACAAGAAGATGTTTAAAGTTTTTTCTTTCGGTTACCATGGCAACCAGAGTTCTTCATGGAATTCAAATCTTTGAAGTATTCTGAAAGTGCATCACCTAGGGATCATTTCTGTGAAGTTTCATTGAAATCTGATTGGCGGTTTCAGAGGAGAAAATTTTTTAGTAATTGTTTGTGGATGGACAGACAGACGGACAACGGACATTGACCAATCACAATAGCTCACCCCGAGCACCATGTGCTCAGGTGAGCTAAAAAAAATGGGCAAGTCTAGAAAATCCCCTTCAAATACACACAATCAGGGCCTGTATTCACAATCCATATTTAATTCTTAACCCAATTCTCAAGAATTTTCTAAACTCAAAAGTTACACAAGTTATGATTGGTTAAAACAAATGATTTAGACGTGTTACTTTCTAAATGTATAATTAGAATGCAACCTAGAATTGTCAGTGAATAAGGACCCTGGACATTCCCATTTGTTGTCAGGTGTTATATATTTACACCATGGCACCACATTCCAGTTAACTCTTTACTACACGTCTAAATTTTAGACTAGCCCTAATTCAAAGCATTTGCAGACGACATTCTATATGTTGCTCAAATGAGAGAATTTGTCTTTGATAGCATAGAAAACATTCTGGAAGAAGGAGAAAATGCTGTTGTTGATGGATATGGACTATGGAAATTCCAACCTCTTTTCAAGTGCTTTGTATCTACACCACGGTACCACACTTCTGTTACCTCTTTACTACACGTCCAAATTCTATACTTGCCCCAATTCAAAGCATTTACAGTCGACATTTTAAATGTTGCTCAAATGATGGAATTAGCCTAGGACTGGGTAAAAAACATTCTGAGAAAAGGGGAAAAGCTGCTAACAGGCATTTTTTTCCTTTTCCTACAATGTTTTGAACAGGCTTCTTCCTAAGGTTTGTTAAAACTTGGGATTGTGTGGTAAAGAGTTAACTGCGGATTTGCATATGTATGTATGTAAGGGTCTGCTCTGCACACTGGGCTATGTCTCTATCAGGTAATAGTCTGACTGTCTGCACTAACTTACCAATGTATGTGAGGGTCTGCCAAGCAAACTGGGCTACGTCTCTATCAGGTAGTAGTCTGACTGTTTGCACTAACTTACTTACCTATGTATGTGGGGGTCTGCCCAGCACACTGGGCTATAATCTCTATTAGCTAGTAGTTTAACTGTTTACACTAACTTACTTACCTATGTATATGAGGGTCTGTGCTGCACACTGTATACATCTGTGCTGCTATCAGCTAGTAGTTTGACTGTTTGCACTAATTTACCTATGTGTGTAAGGAGGGTCTGCCCTGCACACTGAGCTACATCTGTGCCACTATCTGCTAGTAGTTTGCCTATTTGAGAGTTAACTGCGGATTTGCATATGTATGTATGTTGGGGTCTGCTCTGCACACTGGGCTACGTCTCTGTCAGGTAATAGTCTGTCTGCACTAACTTACCAATGTATGTGAGGGTCTGCCCAGCAAACTGGGCTACGTCTCTATCAGGTAGTAGTCTGACTGTTTGCACTAACTTACCTATGTATGTGAGGGTCTGCCAAGCAAACTGGGCTATAATCTCTATCAGGTAATAGTCTGACTGTTTGGAGTAATTTATCTATGTTTGTGAGGGTCTGCCAAGCAAACTGGGCTATGTCTCTATCAGGTAGTAGTCTGTTTGCACTAACTTACCTATGTATGTAAAGGTCTGCCCAGCACACTGGGCTATAATCTCTATCAGCTATTAGTTTAACTGTTTGCACTAACTTACTTACCTATGTATGTGAGGGTCTGCCCTGCACACTGTGCTACATCTGTGCTGCTATCAGCTAGTAGTTTGACTGTTTGCACTAACTTACTTACCTATGTATGTGAGGGTCTGCCCTGCACACTGTGCTACATCTGTGCCACTATCAGCCAGTAGTTTGACTGTTTGCACTAACAGACTATCACACTGTGCAAGCTCAATGGGTGACTCTTCTGCCAATCTTTTCACCTGAAAGGATTTCAATTCAATTCTCTACCAAATGAAAAAAATTTAGACTTGTTCAAACTGAAACCATTTGCAGACAACATATTAAATGTGGTAAAACTAGAGGCGCTTGAGCGCCTGTATCGCTCCACAGGCCTGATATTTCTATAATGGCGAAAGGAAGTTTTTAACAATTATCATTCAATCCTGCATTTTAGCTCACTGAAGAAACAATTTGGTAGACAACCACCATAGGAACTTACCTGCAAAACAACAATGAAATCCAATGAATAGTTTTAGAGAAGAAATTTTTCAAAGATTTTACTTTATACCATAAAAGGAAAATGAGTCTCCCATAAAAGCCATGTTTTTTGACAGATCTTTTTTTTTTTAAGGAATTCTGTAAACCTGTATCTAAGGAACATTCCTGCAAAATAATAATGCTATCCAAATAGCGGTTTGGGAGGAGAAGATTTATAAAGGTTTTTTACTTTGGTTGCCATGGCAACCAGAATTCTTCATGGAACACAATTATTTGAAGGAATTTGAAAGAGGACCACCAAAGGAACATTCCTGTGAAATTTGGTAAAAATCCAGTCAATAGTTTCTGAGGAGCAGTTTTTTAAAGAAAAAGTTTACGGACGCACGCACGGACGGACGGACGGACGGACGCACGACGGACACAACGCCATGACAATAGCTCGCTGGCCTTTGGCCAGTGGAGCTAAAAATGAAAAATTGTCTTTGGAAGAGTACAAAACAATGTGGGGAAAATGAAAAAATACCAGTTATGAGGATCTTCTCCTTTTCCTGTATTGTTTTCAAAAGCCCTCTTCAAAGGTAATCAAAACTCAAGATTGTGTAGTACAGGGCTTACCCTAAAAGTGCATTTCACTACTATGTTACATTTGCTGCCAGTGTAGATGACAATCAGCCTGCACAAAACAATAAATTTGATCTTTGATCTATACTGTTAGCCTTGTTAAGACATTCTTGGCAATAGTAATACTGAAACTACCTTTAACCCTCATCTAACTAAATAAGTTAAATGAAACTTTCAATCCACTAGTAACAACCCAAATAGTGTTATTTCAAATTTATTTTTGGAGAAAAATATCTCCTTATGGGACAGTGTTAATCCAAGATCAGACTGCACGTTCTGTGCAGTCTGATCTTCATCTTCACTGTCAGTCAGACTCGCTTAGTAGCTTGTAACCAACATTTTCTCCTTTATACACAATATTTTCTACCTTATCAGAAGACTTCACTTTATTTATACCAATTTCGAATCTGTAGACACCTTCAATTTTAAAGACTCTAGATTTTTTTGTTTTGAAAAGGGTTAATGAAGCCTTAAACATGGGAAATACCAAGTGCAAATTTTTGTGTTTTGGCTAACCTCAGTAGCTTAGTGGTGACAGTTCACCATTTGAAACCTGGATGTCTTGGTTCAATCCTTAACTCTTTACCAAACAATCCCTGGGTTTTATGACCCTGAGATAGAAGCCTTTTGAAAACATTGTGGGAAAAGGAGAAAATGCCGGTAACCAGCATTTTCTCCTTTTCTCACAATGTTTTCTACCCCGCTGGAAACAAATTTCAATTTTTGAGTTGGGTTTATTTTGTCATCTGCAAGTGCTTTCAATTTGGACCAGTCTAAAATTTTGTCATTTGGTAAAGAGTTAATCAAGGCGCTGATTTTTCAATGAAGGTGTCCTAGGGCAAGACACTCCTAACCTAGTACTGGTGAAACCCAAGGTACACATGAATCAGGGATGGTCTTGCCATAACATGAACAAAATAATGTTGAAGGTGACATAAACCACTATTCATGATTCAATAAATAAATAAACCGCTTTTTCTGGCCTGACCATGTATAAATTTGCCATATGTAGACAAGAATATACGCTTATGTACATGGCATTACGATGTGCAAAGTATTATCAAAATTTCACTGCAGCACGATATATCAATTTCTATTTTATTATCAACATTATTTCAATCATATCATGGTGACATTTCACATATTCATAGGTTGATTAATTGAATGGTGTTTCACTTTAACTCTTTACCGAACGACACAATTACTTATCCCAAATCGAAGCTGTTGCAGACAATAAATTCAATGTTGCTAAATTGATGAAATTCATCTCTGAAATGGTAGAAAACAGTGTGGTAAAAGGGGAAAATGCTGGTTACCAGCATTTTCTCTTTTTCCAACAATGTTTTCTAAAGGCTTCTTCCTAAAGGGTCATTAAATTATGGGATTGTGTGGGTTATGGTACCTCTCTACCAATTCAGTTTGTGTTTTACTCTTTACCAAATGCAAAAAAAAAATAGACTTGTCCAAATCAAAACCATTTGAAAAATTAAATGTGACAAAAGCAATATGATTTGGTTTTGAAAGGTTAGGAAACACTGTGGAAAAAGAAAAAATGCTGGTTACCAGCATTTTCTTCTTTTCCTACAGTTTTTTCGAAAGGCCCCTCCTCAGGTTCATTAAGCCTCAGGATTGTTTATCAAAGGGTTAAAAAAATATTACAGCTTGCCTGGTTTAAACAGAGTCTCTTCACAGCTATTTCCTTACTGGTTAGGCCTGTTAACAAATCATTCTGAAAGTGGGTCAGAATCACTGCTGCTGGCAGAGGTGTTAACAACTTCTGTATCACATCACATGCTAATTCAAGCTGCTCCCTGCAACGTAATATGGACATACATGTATAACATTTTTAGTTTCAAGTCAAGCTCTGCACCTCAGTAATTGTTGGTAATGCAATTTGGTGGTTTTTATGGAACAAAATTATTTCCGACATAATTCATAGGCAAGGAACCAGAAGGGGGCAGAAGGGGCTGTGCCATAACTAATTTAGGAGGGGAGGCTAAATTAGTCCTAACCTAATAGTTAGGGTCCCCTGGTACAGTATTAGTCATACGGTCAGGTGGCAAGGGACTTTGAAACTTGTTCATGGCTGTGGCGATTCATGTCCCATTTTTATTATCTGTGAAATCACCTATCACCACCACTCAAATCGGAATGATCCCAAAAATTAGAAAAATTACCTTTTTATTTACAAGAAACATGCTTATCACCCAAAATCACTAATAAGGCATATTTCTGGCATAAGAAATTCCGAAAAATTCAACCTCAATTTTCATAAGTAATCTTCTTTTGATCTTGAAGAACAAGGCTTAAGGGATTTTCAGCTGAAATTTCACCCAAGAAATCTGCACCGTTTTTGAAATATGATATGTTAACGACGTTTCGTCGGGTTGTCAGTGGGCAACATTTTTGCGCATGTCTCTTCGCTTCTGTTTTCTAGCGTGCAACTTTGTCTGATTGTAATACTATTATTGGACTACTGATTTTTGCTGCAAGACGTGGAGAAAGTAGTGGTAGATACATTTCTTTTTAAAGATCAGTTTATGAAGGTGTAAATCATTCCTAAACAGCGAAAACGGAACATGTACATTTGTCGGACATTACTTATCCGGATAGTAAGTTTAGTGTGGTAAAAAGAGAAAATTACAAGTATTTTCTCCTTTTCAACGTTTTCTAACCCTCTTTCCTGGGTATTGATAGAAATCAGGATTGTTTGATTCATTTTGCTTTAAGGTTCGTAAGTAATCTATGCCTTTGAGTAATTCTGGACAGTTCTACTTGTACTGTTCTTCCATTCTCCCATCTATTAAAATATACCACATGTATTTGGTATTAACCCTTTCCTAAATGAATTAAATTGGAACTTCAAAATTGAAAGAAGCTACAGACAACAAATTAAACAAGCTTTAAATGAGATTAAAAGAACCGTTTGTGCAGAAAAGGTTGTGGGGAAAGGAACAATTGCTTGTAATGAACAATTACCCCTTTTACCAAAATGTTTTCCAAAGCCGTCCCATACCAATGTTAAATCGAGACTATATCAAGGAAAGGGGTTGACAGAGTACAATCTTTATTGAGAAAAAAACATGATTTAGTGCTAGAAATAATACATCTTACTAAGTAATTTGAAATCTTGGGCTTTTTGTGTCACTTTCTTTGTTCCAAGGGAGGTAATTGAGTTAGAATATTGGGAAAAGTAGCCAAGCAACCTATCTTTTTTTTTGCATTTTTTGATAAAGGATTTAATCATTTATATTTCTGAGAAAAATGAGAAAAATCTTTGTGCTAGATTTTTTTGAGGGTCAAATAATGTCCTGATTTTCTGTGATAAAATAAGCAATTTTGTGGGCTAAGGGTTTTATTGAACATAGATAGCGTATCATTAATTTGAAATATCTGTTAATTTCTCATCAAAGTCAGAGGATCCATTGAATTTAAAACACAGAAAACATGATTTGACTGAAATTACAGATTTTAATCACAAAATTCTGACGTATGCTGCAATAATTGGGTTTTTGTGTAATTTGAAAAAAGGGTTATGTTCTTCGTGGGCTCAGGACTTTTTGGTTCATCAGGCAACGTCTGATTATCTCTTCGCATATTGAAAGAACATACTTTGAAGTGTTTCTGTGTCAAATTTCACGAAATTCTCTGCGCTAGAAATAACTCACTGAAACGCCTTTAAAGATATACCTCTGACACTCCAAAATTGTTATGCAAATACACAGGTAACTGAATGACACCCGTAATAAATGTGCTTATTTTATAATGATGCAATTGGATAAGAGTCTCAATACTTTTCCTACAATTGTTTATGTTTCAGCCAAATATCCACTATGAAAACTTTGCATGTCAGCATTGAAATGTCTTAGATCATCGAGCAAACAGTGTCGTTTTTAAAAACGACAAAACATAGTACGGTATCATAATATCATCTATTGGTTAATAATTGAAGCATTCTCTTCCGGCGACAAGATACTACAGATATCACAGTTCCTTGCATGCTTGGAACATGTTTATCATTTGATGAACAAATGAATGATTTACCTGACTAGAGACCAGTGCAAAATGTAACGAATGTATTAGTAAAATTCATAATTGCAATTATTTGTCAAAACTAGAGTACTGCATTGTATAGAAGTAAGATTTACCAGTCAGTGATTACATTTGCTTAGTTCAATGAGTATTTTATCATTTTATAGACCAATAATAAATAGTCACTAAAACTGTCACTTTTCTGCAGATGTCCGAAAATAGATTTTCCAAGTATATAGATTTGGCTTGCTTACCGACTGCAAGAGCAGAATCATCTTTCTTGCTGGTCACTCTGACTACCTTACCTTTTCATAGAATATAGTCTTTAACTGTGACTAAGGTTGAAATTATAATTCATACAAAATTATGATATAGTAACTGTTAAACACAAGAAACACAACAGAACATCAGAATACTTTATATATCATGAGAAGAACAAAGTCAAACAATGTACCGGTAACGTATGTATCAGATTAACCCAGTCATATTTGCTGTCCATGTCACTTACCAATTACGTAACTCGAAAATTTTATTTTTCAGTTTCACCTGGCTTAGCATTAACAGCCTTTTGGACTTTTCTATTGGTTGGAGATCTTTCACACACAAGATTTAATTGGTACTTGGGTTAATGCAATGATCAGGGTGTGGCCATGTAACCTCCCCGATTCCATTCAGTTTTACCTTTAATTATCAGATCATAAGAGGGGGATTGGGATTTAAACAGGATATATGTTTCCTTACTCGCTTTTCTATCAATCTACACTACCTACATGCATCAAAAGAAAACGTTTTCACTAACAGTCTGGCTGATCCTTGACGTGGAACATATGCTTCCATAGGGATAGGGCAACACATACACATGTAGTATGTCAACCTCAAAAGAATAATGTCAAAGTGAAACAAAGCCGATAATCATGCAGTAAAGAGAGTGACTATAAAAATATGATCATCAAATTTTAATAAAGGAACAATGAGGCTAACATAGCAATGAAATACCAGGGTAGGTAATTTCAAGAGCATGATCCCGTCTTGGGAGACCTGACACCAATGTAGGAGGCCCTCGGAGAAGACTCACTCCAGAACCATACTCTCCCTTGAGGAAACTCTGCTTTGCATCTTGTTGGAGCTCCAGAGTTGGACTTCCCGGGCAGAATTTCTCTCCCTAGAGTGAAGCTAAGTCTCACTCCAGAGCAAGACTTCCAGGAGAAGTACCTGTACAACATAGGTATGTCTTTCAGGGCAAGCTTCACTCCCTGGCTCTTCCAGGAGAAAGTCCCATTCAGGGGGATGTCTGAATTTACAACACAGAACTAAACATGGTGATGTCACTGTCTTGCCATTTCTTTTATTAAAAGAGAAGCAGCTCTTTATTTTGTTCTTTCTAGTACTTCTGTATTTCTCTTTTTGACAAAAGATAATTTGTGTAACAATGTAGGTACTGACACCCTAGTGCTATCAGTAACATATGTCAGTAATTATGAGCTACCATAAAAACGGTAATAAACTCCTGAGCTCAGATTGCTGTATTTTCCTTTCAAGTATGTTTACCTGTGAAATACTTCAAACACAAACAAAAGTAATTAGCAACATAGTCTGTTTTAGCTTAGATGCCACATAAGTAGCTCTCATTTCTTGGAAGAAAAATTTAACTAAGTAAAAAACATTCATTTTTCTTCAAGAATACATAGCATGCCAACCTGCATAAGCTTACAAGATGAAATACACATCTTGTCAATGACGAAATAATTGCCTGTAATAAAATTTCAATTTAGTCTGTCCTGTATGTATTGGTAATGTATGTATGATTTGTTACTTTATTCAGTATCTTTTATTTGTGTGTTGACAACAATTTGTCTTTTTACAGTTTGGCTCAAAGGTTGGATATCCATGATTTATTAAAGTTGTATTTCAAAGCCACTGATAGAATTTTGTTTAAAATTATTACTGGGTATCATAATGTATTGCTATGTTTTATGCTAACTGAAAATAGCATTTGCTGAAAAAATTATATCATTCCACCCCAAAAAAATACTTTTTCCAAAATTTTGAAACCTGTTCGCTTTTCTGAAACATCTCTCATTTACACTGGCTACCAAATGTACCTCCATAAGATTTAGTTTTGAAGGATCGTCACATATGTACTCGTATCATAACCCCTTACGTCAACATTTGGATTGATTATAAAATTTTAATCAATGGGTCAATTTATACCGATTCCAACCTTCTTAATAATAAGAAAAAAAATTTCAAAACTATGATGGTAAAAAATTGATGGTAAAAAAATGATGGTAGTATTTTGTGTATGTGGTGCAGTACATAAAGATAAAATCAAAGCGTGACAGAAACATACGTATCATTTTTGCATCTTTCACGCGTTGTTAAAAAGTATCTGTGCAGATACTGAACAAAACATGGAGTGACAGAATTAATCCAATTCAGGAACTTCACTCTGGAAACATTTTCTGTCTTCCTCCACTATGTTTTCTTGAAACAGTGTGCAACATTTATACAGGCGAAAGACCATTCTGAAGGTGCAGTCTGAAGACCGTGTATGGGTTACAAGTATTTAATCATATCTCAATCCTCAAGAACAACTTTTCGGCCATTTTGAATTTCTCCATATGGACAAAAAGTTGGACTGTATCAGTACTTCAACTTCCTTGACAACCAGAAGGTTGGTTTATTACAAGAAGAATTCAACACAGTCGGACTAAATCCACAAATTTAATTAATTTTAGTTAAAAATTTCTTAAAATGTAATCAATCTACAACATTTCCCTTTGTTCATGTATCAAAAAAAAAAAAATACTGGGAAAAAAATATCAATATTGTTAGTTTTAATGACGTATGAACTACACAGTGCGACATTCTTGCTTTGACGTCATTTTCTTATGTCGGCCTTGATCCTGTTAGTCCTTTCGCAGTTCGCCTTATTTCGTGTTTGCTTTGGTTTCTTCAACACCCTCGCAGGTCTAGGTCTTGTGTTTTTTAACACTTTGTTCTCAAGGCTAATTAAAAAATTACCACTCCAATTGTTTTTTAATGAAGAAAAAGAATAATGTAAATATTGATGATTTTGAGAGAGCTGACAAGAGGAATACAGATAGATAGTTGGGTACTACATATATACATGCAGAGGATTGGATAAAGATATTAAAGGAGATTTCAGACAACAGTATGGAACGCCGTAGCTATCACAAGTTAACACAATTTGAGTTGTTTTGTTGGTATGAAATTTCATTTTGTCGGACAGATATCTTAATATGTCTACTTGGCATGTGATTTGCTCAATACATAACGTTATCGGGTTGAAAATCAATGTTGAGTTGTAATACCGTTGTATTATTATGTCTACATATGTTGTTGTTATGTAAAGGAGACATGATGACTTGTTGATTCTTTCTGTTGTTTGGTCAGAAAAGAATGGTGACTTGTCATACAGCTGAACCATTATGTTTACACATTATGTTATTGCGTACATTAGCAATGCTGACCGGTAGGTTCTTTGTGTTGGATGGTTAGAAAACAATGTTGGTTTGTCAAATGGTTTTATTACTATATCTACAATGCATTTTATTGTGTTCATTGGACATGTTGCCTGGTTGACTCTCTGTGTTGTTGGTTTAAAAAACAAAGTTAAGTTGTCAAATGGTCATGTCACCAAATCTACTCGACATGTTACTGTGTTCGTTGGAAAGGTTGTATGGTCAACTGTTTATGTTGTTGTATTGAAATACAAGTTATCATGTCTGCATGCTACGTTACTGTTTACATTGGACATGTTGGTTGGTCGATTCTTATTGTTGTTGGGGTTAAAAACAGAGTAAGCTTGTTAAACAGCTGTATTATTATGTCTACAAGCCGTATTATTGCTTTGTTACACCATGTTGACTGGTTGACTCTTTGTGTTGTTTGGTTGAAAAATAAAGCTATTATGTCTACGTACTACGTTATTGTGTTCACTGGACACGTTGACTGGTCATTAGTTGTGTTTTTGTGTTACAAAACTAAGCTAGTATGCCTACATGCTACATTATTATGATTATATCCTATTAACACGATGACATGTCTTGTAGACATAAAAATACAAATATTTCACAACCTAGCATTGCTTTAAACAAATCAATACAGAAAATCCACCAGTCAACTTGTCCAGTGAACACAATAACACAGCATGTAGACGTAATAATACATCTGTTTGACAACTTAACTTTGTTGTTTAACCACACGACACTAACAATCGACCAGTCAACATGTCAAATGAACACAATAAAACGCCATGTTAACATAGCAATATAACCATTTGACAACCCAACATTGTTTTTTAAGCCAACAACATAAGGACTAGACCAGTCAGCATGGCTAATGAACACAATAACATGGCGTATAGACATAGTAATTTAAATATCTGACATGCTTTGTATTTTAACCAAACAACACAAAGAATCCACCAGTTAGCATGTCTCATAAACACAGTAACGTAGCATGCAGACATAACAACTCAATTTTTTAACACAACAACACAAATAGTCGACCAGTGAGTATGTCAAATAAACACAATAAGGCAGCATGCAGACATACATGTAACAACTTTGATTTTTAACCCAACAACACAAGAACTCGACCATTCAAGATGTCAAATAAAGATAATAAATTGGCGTGTAGACATCACAATACAACTGTCTGGTGAACCAACATTGTTCATAGACCAACCAACACAAAGAATCAATCAGTTAGCATGTCTTTTAAACACAATAAGATGACATGTAGATATAATCATCTAATTGTTGACAACTTAACTTTGTTTTTTAACCTAACAACACAAAGGGACGACCCGTCAACATGCTCTGTCAACACAGTAATACAGCATTTCAACAACCCAACATTATCTTTTAACCCAACAGCACAAATAATCTACCAGTCAACATGTTCTATAAACACAACAACATGGTGTATAGACATACTGACACAACTGGTTGATAAGCTAACCGTGTTTTTTTTAACCCAACGACCTGAATAGTCGGCCAGTCAACGTAGTGTATGCACAAACTGAAGTAGCATGCAGACATAATACCTTTGTTTTTTAACCCAACAAAACAAATAGTTGAACAGTCAAAATGGCCTATGAACAGATCGACATTGCATATAAACGCAATAATATAACTCTTGGACACGTTAACTTTGTTCTTTAGCCCGACACCACAAAGAATCGACCAGTCAATATATCCCATAAACACAATAAAGTAGCATTCAGACATAACAATACAACAACTTCACAAGTCAACATTATCGTTTAAGAGAACAACACAAAAGATCGACCATTTAACTCATCTTATTAATACAGTAACATTTTAAAAGACACATTTTTACAAAACTGAAAGAAGTCAAAAGAGTTCATTAACCTCTACATGACGAAAATTGACAGATTAAAGTACCGGACTAACGCAACAACACGTCTGATTGACGTAATAAAAACTTTCGTGTGTTGGACACAGTAACACAGCGCATAGACCTAACAGTAATACCATTTGACAAGTCAACTTTGTCTTTCAACATAACAACGCAAAGAATCAAGCAGGTCTCTTATTCCATTAACATGATAAGATAGTGTTAAAATATAGTAAGTTGAGAGTTCGTCAACTGAACATTTATTTATAACATAACAAATTCATGTATTGAGAAAACACTATTTTAGCTGACGAAATAATGCATTCTGTGACATAATAAAGTTTGTTTAAATACGAAAACTCGAAATGTATTAACATATGACAGCTACGGCGTTCCATACTACAGAGATAGGAATTGTTTTGGGTTGGTTAGGTCGTTTATTGGGTTAATGAATGGATGGATGGATGTATGATTTTAATATGGGAGAAGAAGATTAATTGTATAGTATTTAACGCTGTTTTAAACATTATTTCAGTGATAGTGGGGCAGTCAGTACACCTATCCATGCTTTCCCAGAGTTTCTTTAACCAGTACTCCTCACAATATTCTATCCAAGCCACTGGCTTCAAAACAATGGTTAGCAGTGAGAGAGGAATGAATCCTGTCGCAGTGGATATCATCAATCCTTGGGAAGAAATTTGCTGCACCCATTCTCAAGTCCTGTACACTACCAACTGAGCTACCGAGAGAATAATGGATAGACAGATGGGTATAAAGATATATAGATGTATAAGAAGGTATTTAAAAAAAAACTATTAGTATCAATATATGCAGCTTACTAGATTTAAGAAATAATCCAAGTTGTCAAGATTATGTTGATCTAAACCTAAGTACTCCAAGTTTATCATATTAACTGAAGTAATTTAGAGGCAGACAAGCAAAATCATTATACACTCTTACAACTGGTGAGTAGAGCTAGAGAAACACTAGAGCTATCACTAAACGTGATCATATCCCCCACCAGCTCCTTGTCACAAAACAGCTCTTTGTCACAGTATGCAGAATGGTTTAGTACAAAAGTAAGAGTTGAAAAAAAAAATGAAACTTTCAACAAAGCGTTTGCACTCATTAAAGGGTTAGGTTAATTTGTCACCATTAAAACACAGAGACCCAAGGTATATAATAAATCTTTAGCAATATACATAGGCAGTAATTTGAACAATTGGAGTGATATAGAGGTAACATTACCATTAATATTTACAGAACAAGTTTTTCCATGGAATTGCAGCTGTAATCAAACTATGGTCACTGTAGTAAATCAGGATGTGAGTGTTGTTATTCACACAAATTAAACACGGAATTCACACTGTGAAAGACATTATTAAATAGTTTTGTACATTAAAAATTGTAGGAGTATTACACTGGACAAACTGAGAAAAATTTGAAAAGCGATATAATTTAGCGAAAATTGCAAAGTTCAAGGGGAGATAATTCTGTAAACACATCGCAGTAGAGTCATGAAAATTGCACATGCACAACTTCATATATATAGGAACATTGTGTGTAAATTTGAGTTCAGTACCTGAAAAACTGTAGGAGTATTTCAGCAAACAAATTTGTGTCTATGGACAGATGGACAGACGGACAGATTATATTAAAAACAGAATTCACAGTAAGAAACACATCATTTATTAGTTTTGTACATTAAAAATTGAAGGAGTATTACACTGGACAAATTCTGAATTAAAGCGATACAATTTAGTGAAAATTGCAGGGTTCAAGGGGAGATAATTCTGCAACGCATAGCAGCAGCGTCATGAAAATTGCACATGCACAACTTCATATATATAGGAACACTGTGTATAAATTTGAGTTCAGTACCTGTAAAACTGTATGAGTATTTTGCCGGACAAATCTGCGTCTACGGACAGACGGACGGACGGACAGACAGCCATGGTGATTTCAGTATACCCCCCCCACTTCGTTGTAGGGGGGTATAACAATATATACATATACACACATATTCTTGCATTATCAAAGGTGTGAAGTGGGCTGATGCTGAATATACATCCTGGACCTCACCGGAAGGAACAGTGTACATAGCCTATATGTAGGTCCCCACTCTCTGAGCTGCTCAGGGTGACCAGCCCCCTTATCTCAGTTGGTAGAGCGTAGGAATCATGAAGGTGATGTTTCGGGTCACTTGAGCATGTGGGTTCGATTCCCACAGCTGGCCATCTAAAATTACTAGATATAATATTCTTTCGGATAAGAAGTTCAACTGAGGTCCCGTGTGACGGTGCTATACACCGAGCACTTTACTAAAGAGCCAGGCATAACTTAGGATGGGTTCATCCTGTATCTACACTATCCCCCATACCAATACTAACAGACTTCAGGGGGCGTCGCCCACATGGGCAACCTTTGGCGACGATAAATAAACGCAAATTCAATCAATCATCTGGTCTGGGGTGAGAAGATGACGATACTGTTTGGCTGTACCAGGTGAGCATGTAAGCATGCTCTTTTTTTTTAATTTTTTTTTTTTCCATGGAACCGATTGTGCTGGTATTTGACCTGCCATTGATCTGGTTTTGACCCTTATAATCCTTAGGAACTGCATGCCTGCCTGACTTTATTTTCAGACACACTAACTTTAGGAGGAACTTCTCCTTTTCCAAACATGGTTTACATTAACATCTAATCTTGGAAAATATAGAATGATCTATGATTCGAATCTTTGCTTTTCACTGATTTGCAAAGCAGGAAAAAGAGTCAATTTCTTGCAATTTTACTATTCATTTTTTCTCTTCATATTGAATTACGAAAGAGTTTTGACAATACTCATATTCAAATTCCTGAAAATTACGCCATGTACATTATGCTAACGGTATTTCTTGTAGATCTATGTACAATGTTTGGAGGTAGATGTACAGATGTTCCTTTTTTTGCGGTTAGATTTCTACACCCCAACGTAGCGAAATGAAAATAATCAGAAATAATATATTTCTTAATGTAGATCTACACAAAGCCATAATAAATAGAGGATATTTGTATGTTTGTTTGGTGTTAACGCCACTTTCACCATTACCTCAGTTTTTTTTTTTTTTTGTGGCAGGCAGTGCACCTATCCTGGCTTTCCTGGAGTGCGTTTAATCAGGATTATAGAAACTTTTTTCCAGGCCACCGGCTGCTTTCCCACCTTACATTTACCCAAATAATGATTAGCAGTGACAGGTGGATGAATTCTGTTGAAATGATTATCATCATTCCTCGAAAAAAAATTAGTCCAGCTGGGATTCTAATTAGCGACCCTTGATAATTTGGGGCAAAATTTCTTCACAACCCATTAATACACAATCCCAAGTTCAAATGACCCTGACGGAGCAGGATTCTGAGATCATTGTGGCAAAAAAGGATAAAATACTGATAAAATGCAACCCTGTAGAGGACTTTAGTTTTATTAACTTGCACTTTCGAATGCGTTGTCTGCAGATATCTGCTGCCATCAAAAATTTGCTGGGCAGTGTCAAATAGACAGCATATCTGCACCGATCAGTTATCGTACCGATTACGTTTGAATATCTGAGAAAAAAGTCTCTTCGCCCGTTTCTAGGCTTTGCCTTTTTTCATATTAACTCAAATTTGCGCCTTACTAATGATTTTGGGTGTTATATTCAAGCACAGGCCTTTGAAGCTCTGTTGGTCTATCATGGAACACAAAAATTTTCCCAGGTCGATCATCAAACACTTATAGCACATTGGAGCATCGCCTGTTTATCAAGGAATATACTCAAATTTTCATTAACACCGTTTCTATAAATAGCACATTGGGGATTCCCTCTGTATCGAATACAGTAAGACAAGGTGTGCAACGAAATAAAAAATCAAAGTGCTGTCAGCACTGTTACATGTAAATCCGTCGACACTGAATAACTGCAATGGTTTGAAATCACAAATCAAATGGCAGTTGTCTGAACTATGTATGAGATAGATATCATATACCTTGTAACAGAGCCACTTAGGAACCCCCTTTTTTACCTGTCCTTTACAAATTAGTAATTTAATGGAATGCTACAGATATATGTTTGCCGGTTAACAGCAATAGAACGTTTAATATATGTGACAAGTCTGATCAGTAGTACCCATCATCAAGCTTTAGATATCAATCATCCTAAATAACAGTACCTATCAACCTTTTAAATAAGTTAAACAATATACAAAAATTCTTTTCTGTAACTTTTGCAACTTTTACAACAGTTGTACGGTAATACATTGTCAGATATTATCAGTAATATCCATACTTTAAAATGGTATGAATAAGTCATATAAAATATGCCTGTATCATAACACAAATTGTTTACTTTTTGCTGCAAGTAGGCCTTTAACTTTTTCTATTTTTAAGAAGCAATCGTGTTTATCTGGACAAACTGTCCTACCTATTTTTTTTGACTGGCTTAATTGATCTGGGCAAGATCGTTCTATCCAAAACATTGGCAGGCCAATTTCTTCCACATTTGTTTCAAAGAATGTAATATCTTCCCAACCCTCACCCCTTTTCCAAATGATGTAATTTTAGACTTGTCCAAATTGAAAGCATTTGCACATATGAATCAAATGTAGACCAAATGTAGACCAATTGATGATCTGAATCATTGAAAGAAAAAAAAAACTCATGGAAAAAGGAGAAAACGATGGTTATCTGCATCTTTTTTTTTCTACAATGTTCTTAACAGCCATCTTCCTCTTGGTCATCAAAAACGGGATAGTTTTGTTAAGAGTTAAAGCACCCAGTTATGGCCTTTTTCAGTCAGAAAAAAAAACAATATCCAAACATTGTAATTTCATGGTCATTTTTTTTTTATATATCCTACATAGACAATTAAGATCTTAGATATAATTATAAGTACGTTTATTGATCTGCACTGCATTCAAAGGACAGTCTGATCTTGACCTTTCATTGTCTTCAAAAGCGACTTTACTAGTCCTTAGACAACACAGGTAATTGTATTTAAGTCACTCTAATGAGCAAGAGCAGCACTACGTTGAACCTTGGGCTCTTAATCTGACAAACATCTAACTGAGTTTTACACTTAAAGCACTGAACTAATGAAATAGATATGTGAAACTTGGAAAAGCAGCCTAACTATTACAGGACCACTGCTGTTTCGAATAGAATATCTCAGAAAACTGGCCTAACAAACCCAAGATCTGATTGCATGTTCTATGCTGTCTGGTCTGAATCTGGGCTCTCCGAAAAAGCCTTTTTACCTGGTCAGTTGATTCAGACATGGAGAATATGAAGTTAAGTGAGCTTATTTGTTTTGCACTTTCATTTTTATTCCGCTATGAAAATGTTCTCTTCAACTCTACCCATGAAATTACAAAAATGTTGAAATTCTTTCAAATGATGAAAAAACGCTGTGAGAAAAACGAGAACATGCTGAATACATGCAGTTTTTCTCACTACATTTTAAAGCCCTACAGGATTGTTTAGTCAACATTTGACTGACTGATTTCAGTCTTTAGATTATCATCAAGAAGAAACATGGATGGAAGGAGAGGAAGAGGGGCTGTGAAAACGATTTAATCCTTAATCTGCTAAATGAATGAAATTAAATTTTCAAGCAACAGTAAAACCCAAAGTTTTAACTATTTTGCAGGTATTTTTTTGGGGAAAAAAAATATCTCCTCATCGGACAGTGTAGATCCAAAATCAGACTGCATGTAGTGTGCAGTCTGATCTTGATCTACACTGTCTGCAAAAGGTCATAAAGTCGCGCTTAGCAGCCTAAGGGTTAATACATCCTAAGCTGAAGGATGCCTAATCAGATCTATGCTGGCCAGTATTGTGAATGGACAGTCTGATTACTAAGGTTGCAAGCGTGAGATAACCAGTTCATTCTGAAAATGTTTACGTAATGACCTCTCCGCTAGGGTCATATCCCTTACACAACTCTACATCCTTTGTCCCTCACAGCTTCACCTCGCTAACAATAAACGACCAACAGCCGAATACTATTTTAAACTTACAGCTGTTTCCAGTTGCATATACACCAGTTTGCTCTAAGACAAAACAATCTAAATGTTCAAATTATCTTAAGGCAATGTTTCCGTAGAACTCTGTTCCATTGCAATTTTTATCCCTGCTCAAGGCAAAATGACCTATCATCTTACCAACACCTGCTATATATATGAACAGCACTCGTCAAAACTTGGCTGATCCCGTAACAATTTATAACCTGATCAACAGATCACTTGAAGTTTGCCGAAAATTATGGACAGCAGACGACTAAGAGATGTGCTTACATAATCTGATACTCCTTGATAGACTTCAGTTTCGCAACACCTGACTGAGCACCAGAAAAATATGTAGCGGAGGCAAGAAGCTAACTGATAAGCCTCCATTTCAATATGAATTACACACTGGTCAGTGATGGTCAGTCTGTAGATTTACCTCATTCCAAAAGTAAATATGGTGAATAGCTGTTGTGTAATGGGTTGTAGTAACAGACAAAGAAAAAGAAATTTCATAACACAGAATTCCAAAATCCCCTCTTTGGAAAAGGGAGGTATGGGAAAGAGCTGTAAATAGATCCCGATACAGGAAAACCCTCAGAGAAATCTTTGACTATTCGGTGTACTCAAGGATAATGCAGTATACATTTTCTCACATTGTTTTCTATCCTTCCAGGAGCAAATTTTATCATTAGAGCCACATTCGCTGCAAATGATTACAATTTGGATGTGTTAAACTCTTTGTTGTTTGGTAAAGAGTAAACACCGGAGACATTACTCTTTACAACTCCATTTACACTTTACAAAAGGTAGATTGTTGATTGAATAGTATTTAACACCGCTTTCAACATCATTTCAGTTATGTCTAAGTGGCCAATGCACCTATCCATGTTTTGATGGAGTATTTTTACTAGCACTGCGGCCAGTGCACATATCCATATTTTCCTGGAGTTTCTGTTACCAGTTCTTCGCTCAATATTCTTTGTGAACAACTGGCTGCTTTCCCACATATTCATTGTCAAAACAATGATCATCTGTGAGAGAAGAATGAATTCTGTCGCAATGAGTAGCATCCTTGGAAAGAAATAGGCGGAGCCTAGGATCGAAGCAGTGACCTCCTGTTACTTTACAAAAGGATCCTGTGATTTCACATCCTTCAGGAAAAGTTGTTTTGACAACCTTTTAGGAAAAGGAGAAAATGGTGACCATAATTTTCTCCTTTTCCCACAATGTTTTCTTCCCTTTCTGATAAAAGTCCCATCATCTGCACCACATTCAATCATTGTGCTCTGCAAATGCTTTCAAGTTGGACCGGTCTAAAAATTTTGTCAGTTAGTACAGAAATAACCCTTTTTCAAAGGATCCTGTGTTTTAATATCCCTGTGCAAAATTTCTTTTGAAAACCTTTCAGGAAAAGGAGAAAATAATAACCAGCATTTTCTCTCTAATTTTCCACAGTGTTTTCTCTGATATAAAACAATAACTTCATTACCTGTGCATCTTTTCATTTGCTGTCTGCAAGTGCTTCCAAAATTTCGGACATAGCTTAAACTTCATCGTGTTGTAAAGATTTAAGCAAGCTCAAGGGTCTGCCGCTTCCAGATGAAATATTTTTGGGTTTTCCGCAGATATTACGTACATGTACTTTAGAAAGTAGCCTTGTAACATTTAACTCTTTCCCAATCGACAAATTCAACATACATGTAGATCTATCTGCAGACGAAAATTGATACAAATGAGCTTAAGCTCTCTGATAGGGTAGAAAACTTTGTAGGAAAAGGAGAAAATGCCAGTAACCAGCTTTTTCTCCCTTTTCCCACAATGTTTTTCTAAAAGCCTTCTTACCCACAGTTGAGAAAACCCGGGATTGTTTGGTAAAGGGTTAATATTTCCATCATTTGTGTAGTAATTTGGGTTATCAAGAAAGTAATGATAAATATCTGGACAGACAATGCCTGGCTAAAGCTCTACATCATTCAACCACATTATTTCTACAATGTTGTATAGAAGAAGTAAAATGTCTCCAATGTCAAGTGTTTATTTTTCCATGTACACAGCTAAATCACATGATGAAAGTTTTCTGGTGTAATCAGATAAATCAACTTGTTCGAAAATCTATAAATCTTTTAATTCTGCCATCACAACCTTTCATATTATACTATTTCACTACAAGACATATGGGAATATGTGCTTATCAGCCCAATGTTTTGCCTTCACCACTGACCACGTGTATTTAAATGAGAAGTGTGTTACTATTCTTAGCCTAACCGAAATCCATCTATTCTCTCTTGTTTCATTCTTAAGTTGTTATCTGGAGTAAAAGTTCAATGTAATAAGGTCACAACAGCTAGTATTAGTGTTACAAGACTGTAAGTAGAAGCTGTCATGAGTTGCAGTTAGATCAGTTTGCCCTCAGCAGACGGGTTTTCGAAATTTGTGGTCTCTCTAATTGTCCGGTTCACGCCAACTGATTAAAAAATGACCCCCATCCCCTTTCAGAGATAATATTTAACAGAAAATGGAAAAATAAACCTAGTTACCGGTGCAGATGGGTTCACAAATGATTTTTCTTCTGTACCCTGACACTCGAAAGTTCCAAACGGCTCTTGCCATCAAGCAATAGCTCTCATCTCAAAAAAATTAAAAAACTTCCACAATTCGTTATGACGCAGCGAATTATAACTCATGTGAATTTGCTATCAAAAGATGCGCCAAAGCTTTTGACCAATTAACGGTAAAAATGCATTTGAAAATATGCGAAATTGGAGATGAAAATCGTGAAACTGGATTAGATGAAAAGAAAAATTACATCAGACGAAATGTTAATTTAATAATTTTATCAATACACCAGCAAAAACATTTTCGGTCTATGTTTGAAAAAAAGAATTAAATTCTTATTCGCTGCAGGATTACAAATCGTGGGACGTCAGTGTTTGGCGATCCGGAAAATATGGAAGCTTTTTAATTTTTTTGAATGATTCAAGAGGCATCATTAACATGACGCAGCAATAATTAGCTTTTTTTTTTTTCTATTAGCCATTTTCTTTTTTTTTTTCATACCGGCTATCTGTTGAGAGACATTCAAAGACGCTATCAAAAGAAGTATTTGCAACTATTCCTGCAACGTGTGAGCTGGGTAAACTGCCTAGAGCTGTCTTCAAATCTTCCAAAACAGTAATTTTGTTTTCCTCGTTTGGCAGCGAATCTAGCAGTGCGGCAAAGGAGGCTGCCATATTTCGGTGACTGGTACTCGGCTGAAATTTAAATTGACTTTGCGCTGATAATTCTGAAATACTGGTACCCAATCTGTCTTGAGATCTCCCTGCGGCTTGTTTGATCAAGTTTCGGTTTCGAAACTGTCTTTGGTGAGTAATAAATCGATTCTGAAACTTTTTTTCCAACATCAGTTTTAGGCCATCGAAATATTGTAGTCTATGTTGTGCATTTGCTCCATTTTTTGCAGGAATAACAGCAATTACTCTTTATTATACACTGATAAAAGTGACCAGTGGAGCATCCGGTTAAAATAAGGCAGTTTCCCGACAAGACAGTTTTCCGACACAAGATTTCGATACAGTTTCCCAAAACATTTTGAAGAACCTACCCCGACACTTTCAGGGACAGTTCTTCGACAGTTTGTCTCGGTTGCTTGAAGATTTGAACCCAAGGGATTACAGACAATGCGGCACAGAGACAATTCGTCCCAAGACAATTCGCCCCACAAAAAACTCGCCGAAAGACAACTCGCCCCATACTTAGAAGACAAGTGTCCCATACTGAAGAAAATTTGCCCCAAACCGAGGACAACTCTCTCCCAGTTAAGGATAATTTGGACTAGCCGGGGGTTTTCTTTTCTAAGAAAGTGACGCCGATAGTCAGCGTCTTCTCCTCAACAAATTTTTCCCCAAAGATGTAGTTTCCCCCAGAGCAATCAGTTTTCCCCTAAGAAATAGACTTTTCCTGCTGTACTAAAAAGTACTATACTAAGATTTAGTTAATAAACCCAATCCCAGGCCGAAAGATTGGCTGCAAAGACGACAGATATTTTCGTTGTATAATGAGACACCCGCCTTTGAGATTCATGGAACGTAAACGCGAAGGGAAATTTAGGTAATTTTCATGGAAGGGAGGTAACCAATGACACTTCCGGAAAACCAGATTCTCCTAGTTGTTCTATTTTTAGCTCCACTGGCCGAAGGCCAGCGAGCTATTGTCATGGCGTTGTGTCCGTCGTGCGTCCGTCCATCCGTTCGTCCGTCCGTTCGTCCGTGCATGCGTCCGTAAACTTTTTCTTTAAAAAACTTCTCCTCAGAAACTATTGACTGGATTTTTACCA
Source organism: Hippopus hippopus (assembly GCA_946811185.2). Lineage (NCBI taxonomy): Eukaryota > Metazoa > Mollusca > Bivalvia > Cardiida > Cardiidae > Hippopus > Hippopus hippopus. The sequence goes on along the minus strand of OX328098.1, from coordinate 51,695,816 downwards.
AATTTCACAGGAATGTTCCTTTGGTGGTCCTCTTTCAAATTCCTTCAAATAATTGTGTTCCATGAAGAATTCTGGTTGCCATGGCAACCAAAGTAAAAAATCTTTAAAAATCTCCTCCTCCCAAACCGCTATTTGGATAGCATTATTATTTTGCAGGAATGTTCCTTAGATACAGGTTTACAGAATTCCTTAAAAAAAAAAAGATCTGTCAAAAAACATGGCTTTTATGGGAGACTCATTTTCCTTTTATGGTATAAAGTAAAATCTTTGAAAAATTTCTTCTCTAAAACTATTCATTGGATTTCATTGTTGTTTTGCAGGTAAGTTCCTATGGTGGTTGTCTACCAAATTGTTTCTTCAGTGAGCTAAAATGCAGGATTGAATGATAATTGTTAAAAACTTCCTTTCGCCATTATAGAAATATCAGGCCTGTGGAGCGATACAGGCGCTCAAGCGCCTCTAGTTAGATTACTTGCAGACAAATTCTGCTGAACTGGAAAAAGTCTTATTTCTTTCCACATTCAAGCATTATGAAAACATAAAGTTGGGATATTCAGGTTGTATAATCACTATCTTTTGACACTTGTCAATATCCATGATCATTTTATTTCAATTAATAATTTCGGTCATATATATCAGACTATGTAACCTGATACGAACCGATCATAAATGTAAACGCAAATGCAGACACTTTTTTCTCTCGATTGTGTTTCGGACTTTATTTACGCATGAAGTTACGAGGATCAGCAATCACAGATTTCTTACTAGATCTAGTTTAACTTCTGATGAAGATCTTTGGCAAATTGTATTTATCAAGAAACAAATAAGACAGTCATTCCCGTTTTCTTTGTACTTTTCCCATTTCTTAGTGTCTCTGCCAAATTATTGACCCCACAAGCAAAGGAGTATAAAATACATGTAATTGGGTTTTTTTCAGTGCATGTGCCATATATTAGCCATATACAGAACTAAACATTCTCATGTTCACTTAAACTTTTTTGAAAATTACCTTATGCAGTGCTCATACTGCCAATCGAAATTATCGACCAGTGTTCAATCTAGCTTTGCTCGTAAGGGGGCCAATCACACGGGTAGGAAACTTCATATTCAGAGCCAATGGCTCTGACGAGAAAATGTTGTGTTGGTCTTCCGTTTCTGAAGATGTCGGCTGAAAAACAACCCAAAAAAAACAGGTAAGCTTGTCATTATTTGTAATCATGTGTTCTTATGTCTTTGAAATTCCAAAAAAGGAGAATGTCATGCAATGCTCTGGTCTTTCAACGTGTTTTCTACACTATGGAAAGTTGTACCAAGTGTACCATGTTGTCTGAATCATTTGTGGCGTGGGTTGACCTGAGATAAAATAATACATCACGGTCCTAAATTCAGTCTATTATTGCCATATAATTGGCAATAAAAAGAGAGTCTTGCTGTCCCAAAAGCATGAATTAATGTCATTGAAATGTTACATTCACTGCTGGTAAAGAATTGAAAAGAAATAGCACAAAAATGATCAAAAAATAAAGAAGGGCTCCGATTATGTGGAACGGCTCTGAATATGTAAGTCGGCACCGATTGATGAGGGCTTCCTTTCAAAAATTCTGTAAAAAAAACATGCGTATCGAAAAGTTTAGGGAATTTTCATGATGTATTTTACATGTACGTCTGTTTAAAGAAAGCATTAAAAGTCTTAAAGTTTGAAAAACCTTACTCCGAAAAAGAAAATCCTATGTCCAAAATCCTTTTAAGCATGTGCAGACGAAATGGATACGAATAAAACGGGACAATACGCAGGGTTGTTTTTTTTTTTTTTTTTTCAGAATTTTACTTTTTACTTAATCAAAGTTACTCAGCACAGCAAAACACGAAAACCCACGACAAAACAGGTGCCACATTTACATAAATCGCTCAAAGACCCTTCAAACTGCCTTTTCATCCTATGTAATGACTCAAAACAGCTAATTGCATACACACTCAGTAAATCATGATATTGGAGCTGCAATTTCAATCTAATTACGGCATAAAGTGAATGATTTCTACATTAGAAATAGGGAGGGGTCGGTGTGAGATTTCTGAAACAAGTGTAAATGACAAAGTTTAGGACATTCATACAAATATCTAGGACGGAAAAAGAAAAAGAAATATCTCGAAGCTATTCATTATGAGCCCTTAAAGTGCCTGTCACAACTTTCATTCGTTCTGCAGCCAGTGTAGATCAATATTAGACTGCACAAAACATGATCGTTTGTTTGTTTGGATGGATGTTTGTTTATCATCAGCTTAGAGACAACTGATATGTGACATTTTCTGATCTAATATGCATCTGGTTAATTGAACATTGAAAGATCTGAGAAAGTACTATCAGAATCAAGGATCTATGAACATTTTTTGGTCTTGACGTGCTTGTGAAATAGATTCTTTTTTGTTGTTAAAGACTTGTATATACCCCACCCACCTGACATACTGTTGTGTAGTGTTAAGTATTAAAAAGAGTAAAGAGTGTTCACACATATACCCTGAGACGTGTATTGCGAATAGGTCAATTGTATTTCTCACGTTTTTTTAAAAGTTTTTTTTTTTTTTCTATTCGTCACCTCTGCTACGGTTTGTACATTTTCCATTTAGCTTTTTAATGACTGTTTCAAGACCAAAGAGCCTTCCGAAGATGCCAAATATTTTTCATGATTTTTGCTTACTTGTGGGCTGCACTTACGACGAAAGCATGACAACTGCTATATATATGTATAGACCATTCTGTTAATCAAATGCTACACAAAAGTATTTTCAAAATTTAGATAGACTAATTTTCGACAGGATTTTTCAATCGTGACAATACCAGTCCTTTTTATAAATTCATTCATGTTCCATTCAACAATAGTACATACTACCTTTTGGACTGAAAGATTTTAACGGAAAAACAAAGCCTAATTCCTAAGTAAATTTTTACAGAAAACCAAATTTTTGAAAGGAAGCCCTCATCAATCGGTGCTGACTTACAATTCAGAGCCGGTCCACATAATCAGAGCCCTTCTTTATTTTCATCATTTTTTGTGTTATTTCTTTTCAATTCTTTACCAGCAGTGAATGTAACATTTCAAAACATTAATTCACGCTTTTGGGACAGAAGATGTTTTATTTTAGCTAATGTCAACCCACGCCACAAATGATTCAGACAACATCGTACACTTGTTACAACTTTCCGTAATGTAGAAAACATGTTGAAAGACTAGAGCATTGCATGACATTCTCCTTTTTTGGAATTTCAAAGACATAAGAACACATGATTACAAATAATGACAAGCTTACCTGTTTTTTTGGTTGTTTTTCAGCCGACATCTTCAGAAACGGAAGACCAACACAACATTTTCTCGTCAGAGCCATTGGCTCTGAATATGAAGTTTCCTACCCATGAATCGGGCCCACAGACTTTGAAATAGGGGGCCATTTTGGAAAACTGGGGGCCACACATAAAATATTGTACTTTATCAGGGTAATGTTGAACTTTTTATTTAACAAGTGTTGCCTCTTTATTTAACAAGTATATTCTCATTAATTTATCTGAATACCATGCTAATAAAACTGCAACTCTGCAGAAACTATCATTGTAACTGATGCAATCTTGTTTCCACCATTAACTTCATCCTAAAAGACAAGAAAAACGACGAAATATGTCTGTCAGTGGTAAACTTTACCTATCACAGAGGGATTTAACTTTCCTGTCGATCACTCAAAGTAGTCTAAAATTTTCTCATCATACACTAACCAACTTTTGAAACAATCATCCGGGTACCAGTTTGGTTGAAACTTGCTTTTCTGTGGGGTATTATTATCGTTGCTTAGAGGGGTAGGTACTGCAGTGTTCCCTCTAGCTTTTTAGCTCACCTTAGCACGAAGTCCTCATGGGGAGCTATTGTGATCGTACTGTGTCCGTCATGCATCGTCCATCGTCAACTTTTTTACCTTGTGTATGCTCTAGTCTCTTTCGCCTGTTTCTAGGCTTTGCCCTTTTTCATATTAACTCAAATTTGCGCCTTATTAATGATTTTGGGTGTTATATTCAAGCACAGGCCTTTGAAGCTCTATTGGTCTATCATGGAACACTAAAATTTTCCCAGGTCGATCATCAAACACTTATAGCACATTGGAGCATCGCCTTTTTATCACAGAATATACTCAAATTTTCATTAACACCGTTTCTATAAATAGCACATTGGGGATTCCCTCTGTATCGAATACAGTAAGACAAGGGGCGTATTCCATTCACCTGTTCTGGCACAATGTCCAGTGTTCTGGAATGCTCTTCTAAAATGTGGGAATGGAATATTTCAGAACACTTACACTGTTCTGGAATTATGTTCTGAATGGAGCATTTTCGGAAAATTGTTCTAATCGATACCGAAATTAATGTACATTGCCATGATGGCTGTTGCAAGAGCTACTGTCTTAGCTGTGCTGGTGGAGGGTATGATTAGCTGCGGAGAGAGAGTAGAGACTGACACTGCCGAGTCTACAATGCTCCCATTTATGGCATTCATATCGTAAAAAAGACAATTGCAAGTTTTGTCATGAAGAACTGTCCATCTTTCAGCCATCTTGAATCACCTAGCAACCGTTCAGCAGGTGTGCTGCACCTCGATTGAATTAGAACAGTCAGAACATGTTCTGAAGAACACAGCACAGTGTTCCAAAATACTCCATTGGTTTAGAACATGTTCGGAGTGTTCGGAGTAGCGAAAGGAATACGCCCTAGGTGTGCAACGAAATAAAAAATCAAAGTGCTGTCAGCACTGTAATCCGTCGACACTGAATAACTGCAATGGTTTGAAATCACAAATCAAATGGCAGTTGTCTGAACTATGTATGAGATAGATATCATATACCTTGTAACAGAGCCACATAGGAACCCCTTTTTTAACTGTCCTTTACAAATTAGTAGTTTAATGGAATGCTACAGATATATGTTTGCCGGTTAACAGTAATAGAACGTTTAACATATGTGACAATTCTGATCAGTAGTACCCATCTGACATCAAGCTTTAGATATCAATCATCCTAAATAACAGTACCTATCAACCTTTTAAATAAGTTAAACAATATACAAAAATTCTTTTCTGTAACTTTTGCAACTTTGACAACAATTGTACGGTAATACATTGTCAGATATTATCAGTAATATCCATATTTTAAAATGGTGTGAGTAAGTCGTACAAAATATGCCTGTATTATAACACAAATTGTTTACCTTTTGCTGCAAGTAGGCCTTTAACTTTTTCTATTTTTAAGAAGCAATCGTGTTTATCTGGACAAACTATCCTACCTAATTTTTTTGACTGGCTTAATTGATCTGGGCAAGATCGTTCTGTCCAAAACATTGGCAGGCCAATTTCTTCCACATTTGGAGGGGTAGGTACTGCAGTGTTCCCTCTAGCTTTTTAGCTCACCTGAGCACGAAGTGCTCATGGGGAGCTATTGTGATCGTGCTGTGTCCATCGTGCATCGTCCATAGTCAACTTTTTTACCTTGTGTATGCTCTAGAGGCTACATTTTCAGTCCGATACTCATGAAACTTGGTCAGAATGTTTGCTTCAATAAAACCTCAGACAAGTTTGAAAATGGATCATGTCGGGTCAAAAACTAGGTCACTAGGTCAAATCTTAGAAAAACCTTGTGTATGCTCTAGAGCCCACATTTTCTGTCCAATACTCTTGAAAGTTGGTCAGAATGTTTGCCTTGATGATATCCCGGATGAGTGTGAAAGTGGGACATGTTGTGTCAAAAACTAGGTCACCAGGTCAAATCTTAGAAAAACCTTGTGTACGCTCTAGAGGCCACATTTTCAGTCCAAAACTCCTGAAAGTTGGTCAGAATGTTCGTGTCGATAATATCTCGGACGACTTTGAAAATAGGTCATGTCGGGTCAAAAACTAGGTCATTAGGTCAAATCTTAGAAAAACCTTACGTACGCTCTAGAGACCACATTTACAATCCAAAACTACTGAAACTTGGTCAGAATGTTTGTCTTGATGATATCTCAAACCAGTTTGAAAATGAGTCATGTCGGGTCAAAAACTAGGTCACTAGGTCAAATCTTAGAAAAACCTTGTGTAAGCTCTAGAGGCCACATTTTCAGTCTGATACTTGTGAAACGTGGTCAGAATGTTTTTCTTGATGATATCTCGGACGAGTTTGATAATGGGTCGTGTCAGGTCAAAAACTAGGTCACTAGGTCAAATCTTAGAAAAACCTTGTGTACGCTCTAGAGGCCACATTTTCAGTCCAAAACTTCTGAAAGTTGGTCAGAATGTTTGTCTTGATAATATCTCAGACGACTTCGAAAACAGGTCATGTGGGGTCAAAAACTAGGTCATTAGGTCAAATCTTAGAAAAACCTTATGTATGCTCTAGAGGCCACATTTACAATCCAAAACTGTTGAAACTTGGTCAGAATGTTTGTCTTGATGATATCTCGAACAAGTTTGAAAATGAGTCATGTCTGATCAAAAACTAGGTCACTAGGTCAAATCTTAGAAAAACCTTGTGTACGCTCTAGAAACCACATTTTCTGTCAAAAACTCTTAAAACTTGGTCAGAATGTTTGTCTTGATGATATCTCAAACAAGTTCGATAATGGGTCATGTCTGGTCAAAAACTAGATCACTGTGCCAAAAATTAGAAAAACCTTGTGTACGCTCTAGAGGCCACATTTTCAGTCTGATACTCTTGAAACTTGGTCAGAATGTTTTTTTTGGTGATATCTCTAATGAGTTTGATAATGGGTAATGTCGGGTCAAAACTAGGTCACCAGGTCAAATCTTAGAAAAACCTTGTGTACGCTCTAGAGGCCACATTTTCAGTCCGATACTCATGAAACTTGGTCAGAATGTTTGTGTTGGTGATATCTCAAAAGTATTTGATAATGGATAATGTCTCGTCAAAAATTAGGTCACTGGGTCAAATCTAGAAAAACCTTGTGTATGCTCTGGGAGCCACATTTTTAGTCCAAAACTCTTGAAAGTTGGTCAGAATGTTTGTCTTCATAATATCTTGGAAGACTTCGAAAATGGGTAATGTTGGATCAAAAACTAGGTCACTAGGTCAAATCTTCGAAAACCTATTGTACTTTCTAGAGGCCTCATTTTTAATGCAATACTCATGAAACTTGGTCAGAATGTTGGTCTTGCACCAGTTTGCAAGTGGGTCATTTCAGGTCAATAACTCATGAAAATCTTGGTAGAATGTTTGTCATAATATCTCAAAAGAGATTGAAAATGGGTCATGTTTGGTCAAAAGACACAGGTGAACGACTTCAGGGCCATCATGGCCCTCTTGTATCTCATGTTGGGATGTGGTCTAACTTAGATCATTCATGTATAAAGTTTCTGACAAACTGCCTTTCGGACTAGACCAGGCAGCATGGCTCAGGTGTGAGACTTTAAGCATCAAGTATTGGGCCATTTGAGGGTGTTGATTCAAGCCCCACAGCCAGCCATCTAAAAATACTAATGGTCTTTCAGATGAGATGTTAAACCGAGGTCCAGTGTGACAGTGATATATACTGAGAATATTCAACTCTTTACCAAATGACAAAAAATAGACTTGTCCAAATTAATTTCATTTTCATAAAGACAAATAGAATGTGGCTCAAATTATTAAATTTTTCTTTAATCGATTGAAAGCATTGTGAGAGGAGAGAAAGTGCTGGTTACCAGCATTTTTACCTTTTCCCACAAAGTTTTCAAAAGCTGTATACCCTAAGATTGTTAAATTTGGAAATATGTGGTATAGGGTCAAGTTCATGTTTTACCTTTCCTCACAGAGCAATCTCAAAACGATGCTTAAAATTCTCCCTGATGTTTCATGAGTCTACAAAGGCTTACTAGTACTTTCTCGCAGATTTTGGTTGCAATGATAGCAAAATAGCTGGCCTGCAGATCAAGAGCCGGTTTTGAAATAGTACGGAACCATGAATATGAATATGTGAACTGTCGCTATGAAATACATTTGATATGACATCAATCACCAAGCATCTGAATGTAAAAGCTGGACAAAAATCATAACAGTTGTTCACCTAGAGCAGGGATTGTAAATGTTATATACAGTCCCTGCCTAGAGCTTATTTACCTACAGTTTATAGTGAAAAGTGGGGTGAGTTGTTGTGTCATAATTTAGGGTGAGTTGTCTTTTGAAGGTGGGGCAAGTTGTCTTGGGGTAGGTTTTTTATAGGGCAAGTTGTCTTTGGTACAAGTTGTCCTGCACCAGATCCAAGGCCAACCAAAGATTTTCGAGAATGATTCGGCCCAAAAACTGAGAATAGAGAGAGATTAGTATAAGTTGTAAGAACTTGTTTCTCAATCGATGTAAATTAAATATGTTTAAACTAATCGATGCAATGTATACCGTAAACAAGTGGTAGAAAGTGGATTTGGTATGATTATACTGTTAGAAACATGACATTTTTGTAAAATATATATTAGATGAATCGATCTTTTATGTTACTTTTTATTGAATACGGGACAGATTATGGGATCACCCATGGCGTACTGGCGTCCGGGCGTCCGGGCGGGCGTCCGGGTGGGCTGGCGGGCGGCGTCCAGTTCTTTGTCCAGAGCATAACTTTGTCATCTCCAGTCCGATTGACTTGAAACTTGGCATTTGTGTTTGTTGCAATAATACGGAGTGCAGTGCAAAATAACCATAACTCTATCCGTGCTGTCTTTGAGTTATTTCCCTTAGATTATCATTTTTACAGCATTTTCTGCTTGTCTGGAGCATAACTTTGTCATCTCCAGTCCGATTGACTTGAAACTTGGCATTTGTGTTTGTTGCAATAAGACGGAGTGCAGAGCGAAAGAACCATAACTCTACCTCGTGTTGTCTTTGAGTTATTTCCCTTTGATCGTCATTTTTACAGCATTTTCTGCTTGTCCAGAATATAACTTTGTCATCTTTAGTCTGAACATCTTCAAATTTGGTATGCATGATTGTTGAAAAATTACGGAGTGCAGTGCGCAAGAACCATAACTCTTCCTAGCACGAATTTTGAGTTATTCCCCCTTTGATCTTCATTTTTATAGCATTTCTTGCTTGTCCAGAGCAAAACTTTGTCATGTTAAGTAGGAATGACTTGAAATATGGTATGCTTATTTGTTGCAATATTTGGAAGTGCAGTGCACAAGAATTGTAACTCTACTTTTGCTGTCTTCGAGTTATTTCCCTTTGATTGTCATTTTTACAGCATTTAGTGTTTGTCCGGAATATAACTTTGTTATCTCAAGTCAGAATGACTTCAAACTTAGTATGCATGTTTGTTGCAATATTACAGAGTACAGTGCGCAAGAACAATAACTCTACTTAGCACGGATTTTGAGTAATTCCACTTTGATCTTCATTTTTACAGTCCAGTTCTTTGTCCGGAGTTTAACTTTGTCATCTCCAGTCCAATTGACTTGAAACTTGGCATTTGTGTTTGTTGCAATAATACGGAGTGCAGTGCAAAAGAACCATAACTCTACCTCTTGCTATCGTTGAGTTATTTCCCTTTGATTGTCATTTTTACAGCATTTTCTGCTTGTCCGGAATATAACTTTGTCAATTTTAGTCTGAACATCTTCAAATTTGGTATGCATGATTGTTGAAAAATTACGGAGTGCAATGCAGAAGAACCATAACTCTTCCTAGTGTATTCATGAAATTACTTATACAGTCGACTCTCATTATGTTGAAATCGCTTATCTCAAAACTCCTTTTATGTCAAAGTCAAAGCTATGTCCTAACTTGGTGCTTTTTAGCTCCACTGGCCCGTTGTGCGTCCGTCCGTCCATCCGTCCGTGCGTTATCTTTCATTTTAAACATCTTCTTCTCTGAAACTACCCACCCAATTTTGATGAAACTTCACAGAAATGATCCTGCTATGGTCCTCTTTAGAATTTCGTGAAAAAATTTAATTCCTTCAAAAACTCTGGTTGTCATGGCAACAAAACTTAAAAATATTGGAAATCTTTGAAAATCTTCTTGTCTGAAACCATAAGGCCTAGGGCTACCAAATTTGGCAGGTAGCTTTATCTAGTAGACCTCTATCAAGTTTCTTCAAATTATAGCCCTGGGGTCAAATTTGACCCCGCCCCGGGGGTCACAAGTTTTACATAGGCTTATATAAAGAAAACTTTAGAAATCTTCCTGTACCTAGCATTAAGGCCTAGGGTTACCAAATTTTGCATGTGGCTTTATCTAGTGGGCTTCTACCAAGAGTGCCCAACTTATAGCCCCGGGGTCAAATTTGACCCCACCCAGGGGGATCACAAGTTTTACATAGTCTTATATAGAGAAAACTTTAGAAATCTCCCTGTACTCAGTCATAAGGCCTAGGGTTACCAAATTTTGCATGTGGCTTTATCTAGTGGGCCTCTACCAAGAGTACCCAAATTATAGCCCTAGGGTCGAATTTGACCCCACCCCAGGGATCAGAAGTTTTACGTGGGCTTATGTAGTGAAATCTTTAGAAATCTTCTTGTTACTTACCATAAGAACTTGGGCTACCAATTTTAGTCCTGTCTCAGGGGTCTTATGTTCAAAACCAATTGGCTAAGTATTGTAATATTTGGCATGGAGGGATTTTACGTATTAGCCAGTGGAGCGATACAGGGCCATCATGGCCCTCTTGTTTATTTTATGTTGATTTTTGTTTTTATCTGGAAATCACTGCATCCAAAAAACCGTTATGTCGAAGTAATTTTGAGAGCAATGTTGTATTTTGGATCATCTTTTCATCCATATATCTACCTTTGTTTGTAGATAATAGGGTGCCAGTTTACACATTAAGATATTATCTTAATTGATTCATTAGATATCGGATTATAAAAGGTGTGAATAAGTTAGGGGTATGGTATTGTGCCATTGTAAACAGTGGTTCATGTAAGACTTACACACATCGTGAAAAATACAATTAACGATAAGGCTTGTTAGTTTGTCTCTCTTGCTAATTGCTTATTTTTTGGGGGTGAATGCATAGTCAACACTATTGGGTATTAAGTCGGTCTGCATGAATACAGCTAATACATTTCTTGAAAGCTCACAGTGTAATCAGAAATGCAACTTGATTGTGCTTTTGCTATGGCCGAGCAAACCAGCAAGGGACCGTTAATTTACGGGGATAACTGGTTTGGTCATTTAAAACAGAGGCACGATGAGTAAAGTGATGTGAAGTCATGCAGTCAAAAAAAAAACATTTAGAGGTTGTTCCACAAAGTCATGACAACAGCTTATCCCCGTTCTTTTTTATGTTTACTTGTACTTCCGGTTTTCGGGAAGTCTGTCTTCGAATTCTTATAGAGAACTCCTGTTATGTCAAATTATTTTTGTTGTCCCGAGGGATTCGAGATAACGAGAGTCGACTTTATGTACATGTACTTACAACAAAGACAAGTGTCCCACTTATCAATGTGTTTCTCCAGAGGAAGATCAACATAGAGAGATTCAAATGCCATTCTTTCTCTGAAGCTGAGTTAATAGGCTAAGGCAAAAAACATGCCAATACATGGATTGAACCAGAGCACTGTGAAATACAAAATCAACCACTCATCCACTTATTCCCCTGAAACATATTTACTTGTCATGAGAAGTAGAATATCAACAGTATTAATCTTTTTTTTTTTTTAGCTCACCTGAGCAAAAAGTGCTCATGGTGAGCTATTGTGATCGTGCTGTGTCCGGTGTCTGTCGTGCGTCGTCAACTTTTTACCTTGTGTACGCTATAGAGGCCACATTTTCAGTCCGATACTCATGAAACTTGCTCAGAATGTTTGCCTCGATGATATCTCGGACAAATTCGAAAATGGGTCATGCCAGGTCAAAAACTAGGTCACTAGGTCAAATCTTAGAAAAACCTTGTGTACGCTCTAGAGGCAACATTTTCTGTCCAATACTCCTGAAAGTTGCTCAGAATGTTTGCCTTGATGATATCTCGGACGAGTTCGAAAATGGGTCATGTTGGGTCAAAAACTAGGTCACTAGGGCAAATCTTAGAAAAACCTTGTGTACGCTCTAGAGGCCACATTTTCTGTCCAATATTCTTGAAAGTTGGTCAGAATGTTTGTCTTGTTGATACCTCGGACGAGTTTGAAAATGGGTCTTTTCGGGTCAAAAACTAGGTCACCAGGTCAGATCTTAGAAAAACCTTGTGTACGCTCTAGAGGCCACATTTTCAGTCCAATACTCTTGAAAGTTGGTCAGAATGCTTGACTTGATGATATCTCGGACAAGTTCGAAAATGGGTCATGTGGGGTCAAAATCTAGGTCACTAGGGCAAATCTTTGAAAAACCTTGTGTACCCTCTAGAGGCCAGCCATATTTTCAGTCCAAAACTCTTGACACTTGGTCAGAATGTTTGTCTTGATAATATCTTGGAGGAATTCCAAAATGGGTCATATCGGGTCAAAAACTAGGTCACTAGGGGAAATCTTAGAAAAACCTTGTGTATGCTCTAGAGGCCATATTTTCAGTCCAAAACTCTTGAAAGTTGGTCAGAATGTTTCTCTCGATAACATCTCAGATGAGTTTGAAAATGGGTTGTGTCGGGTCAAAAACTAGGTTACTAGGTCAAATCTTAGAAAAACCTTGTGTAAGCTCTAGAGGCCATATTTTCAGTCCAAAACTCTTGAAAATTGGTCAGAATGTTTCTCTTGATGACATCTCGGACGACTTCACAAATAGGTCATGTTGGGTCAAAAACTAGGTCACTAGGTCAAATCTTAGAAAAACCTTGTGTATGCTCTAGAGGCCATATTTTCAGTCCGAAACTCTTGAAAGTTGGTCAGAATGTTTGTCTTGATAATATCTTAGATGAATTAGAAAATGGGTTGTGTCGGGTCAAAAACTAGGTCACAAGGTCAAATCTTAGAAAAACCTTGTGTACACTTTTGAAAGAGATTTAAAATGGACTATGTTTGGTCAAAAGGCTCAGGTGAGCAACTTCAGGGCCATCATGGCCCTCTTGTTTCGATATGCCAGATAAAGGGAGAGCAATCTTCATAAGCAACCAGCAGCTTTATCCCTTTTTAATAATTTACCAACAAAAAAAGAAGAGAGAGATTTTGATGGATCAAGAGATCTATAAAATCAAAAGCATTGTAGAACAGACTGGACTAAATGATGTCTGTTCACTTATTCTAACATCAGTATACACATGTAGTAAATTGATTTTTTTTTTCCTCTTTTTAACTCGTTACCAAACGACAAAACTTTGGACTTGTCCAAATTCAAAGCAATTCCAGACAACAAATTAAAGGTGGCAAAAATGACACCATTTTTCCTTGATAGAGCAGAAAACATTGTAGGAAAAGGAGAAAATGCTGGTTATCAGCATTTTCTCCTTTTCTCACAATGCTTTCAAAAGACATCTTCCTTAGGGACATTAAAAGTCGGGATTGTGTGGTAAAAGCTTAAAACACATTTAAACACTTGCAAATAAAAAACATATTGTGTAGGTGAACCCTATCCCCTGAAAGGTGTGAACAGCAAGCTGTATAACTGACAGTTATAATTTGAGCAATAAGTGTATTATCTGTCTAAGTTTAATATTTAAATATCCAAACAAAACAAATGAAAATTATTTTCTACTATTTCTTCTTATACAAAAGCAAATTGGATATGGAAATTGCATGTTGATTCCTTGAAATTCGGTTTGAGATGATTTCTCAAGATGTTTTCCTATGGGAATAATTTCTCCAGAGAAATTGCCCCCCCCTCCCCTCCCCCCCCACACCCATCGAAATGTCCTCATTTTGTCCAGAAAGTCCCAAATGTCTCCAGAACAAGTTAAAATGTACACACTAGGGTATATCAGATCACAGAATATTTAACATGCGCATGTACAATGCCTATAGGTATGGACGGTAATTAAAATTTTGAAAAAAAAAAAATGGAAATTATTAATGAAATGATGTTAAATACTAGGGTTAGGTAAATTTACTGGATCAGAGCAGTCTGTGTATTTTTAGCTCCACTGGCCAAAAGCCAGCGGGCTTATGTCATGGCCCGGTGTCCATCGTGTGTCCGTCCGTGTTTGCGTTAATTTTTATTTCAAACATCTTCTTCTCTTGGTTGTATTGGGGTTTAACGCCACTTTAACAGCTAAGGTCATATGGCGGTCGGTGACGCACATGTGTTTCCTGGCTTTCTCACACCAGTACCAACACAACTTTCTTTCCAAAGCCACCGACTACTTTTCTCACATGCTTCAGCAGAGGTGAGAGGCGAAAATACGCCAGAAAAAAAGTTCGCCTCAACCAGGTATCAAACTCACGACCACCAGGTCATGAGTCCAACACGCTCACCACTGAGCCACCCGGGCGGGGCTCTTCTCCTCTGAAACTACCCATCCAATTTTGAAGAAACTTCACAGAAATGATCCTGCCATGGTCCTCTTCAGAATTTCTTGAAAGAATTTGATTCCTTCAAAAACTCTGGTTGCCATGGCAACAAAACTGAAAAATATTGAGAATCTTCGAAAATCTTCTTGTCTGAAACTAGGGCTACCAAATTTGGCATGTAGCTTTATCTAGTGGACCTAGTTCCTTCAAATAATAGCCCTGGGGTCAAAATTGGCCCCGCCTCAGGGGTCACAAGTTTTATATGAGCTTATATAGGGAAAACTTTAAAATCCTTCTGGTACCTAGCCATAGGGCCTAGGGATACCAAATTGGGCATGTATCTTTATCAAGTAGGCGTCTACCAAGAGTGCCCAAATTATAGCCCTGGGGTCAAATTTGGCCCAGCCCCGGGGCTCACAAGTTTGACATGGGCTTATATAGGGAAAACTTTAAAAATCTTCTCGTACCTAGCCATAGGGCCTAGGGCTACCTAATTTGGCATGTAGCTTTATCTAGTGGACCTCTACCAAGTTCCTTCAAATAATAGCCCTGGGGTCAAAATTTGCCCTGCCCCCGGGGCTCACAAGTTTTATATGGGCTTATATAGGGAAAACTTTAAAATCCTTCTGGTACCTAGCCATAGGGCCTAGGGCTACCAAATTTGGCATGTATCTTTATCAAGTAGGCATCTACCAAGAGTGCCCAAATTATAGCCCTGGGGTCAAATTTGGCCCCGTCTCGGGGGTCACAAGTTTTACATGGGCTTATACTGGGAAAACTTCAAAAATCTACTTGTACCTAGCCATAAGGCCTAGGACTACCAAATTTTGCATGTAGCTTTATCTAGTGGGTCTCTACAAAGAGGGCCCAAATTATAGCGTCGGGGTCAAGTTTGTACCCACACCAGGGGTAACAAGTTTTACATGGGCTTTTGTGGTGGAAACTTTATAAATCCTCTTGTTACTAAGCATTATAGGACCTAGGGCTACTAAATTTAGCCCTGTCGCATGGGTCTCATGTTTTACAGGGCGTTTTATTGAGGAAACTTTGAAAATCTTCTTTTTTTATAACCACACATTCTAGACCTGTATTAATTGGTATGGGGCTTTATCTTGTGGACCTCCACCAGGATTCAAGTAATTATAGCTTTGTGGTCAAAAATGGCTTTGCCCGGGGGTCATAACTTTCTCATAGGATTTTATAAAAAAAATTTGTATGTCTTCAAGTTTGAAACCAATTGGCCAAGTATTGTACTGTTTGGCTTGTAGTGTGTTTACTTATTAGCCAGTGGAGCTATACAGGGCCATCATGGCCCTCTTGTTTTTATTGTCGAGCCTGGTTCAGGTAAGCAAGACTTGCAGTAGATCTAGTCGTCACACTCTCAGCTTGATGTTTGTGTGTGTTTGTGAGCGTCTTTCCTTCCATCCAAACTTGTCCATGCCATGACTTCTACATTTATCGATGGATTTCAAAATAATATAGCACAAGTGTTCTACATCATTAGTAGAAATTCCTATGAACAAAGTCCGTAACAAAGAAACAAATGAACAAATGCATAGCTGAAATACAAACCGCATCTGGCGGGATTTGAACCCACAGCGGACAAGATCCTCGTTTTTCGAGGTTTAAAAGACCAATACCATAACCACTGAGCTAAAGAGATATCTCCCCAACACAGCTGTTAGGTATTGTATTTAAATCGGGACGAAGCCATGCATGAAGGAGTGGTCTCCCGTAACACACCCCCTCTTAAAGTCATCATTTATTGATGACTCAATGCCTTATTAGGCAGTAAGTCTATTATTTAGACAATAAATGTCCGTTTTTGGACAACAAATGGGATTAATGGCTCAATGGCCAGTCCCGGACGAGTCACCATCTTACGAACAAAGTCTGTAACAAAGAAACAAATGAACAAATGCATAGCTGAAATACAAACCGCATCTGGCGGGATTTGAACTCATGGCGGACAAGATCCTCATTTTTCGAGGTTTAAAAGACCAATACCATAACCACTGAGCTAAAGAGATATCTCCCCAACACAGCTGTTAGGTATTGTATTTAAATCGGGACGAAGCCATGCATGAAGGAGTGGTCTCCCGTAACACACCCCCTCTTAAAGTCATCATTTATTGATGACTCAATGCCTTATTAGGCAGTAAGTCTATTATTTAGACAATAAATGTCCGTTTTTGGACAACAAATGGGATTAATGGCTCAATGGCCAGTCCCGGACGAGTCCCCATCTTACGAACAAAGTCCGTAACAAAGAAACAAATGAACAAATGCATAGCTGAAATACAAACCGCATCTGGCTGGATTCGAACCCACGGCGGACAAGATCCCTCGTTTTTCGAGGTTTAAAAGACCAATACCATAACCATTGAGCTAAAGAGATATCTCCCCAACGCAGCTGTTAGGTATTGTATTTAAGTCAGGACGAAGCCATGCATGAAGGAGTGGTCTCCCGTAACAAAATGCTATTTTGAACATTTGTTCTGGCAGGACCGAGGTCAAGCTGGTAATTGAAGATCAAACGTCATAAAGCAAGCTTGTCAGAAATATGATTTCTATATGAATAAACTTTAACTTTGTTTAATTGTTCTCCTTCATGGGTAGAGGTGCTGTTTGGAACTCTTATTTATGAAGGTGCAATATCAAGGTCATACTTGAAGGTCGGATAATAAAATTTGAGACAAATTATCTTCTCTATGAGTATTCTCAGTAATTTGCAGGTAAACTCCCCCAATCTGTGGAGCAGTGTCATAGGAGATTTTTCTGTTAAGGGTTGCTTAAATATTCAACAAATTGTTGTTTTTTCCTCAACTTTCAAACTTTTGTGTTACATAAAAAAAATTATACACATGCTTGTTACAATATATACCATAAATACCCGACTATAAGACGCATTTTTTTTCTCTAGAATTTTGAGCTTGAAGTAGGGGGAGTGTCTTATAAGCGCATAATCAAAGGACCTTGTGAAATTCCATCTGGAGAACTTACTTTCCTGCCAATCAACACAAAGAGATACATGTACAACCACCTCCCGAAGGAGTTGAGCTAATCTAAAGCTATAAGTGACTCAGTAATAGTTGTTATCACCCTTTGTGTGAAGAAATAAAAGTTAAGAACACACAGTTTTCCTGTTTTACTAGTTAGTTTAGCTTAAAATTTACTCCAGACTGAGCGGTTATTCCTCTTAGTGTTGTTTCAGTCAGTTTACATTCGGCCCACGAGTTGACTGTAGTACATATAAAAAGGGTAGACCCTACATTTTTTTGTAGTGCAGTGTAAAATGCTAAGTATGGAGCCGCAAAAAGCCAGTGTCTTGGGAAGAAGATTGTACAAAAACATGGTAAAAGAAACTCCAGCAAGGATAGGTGCACTTCCAGCTGTCCTGTAACTGAAATAATGTTAAAAATTGCATTAAACACTGAACTGTCAAACCACAGGCCTTTGAAGCTGTATTGATCTATAACAGAACACTAAGACTTTCCTTAGTGGACCATCGATATACTTACAGCACATTAGTGCATCACCTTTATATTCCAGAATATACTCAAATTTTCATTAACACCGTTTCTATAAATAGCACATGGGCAACTCCCTCTATATCATATATAGTAAGACAAGGTGTGCAACAAAATCGAAAAAAATTTGACCCCTGTCCCCTTTCAGAAATAATATTTAAACGAGAGCGGATAAATAAACCGAATTACCGATGCAGATGGGTTCACAAATGATTTTTCTTCTGTACCCTGACCCTCGAAAGTTCCAAATGGCTCTTGCCATCAAGCAATAGCTCTCATCTCAAAAAAATTAAAAAGCTTGCACATTTTCGGGATCGCCATGAGCTGACGTCACACAATTCATTATGATGCAGCAAATTAACGTGAATTAGCTGTCAAAAGACGCGTCAAAGTTTTTGACCAATGAAAGGTTATAATGCATTTGAAAATATGCAAAATGGGAGAGGAAAATCGTGATACTGGATTAGATGAAAAGATAAATTATATCAGACAAAATATTAATTTAATAATTTCATCAATACACCAATTTGTAGTAACAGTGTCCAACAATGAAAATTTCGTTGTTCCTTGATAGACCAATGGAGTTTCCGAGGCCTATGGTCGAACAAACATATCTCAGTTATTTGAAGATCAAGTTTGAAACTTTGAAATGCAAAAAATAAGTCATAAACTTGGTCAATCACTATAATGGTTGTTAAAGTAATTACTGTATGGTTATCTTTGACCTATACTTGGATAGGTCAAACTTTTGGCTAGACATATTGCATTCAATGTGTTGGTTGGTAACTGAAACAATTTCTTGTCAGTTTTTAGATGGACAATGCTTATACATTTTGCATAGTATATGTTGCAACATACCTTGTCCATAAGCTTAAAAATGGTCTGCCCAAGGGGTCACATATTTCACCAAAGGGATGTGATGGTTTTTGGGAATCACATGAAGATTGATACAGAAAAATATTTAAAGGAAGACTCAAAATGTTTGTTGTACACATACTGCGTAAGTGACATATATCTATGAAATTGTCAAGGCTTTTGTATGAAGGCTCCAAATGGTCCCTGTACACATGCAGCCTAAGTGACACAGATGTATGAAATTGTTCAGAGTTTTGTAGGAAGGCTTCAAATGTTTGCTGTACACATACTGCCTAAGTGACATAGATGTATAAAATTGTTCAGGGTTTTAGCATAGGATGAGAATTTGCAGGGCCATCATCACCATCTTGTTCATTGTGACTTGTCAAATCATTTTCTGAGCCTGCACAAATAATTAAAAAGAAATTAGTTCATGCTGTATGAAAAAGGAGTTTGGTATCAAAGTATCAACCCATTGACATGTAAATTTTCTGCATGTTTAGGGACCATCCTATATAATGATTTAGTCAGGTGGTAGCCTGGATGGACTTTATGGATCAATGGCATGCTTGGTATAATGCATCATATACATGCATTAACCTCTGTACCGCACAATCGCAACTTTCAACAACCCTGAGGAAGAAGGCTTTTGAAAACTATGCATGAAAGGGAGAAGATGCTGTTAACCAGCATTTCCTATCTTCCCACAATGTTTTCTATGCTTTGAAAGACATATTTCATGTTTTGAGTCGCATTTAATTTGTCATTTGCAAATGCTTTCAATTTTGTTGTCTAGTATAGACTCAAACCTCCTTGTCCCAGAGCATGTTTCATTTTTATTATCAAGGGTTTTATCTCATTACTAGCAAACAAAATTTTACCTGGTGAAGAAATATTGGCAGCTCCCTGTACAATGCAAGGCTGATCTTTAGAGGTACATAATCTTGCATACATTCCAAGCTCCATACTTCTGACCTGCTTTCATACAAAATTATCCACCCTTTGGTTGGGGATATCAGCCTGGCTCCTCATTCACTGACCATTCTGAATTGTATTATAAATTCATAGACATTATTCTAGATTTAGAAAGTAGCAGTTTCTGATTGGCTAGACTAAATGGTTTAGTCAGTTAGAAATTGCATTACATTGAAATTTAGATAATTCTAGAGAGTTAGACTAAGATCGTAAAAAAAAAAATTGGTGAATATGGGCTAGTTTAGCACAGTTACTTGTTTGGTTTACATTTTATTTTAAGGCTTTTGCATGCCCATTAGAGACTTTTGGGTTCTCATGGACCTCTTTTTTCATTTCAGTACTACTTTGAACAATTTTGTAGAAGTTGAATGTGTGAGAATGGCCGAGGAAGAAAAACCAGAGTATTTCTACAGACTTGTATGTCTTGTTGTCGACCTGGGAACAGAGGGCCTAATGAAAGTATTATTAAAAGAAATACATGGGCAGACTATTCAAAGTTTTGTTTTAGAGAAGAGGAAAGCCATTGATGGTCTGAATAAGAAAAAAGTACTAAATCAAATGCAGTATGACATACTACTTAAAGGAGAAGAATCTAAATTTGATGTCTCATTGCTGTATGTTTTGATTAGAAACTTGACAAATATTTCAAAACCCGTAGGTGGATGGGATGCACTATGCCTACCACCGTCAGATCAGTCAGCTGCAGCAAATATAGTCAGGCTAAAATTGGTTCGAAATGAAGCCGTAGCACACAAGTCAAAGTGCTGCATGAAGAAATCAGAATTTGAAACATTTTGGAAAGAGGCTGAAGATGCTTTACTTGGGCTTGCGAAACACTACGATGAGGAGGGCGTTATGAAAAACAAAATTGATCAAGTTAAAACAAAAGGACTTACTGAAGGAGGAAAGGATCAACTGGATAAACTGCTGAAGTGGAAATTTGAGGAGAAATGTGCAGAAATGATGACAAAAATTGAAGAATTGAACCAGAAGGTAAGGCATTGATTAAGTCTGATGTTTTAGCTTTATTGATTATTAGAAATACCATTATAGAAGTAAACATTTTCAGCTGTGAATAAAGACCCAAACATTGCATGTGCAAGCACAAGGCTGTTTTAAGCTCAGTGTCTGAAAAATGTAAGATTTGTCAGGGTAAGACCTAATCTTGACTTTTTACTGAATGACAAGTTTTAGCTCATCCAAACCCAAGCATTTGCAGATGAGATTCCAGAATGGTTCATATGGTAGGATTTGTCTGAGAAAGGGCTGAAAAGTTTGTGGGAAATTGTTACCAAATCTTTTCTTACCTCTCAAGGCACAGTTCTTTTGCTTAGCCTACTGTAATAAACCAACAAAACCCTGTATCTTAATGACCGTGATGAAAATATTGTGGTGAAAGGAGAAAATGCAGGTAACCAGCATTTTCCCTTTGCCTTCATTGTTTTCTATTCATTTTATTGATAAACCAATTATTTCAGTCATTTAGCCTTTGTGTTAAGCTCACCTGAGCACGAAGTGTATGAGCTGAGCTTTTGTGATCGTGCTGTGTCCAGCATTCGTTGTACGGTGTGCGTTATCTGTTGTCAACTTTTACTTTGTATACACACTAGAGACCACATTTTCAGTCTGATTCTCATGAGACTTCGTCAGAATGTTTGTCTTGATGAAATCTGAGACAAATTCAAAAATGGGTCATCTCGGGTCAAAAACTAGGTCACTAGGTAAAATCTTAAAAAAAAAAAATTGTGTACACTCTAGAAGCCACATTTTCAGTACAAAACTTTTGAAAGTTGGTCAGATTGTTTTTCTTGATGATATCTCGGACAAGTTTGAAAATGAGTCACATAGCAAAAAAAACTAGGTCACAGGGTCAAATCTTTGAAAAACCATGTGCATGCTGTAGAAGCCACATTTTCAATCCAAAACCCATGTAACTTGGTCAGAATGTTTTGCTTGATGACATCTTGGACTAGTTTGAAAACAGGTCACACTAGGTCAAACACTAGGTCACGAGGTCAGATCTTAGAAAAACCTTGTATACGTTCTTAAGGCCACATTTTCAGTCCAATACTCTGGAAAGTTAGTCAGAATGTTTGTCTTGATGATATCTCGGATGAGTTTGAAAATCACTTTGGGTCAATAAGTAGGTCACTTGTCAAATTTCTTAAAATCTGATATGCACTCTAGAGGCCAAATTTTCCATCCAGTACCCATGTAACTTGGTCAGAATTTGTTGCTTGATGAAATCTCACTTGAGATTGAAAATGGGTCATACCTGGTCAAAAACTTTTTCAAATTTTTTAAAAATCTTTGTATCCTCCAGAGGCCATATTTTCTGTCCAATACTTATCAAAATTAGTCAGATTATCTTTATTGATGATGAAGAAGATGAGATTGAAAAAGGGTCACATTGGGTCAATAATCAAATCGCCATATCAGATCTTGGAAAAATTTTATATTCATATAAATACCCATCAAAGGTGGTCAGAATCTTTCTTTTGATAATATCTACAACTAATTGTAAAATGGGCTATGTTTGGCTAAAAGTAGGTCATTTAGACAAATTCTAGAAAAAGCTTGTGTACACGCTAGAGGCCAAATTTTCTGTTTAATTTTCTGAATGAAAGCTTGTGAGAATGTTTGTCATAATGTCTCGGAAGGGATTCGAAATGGATCACCTTTGGTCAAAAGGCTCAGGTGAGTGACTCTAGGGCCATCATGGCCCTCTTGTTTTACCAATGCTTTCAAGTGTAAAAAGCCTAAAATTTATTTGTGTAGAAGAGAGTTAGTACACATAAATGTAGGAAAACATTTTGGTTTGAATTAGAAGACATTGTTTCTTCTGTAGTGTAACTGTTGATAAGTCATAAGCAAGATGTTATCAAGACTAACAGGCTAGGTATCATGAACCTTGTGCAGCAAATACAATTTGAAAAGACAATACCTGTCAGATATTGTCATGAGAGACATTCTGGCCAAGCATAATGCTAAAAATGTAGCCTCTAGAGCACAATAAGGTTTTAACTGGAGCTTTCTTATTTTTCTTGTATTCAGTTTTTTTGTTTATTTAAGTACATGTAATTGATAACACAGATCCTGCATCTTGTTCAGTTAAAATACTTGAATTATGTCTGGTTGAATACCCTGGATAAATGCATATTGCATAGAATCCTGAAATTAGGTCAGATTGTTTGTCTTGATATCTCAGACAAGCATGAAAATGGGTCATGTTGGGTCAAAAAGTAGGTCATTTGGATAAATCTTCGAAAAACCTCGTATGCAATTTAGAGACCACATTTTAAGCCTGATACTCATGAAGACTGGTAAGAATGTTTGACTTGATTGTATCTCATACAGGTTTGAAATTAGGTAATGTCGGATCAAAAAGTAGGTCACAGGCTCAAATGTTAGAAAAACCTTGTGTGCACTCTTGAAGCCACATTTTCAGCTTGATCCTCATGAAACTCAGTCAGAAAATTGGTCAGAATGTTTGTCTTGATATCTCGGAGAAAATCGGTCAGAATGTTTGCCTTGGACAGGATCTAAATTGAGTCATGTTGGATCAAAAAGTAGGTCACCAGGGCAAATCTTAGAAAGACCTTGTGTGCATACGAGAGGCCAGATTTTCAGCCTGATACTCATGATACTTGGTCAGAATGTTTGTCTTCATTATATCTTGGACAGCTTAAAAAAGTGGATCACATAGGGTCAAAAAGTAAGTCACTGGGCCAAATCTATCAAAAACCTTGTGTGCACTCTAGAGGCTGCATTTTCAGTGAAAATCAGTCAGAATGTTTGTCTTGATGATATCTTGGACAGGATTGAAATTGGGTCTTGTTGGATCAAGAAGTAGGTCACTAGGTCAAATCTTTGAAAAATCTTGTGTGCACTTCAGAGGCCACACTTTCAGCCTGAAAGTCTCAAAACTTGTTCAGAATGTTTGTTTTGATGATATCTTGGCCAAGTTTGAAATTGGGCCATGTAGGGTAAAAAAGTAGGTCACTTGCACTCATGCCGTTTTCATCATTAAAACTGAGGTCTCTTCAGCTTTATCAAATGTAGATGACTTTACCTAGGTGAGCATTTTAGGACCAGTGGGCCTCTTGTTTCTATTTAAAGGTCACATGCCATAGTTTTTATACCCCTACAATAAATGTTTTTGGGGGTATACTGGAATCAGCCTGTCTGTCTGTCCATCCGTCCTTGTGTCCGTCTGTGTACAAAATACTCGTAATTTTGTGTCGCAACTCCTCCTACGGTTTTCCTTCAATTGTATTGAAACTTTGCACATATATTGATCATGTGATTCAAGGGTAATCTCCCCTTGAACTTAGAAAATTTTTTGTTAAATTGCCTGTTTCTGTCAAAGAGCTGGCGGGGGTATTTAGTCACATTCAGTGATAGCTCTAGTTTCCTATGGACAGATTTTTCTCATTTTTACTTAGATGATAAAATATATTATATGTGGAATATGAAAATGAAAATCATATGTTGTAAAGCAAAATACAAAGATACAGTTCTTCAAAACGGATAACTCCTGTCATAATTACAGAAAATAAGCTCAAACCTAAATCTGAATGTAACAAATACTGCTCAAATAACTGATAATTGTTAGAAATGTGATGTTTGCCAAAAGCATTAAGGCTTAATCAAAAGAATTACGGCACTGTACAGATCACAGAAATATTCTAGCGTGTCAACAAAGATTCATTTTCTGATCACTTCTATGCAATAAAAAGATTTCAGCAGACAGAAATTGAAATTTTGCACAGAAATTGTGCTTTCTAATATTTTTTAAAAAGATTTAAAAAATAAAAAAAAAAATTTAGTATATCAAAGGGGGCATTTTTAAGAGATACTGTGCATTTTAAATTATTTACAAAATGAATTACTTCCCTTAATAGTAAAGGATGTCTATTTTGGCTGATTCTGCATTTTGATCAATTATACATCTCACATTTTTTTCTCGACTTGCCTGCATAGCTCAAGTGGTAGAGCTTAGGACTTGTAAACATCAAGTCTTGAGTCAGTAGAGGGTGTGGGTTCAAGGCCCCCCCCCCATCCCCCACCCCCTCTCACCCCCCAGGTAGCGTTGCATCTAGAGCGCAGGATTAAAGAAATCCCACATCAGAATGTAAAATTCTGCTAAAAAAGGAAATTTATTTGCACATAGAATCCTGCACTAAAACAAACTAGCCTGCAAAAATGGAATCACGGTGCGTACCATAATCGGGGAAACAGAGAAAAAAGAAAAATGACTTCAGGGGAATAAAATGCAACAAATTTCATGGGTCACCACAATGAGCATTCGAAACTGATAAATCATAGACTGTCTGGTTATTTTTATCACATCTATAGATGCTTGTCATGTGTTTCATGCAGACAAACAGGCTCGCTATAGAACTCGCCAGTGGCATCGAATGCGACATTTCATAGAAAATGTCTAGAAAATTGAAACACTGGTGAATCTACCAGTGACAAGTAATATCTATACAAGGTTCTTCAAAGATCTTAACTCCGACATAAACAATATGTTATGAGTATGAGGGAAACATGTGTCACTAATTGTCAGGGCTTAACAGGCTGGCATGACAATGAAAAGCTTGATAATGATGTTAATGCACTTATTTAGTGTAAAATGGCAGGTTCAGAAATGATCTTCCATCCTTACTGACAAATTAATGCTACATCATGTGGAAATACTTATGAAAGAATTGATTTAAATGAAAAATAGATCGCTGCAAAATACGCAAAAATCCATGACACAACAAAATGTCTGTTTGACATTGTCTGATCAAAGGCACTTCAGATTGTGTTTTCAGTTTTGAAAGTGAGTTTAAGCAGTAAATTTACGTAAATATCTTTATGAAACAATAGATGGAAGCTAAAATCTTTCTAATACTGGTAAAAGCTTCTGGAAAGTTATGAAATGAAAATATTGAATAACTTAGGATAGGGTAGGATGGAGGTAGGTCTCCTCATCTTACAGTGATATTACTGGACCAAGTGTTTAAGATAAAGGTACAGGGCATTAACTCTTTACCACACAATCCCGACTTTTAACAACCCTGAGAAAGAAGCCTATAAAAAACGTTGTGGGAAAAGATAGAAAATGCTGGTAACCAGAATTTTCTCCTTTTCCCACAATATTTTCTACCCTATCAAAGTCAGAAATCATCATATTAACAAGAATTAATTTGTTGTCTGCAGATGCTTTGAATTTGGTCCAGTCCAAAAATTTGTCGTTTGGTAAAGAGTTAATACAGAGAAAAAAGACTAGAAAAAAACAACCCTTTAATGGATGTGACCTTTGTTAATTATCCAAAGACAAAAACAAGTAATACATTAACTCTTTACCACACAATGAAAATCCCTGTGAAATTTATTCCGCCCTTTTACACTTAAAGGAGGAACATGCCCCCCCCCCCCTCTTTTCTGAAGGCAATGGGGGACAGCCTCCATTTGAAACTTCCTAGATGCAACCCTGCATGGCTAGCCATCTAGTATTACTAGCAGTCTTTCGGATGAGACGTCAAACTGAGGTCCCATGTGGCGGCGCTGTACACCTAGTTGGTTAAAGGCGTTACTTAGGATGGGTTTCCTCCTGTGTCATGCACTGTTCCCCGTAACACAAACAAACAGCCTGTAGGTAGCCTTGGTCCAGGTGGTAATAATCTTTTATTCACTCCTTATTGTAGTCTCCATTGATAATCTGTACGGATCTGTGGCTAAACAATTTATCACTTCCATAATTATTACTTTTGACAAAGTAACGTTGGAATGATAGAAATGGAAATAATGAACGGACTGGAACCCAGGCTAGCCTGTAGGGGGCATCGCCCATATTGGCAACTGGTGGCGACAATAAATAAATGCAAATTCAGCCAATCTGCATCTTTGATTTCTAAATATTTAAAAGGCAACCGACATATTACATTTAAAAAAATACTACCTCACTGTCATAGTAACCCAATGGAATATAATAGATTGTACAAAAAGGAGACATGCACAAACTGGTAAGCAGAGAAAACTGAGGCATATGTCAAGTTTAGCTTTTTACCTAATGACAGAATTTCAGACTTGTCCTAGTTAAAAACATTGTAGACAACAAAATGATATGGCCTTCTCTATCAGGAAGCTCATGAATGTGTGAGAAAGAGTTAAAAAGAAGCTACATATACATGTATTTGTGAAATAATGTAGCTTAGATCAAGCATGACTTTCTTTGTATCACTGTAACATTTGACAAGGCTTATCCAGAACTGTGTTAATATTGCTTGGCTTCCAATATCTTGCTCAGCACCGAGCCGTCTGGATTTTAATAGATGAAAATTTATGTTTGATCACTTTATTTCTACACATTTTATCCAAATGTATATTTGAAGCCAGGAAGTTGCAGGTTAAATCAAAAGCTTGGCTAATTTCTCTGTGAAGTTACATGATAGCATTGGAACAGGATTCATTCTGCTCTCACCACCGATTGTTGTTTAGACAACAGTTATGTGGGAAATATATCTGAAATAATGTTGAAAAGGGCTTAAAATAATGTACAAACAAATTCAAATGTATACTTCTGTGCCTTTTCTCAAGATTGCCAAGCAAGACAGTATCCCAGAAGATATCAATGCCATGAAAGCATCTATTACAAGTATTCAAGAGCAGCTAAGCCAGATGGGAATGAGAAGTTCATTGGAGGGACAATCAGGTTTTGAGGTATATTTTCCCCTTTCCAAAACAGACCCAGAGTTTTAAGGACCCTGAGGAAGAATGCTTTTGAAAAAATAGTGGGAAAAGGCTAAATTGCTGGTAAACAGCATCTTCTCCTATTCCCACAATGTTTTCTATCTTTTCATAGACAAATTTCATCATATTAATCACATTAAATATGTTTTTTTCAAATTGTTTCATTTAATTCTTTACCATACAACAAAATTTTAGATTTGTCCAAATTGAAAAAATTTGCAGACAACAAATGAAATGTGGCTCAGATGGGGGGATTTGACTTTGATCGATTAGGAAACATTGTGTAAATAGGATAAAATGCTGATTACCAGCATTGTATACTTTTCCTACTGTTTTCATAAGCCTTCTTCCTCAAGGTTATCAAAACTCTGGATTGTGTTGTAAAGAGTTAAAGTTTTTCCATATTATTTTGACATTTGACAACCCTACAAAAAAATGCTTTTGAAAGCCATCGGAAAAGGATAGAAATACTGGTAACCAGCATTTTCACCTTTCCCCACAATGCTTTCAACCCCAGAAACAGAAACTATCATTTAACCTACATTTCATTTGTCATCTGAAAAGGCTTTCAATTTGTAAAATTTTGTTGTTTGGTAAAGAGTAAACACAATAAAGTACTTGTTCAAGAATTTCTAGGGACCATATTCATCTAGTGTCTTAGTAATGTTCTTACTGTGTTTATTATTTAACCCTTTACCAAACGATCCCAACTTTTAACAGCCTTAAGAGAGAACGCTTTTCAGTTGATTGTGGGTAAAGGAGAAAATGCTGAAAATCAGAATTTTCTCTTTTTCCCACAATGTTTTCTATCCTTCTCAAAACAAATCTTAGTTTGTTAGTCACATTTATTTTGTCATCTGCAAATGCTTTCAATTTGGACAAATCTAAAATTTTGTGGTTTGGTAAAGAGTTAAACTTCAATAGGGTGACATTTCTGCTTTGCCAAACGTAAAGGGTTTAACCTATCAGAAATCTTGTTCATTTATAACTTGGAGTTAGACTCTGAAAACTATTTAGAATCATGGGTGCAGGGTTGCATCTAGACTGCTGGATTGCTGAAATCCAGCATCAGAATAAAAAATCCCGTGAAAATGAAATTTGTTTGCGCACCAAATCCCACACTCAAACAAACTAGCCCGCAAAAACTGCATGATCATGTAGAGGAAAAGAGAAACATCAACCTCGGGGGAATAAAATGTAACAAAATTTGCATGGGTCACCCCAATAATCATTTGAAACCCTAGACTGTCCGGTTAATTTGATCATATCAATAGACGCTTGTCATCTGTGTTATGCAGACGAAAAGCCTCACTGCAGGGCCCACGCTGTTGATCACCAGTGGCACCGAATGCAACAATTTTGGAAAAATGTGTCCAAAATGACGCCCTGGTGAATCTGCTGCCAACAAGTGATGTCTTAAGGCTACAGAATTCTTGAAAGATAACAACTCTGTCATAAATAGTGAGTATTACGTATGACGGACCACACCTCATCGTTTATCACAACTTAAAACGCTGGCATGTTGGAAGTGAATTTAAGCAGTAAAGGAGGGGTGTCCATAAGGCTGTTTTCATGGCCACTACCGATTTTCGTTAAACTTTGTACAATGGAACCTATACATGTTGGCTGTAATAACATGCCATATTGAACCAATTAGTAAAGGTTTGTAGAGTGTATGCTTGTTCAAAGTGGGTGGGGCAATTCTGACCTGAAGAGGGGTTTGTTAGCAACTTGGTGATATTTTCATTGTTACTCAGAGCTGGAAGTTAAAAATTTCATGCTTCCTTAAGCAGTGCCAGATATAACAGCTTGTGGTAAAACTTTTCTAAAATATTCTTATACTGGATGTGTTTTTACACAACTGTATGACACGCCTAGATTTTAGCTTTTTTCAATTCTCCAACTTTACGAAAAACCACAACATCATTATACCCACCACAAACTTTGTTTGTGGGAGTATGTAGGAGTCGGTCGGTCAGTAGGTTTTTTTGTCCGTTTTATTTCTCAGTTACTACGGACAGAATTCAGTCAAACTTTGTAGGGAGTTTCAACATGAAGCCAAGATGTGCATATTATAATTTGGTTACGGTTGAATGATTTTTAAAGAAGTTATGGCCCTTTCATGATTTTTTTGTCCGCTCTGTTTCTCAGTATCTACGGGATGGATCTAAGTCAAACTTCATGGAAAGTTTTAGTCTGAAGCAAAGACGTGCATATTAAAGTTTGGTTATGGTTGAATAATTCAGTATTAGTTTTTTTCATGAACATTGGCAAGTTCTGATTGGCTGAAAATTTTTTTCATAGCTCCATGAAAAAAAAAATGAAGCTGTGCCTGAACTACTTTTGCAGTCAAACTAATGTAAACAAACATGTATACAAGATTTCATAATGTTTTTCTTTCTGATTTTAGATCTAGATCTATCTCGAGTCTGAAGTTCAAATTGCTAGCTGAATTTATTTTTCTGAATATTGAAAAAAAAAAAATAGCGTATTGAACTTCTAAAAATAAATCTACTAAGTCTGCAAATGTTCAATACTAGTCTATAATGACATCACGAATTTACGTCATTTTTACGTCATGAACGAGCAGTTATGAATGAAAGTGACATTAAATATATACGCAATGTTGGATTTACAAAAAATAGCAGTTAGTATTATTTAAGTGCATATTTGTTGTCTGTGACATTGAATTATAAGGAATGAAGAGAAATTTTTTGTTTTCATGGAGGTATTAAAAAAAAAAATCTAATCACACTTCGCGGTTTCATACATTGTGATTAGGTTTTTTTTTCATACCTCCATAAAAACAAAAAAAGTTCTCTTCATTCCTTAAATGATTTTCCAGTGAGTTATGGCCCTTTCATGAATTTTTTTGTCTGCTCTATTTCTTAGTATCAGTTGGATGGATTTCAGTGAAACTTCATAGGAAGTTTTAGTATGAACCAAAGAGGTGCATATTATAGTTTGGTTTTGGTTGAATGATTTTCTAGTGAGTTATGGCTCTTTCATGAATTTTTTGTCCGCTCTATTTCTTAATAACTACTTGACCGATTTCAGTCAAACTTCGTAGGACTTTTCAGTATAAAGCCAAGATGAGCATATTATAATTTGGTTATGGTTCAGTGATTTTCCAATGAGTTACGGCCCTTTCATATATTTTTTTTTCCTCGCTATTTCTCAATAACTATCAGACTGATTTCAGTCAAACTTCATAGGAAGTTTTAATATGAAGCCAAAATGTGCACAGCACAATTTTGTTTTGGTTGAATGATTTTTAAAGGAGTTATGTTCCATTCATGAATTTTCTTGTCAACTCTATTTCTCTGTAACTACATGATGGATTTCAGTCAGACTTCATAGGAAGTTTCAATATAAAGCAAAGATTTGCATCTTATTATTTGATCATGGTTGAATGATTCTCCAATGAGTTATGGCCCTTTCATGAATTTTTTAACTCACCTGAGCACGAAGTGCTCAAGGTGAGCTTTTGTGATCGTGCTGTGTCCAGCGTCCGGCGTCCGTCGTCAACTTTTACCTTGTCCACATTTTCAGTCAGATGCTCATGAAACTTGGAGAGAATGTTTGTCTTGATGATATCTCGGACGAGTTTGAAAATGGGTCATGTCGGGTCAAAAACTAGGTCACTAGGTCAAATCTTAGAAAAACATTGTGTACGCTCTAGAGGCTACATTTTCAGTCCAATACTCTTGAAACTTGGTCAGAATGTTTGTCCTAATAATATCTCAGACAAGTTTGAAAATGGGTCATGTCAGTCAAAAACTAGGTCACTAGGTCAAATCTTAGAAAAACCTTGTGTACATTCTAGAGGTCACATTTTCAGTCCAAATTTCTTGAAAGTTGATCAAAATGTTAGATTTGATGATATCTTGGATGAGTTAGAAATGGGTCATGTTGGGTCAAAAACTATGTCACTAGGTCAAATCTTAGAAAAACCTTGTATATGCTCTAGAGGCCACATTTTCAGTCCAAAACTCATGAAACTTGGTAAGATTGTTTGTCATGATGACATCTCAGAAGACTTTGAAAATCGGTCATGTTGGGTCAAAAACTAGGTCAGTAGGTCAAATCTTAGAAAAATCCTGTATATGCTCTATAGGGCACATTTTCTGTCCAATACTTATGAAAGGTGGTCAGGATCTTTGTTTTGATAATATCTACAATGGAAAAATTGGCTATGGTTGGCTAAAAAGTAGGCACTGAGAGAAATTCTAGAAAAAGTTTGTGTACATGCTAGAGGTAAAATTTTCAGTCCAGTAATTATAATAGCTTAATAGAATGTTTGTCATGATATCTCAAAAGAGATTGAAAATGAGTCATGTTTGGTCAAAAGACTCAGGTGAGCGACTTCAGGGCCATCATGGCCCTTTTGTTTGTCCACTCTATTTTTCAATAACTACACGATGGATTTCTGTCAAACTGCATAGGAAGTTTCAGAATAAAGCAATGATGTGCGTGTCGTAATTTGATTATGGTTGAATGATTTTTCAATGAGTTCTTGCCTTTAGTGATTTTTTTTAGTCCCAGCTATTTCTCCATAACAACAGGACAGGTTTCTATCAAACCTCATAGGAAGTTTCAATACAAAGTTAAGATACGCATATTATAATTTGGTTATGGTTGAATGATTTTTCCAATGAGTTATGACCCTTTGGTAAGGTTTTTGTTGCAGCTGTTTCTCAATAACTGCTGGGCAGATTTCAATTAAACTTCACAGAAATTTCATTACAAGGCAAAGAAATGCATATTTATACCCCCACAAAACGAATGTCTTCGGGGGTATACTGGAATCACCCTGTCTGTCCGTGTGTCCATCTGTGTGTCCGTCTGTGTGTCCGTCTGTGTACAAATAATTGCCTGTTTCTGTCAAAGCGCTGGCGGGGGTATTAAGTCACATTCAGTGACAGCGCTAGTTTATTTTGGTCATGGATGAATTATTTTCTAATGAGTTGTGGCTCATTGACGAACTTTATTGTCCACTCTTTTGCTGAGTAATTATACCGTTATACTGGTAAAGTGATATCTTTTTAAAAGATTTAAGCAGTTATCCGTAGAATTCATTAAAAGAAATCTTGGTGAGCAGAAACATATTTCAGGGGAAAAACAATAAAAAAAAATGCATGGAATGATTAAGACAATACTGAGAAAGTAACATGAAAGCACCATTTGATTGATTTTCAAAGTGCATGTTTGAAATTTCAAAAATTTTGTAATGTGAAATATAAGTGAAAAAGCAGTAAATGATTTAGGAAGGACAAGTTCAACTTGAAGTAGTAAAGTATCATGATGACTCAATCTGCATTAAAGACTTTGTTTAGATAGGAAAAGAATTAGAAATAAAAAAATACCTCTGATAAAATGATGTAACAAAAAAAAGAGCAAAAATAAAGGGGACATAGCTCAAAAGCTGTTACTTGTAGGAAATTTTCGTCATAATTTTACCATAATCATGTAATATGCTGTAGAATTGCAAAATATTATTGGAATCCCTATTCATAGAAAACAATGTTGTGGTTTTTCGTAAAGTTGGAAAATTAAAAAAAAGCTAAAATTTGGGCATGTCATACAATTGTGTAAAAACATATTAAGTATAGAATTTTACAAAAGTTTTAGCATAAGCTGTTATATCTGGTATTGCTTAAAAAAGCAAGAAATTGTTAATTTTTAGCTCTGAGTAACAATAAAAATATCACCAATTTCCTATCAGACCCCTCTTTGGGTCAGAATTACCCCACCCACTTTGAACAAGCATACACCCTACAAACCTTTACCAATTGGTTCAATATGGCATGTTATTACAGCCAACATGTATAGGTTTCAGTGTACAAAGCTTAAAGAAAATCAGTAGTGGCCATGAAAACAGCCTTATGGACACCCCACCTTTACATAAATACCTGTATGAAACTTTGGATGGAAGCTAAAATCTCTGTCTAATACTGAGGTGAAAATTTTGATGAATTTATGAAATGAAAATATTGAACAACATAGGATAGATAGGGTAGGATGGGGGTTAGTCTTCTTGTCTTACAGTGATAGTACTGTAACAGGTGTTAAAGAAGAAGTTACAGAGCATTCATACAAGCAAAGAAGACTAGAATAAAATAACCCTTTAATGGATACGATCTTAATTATTTTCCCAAAGACAAAAACAAATAATATGTTAACCCTTTACCACATTATGGGAACCGCCATGAAATTTGTCCCCCCTCTTTACATGTGAAGGGGTGACATGCCCCCTTTTTTTCTGAAGATGATGGGGACAGCCCCCCCCCCCCATTAGAAAATTTGTAGATGCAACCCTTTGGGTGAATAGTTACTATAAATTATTGCTGGTTCGGCGAACAGCTTGCAAGGTCGATTTTCGTAACTTATGCAAAGCATGAAATTGATACTTAAACTAATTGTCTGGATTTTTTGCACTAGACCATTTTGGCTAGCTGGACGCAATCTCTACTAGCCCAAGCCAATTGTTTGCTAGACAATGTCGTTCGGACGTGCCTTAATGTCAAACCCTGCTGAGCATGAAGTGCTCCAGGGGAGCTGTTGTTGGTTACAGGTCCATGTCACATTGTCCAAAGTACAGTAATTTCTCTTTTTTTTTTGTAGCATTATATTATTTTATAATATCAATCTTGCTCAAATTTAGCTATGGGTGTCAGAGAGGGTCTAGCCCCAGGGGTGACATGCTATACATGTAGTTTTACAGAAATCTGCTACAATTCTAATGCTATGTTTATGAACTTTGTGTGATGATAGATCTTATTTACATATTGTGCTTATAATTTTAGTTTTAGGCTGAATTGAAGGCCAAGGTCAGTGTGACCGAAAAATAGAAAACTTTAAAAGTTGCTGTAAATTCAAGCATGGAAGAACTATTTTAATGAAACTTCACATGGTTATATAATTCTTATAATCTTGAAATTCAGATTGAGAACATCTTTCATCTTTTGCCTCTTGTTTAAAGACTGCTTGGGTCATAATTACGAAATATATAGACTTATCTTGACCTAAACTGTTGGAAAAACAACTGAGTTGTCTGATATTATAAGGCTTCAGATAAGTAAATCAAGGGACAGTTTTATCTCTTTTGTATAGGCTAGACCTGTCGCTGATGGTGGACCTCAGATTTCAGAGCTTGATGCAATAAAAAACAGAATCGGACAAATGGAAAACAACATACAACATAGCATAAAAGAAATGTTCCGTAAGAAAAGAATTAGTCTATTTTTCATGAAGCAGTTTCATATAAAAGTGTGAGTAGTTTTTATACGCCAGTCGAAGATGGGACGTATTATGGGATCACCCATGGCATACGGGCGGGCGTTCGGGCTGGCGGGTGGGCGGGCGGCGTCCAGTTCTTTGTCTGGACCATAACTTTGTCATCTCCAGTGCGGTGCGGAAAAACCATAACTCTACTTCGTGCTGTCTTTGACTTATTTCCCTTTGATCATCATTTTTACAGCATTTTCTGCTTGTCTGGAGCATAACTTTGTCATCTCCACTCCGATTGACTTGAAACTTGGCATTTGTGTTTGTTGCAATAATACGGAGTGCTGTGTGAAAGAACCATAACTCTACCTTGTGCTGTCTTTGAGTTATTTCCCTTCAATCGTCATTTTTACAGCATTTTCTGCTTGTCCGGAATATAACTTTGTCATCTCTAATCTGAACATCTTCAAATTTGGTATGCATGATTGTTGAAATTTCACGGAGTGCAGTGCACAAGAAACATAACTCTTCCTAGTATGAATTTTGAGTTATTCCCCCTTTGATCTTCATTTTTATAGCATTTCTTGCTTGTCCGGAGCAAAACTTTGTCATGTTAATAAGTAGGAATGTCTTGAAATATGGTATGCTTACTTGTTGCAATATTTGGAAGTGCAGTGCACAAGAATTGTAACTCTACCTTGTGCTGTCTGAGTTATTTCCCTTTGATCATCATTTTTACAGCATTTAGTGCTTGTCCAGATTATAACTTTGTCATCTCAAGTCAGAACGACTTCAAACATGGTATGCATGTTTGTTGCAATATTACGGGGTACAGTGCGCAAGAACAATAACTCCTGGGAGGGTGGGCGGGAGGCGTCCAGTTCTTTGTCCGGAGCATAACTTTGTCATCTCCAGTCTGATTGACTTGAAACTTGGCATTCGTGTTTGTTGCAATGATATGGAGTGCCGTGTGAAAGAACCATAACTCTACCTCATGCTGTCTTTGAGTTATTTCCCTTTGATCGTCATTTTTACAGCATTTTCTGCTTGTCCGGAATATAACTTTGTCATCTCAAGCCTGAACATCTTCAAATTTGGTATGCATTATTGTTGAAAAATTACGGAGTGAAGTGCACAAGAACCATAACTCTTCCTAGCATGAATTTTGAGTTACTCCCCTTTTGATCTTCATTTATATAGCATTTCTTGCTTGTCCGGAGCAAAACTTTGTCATGTTAAGTAGGAATGACTTGAAATATGGTATGCTTATTTG
The DNA here is from genome assembly GCA_946811185.2 of Hippopus hippopus. Classification (NCBI taxonomy): domain Eukaryota; kingdom Metazoa; phylum Mollusca; class Bivalvia; order Cardiida; family Cardiidae; genus Hippopus; species Hippopus hippopus. The sequence continues at coordinate 51,659,847 of OX328098.1, read as the reverse complement.
TTGCAATATTTGGAAGTGCAGTGCGCAAGAATTGTAACTCTACCTCGTGCTGTCTTTGAGTTATTTCCCTTTGATCATCATTTTTACAGCATTTAGTGCTTGTCCGGAATATAACTTTGTCATCTCAAGTCAGAACGACTTCAAACTTGGTATGCATGTTTGTTGCTATATTACAGAGTACAGTGCGCAAGAACAATAACTTTACCTTGTGTGGATTTTGAGTAATTATGCCCCCCTTCAACAAAGTGGGGGTATATTGCTTTGCACATGTCAGTCTGTCGGTCGGTCGGTAGACCTTACCTTGTCCGGATGATAACTAGACACAAAATTGACTTAGGTTCGTCAAATTTGGCACAGACATTCGTCTCGGAGTGTAGATGATCCCTATTGATTTTGAGGTCAATCGGTCAAAGGTCAAGGTCACAGTGACCGTCAACATGTTGATATATAGACCAAACCTTGTCCGGATGATAACTAGACACAGAATAGACCTAGGTTCGTCAAATTTGGCACAGACGTGCGTCTCGGAGTGTAGATGGTCTCTATTGATTTTGAGGTCAATCGGTCAAATGTCAAGGTCACAGTGACCGTCAACATGTTGATATATAGACCAAACCTTATCCGGATGATAACTAGACACAGAATTGACCTAGGTTCGTCAAATTTGGCACAGATATGGGTCTCAGAGTGTAGATGATCCCTATTGATTTTGAGGTCAATTGGTCAAATGTCAAGGTCACAGTGACCGTCAACATGTTGATATATAGAACAAACCTTGTCCGGATGATAACTAGACACAGAATTGACCTAGGTTCGTCAGATTTGGTACAGACATTCGTCTTGGAGTGCAGATGATCCCTATCGATTTTGAGATTAATCCATCAAAGGTAAAGGTCACAGTAGCCTTCAACTTAATGATATATAGACCAAACCTTGTCCAGATGATAACTAGACACAGAATTGACGTAGGTTCTTCAAATTTTGTACAGATATTCATCTCGGAGTGTAAATGATCCCTATCGATTTTGAGATTAATCCATCAAAGGTCAAGGTCACAGTGGCCTTTAACTTAATGATATATAGGCCAGACCTTGTCCAGATGATAACCACACAGAATTGACTTAGGTCCTTCAGATTCTGTACAGATATTCATCTTGGAATGTAAATGATCCCTATCGATTTTAAGGTTAATCCGTGAAAGATCAAAGTCACAGTGACCACCAGATGATTCAGGGCCTGCACTGCCGTTCGCCACTTGAGCCATTTGCTAAAAAAAAATTAAAGTGTCTCAAAAATCATCGTATGTGGCTCAACTTGTGGCTCCAACATTTTATTCGCGTATTATTGGGGACGTAAGCATCGAAGTCGACTGGGAAAAAGCGGAAGTCGAACGCGCGTGCCGAAAAGAAAATCGATAACCCAATCTGTGTATCGGCGACTGTTTACAGTCTTGTATGTGTACACACGCGGTGTGTATAATTATGTGAACTGTTGACAGATTATCACGTTTAACAATTGAAGTGGGCTATAAATCAAAAAGATGACATCGATATTTCCCAATCAATTCTTTTGATATCAGTTTATGAACTGTGCCACTTCCTGTATCAATGTGGCAGTAGGGGGGCATGACTGTTTTACAAACAGACATCTTGTTCCACTTGATCTTCATTTTTACAGTATTTCTTGCTTGTCTGGAACAGAACTTTGTCACCTCAAGTCAAATTGACTTGAGACTTGGTAAACATGTTTGTTGCATTACCTGCCCTTTACGATTATTATACCCCCTCAACAACTGGCCATGGGACGGGCATATTTTGCGACAATTTGCCACTCTTGTTTTATTTTCATAACTCCATGAACACAAAAAAAACTCTTGTCATTCCTTATAATTCAATATCACAGACAATCACTTTGGTTTCATACAATGTGAGACGAGTTCTAAAATGGATAATGTCTGGTCAAAAACCAGGTCACTAGGTTAAATCATAGAAAAACCTTGTGTAAGCTCTAGAGGTTACTTTTTTGGTCCAATACTCTTGAAAGGTAGTCAGAATGTTTGTCTTCGAAAATGGGTCATCAGGGGTCAAAAACTAGGTCACTAGGTCAAATATTAGAAAAACCTTGTGTAGGCTCTAGAGGCCACATTTTGGGTCCAATACTCTTGAAAATTAGTCTGAATGTTTGTCTTGATAACATCTCGAGCAAGGTTGAAAATGGGTCACATTGGCTCAAATCTTAGGAAAACCTTGAGTACCCTCTAGAGGCCGAATTCTCAATCAAATACTCATGAAAGTTTGTCAGAATGCTTGTCTTGATGCTATCTAGGAGGAGTTTGAAAATGGGTCATGTCAGAAGAACTAGGTCAATGGGACCAATCTTTGAAAATCTTGTGTGTGCTATAGACGCCACATTTTCAATTCTATACCTTTGAAACCTGCGCAGAATGTATTTCTTGATAACATCTTTGATGAGTTTTAAAACGGATCTCGATGGGTCAGTAACTGGGTCATTAGGTCAGATCGTAGTAAAACCTTGTGTACACTCTAGAGGCCACAATTTCAGTTCAGTACTCATGAAACGTGGTCAAAAAGTTTGTCTTGATGACATCTTGGATGAGTCTAGAAAAAGCTTGATTACAAGCTAGAGGCCAAATGTTCAGTCCAATAATTATAAAAGCTTGTTAGAATGTTTGTCATAATATTTCAAAAGAGATTTAAAATGATCATGTTCAGTCAAAAGGCTCAGGTGAGTGACTTCAGGGTCATCATGGCCCACTTATTTTATTTAAGGCCATGCCATTGAAAAAAAGGGGCTTGATGTACGAGGGTCACTCATTTGTGTCACTAATAGGCCTCCATACCATATGACCATAATATATATTACACAGTAATAACGATATTTTCATGAATAAGTCGTTTTGAATACTGACATGAAATTTTGTTTTGATAGATTTATTCTTTCAAAAGTTATTGAAAGTTAAAGTAGGTGCAGTCGTATACACTGGCTATATTACTGAATGTTCAATGAACCCAAAAGCAAAGCTTGTAATTAGGGCCTATATTAAAAGTCACGTTAGTCTAATTATTCCAGCTTCACAAATATCTAGCGAATTATGTCAGATACATGGGGCCACTGCGGTATCAAAACGGTTGGTTTTCAGATGACAAGAAAAATTTAAAGATGGTAGAACTTACATAAAAGATGCTCCTGTCCTGTTAAATCCAAAACTGCAGCTTCGAAAGAAAATGTTGTTGCTGTGGCAGATTCAATTAAGCAGGATGCCAGGTTTACAGTGAAAGAAATAGCTACAGATACTTGGCATATCATCGGGGTCAGTTCATAAGATTTTGATCAAGGAGTTAAAACTTTGTAAGATTTGCGCTCGATGGGTCCCCCACCTCTTGACATATGAACAAAAGGTTACTCCTGTAAAAATGGCCAAAATTTCTCTTAAAAAGTACAGAATATCAGAACTGTTCACAGGTGATGAAACCTGGATTTATTATTTTGAGCCCCAAAGACACATCAAAAACAATGGCAGGGCAAAGACCAAGCTAAGCTGATCATATCAGAAAGGATAAAAAGGGCAGGAAAAGTTTTATATGCCTTTTTAGCTCACCTGAGCACGTGCTGTGTCCAGCTTCCGTCGTCAACTTTTTACCTTGTGTACGCTCTAGAGGCCACATTTTTGGTTCGATACTCATGAAACTTGGTCAGAATGTTTGCCTTGATTATATCTCAGACGAGTTTTAAAATGGGTCATGTCGGTTCAAAAACTAGGTCACTAGGTCAAATCTGAGAAAAACCTTGTGTACGCTCCAGACACCACATTTTCAGTCCAATACTCTTGAAAATTGGTCAGAATGTTTGTCTTGATGATATCAAGGACGAGTTCGAAAAAGGGCCATGTCGGGTCAAAAACTAGGTCACTAGGGCAAATCTTAGAAAAACCTTGTCTACGCTCTAGAGGCCACATTTTCAGTCCAATACTCCTGAAATTTGGTCAGAATGTTTGTCTTGATGATATCTCGGATGAGTTTGAAAATGGGTCATATCGGATCAAAAACTAGGTCACCAGGTCAAATGTTAGAAAAACCTTGTGTACACTCTAGAGGCCATATTTTCAGTTCAATACTCTTGAAAGTTGGTCAGAATATTTGTCTTGATGATATCTCAAACAAGTTTGAAAGTGGGCCATGTAGGGTCAAAAACTAGGTCACCAGGTCAAAGCTTAGAAAAACCTTTTGTACGCTCTGGAGGCCACATTTTCAGTCCAATACTCTTGAAAGTCGGTCAGAATGTTTGTCTTGATGATATCTCTGAAAAATTTGAAAATGGGCCATATTGGGTCAAAAACTAGGTCACTAGGTTAAATCTTAAAAAAACATTGTGTTTGTCCCTGAAGCCACATTCTCTGTCTAATACTCTTGAAATTTGGTCAGAATGTTTGTCTTGATAATATCTCAGACGAGTTCGAAAGTGGGCCATGTCAGGTCAAAAAGTAGGTTACTAGGTCAAATCTTTGAAAAACCTTGTGTACCATCCAGAAGCCACATTTTCAGTCCAATGCTCTTTAAAGTTGGTCAGAATGTTTGTCATGATGATAGCTTGGATGAGTTTGAAAATGGGTCATATCAGGTCAAAAACTAAGTCACCAGGTCAAATCTTAGAAAAATCGTATGTAAGCTCTAGAGGGCGCATTTTCAGTCCAATAATCTTGAAATTTATTTAGACTGTTTGTCTTGATAATTTCTTAGACTAGTATGAAAATGGGTCATGTTGGATAAAAAACTAGGTCACTAGGTCAAATCTCGGAAAAACCTTTTGTACTATAATTACAGTCCGATATTCTTTAAGCTTTCATTAGAATGTTTGTCTTGATGATATCTTGCATGAGTTTAAAAATGGGTCATGTGGAATAAAAACTAGGTCGCCAAGTTTCATCCTTGAAAAACCGTGTGTACACTCTAGAGGCCACATTTTCAGTCCAATAATCTTGAAATTTGCTTTGAATGTTTGTCTTGATAATATCTTAGACTAGTATGAATATGGGTCATGTTAGATAAAAAACTAGGTCACTGGGTCAAATCTCGGAAAAACCTTTTGTACACCCTACAGGCCACATTTTCTCTCAAATACTCATGAAAGTTTGTCGGAATGTATGTCTGGATAATTTCTACATGTCAAGTAGGCCGCTGAGACAAATTCTAGAAAAAGATTGTGTGCACTCTAGAGGCCATATTTTTAAGCCCAATACTAATGAGTGTTTGTCAGAGTGTTTGTCTTAATATCTCTGAATAGATTGGAATTGGGTCATGTTTGATCAAAAGGCTCAGGTGAGTGACATCAGGGCCATCATGGCCCTCTTGTTTTTTAATTCAGACGATCCAATTGCTCAAATTTCTGTATCGAACGGTTTCAGCCAAGTATTTCAAGAACAATATTCTTTCAAAAGTGAAAAACACTATGAAAAATGGAGACTTAGAACCAAATTAAGGGGCCTGTACCTTATTCAAGACAATGCAGCTGCTCACAAGTCTGCAATTTTTCAGAATTTCCTGGGAACAGAAAAGGTGGTAGAGCTTCCTCATCCAGCCTATTCTCCCTATTCAGCCCATGTGACTTTTTTCTCTTTCCTTTTTAGCTCACCTGAGCACGAAGTGCTCAAGGTGAGCTTTTGTGATCGCGCTGTGTCCGTCATGCGACGTGCGTCGTGTGTCATCAACTTTTACCTTGTGTACGCTCTACAGGCCCCATTTTCAGTCTGATACTCCTGAAACTTGGTCAGAATGTTTGTCTTTATGATATCTCCGACAAATTCAAAAATGGATCATGTTGGGTCAAAAATAGGTCACTAGGTTAAATCTTAGAAAAACCTTGTGTACGCTCTAGAGGCCACATTTTCAGTCCGATACTCATGAAACTTGGTCAGAATGTTTGTTTCGATGATATCTCGGATGAGTTTGAAAATGGGTCATGTCGGGTCAAAAACTAGGTCACTAGGTCAGATCTTTGAAAAACCTTGTGTACGCTCTAGAGGCTACATTTTCAGTCCAAAACTCTTGAAAGTTGGTCAGAATATTTGTCTTGATGACATCTCGGAAGAGTTTGAAAATGGGTCATGTCGGGTCAAAAACTAGGTCACTAGGTCAAATCTTAGAAAAAACCTCATGAGGCCACATTTTCAGTCCGATACTCTTGAAACTTGGTCAGAATATTTGTTTTGATGATATCTCGGACGAGTTCAAAAATAGGTTATGCTGGATTAAAAACTAGGTCACTAGGTCAAATCTTAGAAAAACCTTTTGTACGCTCTAGAGGCCACATTTTCTGTGCAAAACTCTTAAAAGTTGGTCAGAATGTTTGTTTTGATGACATCTCGGACGCGTTTGAAAAAGGGTCACATCAGGTCAAAAACTAGATCACTAGGTCAGATCATAGGAAAACCTTGTGTACGCTCTAGAGGCCACATTTTCAGTCCAGAACTCTTGAACGTTTGTCTTGATGACATCATGGACGAGTTCCAAAAATGGGTCATATCAGGTCAAAAAACTAGGTCACTAGGTCAAATCTTAGAAAAACCTTGTGTACGCTCTAGAGGCCACATTTTCAGTCCAGAACTCTTGAACGTTGGTCAGAATGCTTGTCTTTATGATATCTCGGATGAGTTCAAAATTGGCTCATGTCGGGTCAAAAACTAGGTCACTAGGTCAAATCTTAGAAAAACCTTGTGTACGCTCTAGACGCCACATTTTCAGTCCAATACTCTTGAAAATTGGTCAGAATATTTGTCTCGATGATATCTCGGATGAGTTCTAAAATTGGTCATGTGGGGTCCAAACTAGGTCACTAGGTCAAATCTTAGAAAAACCTTGTGTACGCTCTACAGGCCACATTTTCAGTCCGATACTCATGGAACTTGATCAGAATGTTTGTCTTGATGACATCTTAGAAGAGTTCCAAAAAATGGGTCATGTCGGGTCAAAAACTAGGTCACTAGGTGAAATCATTAAAAAAAATCTTGTGTACGCTCTAGAGGCCACATTTTCAGTTCAAAACTCTTGAAAGTTGGTCAGAATGTTTGTCTTGATGACATCATGGACGAGTTCCAAAAATGGGTCATATCAGGTGAAAAAACTAGGTCACTAGGTCAAATCTTAGAAAAACCTTGTGTACACTCTATAGGCTACATTTTCAGTCCACAACTCTTGAAAGTTGGTCAGAAGGTTTGGTTTGATGATATCTACGATGGGAAAATGGGCTATGTTTGGCGAAAAAGTAGGTCACTGTGAGAAATTCTAGAAAATGTTTGTGTACAAGCTAGAGGCCAAATTTTCAGTCCGATAATTATGAAAGCTTGATAGAATGTTTGTCGTAATTTCTCGAAAGAGATTAAAAATGGGTCATGTTTGGTCAAAAGACTCAGGTGAGGGACTTCAGGGCCATCATGGCCCTCTTGTTTGAAGAAAACTTTCTCTAGACGTCGATATGGCTCTAAAAGTGCCTTGGGAAGTGCCATTTTTCAGTGTTTGCTGGATATTCCCAGAAAAGCCTATTTTGCAGCCTTCACGGACTGGATTTCCAGACTTGAAAACTATGTTTCTGTCAAGGGAGAATAGTTTGAAGGGATGAAATAAACGAAACTCATGCATTTGATATAATGCATCTCATAAACACCCAGTGACAAAATCAAATGAACGACCCTTGTATTTCACAGTTAGGGAACAGTATCTCTCTATCTTTAACTATTGGACAAAATTTTATGATAATTATGTCTCCCTCCGTCAGTGTCAGGAGACATTTTATTTTCCCTGTGCATCCGTCTGTCTGTCTGTCCATCTGTCTGTCTGTTTGTCCGTCACAAAGCGTGTCCACTCTATAACTCCTAAAACCTTTTCAGATATTTTGATAAAACTTCACACATTTCTAAAGCACCATCAGACGAAGTGTAATCCACAAGAACCATAACTCTGGCTTGTCTATTTCTCGAGTTATTCCCCTTTGATTATTTTCCTTCACAAATTGTGTCCGCTGCATAATTTGAAAACCTTTTAAATATTTTGATAAAACTTCACACATTTGTAAAGCACCATCAGACGAAGTGTCAACCACAAGAACCATAACTCTGGCTTGTCTATTTTCAAGTTATTCCCCTTTGATTATTTTCGTCATAAATCGTGTCGGCTCCATAACTCGAAAAACTTTTAAGTTATTTTGTTAAAACTTAACACATTTGAAAGCACCATGAGACGAAGTGTCATCCAAAAGAACCATAACTCTGTCTTGTCTATTTTTTGAGATATTTCCCTTTGGTTATTTTCCGTCACAAATCGTGTCGGCTCCATAACTCGAAAACCTTTTAAGATATTTTGATAAAACTTCACACATTTCTAAAGCACCATCAGACAAAGTGTCATCCACAAGAACCATAATTCTGGCTTGTCTATTTTTCAAGTTATTCCCCTTTGATTATTTTCCATCACAAATCGTGTCAGTTCTATAACTCGAAAACCTTTTCAGAGATTTTGATAAAACTTCCCACATTTGTAAAGCACCATCAGACAAAATGTCATGCACAAGAACCATAACTCTGGCTTGTATATTTTTTGAGTTATTCCCCTTTGATTATTTTCCTTACTCATTTTACATACACGCTCCATAACTCGAAAACCTTTTCAGATACTTTGATAAAACTTCACACATTTGTAAAGCACCTTGAGACGAGACGAAGTGTCATCCACAAGAACCATAACTCTGGCTTGTCTATTTTTCAAGTTATTCCCCTTTGATTATTTTCCTTACTCATTTTTCGTACAATTTCGTGTCCGCTCTATAACTTGAAAACCATTAGAGAAAAATGACCAATATTTCAGTTACAAATTTCCTTAGTCACATATCAATCTTTCTAACACCAAAAAGGCGGGAGACATCTGTTTTTTTTTTTTGTAGAAAAACAAGTTCTAGTTCATATTTATTCTATTTATCATAAGCTACAGACAATCATTATTTGTCTGTTTGTAATGAAAACTCATGTCATGGGAAAAGGGCGCTTAATGTATAATTTCATTATAAACCAATGACTGTGTTTGTCTGTCCATCGTTAAATCCTTGACGAAAATTGATGAAACTTCATACATGTGTTCATTATGATAGCCCACCACTTCAGTTTTTTAGCTCACCTGAGCACGAAGTGCTCATGGTGAGCTTTTGTGATTGTGCTGAGTCTGTCGTGAGTTGTTCGTTGTCTGTTGTCAACTTTTACCTTGTGCTCAAGAGGCCGCATTTTCAGTCCGATACAGATGAAACTGGGTCAAAATGTTTGTCTTGATAATACATGTATCTTGGACAATTTCGAAAATGGGTCAGGTCAGGTCAAACACTAGGTCACTAGGTCAAATCTTAGTAAAACTTGTGTACACTCTAGGGGCCACATTTTCAGTGCAATGTTTGTCTTGATGATGTCTGGGATGAGATTGAAAATGGGTCATGTCCATCAAAAACTAGGTCACTAGGTCAAATCTTTGAAAAACCTTGTGTACACTCTAGGGGCCATATTTTCAGTAGGGGCCACATTTTCAGTCCGATACTCATGAAACTTGGTGAGAATGTTTTTCTCGATGATACCTCTGAAAATTTCAAAAAAATGGGTCATGTCTGGTCAAAAACTAGGTCACTAGGTCAAATCTTACAAAAACCTTGTGTATGCTCTAGATGCCATATTTTCAGTCCAAAACTCTTGAAAGTTGGTCAGAATATTTCTCTTGATATCTCAGATGAGTTCAAAATTGGTTCATGTTGGGTCAAAAACTAGGTCACTAGGTCAAATCTTTGAAAAACCTTGTGTAAGCTGTAGAGGCCACATTTTCAGTCCAAAACTCTTGAAAGTTGGTCAGAATGTTTGTCTTGATGATTTCTTGGACAAGTGTGCAAATGGGTCATGTTGGGTCAAAAACTAGGTTACTGTTCAAATTTTACAAAAACCTTGTGTACCCTCTAGAGGTCACATTTTCAGTCATATATTCATGAAAGTTGGTCAGAATTTTTGTCATAATGATATCTTGAATGAGTTAGAAAATGGGTCACATCGGGTCAAAAACTAGGTCACCAGATCAAATCTTTAAAATAGCTTGTGTAGTTTTAGAGTCATCATTTTCTGTCCAGTACTTATCAAATAAGTCAGAATGTTTGTTTTGATGATCAATATGATGAAATTGAAAATGAGTCACTTTGGGTGAAAAACTAGGTGGCCATGTCAAATCTTGGAAAAACCTTGTGTTCACTCTAGAGGCCACATTTTCTGTTCAATACTTATGAAAGGTGGTCACAATGTTTGTTTTGATAATATCTACCATGGGAAAATGGGCTATGTTTGGCTAAAACGTAGGTCACTGAGAGAAATTCTAGAAAAAACTTGTGTACAAGCTAGAGGCCAAATTTTCATTTCAATAATTGTGAAAGCTTGATAAAATGTTTGTCATAATCAAATTTGGTCAAAAGACTCAGGTGAGCGACTCCAGGGCCATCATTACCCTTTTGTTTTTTTTTTCTATTCAATGCTGCCATTCAATTATGTACCAATATTTCAACTACCAGACAAATTTTTATAATACTTCATACTTATATTCTTTAACATAAGCCACAGTCAGTCATTATTTGTTTTTATATAACCCTTTACCACTTGAGCAAAATATGTACTTGTCCAAACTGTAACCATTTACGGAAGAAAAGTTATATGTGGCTCAAATAATGGAATATGTCTTTGATAAGGTAGAAAACTTCAGAATGTTTGCCTTGGTTATATCTCAGACGAGTTCGAAATTGGGTCATGTCGGGTCAAAAACTAGGTCACTAGGTCAAATCTTATAAAAACCTTGTGTACGCTCTAGAGGCCACATTTTCAGTCCAATACTCATGAAAGTTGGTCAGAATGTTTGTCTGGATGATATCTAAGATGAGTTTGAAAATGGGTCATGTTGGGTCAAAAACTAGGTCACTAGGTCAAATCTTAGAAAAACTCTGTGTACGCCACATTTTCAGTCTGATACTCATGAAACTTGGTCAGAATGTTTGCCTCGATGATATTTCGGACGAGTTCGAAAATGGGTCATGTCGGGTCAAAAACTAGGTCACTAGGTCAGATCTTAGAAAAACATTGTGTATGCTCTAAAGGCCACATTTATAGTCTGATACTCATGAAACTTGGTCAGAATGTTTGCCTCGATGATATCTCGGAGGAGTTCGAAAAGGGGTCATGTCAAGTCAAAAACTAGGTCACTAGGTTAAATCATAGAAAAACCTTGTGTACGCTCTAGAGGCCACATTTTCAGTCCGATACTCATGAAACTTGGTCAGAATGTTTGTCTTGATGATATCTCAGACGAGTTCGAAAATTGATCATGCTGGGCCAAAACTAGGTCACTAGGTCAAATCTTAGAAAAACCTTGTGCACACTCTAGAGGCCACATTTTCAGTCAAATGCTCTGGAAAGTTAGTCAGAATGTTTGTCTTTATGATATCTAGGACGAGTTCTAAAATGGGTCATGTCTGGTCAAAAAGTAGGTCACAAGGTCATATCTTAGAAAAACCTTGTGTACACTCTAGAGGCCACATTTTTGGTCTAAAACTCTTGAAATTTGGTCAGAATGTTTGTCTTGATGATGTCTTGGACAAGTTTGAAAATGGGTCATGTCAGGCAAAAAACCAGGTCACTGGGTCAAATCTTAAAAAAAAACTTTGTGTACGCTCTAGAGGTCACAGTTTCAGTCCAAATTTCTTGAAAGTTGGTCAGAATGTTTTACTTGATGACATCTCACATGACTTAGAAAATTGGTGATGTTGGGTCAGAAACTAGGTCAGTAGTTCAAATCTTAGAAAAAACCTGTGTATACTCTAAAGGCCACATTTTCTGTCCAATACGTATGAAAGGTGGTCAGGATCTTTGTTTTGATAATATCTACAATGGGAAAATTGGCTATGGTTGGATAAAAAGCAGGTCACTGAGAGAAATTCTAGAAAAAGCTTGTGTATATGCTAGAGGCCAAATTTTCAGTCCAATAATTATGAAAGCTTAGTAAATTGTTTGTCATGATATCTCAAAAGAGATTGAAAATGGGTCATGTTTGGTCAAAAGACTCAGGTGAGCGACTTTAGGGCCATCATGGCCCTCTTGTTTTTTTTTTTGTTTTTTTTTTTAATGACATGCCACAGAAAAAGTGGGTTTGATGTATATTTACATAATGTACCAATTTCTCTTTAATGACTGGACAAAATTTTATGAAACTTCATATTTATATTGTTTATCTTAAGCCACAGAGAATCATTGTTTGTTTTTATTTAATGAAATACCATGTCATGGAAAAAGTGGGCTATATGTATAATTTTATCATGGACCATTCGCAAAAAGGCCACTTGTACATGCAAAACACAATACCTCATTATGTTTCTATCAAAAAATGCCTTTTTTTGGCGGGGATATCATTTCAAGGAAATTACGCATTTGTCTTAATTTTTAAATTAAAGAACATTTTAAAGGTTGAAAATAAGGCTATCTAGTATTTCTATGGAAGTATATATGGTAATATGATAAAGAACTATCAAGATCTTCCTATTCTGTTTACTTTTTGTCCTCTGTTTGATTAAGAATCATAAGTTTTGATGTCTGAATCCATTTTCTATCTGTCAGGTGTATACAGCGTTGGAAATCTCTACTTTATGCAACAACCCCCAGAACCCCCTATTGACAACCCTGATGCTTTGAAAGATGATGAAATAAAGAAATACTCTGAAGAATTAGGTAAGGGTGAACCTTAGACAGGAATTAAAATATTACTTTTAATTCATTGGTGAATTAGACATGTTTACATCTATGCTTGTTTTATGCAAATTACATCGTGTGAAACTTTGAAAACTTACATTGAGAACTTACCATTTACAAGAAGTTACTAGTTGTCATTTTATCAAAGGAATTTAAACTTTAATTCATCTTTATGTCTCATACTCAGCTCCAAAGCTATATAATTATGGCAAGCTTTGTGTGCATGTTTATCAAAGATGTCTGTCTTGATGTGCACATGTAGAATTGAGTTTTTATCATTTTTTGGAAGAAAATCTACCCAATAATTTCAAACTCAATTTCTATTATGAGACTGACCCTGTGCTGCTATGCTTCATGTTGAAAATGCAATTATACAGTGAATAGTAATATAGCTAGTTCAGAGATGGCTTCATGTCAACAATTCAGAATCACTTGAGATTAAGTCCCATAATACTTTTCATTTACACTAAGTGTGTATAATTTTTTTTCCTCACCCTAGCGCTAGGTGTAATTGTACTGTGACCTGCATTCATTGTCAATCAACTGTCACCACTTGTTGCCTTGTTCACACAATAGAGGCCACATCTATTGTCTAATACTCTTGAAACTTTGTTATGTTGTTTGTCTTGGTAGTATCTGAAAAGATCATGAAAATGTGTCACCACCAGTCAGAAAGTAAGTTAAAAGATCAAATTGTATTAAAACTATACATTCAGTCTAGAGGTCACATTTTCAGTCCAGTGCTCATGAATCTTGGTCAAAATTTTTTGCATGAAAATAGATGAATGAGTTTGAATACTGGTCATCACTGGTCAAAAAGTAGGTCACTATTTCAAATCTTAGTAAAACTATGAGTGCATTCTTGGGGCCACAGTTTCTGTCCAAAGCTTGAAACTGTCAAAATGTTTATGTTGACATGTTTAAGGTGTATGACAGTGTGTCACCAGGGGTCAAAAAGCATATAATTATTTCATATTTTAGATAAACCTTGAGTGCATTGTAGAAGTGACATTTGCAACTGCTCATTAAAGTTAATGTTTGTGTTGTTAATACTATGTACGAGTGTTGAAATGTGTCACCTTCAGTCAGAAATCAGGCTGCAGGGTAAAAGTTTAGAAAAAGCTTGTGTATATTCTATATTCTAGCGTTAGCATCTTCAGTCCAATGCTTATGCAACTTAGAATACTTATCTAGATAATATTTTAGGCAAGCTTGAAAGCTTTGTGACCTGAGATCAAAATGCAGGTCACTAGGTTGAATTTCAAAAAAATTTAGTATATTCTCTAGAGAATAAATCTCATGTTCAGTGCTGATGAAACTTGGGCGGGATCGTTGTCTTAATAATATAAAGTAAGTGTTAAAAATATGAAATAGGGTCATCTGAAGTTGAACAATCCAATGGGGTAGCTCAGTCATTAGTGTATCTGGCTTATGACCTGGTGTTTGCAGGTTCCATACCTGTTCATTCTCTTTCCAGCAATTTCTCACCTCTCAGCTCTGATGCATGTGAAAAAAGAAGTCGGTGGCTTAGAAAGAAAGTTGGAAAGAAACTGGTATGTGAAAGCCAGGAAAGACATGCTTAGGTGCACTAATGGCCTTGATATGACCTAGGCTGTTAAAACTGGGTTAAACTCCAATACAAACAAACAAACTTCTGGTAAAATCATTGATAAATATTTTTTGTGCTTTAAAAGCCTTATTCTTAGTTCAGTGCTCAAGAGCTTAGTCAAAATGTTTTGGATTATTATTTTAGCTCACCTGAGCACGAAGTGCTCAAGGTGAACTTTTGTGATTGTGCTGTGTCCGGCTTGCGTCGTGCGATGTGTGTCATGCGTCGTCAACTTTTATCTTGTGTATGCTCTAAAGGCCACATTTTCAGTACGATACTCCTGAAACTTGGTCATGTTTGTCTCGATGATATCTTGGATGAGTTCGATAATGGGTCATGTCTGATCAAAAACTAGGTCACTAGGTCAAATCTTAGAAAAACCTTGTGTATGCTCTAGACGCCAAATTTTCAGTCCAAAACTCCTGAAAGTTGGTCAGAATGTTTGTCTTGATGATATCTGAAAGGAGTTTGAAAATGGGTTGTGGTCAGTCAAAAACTAGGTCTCTAGGTCAAATCTTAGAAAACTTTGTGTATGCTCTTGAAGCCACATTTTCTGTCCAAAACTCTTAAAAGTTGGTCAGAATGCTTGTCTTGATGATACCTCAGACGAGATTGAAAATGGATCATATGGGTTAAAAAAAAATAGGTCACTAGGTCAAATCTTCGAAAAACCTTATGTACATCTTAGAGGCCACATTTTCAGTCCAAAAATCTTGAAAAAAAATGTTCAGAGTGTTTGTCTTGGTGATACCTTGCACGAGATTGAAAATGGGTCATGTCTGGTCAATAACTAGGTCACTTGGTCAAATCTTAGAAAAACCTTGCGTAAACTCTAGAAGCCACATTTTTTGTCCAAAACTCTTGAAAGTTAGAATGTTTGCCTTGATGATACCTCAGATGAGTTCAAAAAGGGGTCATATTGGGTCAAAAACTAGGTCACTAGGTCATATCTTAGAAAAACCTTGTGTATGCTCTAGAGGCCACATTTTCAGTCCAAAACTCTTGAAAGTTGGTCAGAATGTTCGTCTTGATAATATCTCAGACAAGGTCAAAAATGGGTCATGTTGGGTCAAAAACTAGGTCACTATGTCAAATCTTCAAAAAACCTTGTGTACTTTCTAGAGGCAATATTTTTAGTGCAATACTCATGAAACTTGGTCAGAATGTTTGTCTTGACGATTTCCTGGTTCTGTTTGCAAATGGATCATGTCGAGTCAGTAACTAGGTCACTGAGTCAAATCTTTGGAAAACCTTGTGCATGTTCCAGAGGAAGTCAAATTGTCATGAAAATCGTGGTAGCATGTTTGTCATTTTATCTCAAAAGAGATTGAAAATGGGTCATGTTTTGTCAAAAGACTCAGGTGGGCGACTTCAGGGCCATCATGGCTCTCTTGTTTATATCTTTGACAAGTTTGAAAGTGGTCACCCAAGATCACATAAAGCCTTAAATGAGTCATTATTGCTCTCTTGTTAAATGGTCTTATTATTTATGTCTGAATGATGACAGAACCCAGGTTAGAAATTCAGGACCATGATCGTGGCCCTATTGTATCAATCACTGGAAAATACAGTTAGGATTCAGAAATTAGCCATTAGAGCTATACTTCCTCATCTGTAACTACATTATCTTTTACATTGGATGTGTTGGTGTATCCTTTTGCAAGGCACTTCATGACCCTTGTCTTGTAATAAAGAAATAAAAGCAAAATATGTGTAAGTGAGCTGTCACCATAGTATACCGGTAACTGAAATTGTGACAAGTTGCATATAGTATCATTAAGATTAAGAAACATCCAAAAACCCTGTTTCAGAATATGGTGATGTTCTATATGTAAAATTTTATACTAGTATTTGATACATGTACCTCTGGTTTTACCATATAATCTCTGAATATAACCTTCCACATTCTAAGTCAACATTACTAGAATAACAGAATGGATTACTCCATAAACAATCTCATTGAAATCTGATTATGGATAATATCCTTCTCAGAAGTTAAAGAGATCAAACTTTGATTGACTTAACCAATGTGGACAACAAAAATACGTCATTTTGAGCTTCAGATTCAATTCAGTATTTCCAAATTGTTAAATTTTAGCTCACCTGAGCACGAAGTGCTCAAGGTGAGATTTTGTGATCGTGCTGTGTCCGGTGTCCGTCTTCCGTTGTCCGTCATCAACTTTTATCTTGTGTACGCTCTAGAGGCCACATTTGATATTCAAAACTCTTGAAAGTTGGTCAGAATGTTTGTCTTGATGATACCTTGGACAAAATTGGGTCTTGTCTAGTCAAAAACCAGGTCACTGGGTCAAATCTTAGAAAAACCTTGTGTATGCTTTAGAGGCCACATTTTCAGTCCAGAAATCTGGAAAGTTGGTCAGATTGTTTGTCTTGATGATACGTCCAGCAAGTTTGAAAATAGGTCACAAGATCAAATCATAGAAAAACCTTATGTACGCTCTAGAGGCCAGATTTTCAGTTCAAAACTCTTGAAAGGTAGTCAGAATGTTTGTCTTGATAATATCTCGTAAGAGTTTGAAAATGGGTCATGTCGGGTCAAAAACTAGGTCACAGAGTCATATCTTAGAAAAACCTTGTGTACACTCTAAGAGGCCACATTTTTAGTCCAAAATTAATGAAAGTTGGTCAGGATGTTTGTCTTGATGATATCTCGGATGTCTTGATGATATCTCGGACATGTTTGAAAATGGGTCATGTCAGGTCAAAAACTAGGTTACTAGGTCATATCTTCGAAAAAACCCTTGTGTACCTTCTAAAAGCCGCATTTTTAGTTCAATACTCATGAAACTTGGTCAGTATGTTTTTCTTGATGATTTCTTGGAGCAGTTTGCAAATGGGTCATGTTGGGTCATAAACTGGGTCACGGAGTCAAATCTTTGAAAAACCTTGTGTACACTCTAGAGGCCACATTTTCAGTCAAATACTCATTGAAAACTTGGTAGAATGTTTGTCATAATTTCTCAAAAGAGATTGAAAATGGATCATGTTTGGTCAAAAGACTTAGGTGAGCGACTTCAGGGCCATCATGGCCCTCTTGTTTATTATGCCCCCCCCCCGCAAAACGAATGTTTTCGGGGTATACTGGAATCAGCCAGTCTGTCCGTTCGTCCGTATGTCCGTCTGTGTGTCCGTCTTTGTACAAAATACTAGTAATTTTGTGTCGCGAACTCGTCCTACAGTTTTGCTGGTATTGTATTGAAAGTTTGTTGATACATTGATCGTATACTGAAGTTGTGCAAGACAAAATTTTCAGTCATCTACTCCCTATGATTCAAGGGAAATCTCCCCTTGAACTTAGAAATTTTTTTTGTTAAATTGCCTGTTTCTGTCAAAGCGCTCGGGGTATTAAGTCACATTCAGTGACAGCCCTAGTTGAATCTGTGATGAATGAACCTCTGACATAATTATTGTGGTAGTTTTTCAGCCTTTTTTCAGAGTAGAAAAAATATTATGATGTTTGTTGTCAGGCGCATAAGTCCATAATGAATCCTGCTCATTCAACTCTGATGCAGCCCAAAACTTGAGACAACCGAAGTGAAAATGATTGAAGACAAACTAGAAATGTGCTGGACACGAGAACCATGCTCATACCTTCAATAATATATGAGCCATGCTCTGGCAAAAGGGGGCTTAATGCATCTCCGTAATCCATCATACCAAGAAAGCCATCACATACTTATGGATCCATAATAGCCACTTTTTTTAACAACCGACTCAATCATGAGGTAGACTGATCCTTTGACATGCAGAAAATCGACCAATAGCGAAAAGTTTCGGCCCAGGTCAGCCTGCGCGGACTGCGCAGGCTGACCTGGGTCGAAACTTTTCGCAGATGCATTAAGCCCCCTTTTCACAGAGCGCGGCTCATATGCATATTATAATTTCTTTTCCAAACATGGATATTTTTAATATCATTGTATCAAACAATATGCAGTAATCCAGATCAAAATATTTTAGACTTACTTGTAAGCATTTGCAGACAATAAATTAGATTTGTCTTAAAAATGATGAAGTTGGTCTTTGAAGAAATAGAAAGCATGGGGGGAGTATGTTGACTACTAGCATTTTCCCCTTTCTCACCTTGTTCTTTAAAAGTTCTTTTTAAAAACATATGTGCTCCAGTAGAGAGGTCATCAAGAAAATAGCCTTTCTTGTCTCCTTGGCAAGTTTGTATTGTTAAGCTGACATATGAAAATACAGGAGTTTGTTGAGAGAAAAGTATAGTTGTTCACATAAATTAGTTGAAATTTTGCAGGCATTCAGTTATCAGACTTCATACTTGTATTTTACATAAAACATCTCTTTTTTGACTGTCTGTTACATAGGTCGCGACTGGGAGATTTTTGCTGTATATCTAGGATACAGACAAGTCCAGATAGATATCATGAAACAAACCTATCCACGTCAGGTAAGACAAAGTATGTTATATTTATTCAGTTTGAATTCTACCCATGCTTTGTACCCTCTTTCTGCTTATAACTTACTGTAGGTCATTTAGTAGATAATATGACCTGTAAAAGCAATCAGAAGCTTAAAAATTTTTGGTGAGATTGTCTCTCAGTATGTAATCCTGTCCTCCAAAAGGTGCGTGCTTGAAGTGGTATACAACCACATCTCTTTTAGCAAGTTTGTGTTAGAATCTTAGAAAAGAATTTTATTAGCTCACCTGAACACAAAGTGCTGAAGGTAAGTTTTTGGGATCATGCTCTGTGCATAGTGCAGTGTCTGTTGTCCGGGTATCATCATTTACCTTGTATGCACTCTAGAGGCCACATTTTCAGTCGGATACACATGAAAATTAGTCAGAGTATTTGTGTTGATATATAATCAATTATATCCTTATACTCAGACAAGTTTGAAATTTGATCATGTAAGGTCAAAAAGTAGGTCACTTGGCCAAATTATAGAAAAACTTGGTGTGCACGCTAGATGCCACATTTTCAGCCTGATACTCATGAAACTAAGAATGTTTGTCTTGATAATATCTTGGACAAGTATGAAAGTGGGTCACATTGAGTCAAAAAGAAGGTCATTGGGCACTCTAGAGGCCACATTTTGAGTCAAATACTCATAAAAATTGGTTTTTGTTTGAGATTTAAACAGGAAACTTCAGATGTCATTGAGGAGAAAAGCTATAATTTAGGAGTTATTTCCCTATTTTTTTTAGCTTAAATTTTGTCCGGAGCATTACTCAAAAACTGTTAGAGGTTTAAACATGAAACTTTACAGGTAGAAAGATCTCATCAAGGAGAAGTGCTCTGCCCAAGAACCATAACTCTAAATTGCATGATTTGGGACTTATTGCCCTTTGTTGTTTTTCTTATTTAAATTTTGTCCAACACATAACTTGAAAAATACATGAGATTTAACCCTTTACCAAACAATCCCTGGTTTTTACGACCCAGAGGAAGAAGCCTTCTGAAAACATTGTAGGAAAAGGAGAAAATGCTGGTAACCAGCATTTTCTCCTTTTCCCACAATGTTTTCTACTCTTCTAAAGTCAAGTTTCAATTTTAGAGTCACATTTATTTTGTTGTCTGCAAATGCTTTCAATCTGGACAAGTCTAAAATTTTGACGTTTGGTAAAGAGTTAAACAGGAAACTTCACAGGTTGATAGATGACATTGAAGAGAAGTGCAGTGTACAAGTCCTGTAACTTTTAGCCCCATAACAAAGGATTTATTGCCCTTTGATATTTTCTTAATTAAATTTTGTTTGGAGCATAACTAGAAAACTTTTGGAGGTGTAAACATGAAACTTCATAGGTGCATAGATCACTATGAAGAGAAGTGCAGTGCAAAGAACCATTACTTTTAATTGCATAGTTAAGGAGTTACTGACTTTTTTTTCCCTTTGATTTTGTCCAGAGCATAACTTGAAAACTACATGAGATATAAACATGAAATTTCAAAGGTTGATAGATGACATTGAGGAAAAGTGAAGTGTACAAAATCATAACTTTCAGTTCCATAATTTAGGAGTTACTGCCCTGTGTTTTTTTATACTTAAATTTTTTGCGGAGCATTACTAGAAAATTATAAAAGGTTTCAATATGTGACTTCAGAGGTATGCAGATTTTATTGAGGAGAAGTGCAAGTGCTGTACCATGATTTTGGAGTTATGTCCCCTTGTTAATTTTTGAGTCTAAAGGGTTCCTTTGAGAATAACTCAAGCTGTATTAACTTCACAGCTGGATAGTTGTCTTTGAGGAAGAGTGCAGTATGCAAGAATGCTAACTCTACCTTCCATAATTTTTTTTATTTTTTGCTCTTTGTTGTTTTTCAGGGTTTTTATATGCCCGTCAAAGACGGGACATATTATGGGATCACCCATGGCGTGCGGACGGGCGGGCAGGCGGGCGGGCGGCGTCCATTTCTTTGTCTGGAGCATAACTTTGTTATCTCCACTCCGATTGACTTGAAACTTGGCATTTGTGTTTGTTGCGATAATACGGAGTGCAGTGCAAAAGAACCATAACTCTACCTTGTGCTGTCTTTGAGTAATTTCCCTTTGATCGTCATTTTTACAGCATTTTCTGCTTGTCCGGAATATAACTTTGTCATCTCTAGTCTGAACTTCTTCAAATTTGGTATGCATGATTGTTGAAAAATTACGCAGTGCACTGCACAAGAACCATAACTCTTCCTAGCACAAATTTATTCCCCCGTTGATCGTCATTTTTGTAGCATTTCTTGCTTGTCCAGAGCGTAACTTTGTTATCTTAAGTAGGAATGCCTTGAAATATGGTATGCTTATTTGTTGCAATATTTGGAAGTGCAGTGCGCAAGAATTGTAACTCTACCTTGTGCTGTCTTTGAGTTATTTCCCATTGATCATCGTTTTTACAGCATTTAGTGCTTGTCCAGAATATAACTGTCATCTCAAGTCAGAACGGCTTCAAACTATGTATGCATGTTTGTTGCAATATTACGGAGTACAGTGCAAAAGAACCATAACTCTACCTGGTGTTGTCTTCGAGTTATTTCCCTTTGATCGTCATTTTTACAGCATTTTTTGCTTGTCTGGAGCATAACTTTGTCATCTCCTGTCCGATTGACTTGAAACTTGGCATTTGTGTTTGTTGTAATAATATGGAGTGCTGTGCGAAAGAATCATAACTCTACCTGGTGCTATCTTTGAGTTATTTCCCTTTGATCGTCATTTTTACAGCATTTAGTGCTTGTCCGGAATATAACTTTGTCATCTCTACTCAGAACGACTTCAAACTAGGTATGCATGTTTGTTGCAATATTATGGAGTACAGTGCACAAGAACAATAACTCTGCCTAGCACGGATTTTGAGTAATTCCACTTTGATCTTCATTTTTACAGTATTTCTTGCTTGTCCGGAACAGAACTTTGTCACCTCAAGTCAAATTGACTTGAGACTTGGTAAACATGTTTGTTGCAGTTACAAAAAGTGCATTGCACTGGAGCCGTAACCTTACCTAATGCCCTTTTTGAATTATTCCCTATTCATTATTTTTTTTTTTTTTTATAGCTTTTCATGCTTCTCTACAATATAACTTTGTCTTTTCATGTTGGAATGACCTGAAACTTTATATGCATGTTTCCTTAACATTAGAGGAGACATTCATGCCTATTTGAATCACTTACATGATTTCTGCTGCACTACTATTTTCCTCTACCTGCCCTTTATGATTATTTCCCCCCTTGACAACTGGCGGTGGGACGGGCATATCTTGCGACAGTTTGCCACTCTTGTTTTCTGGCTGATTTCATATTAGTTTACACTTGACAGCTATGTAAGAAAAGTGTACCTTGTTGAAATTTTTTATTGTATTACTCGAACAAATTGACCCGAAATTGACCCCTATGCAAAGAATAATTAAAGAATGAATATTTATATCATTGGGTATAATCGGACGGTACGGAAATTCTGTTAATGGTAAACGTCAGGTGTGACCCTTACAGTACCATAGTCAAAATATGAGAGCTTTTGAAGATGACATGGATCAAGATCAGACTGCACAGAAAGTGCATCTTAGATCTATGTCACCCGCCTCAAATTACCAATTTAAATTTAAAAAATCGTTTTAATTCGGGTATTTTCAGTATCCTTTAAAGACACGATAACTCTATTAGCTGCATAAAGAATTAAAAATCCTTCACATAGTTCCGCATGTAGACGACATTTGCCGAAGCTGAGTTTGGACAATAATTCAAGCGTGTAATATATGGTAATAGAGGTCATTTGTTTCATGTCAATTTGTTCAAGTAATACTTTTTATCTAACAGTAAGAGAAAATGATTCTAGCTGTTTTAGCCTTTAAACCAACCTACCAAGAGACACACATCTTCTATTGAGCAAGCATTTGGCGGGGGATTGCCATGTTAACGTGGCTCATATTAAAAGACACTTTTACATTTAGATATTGATCTGCTATTTTTTATTATTAAAGAAATTTTATCCTGATATATGTCTTGCTCACAATAATGCCATTTACATTCAGATGGATATGCTGGTTCAACTAAGATGCTGAAACATTCAGATTGGTATGCAGCTGAATTAAGCTACCATTACATTCAACATTATCTGAAGTTGAATTAAGCTACCATTACATTCAGCTTGATCTGCAGTTTAATAAAGCTACCATTACATTCAGTTTAATCTGAAGTTGAATTAAGCTACCATTACATTCAGCTTGATCTGCAGTTTAATAAAGCTACCATTACATTCAGTTTAATCTGCAGCTCGATTAAGCTACCTTTACCTTCAACTTGATCTGCAGCTGGATTAAGCTACCCTTACATTCAGCTTGATCTGCAGCTGGACTCAGCTGCCATTACATTCAGCTTGATTTGCAGCTGGACTAAGCTACGGTTACATTCAGCTTGATCTGCAGCGGGACTAAGCTACCTTTACATTAAGCTTGATTTGCAGCTGAATCAAGCTACCGTTACATCCAGCTTCAGCTGAATTAAACTATAGTTACATTCAGCTTCAGTCGAATTAAGCTATCATTACATTCAGCTTGATTTGCGGTTGAATTAAGCTACAGCTACATTCAGCTTAATCTGTAGTTAATCAAGCTGCTGGTTGAATTAAGACGTTTGAACCATAGCTCATTTGATTTGCTTGGGAATATATCATATTGAGGAAGGTTTTTTTTTTTTTGTATGCCCCCCATTTTTTTTTTGAGGGCATATAGTTTTTGTTTAGTCAGTCCATATGTCTGTCTGTCATTTTCATGTCTGGGCCATAACTTGTTTCCCTTTTTTCCCTATTTTTCAATTTCAGTGTAACTTGGCACAAATATTAACTACATTAAGACGATGTGTCATATGCGAGAATCATGTACATAGCTTAAAGGTCAAAGGTCAAGGCGAGGTCAAAGGTCAATTTTTCATGTCGCAGCCAATATTCTTTTCTGTATGAACTAATTTCAGAATAACTTTGCACATATGTCAGTCACATCAAGATGACATGTCATGCACAGGAGTCATTTCTGTAGGTTAAAGGTAAAGGTCATAGTAAGGTCATATGTGTTTTTGGGTGGATAGTGTTGGTGTCTGGTCTGTAACTTTTTTAATTATGAATGAATTTCAGTGAAACCTTCTAGAATTATCAGCCACATATAAACAACATGTCGCACCATAGAATCATGTAAGTAGGTCAAAAGTCAAGGTCAAAGCAAGTTCACATATCATTAAAAAGAGAAATTTTGGGAGGTTTGTTCTGATCCAGGCTGTTTCTATTTTAACTATGAATAAATTTCAATGTAGAATGGTCTACCACATAATTACTATGTGTCATGCATAAGTCATGTCCATACATTAAAGGTAAAGGCCACAGTAAGGTCTTTGATGATAGTGTTTGTGTCCAGCCTATTACTTTTTTATGCCCCCGCCATGAAATGGCGGAAGGGCATATAGAGTTACCTGTGTCCGTCTGTGTGTGTGTGTGTGTGTTAGTGCGTTTGTGCGTTAGTGTGTGTGTCCCATTCTTGTCTGGAGCATAACTTCTACATTTATCAATGGATTTAAAAAAAATTTTGCACACTTGTTCTCCTTAACAAGTACTAGTGTCATGCAAAAAGTTTGTTTCGATACGCCCAAGGTCAAGGTCACAGTTGAAGGTCAAATGTTTAAATTGACCTTGTCCGGAGCATAACTTCTTCATTTATCAATGGATTTCAAAAAAACTTCGCACACTTGTTCTCCTTAACAAGTACTAGTGTCATGCGAAAAGTTTGTTTCGATACGTCCAAGGTCAAGGTCACAGTTGAAGGTCAAATGTTTAAATTGACCTTGTCTGGAGCATAACTTCTACATTTATCAATGGATTTCAAAAAAACTTTGCACACTTGTTCTCCTTAACAAGTACTAGTGTCGTGCAAAAAGTGTGTTTCGATATGCCCAAGGTCAAGGTCACAGTTGAAGGTCAAATTTTTAAATTGACCTTGTCCGGAGCATAACTTCTACATTTATCAATGGATATCAAAAAAACTTCGCACACTTGTTCTCCTTAACAAGTACTAGTGTCGTGCGAAAAGTTTGTATCGATACACCCAAGGTCAAGGTCACAGTTGAAGGTCAAATGTTTAAATTGACCATGTCTGGCGCATAACTTCTACATTTATCAATGGATTTCAAAAAAACTTTGCACACTTGTTCTCCTTAACAAGTACTAGTGTCATGCGAAAAGTTTGTTTCGATATGCCCAAGGTCAAGGTCACAGTTGAAGGTCAAATGTTTAAATTGACCTTGTCCGGAGCATAACTTCTACATTTATCAGTGGATTTCAAAAAACTTCGCACACTTGTTCTCCTTAACAAGTACTAGTGTCATGCAAAAAGTTTGTTTCGATACGCCCAAGGTCAAGGTCACAGTTGAAGGTCAAATGTTTAAATTGACCTTGTCCGGAGCATAACTTCTTCATTTATCAATGGATTTCAAAAAAATTTTGCACACTTGTTCTCCTAAACAAGTACTAGTGTCATGCAAAAAGTTTGTTTCGATACGCCCAAGGTCAAGGTCACAGTTGAAGGTCAAATGTTTAAATTGACCTTGTCTGGAGCATAACTTCTACATTTATCAATGGATTTCAAAAAAACTTTGCACACTTGTTCTCCTTAACAAGTACTAGTGTCATGCGAAAAGTTTGTTTCGATACGCCCAAGGTCAAGGTCACAGTTGAAGGTCAAATGTTTAAATTGACCATGTCTGGCGCATAACTTCTACATTTATCAATGGATTTCAAAAAAACTTTGCACACTTGTTCTCCTTAACAAGTACTAGTGTCGTGTGAAAAGTTTGTTTCGATACGCCCAAGGTCAAGGTCACAGTTGAAGGTCAAATGTTTAAATTGACCTTGTCCGGAGCATAGCTTCTACATTTATCAATGGATTTCAAAAAAACTTCGCACACTTGTTCTCCTAAACAAGTACTAGTGTCGTGCGAAAAGTTTGTTTCGATACGCCCAAGGTCAAGGTCACAGTTGAAGGTCAAATTTTTAAATTGACCTTGTCCGGAGCATAGCTTCTACATTTATCAATGGATTTCCAAAAAACTTCGCACACTTGTTCTCCTTAACAAGTACTAGTGTCATGCAAAAAGTTTGTTTCGATACGACCAAAGTCAAGGTCACAGTTGAAGGTCAAATGTTTAAATTGACTGTTCAACCCAGTTTTACATCCTGCTCAGCAGAATTGTGATATGAAGATACAGTTTTGGTTTTTAAAAAGACTCAACCAAAGAACTATGCCAGAGAATTTTGAGGCTGCAACCTACCCTTCAACTATAGTCCAGTGTGATAATATTTGATCCAATTTGTTCCTGTCTCATAGAGGAAGTCCAACAAAGTAATTATTATTGCTATATTTCTCACTCTCATTCCTCAACTTAAGATCTTCATAATCCTGAGTATAAGTAACCCTCAGTTGAAAGATTAAGGAAAACACTGAATAAAAAGAAGTTAATGCTCAAAACCAGCATTTTCTTCTTTTTCTCACAAAGTTTTCTACCATATGCAGTACAAACCACATATTGTCTGCATATTGCTTTCAACTTTGACCAGTCCTCAATTTTGTTATCAGGTATAAATAATCTTTTATCTGCTTGGCTATATATATAACAAACCTTCTTAACCCTGTCTAAGCTGTTATCCAAAACAACAATTTTCCGTAATACCTACTGATTCTCTCATATGACGTATCTGTGACCAATACCATTTAGCGGGGGCATCTGTGTCTCTGACACACCTATTTCTAGTTCAGTTATGAGTGAGTATTAGTGGATGATTTTGTAACGGGGGTTATGATCTGGTTCAAAATAGTATGAACATGAACATGATTTTGCTGTAGATAGTTCAAATGTAGATAGCTGAGGATGACATTTTATTAGGTGAACAATCTTACTATTTCTTTGTCCTTTTGCTTGATTTTTCAGATTGAAACGTTACTGTATAACATGTTGAAAAAATGGCATGGTGTAGTGGCACGCTGTGGTGAGAATCCAAAGAAACTCTTAGCTGCTGCCTTTACAGGTATTCGTGACAACAGAACTGCATTTCGAATTTTGGGAAAAAGAGAATTAGTGGAAGGTATCATTTTTTAGCTCTTATCATACTGTGTGGTATCAGGAAAACTGTCCACGAGGAAACTGCACCCTACCCCAAAACTGTTCCTCAGGAAATCTGCCCCCTGGGAAAACTCCCTCCACTCCATTTGCATATTTCTTGTCTATCTAAGATGCTTTAAAAACACTGCTTTCATGTGTTAAGTAGCAAATAATTTATTGTCTGGAAATACTAGTCTGATAAATGCTGTACAAGTGTTTTTTTTCTGTGTGTATTTAATTTCTGCTATTTCTGCAGACCAATTCAAGGCCGTAGAAATAAAACAAGCAGATTATTATGTCCGATTTTGCTCTGCAACAAAACATCATTTTAAAACATAAATGATTCCTATTATATGGTTATGTTTAAACATCAGCGTGGTCAACCCAGCCATAAAACAGTGACATTTACTAAATTACATTGATCTTCAGGAACTGTCGATCAGCTATGATACTAGGAAATGTCATATTAATTGTTTTAATGAAGATATCATCTAATTAGCAAGCGCCTTAGTATAAAATTACTGATGATAATTCCGGTATTCTATTCTGTTCCTTTTTGGCACCTAAGTGTTAAAATCACCATGAATCAAATTCTCGCATTTCAAACATGACAATAGATCAACACTTACCATTTCACTTATGCTAAAATTACGGTTTTCTTGTCTACCATAGATTAAGAACTTTGGGAAACTCGAAATTGTGTATATACAAGGGCAATTCAAAAATAACGTAGACAAGCCATATTACCAAGCTGTTTAACGTGATATTTTCATGACTCTCTAATATAGTGTAGCTAATCGTTTTTACAGCTTAAGTCTAAATTATCTCAGACATTGGTTCACTGGTTGTCTAGATACACCATGTTATGCTACATTGCCATAGTGACCACGGCGCAGTACAAATTACATTGCCTGACGTTATGAACATCATTTCCGAAGCTCACCATACAGCTTTTCCAAATTCTCACCCGTGCACTCTATACAATGTCTGTACCTGAGGATCCATTCCTGGAAAATGTTTGTGTACCAATTCTTTTCGATCCCAGCTAACTATATGATTCTGGTTTCATACTTCAATTCCTCTGTTGCGTTCATCACATTGCTGATGCTACTGATAAGTTTATTATCAATTTTTCGCTTTCTTCCCTGGCCTATATCATTCTCTACAGATGTTCTTCCTTCTGAAAATGTCAATGCCGCTTGTAGACTAAGGCTCGGCACACCTTTAGCTCTGCTTTTTCCAGCATCTCTCTCATCTCAGCCGGTGTTTTTTGGAGTGCAACCAAGAACTTTATCATCAGACGTTGCTCTGTGGCTTTGGACAACGTCACGTCTTTTCTCCAATAGAAATCTGGTTGCTTTGGTCAATAAACAGTTTTCAAATAACCCTTGCGAATTTGACATTGAAATTCAATACAAACAATGATGTAAGATCATGTAAAATGTATGTACAGTTTTACGACTTTTTACCACTGTATACTAGTAGATATGAGCTCAGTCATGCGATGTAAAAATTTGAATGTCGAAATTCTGGGGGTTGCGCCATGTGTCTAAACTTCGTTGCTATAACAGCCATAGTTTTGAGTAAAGTGTAAAGATATCCTAAACATGTTAATTAATAAACTGGAATTAAGTTGCACCTTATCAATACCAATTTTTATAAATTTCCATCGAGCCTAAGTGTAAATATCAATAGTGTCTACGTATTTTTTGAATGGCCCTCGTACATGTAAAGATTACAGACTATTTCAAAAACATGTGCTATACCATTAATTCTCTCAAATATTCTTTCACGAAGTAAACATAGCGGTTGACCAACATAGTGTATTTTAAAACTATCAATCTTCAATAAGGTAGTATCTGAAGACCAGGTGGGAATATCTATGCTATATTTAAAGCTGGAAATGTCCAGAAACATAGGTAGATTGTTGTCAACTGTAATTCTTGTAATTCAGCTGCATCAGATATTAAATACCAAAAAAAGGTCAGACTGGACATGGCAGAAATAAGGTTCTCAGAAATTTAAACATCCCTCTTTTTGGATAAAACTGCAGAATTTGTAACTTACAGAAAAAAACTACTTATAAGGTACCCTTCACATAAAATCCTTTCTATTAAAACCCTTTACCAAACAATACTGGTAACCAGTATATTCTCCTTTTTCCAGAGTGTTCCTTATTGCAAGGATGTTTAATTTGAATCAGTCTAAAATTTTGTCTTGTAAAGAGCTAAATGTGCTTAATTTGTGTTGGGTATTTGTGTGTCTGTTTATTTTCTGATGTATCCATTACAGTTTTAGTATGTCTTTGGTACATTCAGGGTTCCAGCTGGGCTTCGCATTTGGCGCCATTTGCGATAGATTTTTAAATGTGGCGCAAGAAAATGCCGATTGGCAAAAATGACTGGCGCCAACATTTCTCATATGGGAATGCCGTACATTTTGATACTGGTCCCCTTCACCAGAATGCGTGGATGCATGACCGCCAACTCATCAATACAGTTGAAACTGATCAGCAGGAATAAACTACAGTATCAACGTAATCAAAATTACTTTACAAATCGATGTCATTTACACCTGACTATCTGAATATACATACACTTCCGATAACATAAACTTCCGGTTATACACAAAACTTGTCAGTTAACTTGGAAAAACTGTAAGAAAGTGAAAGTATCGAAGACCAGTGTCCCATATAAATCGTGAATGTTACTGAATGTTAAAATGAATCATAATTGCAGTTAAAACGGCAGGTTCTGTATTGAATTAATGTACAGCAGGTTTCCAAAATGCCGACCGCGTCGGCACTGACTAAAACCCAAAGGGTTATGTTATCGTCGTCCTTAAAATTTTCTATACCGTTTTTTTTTTCATTAATCATCCACCTTTCAGAAAACTTGTTTGGTTTAAAACATTTTAACTTCTGTAGATTTCAAAATGTAAATAGTCCCCTCATGAAATTTTTTTACAGATTTAAAAATTTCTCTAAATGAGAAATTTCCATTATTGTAAGAGTTTTTCACATGCTGACTTTTTTGTTTGGTTTTTACCATTTAAACTTCTATCTATTTCATAAAAGTCTCTCTTTAAAACTTTGTTACAATAGGAAAAATGGTTATCAATGACCTAGTTCTGCTTTTGTTACAGTGGCTTAACAAACATTAATGACACATCTGTCAATACATAAGGATTTTTCGTTGTTAACAAAACTAATTTTTTCGAATATATTCACACAATAAACATACAATATACAAGTAATTAAATCTGATAAAAACAAATGCTTTCTTATTTATAGTATTGCTCATGGCACAACCATGCAATGATAATTTGTTGACCAGTTCTTGATTATGCTCGACATATTGTACGTTCATTTTAAAATTGGCACCAACTGGCTCCAGTTATTTCAATCTGGTGCAAACTTTTCTCATTTGGCGAAAGTGATGGCGCAAGAAAAATAGTAGCTGGAGGGAACCCTGGTACATTGCTTTCTTGTCACAAATCTTTTTTAACAACTGTGGAAGGAATTTTTTCAAGATTTTTGCACTTCAAACTGAAGAATTTTGCATTTCCAGACTGAAGAATTTTGCACTTCAAAATGTACTTTGAACATAAATAAATGAAAAGGATGTTATTCCAGATATTTCTTTGATGAATGTTTGATTAGTGTTTTGAGTATTTATTTGAAAAGTGCTTTTACTTCTTTGTGTATGTATGTTCCCTCTTGTTTAATGTTTACATTGGCAGGGGTATAGAAATAGCCCAGCTGTCGCACTACAGAAGAGGTAAACCCCCTTCCCTCACTGTGCTGTGGGCTGCAACTTGTGTTGTTTGATGACGGGATCCTAGTGGTTGAGTGGAGTCAGAATAAGGCCCTTAAAGTGCCCTGTTTGGCCACTTTGAACCTAAACTCAAGTAAACGAGAGGTCAGGAGGACCCGTCCTGATCAATCGGCTGGTCATGCCTGGCCCCAGGGTAAATCTCATACTGTGTATTGTTTTATTGTACACAGATATTCACAGAAGAAAATCAAGGCTTTCTTCCTCAAAGATTTGTGCTTGGTGTGATTTTCTGCAGGCCCACATTTGTGCAGTCGAGCCCTTTCACTTTGATAATATATATCCTTGTCATGATCTGTGCATGGTTCCCCTGATCATAATCCCTTGTTTGGCTCTGAGGTGGTTGGGCGGCATCGGTAATAAACAAATAACAACCATTATAGCAATTAAAAAAAAAGCCAAGCATGTTCATTCAGATTCGGATTTAGAATCTGGTATTTCTTTTACTTCACACTCTAGTTTTGCTAGGCTTATTGTTATTGAGTCAGCTGACACATAAAAAATAATCACCTTTAATTACGAAAAAACCATCTCTTTTATTTTAGGTGATCCAAAATCTGAAAGAAATTGTAAAATGAAATCCTGCTTTTTAATGTTTAGCACAACAGCAGGCAAAATATATTTTAGGCCAAAAAAAAAATCCTCAACCTGGTTTAAAAAGTGTATCCTCATAAGTCCTTGAATACCAGCAAAGTAGTCTTCAGATGCAAAGAACTTTCTGTGACTGTAAAGAAGAGACTAAAGTGAATATACAATCTCAGGCTGTGTCTGAAATCAGGAGAATCTCTATTTTTAGAGATGAGATGCGTAGAGATAAGCATTTATTTTAACGTTCTCTACACCCTCTTTGGGTTATGTAGAGATACTCACACATTCATTTTAATGTTCTCTACGTCCTCTTTACCTGCTTTCATTAGGGTAGGATTTCAGTCAGTGAGTGTTGATGTGTAAGTGCCAACCCTGCTGCCTTAATTGATATAAATGCCAGCAGTATGGACATAAAAGCAGTTGCACAAACACTCCAGTTTGCCCAAATGTGCTTTTAACGGCTGCAACCACTATCCGAAAACTTTGGACAATCCAGTTCTCTATTATGATTGCAAGTCTTCTCATCCAACATTCTACGAAAACTGCTCAGTATGAAAGAACAAGAAACAAATTCTATCATCAAATTTAAAGAAAACATCGTTTTTTTTGGAAGCCAGGAAAATAGTTGAAAAATGAAAAAATGGTGTGACCTTATTGACTTCTCCAACTTCTTATGCCAAAGTCACATCTCCCATGTCTTCACATGTTTGCATCTTGCAAACATTTGGCAAAAAAACTTCTTGAAAAGTTTCTAGAAAATGGCCAATGAATGAAGAGCCTAGTCATAGACATTCAACCTTCCAAACCCTGCAAATAGACACAACCTGCACCCAAGCCCACTACTCCTTCTTCTACCCCCCCAAAAAAAAACCCACCATATTTGTCTTCCCAAAATAAAAACAAGGTTAGTTCACAGATCAACATCCGTAAATAAACAGCTTAATGTCTATACCACCCAGAATCCAAAGCAAAACCTAGTCTAAGTCACCAAATAAATACAGATAAATCTACAACACAGAAATCTACAACACAGAAACTTAAAGCTCACAGCTCTCCTGGTGACAATAAGTCCAAGAATGAAGATTCAATACCTATTTCAAACAGGTATGAACCTCTGAAGGAGTAGAAAGAAGTCATGGAAGAAGGGAATTGGAGGGAGAACTCTCTGTCAAACTGATTGGGATGAGGACATAGAATCCTGGTCAACCTCAAAACCAGAGACTATAGTCATTGTCCAAATAAATAAAAAGGGTTTATGAAATACATATATAAAAATTTCATAACCAATTTTTACACTCTTTTAATTTGCAAATTGGCTCACAACATTATACAGTGAAACTGTGGAGGTCTAAAATCAAATTATGAAGAGATTTCACTTTTAATTCATGACCACAATCCTGTGGCAATTTGTTTACAGGAAAATTGTCTAAAGGAATCTGACAATATCTCTTTCAGATATATAATAAGATATACAAGAAAAGCAATAAGGCCCAGGGTGGTGTGTCTGTTATTGTGAATAAAAACATTCCCATATGGAAATATAATTGAATTCCACTCTGCAAGCTGTTGCTGTTTGCCTTTCTCTTCATAAAACTGTTACCCTCTCCTCTATATACTTTCCCTTAAGTACTCCTATCAATGAAAACAACCTGAATGATCTTATTTCACAGCTACCATCTCCTTTTGTATTGGCAGAAGATTTTATTGGTCATGGTATTATCAGGGGTAGCGGTAATACAAATCAAAGAGGCTTACAACTGAAGAACTTTATTGCTAATAACTCATTGTCAATAATGAATGACAATAATTCAAAAACTTATCTTCATCCAGCAACTGGATCTTACTCTTCTGTTGACAATTCTCCATGTTCAGTAACACAGCTTTGCTTCAGGATTTTAACTGGAAATGACCTATGTCGAAGTGACCTCTCCACTTTTCAGTTTTTATTACATCTTCTGAGCAAGCTATATTTGAATGTTCCAAGAGATAGAAACTCTCCAAAGCCAACTTGGGACCTTTTTCAAGTTCTGTGTGAACAGGCCATAACATGAGATAAACTTGAAAATTGTACTGATCCTGCAGAACTATCTTCATGGCTGCAAAACAATCAGCACCACAGATCTCGACAAAGCCAAAAGACACAAATAAGCTGTGGATCATTGATGAATGTAAATCAGCCATAAAAAAAAGGAAAGACGCTCTAAGAAAGTGCAGTCTGAGACCCACTCTAGAAAACCATAACCTTTTCCATTTTTTCAGGGCAAAAGCCAGACAAACTATAAAAAGTAGTAAGCGTAAGTCTTGGAGGTAATTTGTTTCCAGACTTAATGGTAGAATGTCTTCGAAGAAAGTCTGATCAGAAAGATTAGAGGAAGTGTTTCTTCATCAATTAAGCATCTTTCTGCAAACAATACTAATATTGAATACCATAAAGAAATTGCCAAAAATTCCCCCTCTTAGAACTACTCAAAAATAAAAATTATCTCATGGTTGATGTTCATAGTGAACTTAGATGTCAGCCAAGTGCAGTTGACCACCTGATAAGCTTTGAAACTTTCCTTGGAGAAACCTTCATTAAAAAGCAAATTGTTGTATCAATATTTTTATACCTTGCAAAACGAATGTTTTCGGGGGTATACTGGAATTAGCTTGTCTGTCCGTCCGTCTGTGTGTCAGTCTGTGTACAAAATACTAGTAATTTTGTTTCGCGAACTCCTCCTACAGTTTTGCTGCTATTGTATTGAAAGTTTGGTGATACATTGATCGTATACTGAAGTTGTGCAAGACGCAGTTTTCAATCATCTACTCCCTATGATTCAAGGGTAATCTCCCCTTGAACTTAGAAAATTTTTTGTTAAATTGCCTGTTTCTGTCAAAGCGCTGGCAGGGGTATTAAGTCACATTCAGTGACAGCTCTAGTTTGACCTGCTTACAATACTATCTGGAAATATGGAATTTTAAAGGATTAGCATGACTTTGGTCTCAGAGGTTGTTTACCTTTTTATACACGTGAAGGGTCGTATTATGTTATGGCCCCGGTTGTCTGTCCGTCAGTCTGTTAGCAATTTCTTGTGTGTGCAACTCCTCCTATAGTTTCCATTGGAATAACTTGAAACTTACCACAATGAATCTCTATGATGTGTAGTTGTGCATGTGACTCTTAAAATTTTGATATCTGTAGGCGTTCTAGATTCTAACCCATTTCACTGACAAGCCCCTTCGAGCGAATATGCACCACCCTGCGAAGCTCTTGTTTTATATCTTCCTTCTTAAATAACTACCTTTTTAGCTCACCATGAGCACAAAGTGCTCATGGTGAGCTATTGTGATCATGCTGTGTCCGTCGTGAGTCGTGCGTCGTCAACTTTTACCTTGTGTACACTCTAGAGGCCACATTTTCAGTCCGATACTTGTGAAACTTGGTCAGAATGTTTGTCTTGATGATATCTCGGACGACTTCGAAAATGGGCCATGTCGGGTCAAAAACTAGGTCACCAGGTCAAATCTTAGAAAAACCTTGTGTATGCTCTAGAGGCCATATTTTCAGTCCAATACTTCTGAAAGTTGGTCAGAATGTTTGTCTTGATGATATCTCGGACGAGATTGAAAATGGGCCATGTCGGGTCAAAAACTAGGTCACCAGGTCAAATCTTAGAAAAACCTTGTGTACGCTCTAGAGGCCACATTTTCAGTCCAATACTCTTGAAAGTTGGTCAGAATGTTTGTCTTGATGACAACTCGAACGAGTTCGAAAATGGGCCATGTCGGGTCAAAAACTAGGTCACCAGGTCAAATCTTAGAAAAACATTGTGTACGCTCTAGAGGCCACATTTTCAGTCCAAAACTCTTGAAAGTTGGTCAGAATGTTTGTCTTGATGATTTCTCTGACAAATTTGAAAATGGGCCTTGTTGGGTCAAAAACTAGGTCACTAGGTCAAATCTTAAAAAAACCTTGTGTATGCTCCAGAAGCCACATTTTCTGTCCAATACTAATGAAATTTGGTCAGAATGTTTGTCTTGATAATATTGCAGACGAGTTCGAAAATGGGCCATGTGGGGTCAAAAACTAGGTCACTATGTCAAATCTTAGAAAAACCTTGTGTACGCTCCAGAAGCCACTTTTTCAGTCCAATGCTCTGTAAAGTTGGTCAGAATGTTTGTCATGATGATAGCTTGGATGAGTTTGAAAATGAGTCATGTCAGGTCAAAAACTAGGTCACCAGGTCAAATCTTAGAAAAACCTTATGTAAGCTCTAAAGGCCACATTTACTGTCCAATAATCCTTAAATTTGGTCAGAATGTTTGTCTTCATAATTTGTTAGACTAGTATGAATATGGGTCATGTTGGATTATAAACTACGTCACTAGGTCAAATCTTGGAAAAACCTTTTATACACCCTACAGGCCACATTTTCTCTCAAATACTCATGAAAGTTTGTCGGAATATATGTCTGGATAATTTCTACATGTCAAGTAGGCCGTTGAGACAAATTCTAGAAAAAGCTTGTGTGCACTCTAGAGGCCATATTTTTAAGCCCAATACTAATGAGTGTTTGTCAGAGTGTTTGTCTTAATATCTCTGAATAGATTGGAAATGGGTCATGTTTGATCAAAAGGCTCAGGTGAGCGACTGCAGGGCCCTCTTGTTTGTTTAAGGGTTGACATAACCTTGTCAGATGCAAAGGAACAAAAAAATGATTGCCACAAGGATGTACTATCCTCTCTGTGACACTCTTCAGTGTCAAGATTAACAGCATAATAAAGGTAATTAACTGTGGTGTGAATTATTGCTAGTATGAGGACAATTTTGTCATATGTATTAGTTCAAGTCATATGGCCACCATTCAACAATGTCTGAACAAACTTCAAATGTGGTCTGATGAAAACTGTTTTTAGTTTTCAAAACCGAAAACAAAGTGTGTTCATTTTTGTCAGTTACAAGGTCATCATGCAGGCCCTAAACTACATCTTGATAACACAAGAATTGAATTTGTATCAGAGTTTAAATTTTTAGGTGTCATCTTTGACAGGAAATTGTCTTTCTTACCTCACAATAAAGCACTTAAAAACAACTGCTACAAGGCCCGCAATCTTCTCAAAACAGTTGCTCATTCAGAATGGGGAGCTGATAGGTAAGTCCTTCTACGTCTCTATTGCTCCCTTATTCACTCCAAACTAGACTATGGCTCCATTATGTATGGCTTAGCTGGCAAATCCTACTTAAAGATTCTCCACACAATCAGGGTTTACGCTTGGTCCTTGGGGCTTTTCAGACTTCTCCTATAAACAGCCTGTAATATAGAGGCCAATGATCATTCACTGTCTCACAGAAGGCTCAAACTCTCTCTCCAGTATCTACTGAAATTGAATGCAGACCCATCCAACCCTACACATGAAGTAATTTATAATCCTGAATGAAAAAAACTTTGTACTAGGAAGCCAGTTGCAATTCTTCCAATTGGTATTCGCATGGAACCACATCTAGACAATCTCCATGTTGACAAGGATGCAATTTGTGAAAACAAAATTCCTGATACCCCTCCATTGTTGAGAAAAAGTGAAAAATTTCACCTTCCTGACAACTCTTCAGTCTTTTCTGCTGAAGTTGAGGCAATCTATCTTGCTCTGAATCTGGCAGAGGAAAGTAGCTTTAACAATTTTTTTCTGTTCTCTGATTCTCTTTCTACCACCCAGGCTCTCTCTATAACCAGAAAATTGAAAATCTATCTATTTGTGCTGTTCTTGAAAGAATTTCTTCTCTCTCTGATACAAACAATTCATATTCTGCTGGCTTCCAAGTCACATGGGTATTCCAGGTTATGAAAAGGCTGGCAAACTTTCCAAGTTGGCATTGTCTCTACCCATATCTTATTTCAAAATACACAGATTTGAAGGTTCCATTTAAGGGGTCCTGCGTGGCTCAGTGGTAAAGTATGGAACTTGTAACCTGAAGGTCCTGGGTTTGAATCGCACTGGAACCACTGGGGTTTTTGTGGGAGTGTCGTTGGGCAAGATACTTTAGAGCCCTAGCCTAGTGCTGGTGGAACCCATGAAATACATGTCTGCAATTGCAGTGAATGTAGTAACGTTGAAACTGGCCTTAAAACACCATTGTATCAGTCAAAGCATTTAATTTACCTTTCATCAAATCTCTTTGGCGATCCCAGTGGGATGCAGATCATTTCAACAAACTTCATTCTGTTAAACCAGCCTTTGGCGAGTGGTACCCCTCTTACAGGTCCATTCAACGAAAAGAGGTAATAATCACAAGGCTTTAAATTGGATGTTCTTGGTTAACACACCTGACTCTTAGCCAGAAAAAATGCACCAGAATGTATTCAATGTAATGAACACCTTACAATTAAACATTCTATTAGATTACATTGACTTTCAGCAAATTTTTATATGCTGCCGGAGGCGACGTATATTGGCGTCATCTTCTCCGTCTGTCCGTCCGTCCCTATGTCCGTCCGTCACTTCGTCCGTCCGTCCATATGTCTATTTCTTGTGAACACAACTCCTCCCACATTTCTTGACGGATTTGGATGAAATTTTCACAGAATGTTCCTCATCATGTGACCTATCGCATATTGTCAGATTTTTGCGATGCGGCGGCGTATATTGTGACAACGGCACTCTTGTTGAGAAATACCACAATGTTAACAGTATGACACAGTCAACATTCATTCAGTTATCACCTTCATCAAAGAGTTTGGTCTATAAAACAAACTGTTATATTTCCTAAATTACCTTTTGAACCTGTTGTGTAAACCCATATTACTCCATAATTCAACTTTTCTTATTTTAGCTCACCTGAGCACGAAGTGCTCAAGGTTAGCTTTTGTGATCGCCCAATGTCCGTCGTCCACAATTTCTTTAAACATCTTCTTCTACTAAACCACTGGGCCAATCTTGATGAAACTTGGCAGGGATGTTCCTTGGGTGAAGCTCTACCAAAGTTGTTCAAGAGATTGAATTCCACCCATAACTCTGGTTGCCATGGCAACCAAAAGGAAAGAAATAGCAAAATCTTTGAAAATCTTTTCTGATGAAACTAGAAGGCGTAGAGCTTTGATATTTGGTATGTAGCATCTTCTAGTGGACCTCTACCAAGTTTGTTCATATGATGCCCTGGGGTCAATACTGGCCCCGCCCAGGGGGTCACAAGTTCAAACATAGGAACAAAGAAGGAAAACTTTAAAATTCTTCTTCTCTGAAACTGGAAGGCATAGAGCTTTGATATTTGGTATGTAACATTTGCTAGTGGACCTCTACCAAGTTTGTTCATATGATGCCCCTTGGGTCAAAACTGGCCCCGCCCTGGGGGGTCACAAGTTCGAACATAGGAACAAAGAAGGAAAACTTTAAAATTCTTCTTCTTTGAAACTGGAAGGCCCAGAGCTTTGATATTTTGTATGTAGCATCTCCTAGTGGGCTTCTGCCAAGTTTGTACATACGATGCCCCTGGGGTCAAAACTGGCCCTGCCCCGGGGATCACAAGTTTAAACATAGGAACAAAGAAGGAAAACTTTAAAATTCTTCTTCTCTGAAATTGGTAGGCATAGAGCTTTGATATTTGGTATGTAGCATCTCCTAGTGGACCTCTACCAAGTTTGTCCATACGCTGCCCCTGGGGTCAAAACTGGCCCCGCCCCGGGGGTCACAAGTTAGAACAAAGGAACAAAGAAGGAAAATTTTAAAATTCTTCTTCTCTAAAACTGGAAGGTGTAGAGCTTTGATATTTGGTATGTAGCATCTCCTAGTGGACCTCTACCAAGTTTGTTCATATGATGCCCCTAGGGTCAAAACTGGCCCCGCCCCAGGGGTCACAAGTTTGAACATAAGAACAAAAAAGGGAAAACTTTAAAATTCTTCTTCTGTGAAACTGGAAGGCTTGGAACTTTGATATTTGGTATGTAGTGAACCTGTTCTAAGTTTCTTAGCCCACCTGAGCACAACATGTTCAGTGAGTTAAAAATTGGGTCACCTGGGGTCATAAACTAGGTCACTAGGTCAAATTAAAGAAATACCTTGTGGGCACTCTAGAGGCTACATTTATTGCTCAAATGACCTGAAATTTGGTCAGAATGTTTGTCTTGATGAAATCTCGGATGATTTTGGATTTGGGTCACCTGGGATCATAAATTAGGTCACTAGGTCAAATTAAAGAAATACCTTTCGGGCACCTAGAGGCAACATTTTTTGCTCAATTGACTGGAAAATTGGTCAGAATGTTTGTCTTGATAAAATCTCACATGAATCTGAATTTAGGTCAACTGGGATCATAAACTAGGTCACTAGGTCAAATTGAAGAAATACCTCTAGGGCACTCTAAAGGCCACATTCATTGTTCAATTGACTTGAAAATTGGTTAAAATGTTTCTCTTGATGAAATCTAAAATGAGTTCAAAATTGGGTCACCTGGGGTCATAATCTAGGTCACTAGGTCAATTTAAAGAAAAACCTTAAGGGCACTCTAGAGGCCACATTTCTTGCCCAGTTGACTTGAAAATTAGTCAGAATGTTTGTCTTGATGAAATCTCGGATGATTTTGGATTTGGGTCACCTGGGATCATAAACTAGGTCACTAGGTCAAATTAAAGAATACCTTTAGGGCACTCTAGAGGCCACATTTTTTGCTCAGTTGACTTGAAAATTGGTCAGAATGTTTGTCTTGATAAAATCTCACATGAATCTGAGTTTGGGTCAACTCGGGTTATAAACTAGGTCACTAGGTCAAATTAAAGAAATACCTTTAGGGCACTGTAGAGGCAACATTTTTGGCTCATTGACTTGAAAATTGGTCAGAATATTTGTCTTGATCAAACCTTACATGAGTCTGAATTTGGGTCAACTTGGGTCATAAACTAGGTCACTAGGTCAAATTAAAGAAATACCTTTAGGGCACTCTAGAGGCCACATTTATTGTTCAATTGATTTGAAAATTGGTTAAAATGTTTCTCTTGATGAAATCTAAAATGAGTTCAAAATTGGGTCACCTGGGGTCATAATCTAGGTCGCTAGGTCAAATTAAAGAAATACCTCTAGGGCACTCTAAAGGCAACATTTTTTGCTCAATCGACTTGAAAATTGGTCAGAATGATTGTCTTAATAAAATTTCACATGAGTCTGAATTTGGGTCAACCTGGGTCATAAACTAGGTCACTAGGTCAAATTAAAGAAATAACTTTAGGGCACTCTAGAGGCCACATTTATTGCTCAATTGACTTGAATATTGGTCAGAATATTTGTCTTGATCAAATCTTACATGACTTTGAATTAGGATCAGCTCAGGTCATAAACTAGGTCAAATTAAAGAAATACCTTTAGGGCACTCTTGAGGCCACATTTATTGCTCAATTGACTTGAAAATTGGTCAGAATTTTTGTCTTGATGAAATCTCGGCTGAGTTTGGATTTGGGTCATCTGGGATCATAAACTAGGTCACTAGGTCAAATTAAAGAATACCTTTAGGGCACTCTAGAGGCTACATTTTTTGCTCAGTTGACTTGAAAATTGGTCAGAATGTTTGTCTTGATAAAATCTCACATGAATCTGAGTTTGGGTCAACTCGGGTTATAAACTAGGTCACTAGGTCAAATTAAAGAAATACCTTTAGGACACTCTAGAGGCCATATTTATTTCTCAATTAACTTGAAAACTGTTCAGAATGTTTGTCTTGATAAATATTTTGATGAGTTCTAAATTTGGTCACGTATGGTGATAAAGTAGGTCACTAGGTCAACTTACGGAAATTTCTTGTGGATGCTCTAGATGCCACATTTTAAGCTCAATTGACCTGACAATTGGTCAGAAATTGAATTTTGCATGTGGAGTGAAATTTTGCCTATTGACTCAGGTGAGCGATCCAGGGCCATCATGGCCCTCTTGTATCTTGTTATCATCTTGTTTAAACCTTTTTAGCTCAAGAAGTCCACTTTTATCATCATTCAATACAGACATGCATGCCATACGACCAAAGCTATCGATGCGCATAAAACAACATTCATTTATTGATTATTACATAAAACTACATTCAATCTTTCTATGTTCCCATTGCAGTGTTAAAACTGAAAAAATACAGTAAAATGATTTTAAAAAACTAAAGCAGGGATATCTATCTTTTTCACAGAACTTACCATCACTGCTGGAAGAGACTTGTATAGGTGCCAAAATAGGTTTCTTTTGTAAAACATGAAATAAATATGAAAGTGTGGGTGGGGGCAGTATGAATTCTGAATTGCAGTGATTATCATTAATCCAAGGAAAGAATTTGACTAAGCAGGAATCAACCCAGCAACCTCCAAAATTTTAAGCCCTGTGTGTTAAAAACTGAGCACCAGGGGTTTGTTTTGAAATAAAGAGGTTTAGCTAAACCTTTTTGACCATTTTAGAAAATTATTTAAATTTCATTGTGGAAATAAGAAAATACAGGACTCTACATCAATATCCTAGCATCTCTATTCTTTTTAATGTATATTCTACTTGTATAATCCATTGACAAACAATCCAAAATTTCTTGACCTTGAGGAAGGTTTTTGACAACATTGTGGGAGAAGGAGAAAATACTGGGAACCAAGAGTTTAATATGACATACAAACAGTTGCCAAAACAGGTGGCATAAATTGTGGTGAACCAATTTGAAGGTCAGTCTTGACATATGATCACACTCAACAGTTGGCCAAAGGATATGTGACGTAAATTGTTATGAACCATTTGAAGGGCTAGTCTTGGAATTTTGACAGACCATATTCCAAGCCATTCTATATCAAATTTGATATGGAATGGCTTGGAAATGTAGTCTGTATTCACCAACCATTCTTAATTTCATTCTAAGCTTTGTTCTAGGTTTGGAAAGTATTACAACCTTTGATTGACTAAACCAAAAACATGTATTAGAAATTGTGTTACTTTCAAATTTAGAAAAGTCTAAAAAAAGAGAATAAGACACAGAACTTTTTTACGAATGGTTGGTGAACATGGACCCTGTATTCCAGTAAAATTTTATTTTACAGAGGTGAAAAGACTCAAACCCAAACCAGAAACTGAGGAAAAAATCCAGAAAATAAAATTCCAATCTTCAGTGACAAATATTGGTGCTCCTTTGATAAATATTGGTGGGTCTAATGCTGTGAATGTTTTTCCAGGTGCTTCATTCAATAGCTATGGTAGTCACTTTAATCAACAGCATTGTGAGTATATTATTTCTCATTCTATTTCCCCAGATAAATTAAGTATATAGTTTATATCAGAAAAGAGAACCCAGAAATGTACAACTTTATAGTCTGATACTTTTTTACAGTTTGTACTTAGTCGCCAAGATGGTCTGACCAACTCAGGTTTGAAACTGAAATGGTTTGTCAAGGTCCTTATGACAGACAAAAAACATGTTTTATTCATTTGGCTTTTAACCATAGAGACTTTAAGATTGCCTTAAAAATTTTCTCAAATGTTCCAGTAAATCTGTTACAAAAACAACAAAATTGTAGACTGTTCCAATTTGAAAGCATTTGCAGACAATTTATCAGTGTGCTCAAGTGATAAGATTTGTCTCTGAATGGTTAAAAAACATTATGGAAAAGAAGAAAAATGCTAGATACCAGTATTTTTTCTCTTCCCATTCTGTTGTCCAAATTGTTTTTCCTCAAGTTTTTGAAATATGGGATTGTTTGGTAAAGGGTTAATCCTTTATAAAGACATTGCCATGGTATTTGTTTGTATCAAAGATGTTATAGAGATTTTCGTCATTCAACCGTTTTAAATAAGACTGGTTGATTGATTCATTGATTCATTCATAGACAGAAATGGTTTTGTTTTACTTAGACTTACACAAAACAGCACAAGAATGACATGCCCAATCAATTTGCAGTTATGATACTTCCGGTATACTGTGTTCCACCGACAAAGCTAGAGGGGGACATTATTAGTTGTATGGTCAGGTGGCAGGGGACTTGGAAACTTGTTCACGGCTGTGGTGAATCATGTCGCCCTGAGCTGAAGGCGAGGTGGCGACATGATACAACACAGCCGTGAACAAGTTTCCAAGTCCCCTCCCACTTACCGTACAACGAATTTATTATACTGCAAAGTTTTTCCCTTTCAAAGCATGTTAAGCGAAATTTCCGTTTTATAATCTCACGAATCGAGTATGCTGAGGAAATAAAAATTCCCTTCTGAGTGCCCCAATTCAATGAAAACTGACGTCACTGGGAACTGACGTCACTAAAACATGCAGTTTGATGCATAAACGTACAGTCTGGTGATCGATTGGCGCCACCATTTTGAATGTTGTGTTGCAAGTGTAGTAATGTATACGGGGCACCCAAAAGGGAAACTAGTTTTACATGGTTTTTGACAGTGTACATGATATATATGTTCGGGGCATATTATCCAATCAGATCACAAGAAATTTCTTTGCAGTATAATAATTTCCATTGAGCTAGATAAATGTCACATCATTGGGCATTAGAATGATGAGGTTTTGTCCATTCATAATTTCACTCTTTACTACACAACAAAAATACAGACATGTGGAAATTGAAAGCATTTGCAGATGACAATTCAAATGTGGCTCAAATTATGACAGTAGAAAACATTGTAGGAAAAGGAGAACATGCTGGTTACCAGATGTTTTCAAAAGGCTTCTTTCTCAGAGTCATTAAAACTTGGGGTTGAGTATTAAAGGGTTGAGGGCAGTTATCAGTATAACTTGTGGAAGAACTCTGATCATACTGGTTCAAAGAAAATAGCTGAACCTAGCTGTATTTTTGGCAAAGGGCAGAGAGTATGTATAGAGAATAGACTGTAAGCGTCCTCAATTTGGAAAGTTTGTAGGGCAAGGTGTTGGAATTTTATCTAGAGATTCAAAGGCAAATCAGGCAAATTGGATAAATTTCCAGATCAGTGCCAATCCAAGACACCAGCCATGTATTCTATCTATCCTGTTTCTCAATTTTAACCCATTTCTGATTAAAATGGAATTTTTTAGCTTGAAGTATTGCATATACTGATGTGTTTTTCACTTAAGAAAAATGAAGAATTGCGTAAAGCATCCTCAGACTGGTTATGCAGCTGCAATTAGAGTCATGAATGATACTGATCACATCATAAATGTGACTTTTGCCCTGGGAAAAAAATGTTGTGTCAAAGAAGACAAATGTTTCTCTATTTAGAGT
Source organism: Hippopus hippopus (assembly GCA_946811185.2). NCBI lineage: Eukaryota > Metazoa > Mollusca > Bivalvia > Cardiida > Cardiidae > Hippopus > Hippopus hippopus. Next base: position 51,615,225 of record OX328098.1, on the reverse strand, counting down.
TCTTGCATGTAAGAAAAGAGAAAGAGTGTTTCCCCATGTAAAAACTATTTACAGACAATTAATATTCAGCAACAATTTTTGCTGACGATGCTTTCATTCACTTATTGAGATAGTTATGTAAAAGAAGTCCCAGTTGGTTGGTGCGCACTTCAACGGGCACATTACCAACTGACTGATAGCATTTAAAAAATATGGCACCTTGTTATCAGGTCGAACTTATTGCAAGTGACTAGATAATGTTAAATACACAAACAGCATTGCATAATCGAATCTGGAATTTAAAGGGTAGTGTTAAATACACAAACAGCATGGCATGATCAAATCTGAAATTTATGCAGAGTGAAATTGGACATTGGGAGCAGATTGGGAAATATTTTGACTATAATTTGTCAATGATTTTACTTATTTTAACCCATTTCTACCAAACAAAAGTTTTGAATTGTCTGAATTGAAAGCATTTGCATGTCTGGAGTTAAAAATAGCTGAAACTGCAGGATTTGTCTTTGAAAGGGTGAAAACATTAGGGGAAAAAGAGAAAATGCTGTTTCTTCTTTCCCCATGTTTCCAAACGTCTAGGTTGTTAAAACTAGGGATTCTGAGGTGAAGGGTGAAGGAATACTTAATCTGTGGATATATGTTTTTAAAAAGAGCCAATTTGGGATCAATAATAGCTTCAAAAAGACCATCATGGTCTCCTTATGTCTTTCTTCATCTTCTTTCTTTCATTTTCATTATAACTGCATTACACATGTGGGAAAAAAGAAGTTTCACTTAAATAGTTTTGAAAAATTGAATTTCTTTTCCAAGTTTGTTGGACTTTAAAGGGAGAAGTTTAAGTGCCAAACCTCAAGAAATACATGTAACTATGTTGTAGTATAATTTCGTCTTTGTGAAATCTTCCAATGTGCCAACTACAGGAAAGTTTCCATTTGTAGAATAGGGCTGCTTGTACACAAGAAATAATCGTCTTTTTAATATTTTTAAAGGATTAATCATAATTTACTGGTTCCTTTCATAGCAAGTTCAACTGGCCGGAAGCAGCATGTACTAGTCTAGCAAATCAGGCCTCATGGGCCTCTTTTTAATCCTTTCCTAAATAATATCTGCAGACGGTAGTTTCATAACTTATACAAATGACCTGAACTTTTCAGAAAGGGTAGGAAACATTGTGGGGAAAGGAGAAAATGCTGGCTACAGTGTTTTAAAAAAAGTTTACTACTGAGTCTTTAAAACAGGCCCAGCAGGGTAGCTCTGTGGTTAGGGTATCCAACTCGTGACCTTGAGGTTGTGGGTTGGCAGGGTTTTCCTTGACGCACGATTTTGTGCGTTTTGACGCATATTTATGGCAAATGATCCACTATTTTTAGCTCCACTGGCCAAAGGCCAGTGGGCTAATGTCATGGCCCAGTGTCTATCGTGTGTCCGTCAGTGTTTGCGTTAACTTTTTTTTCAGACTTCTTCTTCTTTGAAACTACCCATCCAAATTTGATGAAACTTCACAGAAATGATCCTGCCATGGTCCTCTTTAGAATTCACGAAAGAATTTGATTCCTTCAAAAACTCTGGTTACCATGGCAACAAAACTGAAAAATATTGAACATCTTTGAAAATCTTCTTGCCTGAAACCATAAAGCCCAGGGCTACCAAATTTGGCATGTAGCTTTATCTAATGGACCTCTATCAAATTCCTTCATATTATAGCCCTGGGATCAAAATTGGCTCTGCCCCAGAGATCACAAGTTTAACATGGGCTTATATAGGGACTGTAATTTAAAATAGTAATCAAGGGAAATAACTCCTGTTATACAAGATAAAGTTTGTTACAATTTATCTCCCTTGATTATCAAACTGTAGTTATACATTATTGGAGTTTGGTATTCAAGTTTTTTGGAGAGGAAATGTTCTGTTTTAAGGGAGAGTGCTTTATTTTGATGCTAATGGTTATGCTCACATGAATGGGATGTTTAATTTATAATAAGGTTTCTATCACTCAATTTTTTTCAGAACTTTACCTTTTATGCTAATGAATAAACCTGCTTGTATTCACTGACATTGTCTTTGCTTTTAAAAAGATATGACTGTTTTTGTTTGGTGGGCGGGGTGGAGGTTATGTTTTCAAAGTAAGTTTATTACCATACAGACTTTTCATGCTGTATGTCTCTGTCAATACCAATTAAGTGCATGATACGTTAATTTTACTCTTTAAGAAATGACAATTTTTTTATACTGTACTAAGTTTAAAGCCATTGCAAAAAGACAAATTGAATGTAGCTTAAATGACTATTTCTGTCTTTGATAGGTTAGGAAACATTGTGGAAAAAGGAGAAAATACTGGCTGACAACATGTTGTCCTTTTCTCACGATGTTTTTGAAAGCCTTCTCTTTCAGGGTCATTAACGATTTGTGTGGTAAAGGGTTAAAAAGCCAGTAGAGCGATACAGGGCCATCATGGCCCTCTTGTTTCAACAATGCGTCATAATTGACGCACAAATACGATAAGAGGTACTAATGATCATATATACTACCAACACTGTTACATCGCGAGTAGATGAAAAATGTAGAGTACAAAGAGAAAATGGGACGAAACACTGGACTGTGTATCGATTTTACTAGAATACTGTCAGTCTTTAGACAGGTCCAAACTAAAGCAGTTGATCTCTAATGAAAACAACATGGCTCTGTCAAAATCAATGTCATTCTTGCTGTCTGTAAGGAAGAAGAGCACTCGAACAAAGATCGGACGATAAAACACCTGACAAGAGCACCAAGAAACACATTTTAATCTCTCGGGGGTTTACTGTAAATTAGCTAGAGAGATACACTTTGTTAGTTGTTCAAAACAGCGGCATGAATGCAACCCATTTGTCGAAACACAGGAATCGGCCGTTTAATTGGTGAAAATAGTTTTGTTCAGCCAAAATGGATATTCTCTGTCAAGAAAAACAACATAGACTTCCCAAATTGGCCAACAACAAGCTATTTTCAACAATTTAACGGTCGATGTCTGTGATAAAAACAAAATAACCCTTTACCACAGAGAAAGGGTGCACAAACTTCGAAATTCAACCCTTTTGCATCATAAAAACACTAGCGGTCATGATGAAACCCTTGTAATATTAAAATTACTTAGAGAAATAACAGCTTGTCTGCAGCTAGAGCATATTTGCTTGTTAAAAACAAGCATAAATCAAATGTACTCCAGATATCCTTTATGAAAAAGGTGCTGGGCTGTAAGGTCCCTCTATATAGAAAAATCTCTTGTGTTATTATGTATCTATCAACATATAATAATACATATCTATAGGGTATACAAAGATTTACTGTGGTAAGAAAACACAAAAAACAGTTTCATAGCTTTTGTCAAAGCAAATTACATTTTGTTGTGACCCCCACAAATTCCAAAATGACCCCCATTATTTTTGACAAGGGGGTCACAATGACCCCCTATTTTTGTTGCCAAGGGAAAACTTGTCTGGCGATTTTTCACCTCTCAACTCTGGTGCTTGTGAGAAAAGTAGTCAGTTGCTTTTGAAAGAAAGTTGTGTCAGTACTTTTGTGAGGAAGCCAGGAAACACATGGATGTGTCACTGACCACCATTATATGACCTTAGTTGTTAATACACATAGTGTTTAACTCCAATAACACCCCCCCCCCCAAAAAAAAAAAAAAAAGAACTCTAAAAGAGTTACTGTTTCAAAAGCTGGGGAATAAAAACAGCCATAAGTTTTATGTTATTTATCCTTCTAGGTGGTGCCATTGGAGGAACTCCACTTCAGTTTCCCGAGTCTAATATTTGTAGAGGTATGACATAGATTTTATCTCTCTGACCATTCTGCAACAAATATAGAAAATCTCCCTTGATTTGTATATAGCCTACAATCAGGGACAAGGGAGGTGTAGAGAAGGAGGATAAATATTTGTTGGGAAAAGAGCAAGTGTGCTGTTTCTATGATATTTATTCTTCTGTGGGGCTGCGAAAACTCGATGATATGACAATAATGGTACATGCACATGTATTTGTTTCACCTTCAGAGTGCTACAGTAATGAACCGAAAATTAGACGTCATTAGAAAAAGTGTAGATATTGCTATTTCAAGTCTGTTTTCGTCAGGAAATCAGGAAAATTGGTGTAGATCAAAGATCAAAGGGTATTTTTGTGTACTTTTATCTTGGTCTACATCAAACACAAAAGAGGCTTAGTCAGTGTTCAGCTCAACAAGGGTTATTAAATATGATCACTGTTATAACCTATTTCAACATAGAAAAGGATTTGTTTGAAAATAGAAGATTTAAAATTAAAGAGAAAATTGTACTTGCAAATATTTTCAGAGTCAATAAAGAGAAATCTCAACCCGTCACCACACAATCCTGAGTTTTAATGACCCTGAGAAAGTGGGCTTTTGTAAAAAAAAAATTCTGAAAATAAAATGCTGGTAAATAGCGTCTTCTCCATTTCCAACAATGTTTAGTACCCTTTCAGAGACAAGCTATGTCATTTGAGCCATTTTTCATTTGTTGTATGCAGATGCTGTCATAAGGCAAAGTCTAAAACTTTTAAATCTGGTAAATAGTAAATTGTTTAAACAGGCAGTAATTTTTATTCATCTTCAAATTTTCCAATGTAAATACAATATACATGCATAGTCTGACATGATAGAAAAAATCTTCATCTTCAGATACAGTCAGTTTCGGTCCCAAAATGGTTTGATGAAATAAATGCATGCAAGCTATTTTGGGCTTCGTTGGCTCTTTGATTGGTCAAAATGATAGTATTCAACCGCCATTCATAATCAAAGCATTGAAAACGCTGATGTGGTATTTGTCAAGGAAGCCATTGGGTGGAATTAATAATTTGAAAAAAAGAAAGGGAGAAATTATACTCAATTTTTGGCTTGAAAGTCGACCTACTAAGCAAATGAATACCTTTTTTGTTGAAGGGAGAGTACTCATGACAAAGTTAGGATTATTTGTGTATTGGTGGTCTCCCTTTGATCATTAGGAGGAGTCAGGAGTAACGTCCCTTGACAGTAGGATGCATGACGGATAGAGAAAGATTGATTGATTGAATGGTGTTTAACGCCATTTTTTTTTTTTTCAACATTATTTCAGTTATATCGCGGCGGCCAGTGCACCTATCCATGCTTTCCTGGGTTTTCTGTTACCAGTACTCCGCACAATATTCTTTCCAAGCCACTGGCTGCTTTCCCACATAACCATTGTCGAAACAACGATCAGGGGTGAGAGAGGAATGAATCCTGTGACAATGACTATCGTCAATCCTCGGAAAGAAATTGGCCAAGCCGGGGATCGAACTCACGACCCCCGTTCTCAAGTCCTGTAGGCTACCGACTGAGCTACCAGGGCTCGGCAATAGAGCTAGAAACCATGTGAATATATGGAATAAAATTAAGGTTGCCCAACTGTAATGGGCAATATGTCAAAATGAAGGGAAAAAAATCATAATTATTAACATATTTGTTATTGTCTTAGTGTCTTAAATATGAAAAATCAGAAACATTGCCCGATAAAAAGTAAAGTTATACGAATTTTTGAAAATCCACCCCAATTCCAGACTCCGCAACAAAATTGACACCACCCCTAAGGAATTAAAATGTAAATAGTTTTTCAAATTTATGGTATTTTGTATCAAATTTGGTACTAGAAGACTCAGCACATAATATTCTTTCAGGAGTACTAATAATTTTCTTGTAAATTATAAAAATCAGAGAAAATATGACAAAAGTAACACGAAGTGTAACAGGATTTTCTTTATTTTTTCCATTTTTCTGAGACAAACCCTCCAAGTTATTTTCAGAATTATCATACTTTAATGAATGGGGCATGGATAAACCATACACAGTTTTTTTCTAAAACCTATTTGGAACAACATATGTGATTTTCAGCATCTTTCACCACACGTAACTGAAAATATTTGATTTTGAACATACACACCACTATTTTGACGTTTCCATAAAAATATACAAAAAACATTACTTAAAATCAATGATCTTCAATTCTTTCTTAAGTTCAAAACACACCACTTCCTATCTCTGTGAACTACTTACTGATAAATTAATCTTAATTAGTGCTTAGAGATTTAGATTTACAATTTAAACCAATTAAATGACAAGATTTTGTTAATTTTACTGTGGTACACAAGCATGTCGGTCAAGAAAGATGCATATTGAAATCGCTGAGAAGAAATACATAGTAAAATGGTTTTTTAGACCTTTTAACATCATAAATCATCATGCATAATATCTATAAACCTGCATAAAGCTTTAAACAAGACACCAATGCAAAGCTGAGTTGATTTCCTAGCACACATAGTAGGCAAAAGTAAATAAGGGCAGATAACTCTCAACTGAGACAAACATTTTTGCTTATAAATGGCAGGCTGAAAGTTCCTAGTACATGTAATAATAAGGCACAGAGAAATTAATTACTGGCAAAGAGCAGAAACTAGCCTTAAGATTAACAACAAGATGAAACAAGCATTTTTTTCACACCCAGTCAAAGTCACACTAGGAGGTCAAATGTCAAGAGTCTAATCAAAGCTGTAGTTCCACCGTTTGAGAATTTTCAAAAGACTTTGCATAAATCTTCATAATGAATCCTGGGGGCTTCCTACTGTAGCTTAACCAATTACCACACAACAAGAATTTTTGAAAACATAGTGGGAAGAGTAGAAAATGCAGGTAACCACATTTTCTACTTTTCCCACTATGTTTTCTTATCTTTCAAACTGAAATCTAATCATTCAAGCCACATTTAATTTGTGGTCTGCAAAAGCTTTCAATTTGGACCAATATAAAATTTTGTCATGTGGTAAAGAGTTGGTGGTCAAATCACAAACCCATGTTTAAGAACCCTTTACCAAACAATCTGGTGTTTTAACAACCCTGAGAAAAAGGCATTTGAAAATGAGGGAAGAGGAGAAAATGCTGTTATCAAATTTCTGGTGATCAGAATTTCCTCATTTTCCCACAATACCACCATACCAATAACAAATTTTTTCAATGAGCCAAATTTGTCACCTGCAAATGCTTTGGATTTGGAAAAGTCAAAATTTTGTCATTTCGTAAAGAGTTAAAGAATTTTGAAGTATTACGCACAAACATTCATGAACACTTTTTGCACAGCAAAGCCTCCAATGAACCACACTGGAGTATGACTGGAATACTCTGGTAACCACAGATTAAACGACTGAAAACAGTCAATATCCAATTGGAAACATTTATGAAAGCATTGTGAAAAAAGAACCATTTGCTCAGACATCCAAATGCATGTTTTTTACCATGTTTCCCACTCTAGTTACGACAATGTAAAATACAACAAAAGTGGGGTATACAAATACGAAAAGTAACCATGCTTAATTGCAGTCTAAGTATTGTTTCAAATGGATAATTTCATAATATGACAACAATTAAAAAATGTTCCGGAATATAGATAGTACCATCTATAAATATTAATAAAACAGAAACACAAGGGAATGGCCGAACTTAAGTTGTTAGAACTTGTGGTCAAACCCCTTTGCCAAATAGTTCTGTGTTTGTACGTTATAAATATGATTTTGTACCAAAAATGGCAATAAAATATGTTTAAACTAATAAAACATACTATTCCACAAAAAGCATTCTGCACATCTTTTTAGTCTGATCCTTGTATGATCTTTTTAGCCTGATCCTGTTTCTAAACCATATCAACCTTTTCCAAACAAACAGGTATTTCAACAGCTTTGTAGCAGTTAACATTTCAAAAAGATTGAGGGAAAAGGATAGTTGCCCAGTACCTACATTTTCCCCTTTTTTCAAATGTTTTCAAGCCTATCCAATACTGAATGTTCTAATGCCTATCTATTTCAGGAAAATCTAAAATACTTATGACAAAATGATTGTAACATGACAAAAAACACATAAACATTGTCTGAAAAACATAAAAAAAATCAAAAGTTACAGTTTATCAAAATACAGAGACACTTTTGGAACTGTTTCTTCAAGAACTGGATTTCCAGATAAATGGACAGGTTTGAAATTGCCACGTTGAATAGCAGCTGGAATCTGTTTGGTATCCACATGTTGCTCATAACCAATACCTGTGAATGTGTATATATAATTGAGCCATGCTCGATGAAAAGGGAGCTGCAACTACAAAAAGAATTGACCCAGGTCAGCCTGTGCGGTCCGCCCAGGCTTACATGGGCCCACAATGTTTGCCGTTTGAAGATTTTCTGTATGTCCATGGACCAGTCTACCTCATGATTCAGTTGGTTGTTAGACAAAATGGAGTTTATAGACCCATAATCATATGATGCCTTGCTTGGTATAATAGATCATCACAGAGATGCATTAAGTCCCTTTTTCATAGAGCATGGCCCATATATAAATATTTATCTCTCTGTGTGTTTATGCCACTTGGTGCCACATTGCCAGATTAATCACTGAGTGTATGTAATATTAATGATTTTCATAATTTGAAATAAAATGCTAGTTATTATCTATTTTGTTTAACCTGACCCTGTTCAAAATCATTTAATACATTAATATTCTATTTTTATCCTCGGCATCGCTCAGCATATGTCCCGAATGGTAACGCACGGTTTAAGCCAATCAACCCTCAACCTACTGAATATGTTGGTTGAAAACTTTCCAGTCAGTAGTAAAAAAAGGAAATATTGAAACTTCAAAGTTATTTCAGGGAGAAATATTTCCTCACTGGATAGTGTAGATCCAAGATCAGACTGCACTTTCTGTGCAGTGAGTCTGATCTTGATCCATCTGATCCCAATAGCTCCTAAAGTCGCGCTTTGTAGGCTAAGGGTTAAATTGCTTACCTGTATACCTTCCCGTGTATAAATAACTATCCGAAAAATAGTCAGAGTTCTATTTATATGCCTACTTCTATATTCAGCATAAAGGTCAAGATCAGGTTAAATGAAGTGAGCAATATTAAATTTGAAAAAAAAAAGAAAAAAAAGGTTGTCCGTTTCATTCTAATCATTCTAATACAGATTTTATGCATTAAATTCTCAACAAAAAGATATTGAAATTGTGGAAAAAGAAGTCAAAGCAGGTAGGATAATATGCTATCTTTTCCACAATGCTTTAACATGAGCTTCAGATCTGTGTCCCTTTGTCTAACTCAAAAAAAATATTTGAATACCAAAATTACAGTTCTGATTGTCCAGAAAGGTCATTTTGGCACAGTAAAAAGGATTTCACATCTTAATGTGAAAGGTCAACATATTCAGAACAGAGGTTATGTCCCTAGTTGCATAGAATCATTGTCTTTAAGCATACCTGATATAAATGACTTTAAAAAAATAGTGGAAAAAGCAGGAATTTGCTCTGCAAGACACTTTCTCTTTTTTCCCACAATACTTAAATACCATGAAAGGTAAAATCATCAGCCTATGGCATTTCAAAACTTGATTCATATGTCCTGCAGATATTGCACAGAAGGCAAAACTTATTTTCAACTAGTACAGACACAAAGTTACTTGATAATAGTAGCACTGTCAATAGGCGTTTATAACCAAGAGTTGACACAATTTTATGCAAATATTACCTTAAATAAGCCATATTTAAATTGTCGTCTGCAAATGCTTTCAATTTTGACAAGACATTTCTGATAGTCAAAAACCAAAATATAGACATATATGTACAAACGCGAAACTGGAAGATTTTCAAAATGCATGGCAAGATCAGGAAAAAAATGTGCCCCTGGCATCAAGCAATAGTGAACCCTGTACCAGATGATAAATTTTTTGCCTTTTCCAAATTCAAAGCATTTGCAGACAAAAAAATTAAACTTGGCTCAAATGATGATTTGCTTTCGAGTGGGTAAAAACCATTGTGGAAAAAAGGAGAAAATGCTGGTAACTAGCATCTTCTCCCTTTACCATAGCATTTTAAGAAGGCTTCTTCCTCTAGGTCCCTAAAACATGGAATTGTGTTGTAAAGGGTTTAAATATGCAACATGCTCCTAATTACACCATTCAAGGGTTTAGAAAAATCAACCTAATAATTTCTTATAGCCAAAAATCAAAGCATAGCTGATCATTTCGAATTTCAATTTCATTTTGCCTCCCTATCTGTTTCTGTAGGAGACAGCATTAATTATTATTTTCATTAAAAAAAAAGGGCTTAAAAATGTAAAACCTACTGTATTTTTCTTAAGTATGCCTGCTTAGCAGCTAGTTGAGTGGTTTCCACAGCCAGTAATTCAATTGCTTCTCCAGATCGCTCTTTCATATTCGTTAGATTTGCATCACTAATCGGCTTCAAAAAGCAGCCAGAAAATTGTTAACTCTGTAATGTCCAAACAGGCTATCAATCATGACTGTAAAAAAAATGTTTCATAGGAATACAGTTCATTGCTTTACCATGTATTAAAGTTATACCTACTGTATAATGAAATAATTTGAAACTTCACAGTCTCTAGTCATAAAAACAATGAAAATTACAAATTATATAGGATCCAGCAGTCTGCCAAGAAATTCTTTAATTGCTTATACTTGTGAAAATATTGTTGGCAAGCTGAGAGGTTGCTTTTTACAAGCAATTTCTGCTCTTCCCTCGACGTTTTCTGTGGGGTTTTTTTTCCCACCCAAATTCCATTTTTTTTTTTTTTTTCATAAAAAAGGTTTTGTCGCCATTTCTAATTTTAGCTGGCAGGTTTTTTTATTTGGTATGTTGTAGAACATTTTAAAATTCATATAAACATTTGACAGTAACAAACAAGAAGTAGATGGAATTCTGAGGAGTATCTGCAATTTACAAGGGCCTGATTCAGCTTTTAGAATTTAAAGCTGTGAATGCTGCCCAATATATTTTGGAGACTAGGCTCATCAGTGTTCCCACTGAAATTTTTATTTGGAGGTTTTGTACCCCCTACCATTGAAAAATGGGGGTATAAGAAAAAAAATGGGGGTACAAATTCAGAAAAATTAGTATGCCTACAACTCTAAATTGTTTTCTTAAATTGTTTTCTTAAATGCCTCATCCTCTTTCAGGTGAAGAACAATCATATAGATCTACAAAGCGAATTTACATTTTTACATGTAACCAGGGATCGTATATTTGATTCCTGATGTAACAAATAGTAAAATAATTATTTGACAAAGTGATAACTAGTAGTCTTTATGCTCATCTTTTCACATGCCTTTTGCATAACACTCAACAGAGCCATTGTCGAAGTCTGGCTGGTGACTACTGTATTCAATATGAATTCTGTTTTCTTGAATGGTTCTACTAGTATACCTTGCTTGCTTACGGGAACCCAAACCTGAAAGCTTCTAAAGTAGGCCTACTGCATTTCTGAGCTATTACCAATGTTAGTTTACAGACGAGAGACATTGACGTCGACAAAACACTTTTTCATAGACTGCGTTAAAGAAAGGAGAGCTGAATTACGGATAACTTTTTAAACAAACAAGTCCCAGTCTGCAATTATTGATCACGACAATAAAGACCGAGTACGCCAACCATGTAAATGTTCTAAAAATAGAAAGCTGGAAATCCCAAATTTTTCTGATGATTTACATTTTCCGAAAAAGTTGCTTTTACATGAGACGTTCTATGCAAGCCTTTCCTACTTTTTATTTCAATCTTCGTCTGTATTTTTTGTGCGCGATTTCACATATAGGTTTGTTATTTTGTACGTTTTTTATTTTACTTGTACGTGTTTCACGTACGATTTTGCGTGATTGGGAACTCTGGGTCATTGTGTATTACATAGTTTAATACTTTGGACTTCTGTAGTACGATAACTGTATCCCATTGCTATGCAGTTTTTCACCGATTGCCTCCTGGACCATGCCAAGCACAAAACAATGTCCAAATGTGAAAGGAAGCACCCTAAAAGTCTTCTGATTGAGACTATACATAGGAGGAAGGGCTTCAAGGAAGGGCTTACATTGTACTTGATTATATACATTTTTATACATGTACTGTATCCGTCCATTCAGCAATGTTTTTCACTGCAGAAAAAAAAAGAGAGACATATGTACTGTACTTTAAGCAAACAACTCAGGTATACCAAAATTTTTGAAGATAAACAGAAACTATGACAGGTCTTACCTGAACCAGAGACATTGATGTGTATTGTATGTCTCTGTCTGAACTCAGTTTAGTACTAGCAACAAAATATGGGATTCTCTTGATTTGACGTGGTGAGTCTTACCGCAGGCCACTTAATGATAAAATCACGAAATTCACATTTAACATATAAATATCCACTGAGTCCTTTCTATATTTCTCCCACAATGCTGTCGTAAGTGAAGGAAATGGGCCCAAGAAGACACGATTGACACGCTCTCAGTCTCAGGTTTTTCGAAAGAACATCGAATTCAACATCCGTCGGCCAACCTTCCAACTATCACTTGTCATCGCATCTTCAACATGAACACAAGCCTCAGGCAAAGGATCCAAAGCATAGTTATGGCAGTCTAAATTGGTCTTGTGGCAATACCTGGCAGCTTTTCTTTTCTGTTCCGCGAGAATCGGCCTTCAGCGTCGCGAAATTGCATGACAACATCACCGGAAGTGTCCGAAAAATTCGTAATTTTTCGTATTTATTTTTTATCAGTCACATTAATCGACAACACAACTATAAAAATCTTATATCATTAATAAAGTATCATTTTATATTTAAAAAAAGGCGATAAATAGTTTAATCATGCAATGTCCGGCAGTTGACGTGAATGCCCAACAGTTCTCCGTAGCCAGGGATCGTATATACGATCCCTGCCGTAGCTTACCGATGCAGTCTGATTGTTGTACGTAAAATACCGATATTGACCGACATTGGCCGATGTTTCACGATCCCATTACAGTTGGGCAACCTTAAGTTTGTACCTTAAAAGCATGGTTTTAAAATATCTTTGGTGGTTAACGTTTAATTCCCAACATTGCAATCAATTATTTCGATACATAGATATTCATTCCGAATCAAATGGAGTAGCGTGCAAACATGGGATGAACAAGCCATGGGACGAACTGGTTTTGGAACGAAAAAGCCCAGGACCAAGCGATCAGTAGACAAATTTAGTATCACTGCGCCAATAGAAGGCTATGAGTGAAGCTATTTTCAATAAAAAATTAGTATTTCCTTTATCGATGGCCTCATCCAGTGTATTTTAACATGCCATTTCCAATTACATATACCGAAAAACTCATTTGTTTGAGAAAAATTGCGTTTATTTGCGTTTATTTCCTTCGGCTTTGGACAAAACACAATACATGGTCTTCAAAATTCAATCTTGAACTCATAGTGGTATTGTCTTCGACAAATACCACAAAAACAAGTAATCCACCTCTTAAGTTTCGTATTTGCTTAAATTTCTAACATTTTTCATTCAGATTTTTTTTTAGAAATTGCAATATAACATATTTTGTGTAGACCCTGTTATTATAAAAGGAATATCATCTTGTAGTAACTTTCCTGGTACAGTAAAGTTTTGTTTATCTGTACACTTTGGTTTCCTTTGATTGTTTCTGGATAAGGCATATTTCTAGATCAATGGCCCGGTATTGGGACCTATTGGCTTCCACTTTTGTAGGAGATACCATGCATCATAACAATTACAAACGTGTATGATTTACACAAATACCAATAAACATGCCTGTACAGTTACACGATCGTATAGAAATAAAGGGTTTTATAATGGCTTGCGTCAAATTACTTGATGTTATGATATCAGACTAATACCTGTGTTATTCACACTTAATGAGTACTGGTCTTAAACCAAAATTGTCTTTATCATTCTATGATACTAGTCTGCAGTGCTACTCCAAAAAATAACATGAGTCATAATTGTTCACAGTCAAACCACTTCCAATTAATCGGATAAAGTTTGTGGTGTTTTCAACCCTTTGTTCCCAGCTTTTTCGATCAGATTCCAGAACATAGTTTTCTGGAATAATGAGTTAAACTTGTTCAGAATATATTTATTCCCTAGAATTTTTTTTTACGGATCACAAAATTTCTGGAATACTGGAGTCAGGATAAAAGTGGGTCGACTATACTTTCTTCTCACTGTATGCAAAATATTTTTGCCTCACTCTACCTTTAGTCCTGCAAAGAGTTAAAACTTTTCTACACAGCTTGGAGTAACTTGAAGCACAGGGTAAGGTACCATAAAACATTAGTCCCTGTTGGTTTAACATGATGATAAAGAGAAGTGTTTAAGAAAGACTGTAACAGCAGCTTTAATTTCATAAACTGCTGTGATTTTTTTTTGTGTGTGTTGCTGAATGTGCTTGCTTTTGAGCTACTCTTTGGTATAGATAACAAATAAATAAATAGACATTTCTGATTAGTCAAAAATGTAGACATTTTAATTTCAAGGGCCCCTGCCTATTTGCTGGCAAATTTACACCATCTATCATCTTTAAAGATATTTTTGTTTCCGTTGAATATTCTTTACTCACAATTTTGTGACAACAGCTTTTGATTTTGTAAAAAAGTTAGTTACCAAAAGTATATTCTGCTTGTAAAAAGACATGCCACCTGTTACAGCTTTTTGACCATGATCAAGATCAGGCTGCACAGGATTTACGATAATGACCTTAATCTTCACTGTCTGGTATTTAGTATTGTGTTTTAACTTATTCTTGACTTGGAAATTTGGTTAGGGACATTAGTCCTTTCCCAAACAATCCTGTGTCTTCTAATCAACCAAGAAACGAAAAAAAAGGGCTTCTGACATCATGGATATCAGCATTATCTTACTTCTTAAACGTAAGTTTCAATGACCCTGAAGGAGAAGGCTTTGAAAACATTGGGGGAAAAGGAATACATTGTGGTAAAAAGCATTTTTTCCTCTCCCACAATATTTTCTACCCATCCAAATAACTTTGGTTCATTTGTTTCACTTTTAAATTTGTTATCTGTAGATGCTTTAATTTGGAATGTTCTCTAGTGTTTGTTTAGTAAAAGGTAAAAGGATAATATTCATTTGGTTCAGGGGTTAAGTTGAAGCTCTAAAACCAATTATTATTGTAGCTGAAGGTGTTGGCAACAATATGTCTTCAAATGCAGTGACAACAACATCCAACCTTTACAAGAAAACAGAGGATCCCACATTATCTGAAACTGAAACCACTATTCTGGCTCACTATATGAGGAGTGTTGGTACTTTGGTGATCCCCCAGCTTGGAAAAGATTCATGTAGAGGAACAGTTTTTCGTGTGGGTGACAGATATGTGATAACGGCTTATCATGTCATTGAACCAATTGGGGGTATGTGTAGAATGAATTCTGTATGGCCTGTATTTCAGAATTATTTCAGGCTTTCCTGTAGAGCCTTTTCCTGTAAGCTCTGTTGTCAGTGGAAGACAGAAATATCTGCTACAGTCTCAATGTTATCTCTCCAATAGCTGAAGTGTGAATTGACTGAACATCTTTTCAATTGACCCTTTACTGTGTACCAAGTTTGGACACATCTGGATTGAAATCATCTGCAAATAACAAAGCAAAAATAGCTTATGTGGTGAACTTTTTGTCTCATAAAGGATAAAAAACATTGTGGGAAAAGGAAAAAAATGCTGGTCACCAGTATTTATCCTTTTTCCATAATGTTTTTAAGTCTTCTTCTTTTGGATTGTTAACAGTTTGGATTGTGTGGTAACGACTTAAAGCATTGGACCCCAATATAAAAGGATTTTGTGCACTATGTAGAGCAAGATCAGGCTAAACTGAACATGCAAACTTACCTTTGATCTGCACTTAGCAATCTTTTGTTACATGTTGTGGCCAAACAACCTTGGAATGGATATTATGGGTACATTTTCACACTTTAGTGTTCCAAGGGTTTAGTTAACTTTCAAGCTTTTGTACTTACTTTTTCCAGATGAAATGTACAACCAAAGTTTTCAAGTCGGCACAGATTATAGTCTCCCTTTGGTGTATGTCAATTTTAATGAATGTCCAACAACTCCACCACAAACCATTTATCGCCTGAATCCACCACGCTTCAAGGATCCAGATATGGATATTGCCATCTTGGAAATTAACAATCCCGATGATCACCTACCACAAGGACTTCCTCTTTGTAAATCTGAGAAAGAATTGTCGAAGGTTTCCTGCATTACTTTCGGACATCCAGGGTCCTCTAAGAAACATCTTGACCCAAATTGTGATGTGCTACATCCATGGTCAGATAAAGTCAGAAATGCTGTTGAAACTTTCATGGAACGACTCGACACAATAAGGCAGGTCTTGAGGTCTGCTGGCAAAAATCCAAATCTTGTAGACAGTGCATTCTCTGGATGCAATGATCCATCTGGTTTTCTTCTAAACAGTTATTTTGAACACGGTGGATCAGGTG
This sequence comes from Hippopus hippopus, assembly GCA_946811185.2. Classification (NCBI taxonomy): domain Eukaryota; kingdom Metazoa; phylum Mollusca; class Bivalvia; order Cardiida; family Cardiidae; genus Hippopus; species Hippopus hippopus. The sequence goes on along the minus strand of OX328098.1, from coordinate 51,598,894 downwards.
GACCAGCCATCGACCACAGCAGACCACTGTCTAGCCAAGTTGTTGGCATCTACTTGAAAGGATATCCATCCTTCTTCTATGACTTACCAGTGGAGTCGCAGAAGAGTTATGGCGCAGAGTATCGGTTTGAAATGTGCAGAAAAACAAGCTCTTTATACGAAGCTATTTCTCATGATACAGAACTTGCCAAAAATATCTTTTATTAGTGTTAAAACCTTTGATTAGCAATTGTTTTTTGTTTGTTTGTTTTTTTTTAAATAATATCAAGTTATATGTTAGATTTTGAAATGAAATGTTTGAAAAAGGCCAGGAGAGTTAGTGCCATTGCATGGCTCCTTGTGTTCGTCCATGAGTCTCTTTCTAGGTATGTGATAGAGTCCACATTTGTATGAAAATTTTTTGTGAAAATACGAGGGTTGATCTAAAAAAAAAAAAAGTGAAAATGCCTTATTAAAGGTTTCCTTTACCATCTACAAAATTTATGCCAGAGCAAGATTAATCTAAGTGGAGTTAAAAAATTAGTAATGCAAAATCCCATGTAGTGTCAGTTATATGATGTCATTATCTTGTTTATAGGGGTGACTATTGCAGCCAAAAAAGCTGTCACGATAGTATCGTGATAGTAAAATCCCTATATCAAAAGTATCACAACAGTCCTGAAACTATTGCGATACTATCACAGTAGTTAGCTTCTTTTTTTAACTTCTTCCTGATGATTTTCTACTACAAAAATGACTGATTGATTGATTGATTTTACTATATTTCTGTACTGTGGCAAGCAGGGTTGCATTTAGAAGAGCTGACACCCACTGCGTTCAGTGTAAGTGGGGCATGTTTCCCATTTAAGTGTAAAAATGCAGAATAGCCTGAATTTCATGGAGATTTCCATTGTGTGGTAAAGGGTTAATATATCATTAGTTTTTGTCTTCGGATAAATAATATTATTATACTGCAAAGAAATTTCTCGTGATCTAATTGGATAATATGCCCCAAACATATATATCGTGTACACTGGCAAAAACCACATAAAACCAGTTTCCCTTTTGGGTGCCCCGTTTACATTACTACACTTGCAACACAACATCCAAAATGACGGCGTTGATCGATCACCAGACTGCATGTTTATGCACCAAACTGCACCTTTCAGTGACGTCAGTTCCCAGTGACGTCAGTTTTCATTGAATTGGGGCACTTAGAAGGGAATTTTTATTTCATCAGCATACTCGATTCGTGAGACTATAAAACAGGAAAATTTCACTTAACACTCTTTGAAAGGGTAAAACTTTGCAGTGTAATAAATTCATTGTAAGGTCAGGTGGCAGGGGACTTGGAAACTTGTTCACGGCTGTGTCTAATCATGTCGCCCCGAGCCTTCGGCCCGGGGCAACATGATTCACCACAGCCGTGAACAAGTTTCCAAGTCACCTGCCACCTGACCGTACAACTAATAAAGGTCATATCCATTAAAGGGTTCTATCATTCTAGTTTTCTTTCTTTGTATGAATGCCCTGTACCTTTTTCTTTAACTCTTGGTCCAGTGCTATCACTGTAAGACAAGAAAACCTCCAACCCACCGCCATCATACTTTGCTCAATATTTTCATTTCATAAATTCCTCCAAGTTTTTACCTCAGTATTTGACAGAGATTTTAGCTTACACTTATTGTTTCTTATAGATACAACTGTTAATTTATTGCTTAAACTCACTTTCAAAGCTTAAAAGACAATCTGAAGTGCTTCTGATCAGACAATGTCAAATTGACATTTTGTTGTGTCATGGGTTTTCGGGTTCATTTGCAGTGATTCATTTTTCATGTCAATTATTTCTTTATAACTATTTCCCCATGATATGGCATTCATTTGTCAGTAAGGGTAGCAGGTAACTTGGAAACCTCCATTTCACACACCAGCTTGATAAGTCCTAATAAACAGTGACATGTGTGTCCCTCGTACTTGATACATACTGTTTATGTAAGATGCATTACTTGTTGCCAGTTGATTTGCAAGTGTTTCATTTTTGGAGACATTTTCTATAATTTGTCACATGAAAATCTAAAATCCTGCAAAACAAATTTTATATGCACACAAAATCCCACACTAAAACAAATTAGCCAGCAAACATTGCACCATAATAGGGGAAAAGAGGAGGGAAACATGACTTCGGGGGGAAACAAAATGAAACAATTTGCATGGGTTGCCGTTATATTCATTCAAAACTGATAATCATAGACTGGTTGGTTACTTTGACCACATCAATAGACACTTGACATCTGTTTTATGCAGACAAATAGCCTCACTGGAGGACTAACACTTTCGATCATCGGTGAAGAACTAGCAAATTAAACAGGCAAGTTTCAATTGATTTGACGTATTATTTATTACAGCATGTACATTAACTCATTAAGGCTATGTCTACTGTTTAATTTTGCTGGTCAGTGTGTCTTTTACCCCGATATGTATTTGTCGGACTATTGCCGATTTTACCAGACACTGATAGACCGACGTATTCAGGATATGCACGCATTTTAAACTAAATACTGCAAGTAGAGGGATTCTTTTTTTCTATTTTTAGGAAACTATCATTAACTATCGATAGTTGGATGAACTACTATGATAGCTATCAACTTGGAAAAAATGCTATCGACCTGTTGCTATCAAGAGCAAAGCTATCATGATACATCAGTAGGTCAACCATTGTTTGACCTCAACTTGTTTCTGATGTCATGTACTTGGGTAGGGCTTCAAAAATGTCGAAACATAATTTCAACAAGAAGTGTGTTATAATTGACAAACAAAACTTACCTGGTAGTTGAAGTTTGATGATAATTTTGTTTGTCCTTACCTACCAGAATCACGTGATTGAGGATTTTACTTTTAGAAAAATTCATGTCTTGAATGTCTTTGTACAAAATCTGTTTATGAAAATGTTATGGGCCATTTCCATGTTCTTTTTGATCACCCCTCATACACTGCTTATTGTTTACTTTTTATCATTTATAGCTTAACCTTTACCACAGAATCCCAAGATTTTACAGCCCTAAAGCCCTCGTCACACCAAACTAGTTCTTAGAACGTCTTACCCCGTCCTGACATAATCGGAAAACGGGTTGCAGTCAGGTAAGAACATGTAATTTTGGCCTGATAATGCCTGAAGCCTCTGTCTTACCTTATACCTGTTTTTAGAAAGTCTTACGCCAGTCAACAAAATTGTAAAATGGGCTGCGGTCGGGATAGGACGTGTAATTTCGGTCTCTATTTGGATCGAAGTAAGGCAGTTCGGTTAGTAGTATGTGCATCTCGTTTGAAGTACGTTCTCACTTCGTCTGATTACAGGACGGGATGGACGGCAAAAAAATTTTGAGCAGGCCCAAAGTTCTGGAGCACCCTTCCCGTCCTAACCCGTCCATTAAGTTTGTAAACAGATCATAAAAGGTTGCTGATACGTCCACTCCGTCCAAACACAGTTTTAGTCCATTCGGCAACAATTTTCGGAACGGAGTGAGAACGAGTTTGGTGTGACGGGGGTATTAAGGAGAAAGTTTTTGAAAACATCACGGGAAAAGGAAAAAATTCTGTGAACTGAAGTGTGTGAAGGGGCTCAAGGCATTTTGGTCTTCCTTGATATTTTGTCAATCAAAACCCTGATGTCTGACTTATCAACTAATTGATGGACTTCATGAATTACTGGCTAACTTACAGAGTACCAGACAAACCAACTGACAGATAAACTGAATGAACAACTGGCAAACGTTGGTTTTACATCCTGCACAAAAATATGGTGAAATTTGAGAAATAGGGTAAATCTGGCAAAAGTCGGACAAAAATTATTGGTGCTCACATAAAACGTCGCTGAGAGCTTGAACTTGAAGAGAGTCATCGTCGGGTGACCTCCCTTGATAATTCGTTCATTACAGTTTCGTATTTTATAACTGATACAAAGATAAAGTCAAAATTATTCCGAAAAACAGAAGAAAATGCACTATTGTGCAAAACGGCATAACTCGGACAGCATCGTAAAACTTCGGACATACCATCGTATAAGTTCAGACAGGAAATTTTCCATGGTTACGAACAATTTGACCTTTTCCAACAAGGTTTTCCAAAGATACCTCATTCTTATGTGTTAAAACAAATATCAGGGAAAGGTTAATTAAGCTCTTTTAAAAAGGGGAATTTTTGGTTTCCTCTACACCCCTCCTCTCCCTCTTTTTCCCTTCTGAGCTTCTAAAGCCTCGCCCGTTACCTGCTCTGAAGAAAATATTGTTACTAAATAGAGAGAGAACAGTTAGAATGTTTTGTTTCAAAAACACTAATAGACATTTTGTTTCTTTTTAAACTGATAGATCCATTCGAAAGGTGTCAGTTTTCTATTGAATTCACATTTTTCTCCTTGTACGACTTTTAACGACTTATCGAAAAGATCATTGATCTTCGGACACTTCAATTTTTTCCTAATATTTCTAAGGAAGAGTGTCATTTCTTCTTTTAATGACGTTCTTTTCAGATATCTAAGTACCTTTTTATTTAATTGTTTAGATTTTTTTGTGTACTGTCCCAAACAACCATGTAAAAGTCCGGCATATACCTCGGGTTTGCACGACTCGGCAGTTGGAAGTTTTTGTTTGCGTCAGAAAGAAAGTGGCTGTTACGTCATTTCTTTATGTATAAACGTAACCGGTGCTCAGTTAAGACTCTGTAGCTATGAGATTTGCTTAATAAACGGTGTAGGAGTCATCGAAACTACTCTTTGAGCAGTTTCCAGCTGTGAAACGCCCATAATATCCCATTTTTCTCCGATGTCCGAATATTGACGCTGTCCGAGTTTTGCCTGATTTACCCTACTGTGGTGTTTCTTTTCTTGCTCTTCACCTCATTTCTTTAGTAAACGACAAAATTGTAGACCAACCAAAATTGAAAGCTTTTTCAAACAACAAAATACATGTAACTTAAAAACTGAAATTTGTGTGTTAGAAAGATTCAAAACAATTTGGGAATAGGAGAAAATGCTGGTTACCAATATTTTCAAAGGCTTCCTTCCTCAGGGTTGTTAAAGTCAATGATTGTTTCATGTAGGATGATTTCTCTGCAAGGTGATCTGTGCAGTTTGACTTTGATCTACACTGTCCACAAAAGTATGTTTGGTTAGTTGAATATTGCTGGTTTCTATCCTTTTTGTACATTCAGATCTATAACCTATGGACTTGACTATACCAGATGACAGCATTTTAGACAGGTCCACATGAAAGCATTTGACGACACGATATTTAATGTTTTGATGTTTCTGAAAGAGTAAAATGTCAAGGAATGATAAGGAATAAACATTCTCCCTTTCTAACATTGTTTTCTGAAGATTTTTTTTTAGTATACCGACCATAAAGGCATGGGGTCCTATGGAATAGGGCTTATATTTATACTTAACTGTTTTTTTTGGCTCACATGAGCACGAAGTGCTCAAGGTGAGCTTTTGTGATCGTGCTGTGTCCATCGTTCATCGTCTGTTGTGCGTCGTCAACTTTAACTTTGTATACACATCTAGAGGCCTCATTTCAGTCCGATTCTTGTGAAACTTGTTCAGAATGTTTGTTTTGATGATATCTTGAACAAATTCGATAATGGATCTTGTCGGGTCAAAAACTAGGTCACTAGGTCAAATCTTAGAAAAACTTGTGTACGCTCTAGAGGCCACATTTTCAGTCTGATACTCGTGAAACTTGGTCAGAATATTTGTCTTGATAATATCTTGAATGAATTCGATAGTTGGTCATGTCGGGTCAAAAACTAGGTCACTAGGTCAAATCTTAGAAAAACCTTGTGTACGCTCTAGAGGCCACATTTTCAGTCCAATACTCGTGAAACTTGGTCAGAATGTTTGTCTTGATGATACCTTGGACAAGTTTGAAAATGGGTCATGTCAGGTCAAAAACTAGGTCAGTAGGTCATATCTTAGAAAAACCTTGTGTACGCTGTAGTGGCCACATTTTATTTCCAAAATTCTTGAAAGTTAGTCAGAATGTTTGCCTTGATGATATCTCAGATGAGTTCGAAAATGGGTCATGTTAGGTCTAAAACTAGGTCACTAGGTCATATCTTAGAAAAACCTTGTGTATGCTCTAAAGGCCACATTTTCAGTTCAAAACTCTTGAAAGTTGGTCAGAATGTTTGTCTTGATAATATCTCGGGAGAGTTAGAAAATGGGTCATGTCCGGTCAAAAACTAGGTCACTAGGTCATATCTTCGAAAACCATGTGTACTTTCTAGAGGCAACATTTTTAGTGCAATCCTCATGAAATTTGTTCAGAATGTTTGTCTTGATGATTTCTTGGACCCGTTTGCAATCGGGCCATTTCGGGTCAATAACTAGGTCACTGAGTCAGATCTTTGAAAAAACCTTTTTCAGCCAAAAACCCTTGAAAATCTTGGTAGAATGTTTGTTATAATATCTCAAAAGAGATTGAAAATGGGTCTTGTTTGGTCAAAAGACTCAGGTGAGCGACTTCAGGGCCAACATGGCCCTCTTGTTTTTAGCTCACCTGAGCACGAAGTGCTCAGGATGAGCTATTGTGATCACTCACCGTCCGTCCGTCGTGCGTCCATCCGTTCACATTTCTTTGTTTACACTCTAGCATCTACAAATATGAACCAATCAGCACCAAACTTGGTCAAAATATATATGACCATAAGATCTCCGATGAGTTCGATTATGGGTGTAATCGGACTAGAACAACTGGAGTTATTTGCCCTTGAATTAGAAAAATTGCTATATTTGACTTTGTTTACACTCTAGCATCTACAAATAGCAACCAATCAGCACCAAACTTGGTCAAAATATAAATGACCATAAGATCTCCGATGAGTTCGATTATGGGTGTAATCGGACTAGAACAACTGGAGTTATTTGCCCTTGAATTAGAAAAATTGCTGTATTTGACTTTGTTTACACTCTAGCATCTACAAATATCAACCAATCAGCACCAAACTTAGTCAAAATATATATGACCATAAGATCTCGGATGAGTTTGATTATGGGTGTAATCGGACCAGAACAATTGGAGTTATTTGCCCTTGAATTAGAAAAATTGCTATATTCTTGACTTTGTTTACACTCTAGTATCTACAATTATTAACCAATCAGCACAAAACTTGGTCAAAATATATATGACCATAAGATCGCAGATTTGATTATGGGTGTAATCGGACCAGAACAATTGGAGTTATTTGCCCTTGAATTAGAAAAATTGCTTTATTTGACTTTGTTTACACTCTGTCATCTACAATATTTAACCAGTCAGCATCAAACTTGGTCAAAATACTTATGACCATAAGATCTCGGATGAGTTCAATTATGGATCTTATCGGACCAGAACGACGGAAGTTATTCGCCCTTGAATTAGAAAGTTCTGTAGAATAGTTCTTTGTCCGGAGCATAACTTTGTCATCTCCAGTCCGATTGACTTGAAACTTGGCATTTGTGTTTGTTGCAATAATATGGAGTACAGTGTGAAAGAACCATAACTCTACCTCGTACTGTCTATGAGTTATTTCCCTTTGATCATCATTTTTACAGCATTTTCTGCTTGTCCGGAATATAACTTTGTCATCTCAAGCCTGAACATCTTCAAATTTGGTATGCATGATTGTTGAAAAATTACGGAGTGCAGTGCACAAGAACCATAATCTTCCTAGCACAAATTTTGAGTTATTCCCCTTTGACCTTCATTTTTATAGCATTTCTTCCTTGTCCGGAGCAAAACTTTGTCATCTTAAGTAGGAATGACTTGAAATATGGTATACTTATTTGTTGCAATATGTGGAAGTGCAGTGCACAAGAATTGTAACTCTACCTCGTGCTGTCTGAGTTATTTCCCTTTGATCATCATTTTTACGGCATTTAGTGCTTGTCGGAATATAACTTTGTCATCTCAAGTCAGAATGACTTCAAACTTGGTATGCATGTTTGTTGCAATATTACCGAGTACAGTGTGCAAGAACAATAACTCTGCCTAGTGCAGATTTTGAGTAATTCCACTTTGATCTTCATTTTTACAGTATTTCTTGCTTGTCCGGAACGGAACTTTGAAGTCTCACGTCAAATTGACTTGAGACTTGGGAAATATGTTTGTTGCATTACCTGCCCTTTGCGATTATTATACCTTCTTGACAACTGGCGGTAGGACGGGCTTATCTTGCGACAATTTGCCGCTCTTGTTTCATTATCATTTGGCCTTGAACCTCAATATTTGGTTTTATCCTCATTGTAGACCTTTACTGCTTAGTACTCAGGTGAGCGATATAGGACCATCATGGTCCTCTTGTTATATGTATTACTTCTATTACATCCAACTATTTTATTATTCATTTGTAACATTAATGCTTCATTTTGTTAAATTGTTATTCATGTTACTTTTGTAAATGCTTATTTGCTTGGCTGTTTTCAAAGAAAACATCAAGGTAATGCTGTAGCCCTGGCATCGCGAGCATTGTCGCCATGCAAAACATTGGAAATTTTATAATATCTCTGTAATACCAAAGATATTCCCTTCAAACTCAGACCAGTTGTTAACTATCTAAAGGTGAACCCATAAAACGGGGGCAGGCAACCATTGAAATATTATTTACTCAATTATGCTCCTTTTTTGACTTAAATAATTTGACATTTTATAATATCTCTGTTATTACTGAAGATACTAAGTTCAAACATAGACAAGATTTAAACAATCAAAAGGGGAATCCTTTGATGGTAGATACCCATCAAAATTTTTTAATACATTAATGCCTCTTTTTCGACTCAAGATTTTCAATGGATATCAAGAATTTTCTCTGAAAATTATGAGGATTTTCAATGGATATGAGGATTTTCAATGGATATTAAGAATTTTCGCTGAAAATTAAGCAACTCCGGCTAAGCCTTAGAGCCTGCACGCATTGCTCTTGTTTTACACGTTATTATGATTGCCCTTCAGAACAATTTTGTTTAGACGTATAGTGTAAATTCTTATGTGTATATTTGTGCTGCAAACCACTTGTTTACTATTTAGCTCACCAGAGCACAAAGTGCTCAAGGTGAGCTTTTGTGATCGTGCTGTGTCCATCATCCGTCATCAACTTTTACCTTGTGTATGCTGTAGAGGCCACATTTTCTGTCTAATACTCTTAAAACATGGTCAGAATTTTTGTCTTGATGATATCTCGGGCGAGTGTTAAAATGGGTCATGTTGGGTCAAAAACTAGTTAAAGTTAGTCAGAATGTTTGTCTTGATGTTATCTTAGAGGATTTTGAAAATGGGTCATGTCAGGTCAATAACTAGGTCACTTGGTTAAATCTTTAAAAAACCTTGTGTATGCTCTAGAGGCCACATGTCCAATACTCATGAACGTTAGGATGTTTGTCTTGATGACATCTTACACCAGTTTAAAAGTGGGTCAGGTCAGATGAAAAACTAGGTCACTAGGTCAAATCTTAGAAAAACCTTGTGTTCACTCTAGAGGCCACAATTTAAGTTCAATATTCATGAAACTTGGTCAAAATGTTCGTCTTGATGACATGGATTAGTCTAGAAAATGTTTGTCTTGATGAAATCTCGGACAAGATCGAAAATGGGTCATGTCGGGTCAAAAACTAGGTCACTAGGGCAAATCTTAGAAAAACTCTAGAGGCCATATTTTCAGTCCAATGCTCTTGAAAGTTGGTCAGAATGTTTGTCTTGATGATATCTCGGATGAGTTTGCAAATGGGTCATGTCAGGTCAAAAACTAGGTCACTAGGGCAAATCCAAGAAAAACCTTGTGTATGCTGTAGAGGCCATATTTTCAGTCCAATGCTCTTGAAAGTTGGTCAGAACGTTTGTCTTGATGATATCTCGGATGAGTTCTAAAATGGGTCATGTCAGGTCGAAAACTAGGTCACTAGGTGAAAACTTAGACAAACCTTGTGTATGCTCTAGAGGCCATATTTTCAGTCCAAAACTCCTGAAAATTGGTCAGTCGTGGACGAGTTCGAAAATGGGTCATGTCAGGTCAAAAACTAGGTCACTAGGTCAAATCTTAGAAAAACCTTGTGTACGCTCTAGAGGACATATTTTCAGTCCAAAACTCTTGAAAGTTGGTCAGAATGTTTGTCTTGATGATATCTCGGATGAATTCCAAAGTCGATCATGTCGGGTCAAAAACTAGGTCACTATGGCAAATCTTAGAAAAACCTTGTGTACGCTTTAGAAGCAATATTTTTTGTCCAAAACTCTTGAAAATTAGTAAGAATGTTTTTCTTGATGACATCTCCAACAAGTTCAAAAATGGGTCACGTCAGGTCAAAAACTAGGTCACTGGGTCAAATCTTAGAAAAACCTTGTGTATGCTCTAGAGGCCATATTTTCAGTCCAAAACTCTTGAAAGTTGGTCAGAATGTTTGTCTTGATAATATCTCAGATGAGTTTGAAAATGGGTTATGTCGGGTCAAAAACTAGGTCACAAGGTCAAATCTTAGAAAAACCTTGTGTTAGTCCAATACTCTTGAAAATTTGTCAGAATGTTTGGCTTGATGACATCTCAGACGAGTTCGAAAATGGATCATGATGGGTCAAAGACTAGGTCACTAGGCCAAATCTTTGAAAAACCTTGTGTACGCTCTAGAGGCCACATTTTTAGTCAAATACTCTTGAAAATTGGTCAGAATGTTTTTCTTGATGATATCTTGGATGAATTTGAAAATTGGTCATGTCGGGCCGAAAACTAGGTCACAAGGTCAAATCTTAGAAAAACCTTGTGTACACTTTTGAAAGAGATTTAAAATTGATCATGTTTGGTCAAAAGGCTCAGGTGAGCGACTTCAGGGCCATCATGGCCCTCTTGTCTTGATAACATCTTGGATGAATTTAAAAATGGGTCATGTTGAGTCAATAACTGAGTCACTAGGTCAAATCTTTGAAAAACCTTGTGTACGCTTTAGAGGCCACATATTTAGTCCAATACTCATGAAACTTGGTATCAATATGTTTGTCTTGGTGACATCTTAAATGAGTTTGAAAATGGGTCAGGTCAGGTGAAAAACTAGGTCACTAGGTCAAATCTTAGAAAAATCTGGTGTTCAATCTAGAGGCCACAATTTAAGTTTAATACTCATGAAACTTTATCAAAATGTTTGTCTTGATGACATCTTGGATGAGTCTAGAAAAAGCTTGTGTCCAAACTTCAGGACTTCAGGGCCATCTTGGCCCTCTTGATTTTTTTCCACTGTTTTTAACAGCCTTCCTACCTGGTGATCACTAAAACTTGGGACTTTGTTGTAAAGGGGTAACCCTTTACCAAACAATCCCAAGTTTTAATGATTCGTCCAAACAAGAGGGCCATAATAGCCCTGAAGTTGCTCACCTGTGCCTTTTGACCAAACATGATCCATTTAAAATTTCTTTTTTGAGATATTATGACAAACATTTAAAGAAGCTTTTATAAGTATTGGATCGAAAATTTGGCGTCTACCTTGTACACAAGCATTTTCTAGACTCATCCAAGACAAACATCTTGACCAAATTTCATGAGTATGAACTTAAATTGTGGCCTCTAGATTGTACACAAGGTTTTTCTAAGATTTGACCTAGTTTTTCACCCCACCTGACCAACTTTCTAACATGTTTAAGATGTCAACAAGACAAACATTCTGACCAAGTTTCATGAGTATTGGACTTAAATGTGGCAGGCTTCGAAAATTCCACTCGTCCACTCGTCATGACGAGTGGGCTCGGCTTTCGGACGAGCAGAAATTTGCAAATGGTCGTCGTGCTGGACGAGTGAGAAAACTGAACAACTTTGCAAATGACATTAACAATCAGGAATAAAGACAAGTCCGAGTCTATTGTGACAGAAAAGAGCAACGTTTTTGTCCTGTTATCAACTTTAAAATGCGATTCGAATCCTTCTGAATTCGATCAGCTGGGCAACACCCAGAAGATGTTGATCGATGTGGTATTAAATCACCGTAGCATCCTGAAACATCTCGTTTATTCTGAGCCATATGCATGTTTAAAAAATATGATTAAAATGAATCAGAGCCAAACTGAGAATGATGCAAATTGAATTATGTAAATTCTACTGACAAAATGATTAGAAAAGCGTTATTTTAAACTGGTTATTAAATGTTATCATTCTTTCCGTTTTTCAAGTACATTCCGTTGGCATTTTAGTCATGTCTGTTTGTTGCTATTAATGGAAAACTGATGACTCGGTTTCGGGCGCCTGCGACAGTTTGTTAAAAAATTTCGGACATCAGAATCTTCCTTGGGAAAAAAAGACAATGAGAAGGTGAAGTCTTGTATTTGTAGTAAATAAAAAATTTCATATTTGGATTATTGATTTTTAGCTCCACTGGCCAAAGGCCAGCGGGCTTATGTCATGGCCCGTTGTCTGTCGTGCGTCCGTCCGTGCGTCTGTCCGTCCGTGCGTTAACTTTTATTTTAAACATCTTCTTCTCTGAAACTACCCATCCAATTTTGATGAAACTTCACTGAAATGATCCTGCCATGGTCCTCTTCAGAATTTCTTGAAAGAATTTGATTACTTCAAAAACTCTGGTTGCCATGGCAACAAAACCTAAAAATATTGGAAATCTTTGAAAATCTTCTTGTCTGAAACTATAAGGCCTAGGGCTACCAAATTTTGCATGTGGCTTTGTCTAGTGGGCCTGTATTAAATTTCTTCAAATTATAGCCCTGGGGTCAAATTTGACCCCGCCCCGGGGGTCACAAGTTTTACATGGGCTTATAAAGGGAAAACTTTAGAAATCTCTCTGTACCTAACGATAAGGCCTAGGGCTACCAAATTTTGCATGTGGCTTTATCTAGTGGGCCTCTACCAAGAGTGCCCAAATTATAGCCCTTGGGTCAAATTTGACCCCACCCCGGAGGTCACAAGTTTTACATGGGCTTATTAAGGTAAAACTTTAGAAATCTCCCTGTACCTAGCCATAAGGCCTAGGGCTACCAAATTTTGCATGTGGCTTTATCTAGTGGGCCTCTACCAAGAGTGCCCAAATTATAGCCCTTGGGTCAAAATTGGCCCTGCCCCGGGGGTCAAAAGTTTTACATGGGCTTATATAGAGAAAACTTAGGAAATCTCCCTGTACTTATTCATAAAGCGTAGGGCTACCAAATTTCGCATGTAGCCATATCTAGAGGGCCTTCACCAAGAGTGCGTAAATTATAGCCCTAGCGTGGAATTTGATTCATCCCGAGGGGTCAGAAGTTTTACATGGGCTTAGATAGTGAAATCGTTAGAAATCTTCTTGTTACTAACCATATGAACTAGGGCTACCAATTTTAGTCCTGTCTAAGGGGTCTTATGTTCAAAACAAATTTGCCAAGTATTGTAATGTTTGGCATGTAGGGATTTCACATATTAGCCAGTAGAGCAATACAGGGCCATCATGGCCCTCTTGTTATATCTTTTCTGAAGGACGAGTAAAAAGCTATGAAGGACGAGTTAATATTTTATTCTACTTGTCCTGCAGGATGAGTGGATCTTGAAAAAATTTTCAAGCCCTGAATGTGGCCTCCAAAGTTTACACAAGGTTTTTCAAAGATGTGACCTAATTATTAACCTGACATTACCCTTTTTCAAACTCATCCAAGATGTTATCAAGAAAATCATTCTGACCAACTTTCAAGAACATTGGACTGAAAATGTGGCCTCTAGAGCATACACAAGATTGGTCCCAGTGACCTAGTTTTTGACCCAACATGACCCATTCTCGAATTTGTCCGAGATATCATCTAGACAAAGATTCTGACCAACTTTCAAGAGTATTGGACAGAAAATGTGGCCTCTAGAGCATACACAAGGTTTTGCTAAATTTTGACCTGGTGACCTAGTTTTTGACCTGACGTGACCCATTTTCAGATTCTTCTGAGATACCATCTAGACAAACATCCTGACCTTCTTTCATGAGTATTGTACAGAAAGAGCGTACACAAGGATTTTCTAAGATGTGACCTAGTTGTTGACTCAACATGACCCATTTCTGAACTTGTTTGAGATATCATCAAGACAAAGACTCTGACGAACTTTCAAGAGTATTGGACAGAAAATGTGGCCTCTAGAGCGTACACAAGGATTTTCTAAGACTTTACCTAGTGACCTAGTTTTTGACCCCACATGACCATTTTTAGAACTTGTTTGAGATATCATCAAGACAAAGATTCTGACCAACTTACAAGAGTATTTGACGGAAAATGTGGCCTCTAGATCATACGCAACGTTTTCCTAAGATCTGACCTAGTGACTTTGTTTTTGACCTGACATGACCCATTTTCAAACTCATCCGAGATATCATCCAGGCAAACATTCTGACCAAGTTTTATGTGTATCGGACTCAAAATGTGGACTCTAGTGCATACACAAGGTAAAGGTTGACAACAGACGACGCACGCCAGACACAGCACGATCACAAAAGCTCACCTTGAGGACTTCGTGCTCAGGTGAGCTAAAAAGGCTTTTAAAAACTGTGTGTGAAAAGGAAAGAAATACTTGTAAGCATCATTTTCTCCTTTTTCGACAACAATTCTACATAACCAAAAATGGATTTGTCATTTGTGACCTCTATTTCTTCTACTAATGCTTTCGATTTGGAGAAGTCTTAAATGTTAGATGGTATAGAGTTAGGGACTAATGAGTTAAATCCTATGAAATTTAAACATTTTTCACTGTAATTCAGTTTGAAAATCCGTGGACTCTATCAGTGCACATAGTTGGGTTTTTGCATCACTTTTTGTAGCACTTATAACTTGTTTTTATTCTGTTGTAGAGACAAATCTGAACTGTGTATCTAGAATTCTATATATCTCTGTTAATTTTAACTGTTTGTGAATACTATTCATACTTTTAGAAATGTGTCGTTTTTTCTATTCCCCATTTGTTTGAGACAAAGTTTGACCTCCATCTTTCTGAATGTTCCTTTATCCTTTTCCTTTACCAAATAATCCCGTGTTTTAGTTAGCTCCAAGCAAGAAGGCTTTTGAAAACATTGCAGGGCAAGTAGATATAGCTAGTAACCAATATTTTCTACTTTTCGAAAAAAATTGTAGACTTGCAAAGACAAATCCTATTATTTGAGCTCGATTTAACAGCTGCAAATGCTTTTAATACAGATGAGTTAAAAAAGCATTCTGGTAGAGAGAAAAATCATGATCATTAACTCTTTACCAAACAACAAAATTTTAGACTGGTCCAAATTCAAAGCATTTGCAGACGACAAAAAAAAAATTGTGACTTGAAATTGAAGTTTGTTTTTAGACGGGTAGAAAACGTAAGAAAAGGAGAAAATGCTGGTTACTAGCATTTTCTTGTTTTCCCACAATTTTTTTTGCAAGCCTTCTCCTTTAGGGTCATTTAAAGTCGGGATGATGTGGTAAAGGGTTAAACTATTAAAATTCTATTCGAGCTGTCAACACTAAACTCAAGAGTGCAGACTGAAAAACAGATACTGGGCTCAACAGTAAAAGGTAGATGCAGGGACAAAATAAAAAGGCAGATGCTGGGATAGACAACAAAAGGTAGATGTTAAAAGAGACAATAAGCTGGCCCTGGTGGCCCTGAAGTTGCTCATTTAGGCCTTTTGACCAAACATGACTCTTTATCAATCTCTTCAAAGATATTAAACAAACATTCTAACAAACTTTCATGAGTATTGGACTGAAAATGTGGCCCTGGAGTGTACATAAGCTTTATGACCTACTCTTTAAATAGCCCAATATAGCCCATTTTCAGTTTTATTGTAGATATTAATGAGCCAAACATTCTGACCACTTTTCACAAGTATTAAAGAGAAAATGTTGCCGCTAGAGTGTACTCAAGGTTATTCTAATATTCAACCTGATGAGCTAGTTTTTGACCCAAAGTGAATCATTTCCAATCTCATCTAAGATATTATGAAAGCATACATTCTGACCAATTATCTAAGTATTGGACAGTAAATGTGGCCATACATTTGAGATATTATTTTGTAAGATTTGACCAAGTGACCTAGGTTTTCACCTGACATGACCCATTTTCAAACTGGTTAGACCAATTATCTGAGTATTGGACGGTAAATATGGCCATACATTGGAGATATAATTTTGTAAGATTTGACCAAGTGACCTGTGGCCTCCAGATTGTACACAATGTTAAAGTTGACGACAGACAAAGCACAACAGAACACAACATGATCACAAAAGCTCACCTTGAGCACTTCATGCTTTTGCGATCTAACAAAAGTCAGATACTTGAATAGACAACAGATATCAGATGCTTCTGTAGACCCTAAAAGGTAAATCCTTTGATAGGCAACATGAACCAACATTTTCTTCTTTTCCCACAATGTTTTCCACCCTATATCGGACAACTGACACCATTTTAGCCATGTTTATTTTTTCACATTTGAAGAGTCTACGTGTTTGTCTTCTGTTGAAGAGCAAAAAGCTTGTGTATCATTCAACCAGATGAAACATCTGCAGAATATTCGCATTGATTATCGCAGATCAATTTGACATGGTGCTTTAAATTTACATCATTTACAGGGGCCCAAGCGTGACTTCAGAATTACTACAGACCTGGAATCAAGACTTCATAATAAAAGCAGAATTCTAAATTGACACAGAAATGGTCTTCGGGTTTTTTTTGGGGTTTTTTTTTTTTTCAGCTCACCTGAGCACAAAGTGCTCAAGGTGAGATTTTTGAGTCACCTGGTTGCGGAGCAACCAGGCTCTCATTGTTATCATACTGATCTATGTTGTGACGTAAACATACCTCCGGCCTTGTACTGCTTCCTGTCCCAAGTTCCGGTTTGCGAGATGAAATATAGTTTGGTAATTATTTGTCGAACAGGTCAGTTTTCTTTCTATGGTAGATAACTTACAAATTGTGCCTTTGTGATAATGGATATGTCTATAAAGACTGAAGTATTTAACGATTCTGTTAGAAATAATCTGTAAGGTACAGACAGTACCACATGTTGTATATAGTTTAATGTCTATTATTGTGAGTACCGGAAGTACTTTGATCATTTGATGCTTTAGTACTATTTTTGGAATACGCATTCTCAATTGAATAAATCATAGATTTTAATTTCAATCAGTGTTTATGTTGTCTTAAATATATGCATTTTTCTTTTTTTATAATCTGAAATAGGTACATTGTAATTTCATGTTTAAAGTCTTGGTAGATTATCAAGTCAAGAAATCATAACGCTTTTAGAAGCACAAAATTCTGACCCTATTTAGTCGATTTATAATTTGGGAATATATTTATAGTGCCAAACTCTTCATTCCATGTTGTTGCAACAATATTCACAGCAAGTTCTCCGTAACCCATTACCGAGAACTCCCCCCCCCCCCTTTCACGCTATGGATGTAGGCAACACAAGGTTGAGCAGATCGACTAGCACAGAGCAAATTCGACAGTGGCAAAGCATTCATCTTTCCATCTACTATGCTAAGGAGCAAACGATGCTCGTCTATGTTTGAACGGACCAGCTTCAGAGAGGTCCAGACTCATTCCAAACAACAGGCTGCCTTGGGGAGGCTCTTGAACGGTCCAGCCTCAAACAGCCCAGCTTCAGAGAGGTTCAGACTCCTTACAAGCACGATAGGCTGACTCGGGGAATTGCTTCAACACGTCCATTACAGACCCAGCCTCAAACGTACACATTCTACTGGACAAGCAGTTCGAAGCTGAGAAGTCTTGTCTTACAGTTCCAGCCTAGACAGTGAATGTTGAACAGATTGGTCTGAAACACAGACCGACAGCGGTTCAGCACAACACCGTTCCTGGCCAGCTTCAGGCAGATTTGGAGTGCTTCAAAGGGACTTGATCGAAGATGTTTGAAGCCAAGTAAGACTAAGAGGGTGTTTGAAGCCAAGTCACGAATGACGGTTTCCAGCAAGGTTCATATCCGTCTGTTTAAACCAAAGACAGAAATCCGAGCTTGGCACTTTGTCTCCATAGACTGTATAAGACAGTAGTTTGGCGTCCGACGGATAATCTATCAAGACAGTATTTTGATGCTTTTGTGATTTTAGTTTCAATTCAGTTGAGGCCAGATAGCCTGAGGAAAATTCTATATATCGCCAGAACTGTACATATTCCTTGGTAAAACATTGTCACCTGAGAAACAAACCCACTCATCATCATCATATTTCTTGACAGATTCAAATCTTTGAAACAATCATTTCGTACACAGGAGCATGTGATAGCAGATCGCTTACACAGAGACATCATGTGTAATTTGCGTATCTGAAATAAGTGGTCATGAACTGAACAAGTTAGCGGACATGCTTAACAATACTTTCAAGTACAAGCATCTTTTCTACAGGACGCTTAGACTATTTGTTGAGAATACTTGGTGAAAATTATTTGATAATTACCCATTAGCACTATGGACCGACGTACAGTCTTGCAAATCGGAAGCTGCTGTCACTGTACGCCAAAAATCAGTTAGATGCTGTAAACAAATATCATAAAACAGGTTGGTAGATGAATTCTAGCAAACAGAAACTTATCAGGTGTATACCATTTGAGAGGTAACAGGTTTTTAGCTCCACTGGCCGAAGGCCAGAGAGCTATTGTCATGGCGTTGTGTCCGTCGTCCGTCCGTCCGTTCGTGCGTGCGTGCGTGCGTCCGTAAACTTTTTCTTTAAAAAACTTCTCCTCAGAAACTATTGACTGGATTTTTACCAAATTTCACAGGAATGTTCCTTTGGTGGTCCTCTTTCAAATTCCTTCAAATAATTGTGTTCCATGAAGAATTCTGGTTGCCATGGCAACCAAAGTAAAAAACCTTTAAAAATCTTCTCCTCCCAAACCGCTATTTGGATGGCATTATTATTTTGCAGGAATGTTCCTTAGATACAGGTTTACAGAATTCCTTAAAAAAAAAAAGATCTGTCAAAAAACATGGCTTTTATGGGAGACTCATTTTCCTTTTATGGTATAAAGTAAAATCTTTGAAAAATTTCTTCTCTAAAACTATTCATTGGATTTCATTGTTGTTAGCTCCACTGGCCGAAGGCCAGCGAGCTATTGTCATGGCGTTGTGTCCGTCGTGCGTCCGTGCGTGCGTGCGTCCGTTCGTTCGTCCGTGCGTGCGTCCGTAAACTTTTTCTTTAAAAAACTTCTCCTCAGAAACTATTGACTGGATTTTTACCAAATTTCACAGGAATGTTCCTTTGGTGGTCCTCTTTCAAATTCCTTCAAATAATTGTGTTCCATGAAGAATTCTGGTTGCCATGGCAACCAAAGTAAAAAACCTTTAAAAATCTTCTCCTCCCAAACTGCTATTTGGATAGCATTATTATTTTGCAGGAATGTTCCTTAGATACAGGTTTACAGAATTCCTTAAAAAAAAAAAGATCTGTCAAAAAACATGGCTTTTATGGGAGACTCATTTTCCTTTTATGGTATAAAGTAAAATCTTTGAAAAAATTCTTCTCTAAAACTATTCATCGGATTTCATTGTTGTTTTGCAGGTAAGTTCCTATGGTGGTTGTCTACCAAATTGTTTCTTCAGTGAGCTAAAATGCAGGATTGAATGATAATTGTTAAAAACTTCCTTTCGCCATTATAGAAATATCAGGCCTGTGGAGCGATGCAGGTGCTCAAGCGCCTCTAGTTCTACCAACCTTTACTGCAATTTGGAACGTGAACCATGCACTTTTTGCACAGGAAAGCTGCATCACCAATTTTTGCCTTCATAGAAGCTTAAAAACTGAGTATTAATATTTCAAAATCACCGCCCCAGAACTGTATAAGCAACTGTACCAAATTTCATATCCAGCGTCCTGTATTTGGAAAGGACAATTATTAAGTTAACCAACATATATATAACCATATGGTCCAATGTTAGAAAATTTGTGTCATACAAAAGCAACTTGTTCTGGATCTAGAGAGAAAAAAGTTTGCCTTATTTTACTGAAATTATTCAGAATGTTTATTTTGGTAATAAGTGTAAGAATTTAGATATATATGTAAGTTAAGTCACCAAGATTTTACGCTAGAAATACATTTTTATCAACCGAGGCCTAATTTTTGACCACATTCTGTAGAAGCGTTATTAAGCCAGAGAGGAACCACAAATATTGATGGAAATTTGGGTTATTTTACATTGATTGAACCTTTTGATACCAATTTTTAAATGAAGTCACCCAGAGTTACAGACTTTGAACTTTTGAAAGCTGTTGCTAGGCATAAATTTTAATTCACACCACACACACACATACACACACAGACACAGACACACACACACGTGCACGCGTGTGTGCACGCACGCATGCGTGCGAATTTTAATATTTATGTGAGTAATTTTAGGATTAGAGCGCTATACAACTCAGAAATTATTGCTGCATAATACTATCTTATGGTTAGGTCATCTTGTATCTTCAACGCTTGTAATAGATTACCTTTGGAAATTTAATAAGGGAGAAAACTTCTTACACATTACCCACCAGACGACTCTCAGGACTATCAGTCCTTTGATGTGATTCTGCTGTGTCCAGTGTACGTTGTGTGGTCATCCACATCTATTGTGCATGCACTCTAGAGGCCACATTTTCAGTCAGATACACTTAAACTTGATTAGAATGTTTTTCCTTGATAAAATCTTGGTTAAGTTAGAAATTGGGTCACATCAGTTCAAAAAATATGTCACCAGACCAAATCATAGAAAAAACATCGCATGGTAGAGGCCATATTTTCAGCCTGATACCCTTGAAACTTGGCCAGAATGTTTGTCATGATAGTATCTTGGGCACTTTCGAAATTAGATCATGTTGAGTCAAAAAGTAGGTCACTGAGCCAAATCTTTAAAAAACCTTGTGTGTACTCTAGAGGCTACATTTTTTGCCAGGTACTTTGGAAACTTGGCCAGACTGTCTTGAAAATGTCTTTAAATAGTTCAAAATTTGGCTATGTTGGGTCAAAAGGTAGGTCACTGTGTTAAATCTTAGAAAAACCTTGTGTGTACTCTAGAGGCCACATTTTCAGCCTGATACGAGAGTGTCAGAATGTTTGTCTTGAAAACATTTTGGACAAGTTCAAAATTAGGCCATGCCCTGTCAAAAAGTAGGTATCTGGGTCAGATCTGAGGAAAATCTTGTGTGCACTCTACAGGCCACATTTTAAACCTGATACTTATGAAAGTCTGTCAAAGTGTTTGTCTTGAAAATATCTAAGATAAGTTCGAAAGTTGGCCATGCCTGGTCAAAAAGTAGGCCTCTGACCCAGATCTGAGAAAAACCTTGTGTGCACTCTAGAGGCCACATTTTTAACCTGATACTAGTTAAAGTTTGTCAAAATGTTTGTCTTTGTGATACATTGGACATGTCTGAAATTAGGTCATGTCAGGTCAAATAGAGGGTCATCAGGCCAAATTTTAGAAAAACCTTGTGTGCACTCTATAAGCCACATTTTCAGCCTGATACTATTGAAACTTGGCCAGAATGTTTGTCTTGACAGTATCTCTGACATGACTGAAACTGGGTCATATCTAGTCAAAAAGTAGGTCACGGGGTCAGATCTTAGAAAAACCTTGTGCACACTCTTGAGGCCGTAAGTTCAACTTGATACTGTTGAAATATGGTCAAAATGTATGTCTATAAATATTATTTGACAAGTTCAAAATTGGGTTTGGGGTTTCAAAATGTCAGAACGAAATGTAGGTCACAGGGTGAAATCTTATAAAAACCTTATGTGCACCTTAAAGGACACATTTTCAGATGGTTACTTATGTAACTTGGTAAGAATGTTTGTCTTGATGATATCTTGGACAGGATGGAAATAGGGTCATGTTGGGACGGGTCTTAACTTACGATAGGTCTTTGGAGAAAATCTTTGAAAAACGTTGTATACACTCCAGAGGCCACATTCTCTGCATGATACTCATGAAACTTGGTCACAATGTTTGTCTTAATGATATCGTGGAAGACAAGATCTAAATTGCATCACATTGGTTCCAAAAGTAGGTCACTGGGCTGCATTTTGGAAAAACCTTTTGTGCACTGTAGAGGCCACATTTTCAGCCTGATACTCATAAAAATTGATCAGAATGTTTGTCTTGATGATATATTGGATAAGTTGGAAATTGGGCCATGATGGGTTAAAAGTATGTCACTAACACTTTTGTTTCACATCATTGAAATCAGGATCTCTTCAGTGTATTCAACTGTAGATGACTAAACTCAGGTGAGCGCATTAGGGCCAATGGCCCTTTTGTTCCGTTATACACACTTTCACATTGTGCAACAGTTTTTGCTGTACATTCTTGGTATTAACCCATTTACCTTTGCAGACATTTAGAGCAAGATCAGACTCCACAAAACAAGCAGTCTGATCTTTGATCTACACTGTCTGCATTGCATACACAATCTGAGCAAAAGCAACTTCACATATTTCTGTCTTATTAGAAAAGGTCAAGGTATTGTCACAGCCCTGTTATTGTCTGCACCGTTGTCATGCAAAAGCTGTGACATTTTGTAATATCTCTCTAATTACTGAAGATACTGACTTCAGATTAGATGTCATACAGTAGGCAGGTAACCATTAAAACATTTTGTCATAATTGTGATCCTTTTTTGAGTTAAAATTTTCACAGAAAATCAGTCTTTTTCCAAACGCAGCTGCAGCCAAGCTTTGGCACCTGCATGCATTGCTCGTTTTAAGACTGGTAAACTGTCTATTGGGTTTATTAGCTTTGCTATTTTTAATTTAAAAAAAACAGCAAGTTACTGCTGTAGCTCTGTCATCTGTGCAACAGTTTTGCAAATACTTTGAGATTTTACAGTATTTCGGTTATTACTGATGATAGTTTTCTTCAAACTTGAACAAGCTGTTAAATATCAAAAGGGAGACCATACAACAAGCGTGGATAACCAAACTATTTTTGACAGTTAGGCCCCCTTTTTTTTTTGACTTACAATTTCATTGAAATTGAGCAACTGCAGCCAAGCATTAGCACCAGCTACTCTTAGAGTAAAGCCTTGAAAGGTAAGAGTATATGTATCTGCTGCAGGTTTCTGCCTTGAACTTTGCAGAAAGGGGTCCACCCTGGATAAGTATGCGCTTCCTGAATAACAAACTATGTGAGCATGAACTTTAAGCCTTTGTTATCCAGGGTTTCTGTGTTTTCCTATGTGACAGCATTCTTAGGCATGCATTTGCATAACTATGTCCTAAAAAATGGTGACATCCAGGAAATTACAGGAATAATGAGCTTATACATGTAGTTACTGAAATATTGTTGAAAACAGTAGAATATATCAGTAGCACAAGCATGGAACAAAGAACACAAAGCATCTATAGTTTAACCCCTCACCAGACTGATGACACATCACTGCACTTTATCCGGGGTCCTACATGGCTCAGTGGTGGAGTGTAGAACTTGTGACCTAGAGGCTCTGGCTCTGAGCTGCACTGAATCCATGGGGTTTTTCATGGGAGTGTCCTTGGGCAAGATATTCAGGGCCTCGGCCTAGAACTGGTGAAACCCAGTAAATACATGAATATGTGAGCTGTTGCTGTAATATGACTGAAATAATGTTGAAAGCAGCGTAAAACACCATTCAATCAATCAGTCAATGCACTATACCCAGCTGATCTCTTTGGTATCGCTTTACCAAGCAATCCCAAGTTTTATTAACCCCCACCAAGGTAAAAGGCCTTTGAAAAAAAAATGTGGAAAAAAGGAGAAAATACAGGGTGTCCGGAAAGTAAGGTAACACTTTTGTACATTAATATTTTGGCCTAAAATATAAGATAAAAAGATAAAAATATATATACATGTAAATAAAACGTGTAAGTTTTTTTTTGTGATAATTTAATCCAATTTTAATTACATTTTGTGTTTTATACAGATTTTAATTCAAATGTGCTTTTTTGGTCATTGGCGTCATTTTAATTAATGACGTTTTCAAAGTGACGGCTGATTATGCTCTTTCCTTACCAAACATGCACGATAAAATTGTCCATCACTTTAGCGCACATTTCAATATCAATTTTCTTGATTTTACTTTAAGTATTCTTTAACAACATGTATGTGCTGTCTGGTTGGGATTGTCGACCTTTGACTTTAAATAACCCAACAGAAAGAAGTCATCCACATAGCAAAACACTTGGTTCATGCAGGATGATGCTAAGGCACACACATCTAAATCTTTGACAGACTTTTTATATGATACATTTGGTGATAGGATAATATCAAAATGATATCCGGTCATAGAAAGCTGAATATCGTGGACTGCACACTATTCAGTCCTCAACCTGCGTAACTTCTTCCTTTGCAGTATTTTGAGGTCAAAAATCTACGACCCTAACCCAGACAACACAGGCATGTTGTTTAAAAATCTTTCAAGTGAAATCAGTATCACTGATATTTGAATGTGCCCTAAAGTGATTGACAATTTCATCGTGTGAGTTCGGAAAAAAAAGAGCATAAAAAGTCGTCAAATTAAAAACGTCATTAATTACTAAAATGCCGCCTACGACAAAAAGGTACTTCTGATTTGAAATCTGTATAAAAGTGCGTATTGTTAATAAAATTAAATTACCACACAAAAAACTTGGATATTTTATATACGTATACTTTAATTTCTACCTCTTTATCTGATTTTTAAAGCCATATTATAGATGTACAAAAGTGTTACCTAACTTTCCGGACACCCTGTTCAAGTAACAAGGATTTTCTCCTTTACCCACAATGTCTTCTACCCTTTGATAGACCATAGGCAAGTGAACATCCATTGGTCTATCATGGAACACAGAAATTTTCATTGACCAATCATAGAAAATGTTACCAGAAATAGAACATTGCTTCTACATCATAGTAGTAACACGTTTTAAAATATAATGTTGAGGTGATGCAGCAACGTACTACTTTTAGTAAGAGTGTTCCATGGGTCAATCAGAATGGGCGAGTCGAAGATGCCAAAAATAAACAAAGCGAGTGTTAAAATGCATTTCAATTCAAATCTGACCATTTCAAAGTATGGAAATTATTTTGAAGATGATAATTTGTTACTATATGGGCAGTTTTAGAGTTAGTTGCTGGCAGAGAAATTAAATTTGAAAACTGTATTAAAACCTGCCAGGTCACTCCATCTTTTGTTTATTTTTTGCCTGATTTTAAAATTCATTTTTCTGCCAGTGACTAACACTTGGACCGACTACAAAATAACAGATTGTCATCCTCACAGTATTTTCAATACTTTTAAATGGTATGATTTAAATCTAAATGGATTTTAACACTGCTGTGATTTTTGGTCGCTACTGGACCTTTAAACTTTGTCCTCTGATAGAGTTGTAGCATTATCTCCTGTAAATGATTTGTGCGAATTAAACATGATTTTTACAAGGATTTTTTCAAAGATGCACAACGCATATTTATCTCGAGATACTTAAGAGATAAAACAATACTAAAATGCTTCACAGATCAAAGTTTACTTCCAAATCATACATATACATTATGTCAGCATGCAAATTAACTTAATAAAACACACCTGGGTTAACTGTCACTAAACTGTGTGCGCATGAAATTTGAGTGCAGTTTTTTTTTTGTAAACATTAATTCTGAAAACAAGTTTCATTGAACTGCATAACTTTACTATTTGAGTAAATATTTGCATAAATTTACACCAGTTCATGTTCGGATAAAGCAGGGATCGTACGTGTGTACATGTATATTCAGTCCCAAAAAGTTTGCAAAAACCTATGCAGTTTCATGAAAGGTACCCCTGAACTATTAATTTTGTATAGGGTCAAGTCTATTGTAAACTAATAGTAATGTAAAACTTTATATAGATCCAATGTAACTCATCACAGACTAAACCCATGACACAGGCCAATTTTAGCATTTTCTCCTTTTCCCACAATATTCTTAAAAGCTGTCTTCTTCAGGGTAGTTAAAACTTGGGATTGTGTGGGAAAGGGTTAAAAAATCTAAACCCTTGAAGCCCCTTTCACAACCATGGTTGTCTTAGTAGCAAGCATAGATCAAGATCAGACAATGCAAAATATGCAGTCCAATCTTTGATCTAAACTAACAGCTTTGCTGTGACATTCTGAACCACAGCAACCTTGAAATTGTGACAATTTTGATCTTAGTCCTAGACTGAAAGTGTCTATTTTATTTACTTGTCAATCAAGAGGTTCACTTTTTCAGCGCCAAATATTTAAACTCAACCTTTTTTGACAGCAGGAAATACAATCCTTTGAGTCTTCTGAAAGATATGTGACCCGTCTCGCAAAAAGAGACCTTCTGGGAACTGCGAAGTGTCAATCCTGGTCAGACTGCGCGAACTGCGCAGGCTGACCAGGGTCAACACTTTTCGCTTTTATATTTTCTGTAGGAAAGTGATCATTCTACCTTGCTATACAACCATTTTTGAACTATCGACTTAAATTGACCTGCACTATCTTTGATCTGTTTTCATCTAATTGAAGTAAGGAATTCCCTGTTTGTCCCTTTTTCGTGTGATAGGTCACATTTTTATCCTGTGGGCTTGACTAATCAAGGGGATGGCATAGATCTTAGATCAGACTGCACATTCTGTGCAGTCTGATCTTGATCTATGCTGTCCATGTAAGTCCTGGTTTTTGCCTATGGCGCAGAAAGTGTTAAATCAGTCTCTTTTCCAAACAACGAAACTTCTGACTTGACTAAACTGGTCAATTATCACACACAGAATTTAGTAAAGTCCAAAATTTTGTTGTTAGGTATAGAGTTAATTGTTATCTACAAATGTTTTCAACATGAACAAAGTTTGAATTTTGTCATTTGGTGAAAAGTGAAGGTATTTTTTCAGATTTCATGCCAGGGCTTTGCAAAGGGTTCTGCAAATGTCACATAATGAGTAACACCCTTAACTCATTACCAAACGACAAAATTTTAGGTTTGTCCACATCGAAAGCATTTGCAGACGACAAAATAAAAGTGACTGAAAATTTGAAATTTGTTTTGTGAAAAGTAGAAAACATTGTGGGAAAAGGAGAAAATGCTGGTTACCAGCGTTTTCTCCTTTTCCCACAATGTTTTCTAAAGACTTCTTTCTCAGGGTCGTCAAAAGTAGGGATTGTGTGGTAATGGGTTAAAGCATGTGGTTTGGGTTCAAATTATGGGGACATCAAATTTTACAATATCACAGAAAAAGATGTACTAACTACCTGTAATTGCAAAACAACTATCCCTGTATTTAACTCTTTACCAGATGAGGTAATTTTGGTCTGCTGAAATTGAAAGAATTTACAGACGAAAAATTAAGAGAGGGTACAAAGGTTGTATTTTTTATCTGTAAGGGAAGAAAATACTGTGGAAAAAAGGAGAAAATGCTGGTTATGAGCATTTTCTCCTTTTTCCACAGTGTTTTCAAACGCCTTCAACCTCAGAGCCGTAAAAACCAGGGCTGATCTGGGAAAGGGTTAACTCTTTATCACATGTCTAAATTTTAGACTTGTCCAGGCTCAAAGCATTTGGAGCAGGCAAATCATTGAAAAGCTTTCATTTTCAAGGGTGTTATAACTTAGGATTGTGTGGTAAAGGATTAAATTCAAAATGCCAAAACTGCACCTTCATGTAAGCACTGTCAACATGTAACTATCCAGTCTCTTTACATTTGCAAAAAAAATTAGTGAGTTACAAGAAATTTTGAATAATGAAAAAAAATGTAAAAATGCCCCTATAAAGAGTTCTTAAACCAGGTCTGTATTCATCAAAATAGTCTTATTCTTCAAGATTTTCTAATTTTGAAAGAAACATAACTTTTGATTGGCTAAACCAAATGGTCTAGCCAATCAGATTTGTTTTAGCCAATCAGAATGTGCTACATTTATATTTAGAAAATTCTGGAGAATAAGACTGTGAACACACTTAGGGATGGTTGGTGAATACGGGCCCCAAGTCCGAAGGTCAAATCAACATAATTTAATCTGAAAGTAAAAACTCAACTGTTTTTTGTGCTACAGTCTCTAAGGTGATTTGATAGATTACCCATATTAGAAAATCCTGCCCCACAAAATCCACAAACGAAAGGTTTCACATCTTGATATATTTCATGTACTTGTTTGTGTGTTTCTATTTTATGTTCCCCTGTAAATCTCTGCATACATACAGTGCAATAAAATTCCCTTTCTTTATGATACAATTCAAGATGTTGAGGTAAAGTCACAGAGGAGTAGAAATCACAATCATTACATTTATAGAGAAATGAACAATGTTCTAACTGTATATGTAATGAAAGGTCACGCTGAAAGTAAAATACCATCTTACACATTTCACATGTAAAAAATCCAACTCTATCTTCTGTGTGTGTGTTCATATGAGCAGTCAGCAACTCTTTCTTGCTAAATTCAGCGGAACATTCTTTGCATTTGAATGGTTTTGTCAAGCTACTGTGAGGTGCCTTTACAAATGAAACCAATCTCTGACTTGATTTGTACTCCATGCAGCTCTTGCATTTAAAAGGCCTATTTGGAGCTACAGGATTCAATTTAAGTTCCTCTTGCAAGTGTTTAATACAAAACACTCCAAAACATGAGCTGCATATCATTTTCTCATGGCAATCAGTATGGGTAGTATGATCACTAAAAATCACTGAAGGTTGTCCACTTATATGTGCTTTATTTATTTCAGAGCATTCTAATGTTTTGTTCTTATGTTTTTGTAGAAAGTGTGAATGTAGGGCACTCAATGTTGGATAAAGAGCCCTGCACCTTTTGCATGAGAAAGATTTTTTGTGAAATTTTTCCTTATTGAAATGTAGCCTTAAATGTCTTGTAAGACAGTACTTCCATACAAAATATTTACTACAGTATTTACACTTAAGACATTGCTTATCACTGTGAGTAACTTTATGTAGCTTTAATTCATTTATTCTATCAAAGGCATAATTGCATATTTCACAAACAAACTGGGGCAAAGTTGTTTTAACCTTACATCCTGCCTTTTGATGAAGATTTAGGCTTTGCTTATCTGTGAACATACTGTGACACTTATGACACTGAAATATCTGAATGCCTATATGTTTTTCATAATGCCAATCTAAATGATATTTTGTGCGAAAGTTTAGCCCACATGTATCACACTGATACGATATT
Source organism: Hippopus hippopus (assembly GCA_946811185.2). NCBI lineage: Eukaryota > Metazoa > Mollusca > Bivalvia > Cardiida > Cardiidae > Hippopus > Hippopus hippopus. The sequence goes on along the minus strand of OX328098.1, from coordinate 51,569,798 downwards.
TCTCCAGTATGCCATTTCACATGTTTTTTGAGGGAATCTTTGAGGCCAAATGTTCTACTACAGTAGTAACACTTGTAAGGTTTTTCACCAGTGTGAGTGTTTTTATGTTCAGCAAGTTGCAACCTGGAAATGGACCGAAAGAAACACAAATCACACTGATATTTCTCTATAATTTCAGAATGCTTAATGTTTTCACTCATCACATTAAAACTGTTGACAGGTTCATCCGTCTTTGAATTTTGTAACTCAGTTTTAATTAGCTTGCCCATAAATGGTCTGTGTAGGTTGTCCAATAGCTGTGTTTGGGTATTTGGTGAAGCTGACCTCTGTGTAAATGAACCCATGGTAACTCCATATTTGTCTATTTGATTTTGGAGAACTTTGCCTTGTGATTCAGATGATGTTAAACTTTTTTTATCAGAAAGACTTTGTACTTGAGATATGTTTGCATGAAACTCACCTGGTGTCACTGTTTGTTCAGTATTTATCTCATTCACAATGTCCATTGTTGGGTTATCATGGTCCTCGGGCAGAAGAAGTGAAAATACAGGTAGTTTATCCTTGTTTACTACTTCAGACAAACCATCATGATTTTCAAATGCTAATGTTTGTTTTTCAAATGCAGTATCTTTTCCAAAATATTTTTTTGTGTTCATATTTGGTTGTGCCCCATTAATTAGTTTTTTGTATATGTCTCTTTCAACATTTGGCAAGACATACAGTGCTGCTACTGGTTCAGCTCTTATTTCTCCAATCCCGCTTTTATCTGCTTGTTGATCTGTAGGTGCAATGAGTTATACCTCAAATGATTCATTAAGTACTTCTGCTTCAGGTGAATCACATGGCTCAGGTTTTACTGTGCAGGCCTTTGGCCTAACATGTATTTCATGCATATCTTGGGAGGTATCAAATATTATTTCTGTTGGAGAATTTTGTGCATAACACACCCTGTCTGTTTGAATTCTAGACCGATGATAATCCAACAGCACTTCATGTGTTTCAGCTTTCAGTTTGAAAGTCTCTCATAACTTCCAGTGAAAAATGCTTATTCTCAGATACACCAAGATCCATATATTGGCTGAATGCACAACTTCTTCCCTCAGTTCTGTGTGTGATGAATACCTTAGAAACTTTCTCTGTTCAGGACACAAAAGACTTGTATTCTAACTGTAATGTCCATGTTCAGTTACCTGTTGAAAGATTTCACTTTATATCTAAAAACTGACACAACTGTAAACAAGAGGGCCATGATAGCCCCGCATCGCTCACCTGAGTCAATAGGCGAAATTTCACTCCACATGCATAATTCAATTTCTGACCAATTGTCAGGTCAATTGAGCTTAAAATGTGGTCTCTAGAGGGTCCACATGGAATTTCCATAAGTTGGCATAGTGACCTACTTTATCACCATAGGTGACTCAATTTAGAACTCATCAAAAATTGATCAAGATAAACTTTCTGAACAGTTTTCAAGTTAATTGAGCAATAAATGTGGCCTCTAGAGTACATACAAGGAATTTCTTTAATTTGACCTGGTGACCTAGATTATGACCCCAGGTGACCCAGTTTCATACTCATCCGTTATTTCATCAAGATAAACATTCTGACCAATTTTCAAGTCAACTGAGCAACAAAAGTGGCCTCTGTAGTGCCCTTAAGGTATTTCTTTGACTTAGTGACCTAGATTATGACCTCAGGTGACCCAATTTTGAACTAATCTTAGATTTCATCAAGAGAAACATTTTACCCAATTCTCAAATCAATTGAACAATAAATGTGGCCTCTAGAAATCCCTAGAGTTATATTTCTTTAATTTGACCTAGTGACCTAGTTTTATGACCCCAGTTGACCCAAATTCAGACTCATCAAGACAAACATTCTGACCAATTTTCAAGTCAATTGAGCAAAAAATGTGGCCTCTAGAGTGCCCACAAGGTATTTCTTTAATTTAACCAAGTGACCTAGTTTATGACCCCAGGTGACCCAATTTTGAACTCACTGAACATGTTGTGCTCAGGTGGGCTAACAAACTTAGAATAGGTTCACTACATCAAGGTTCAAATTTAACGGTCGCAAACTCGCAAAATGCGAGCTGAAATGAATAAATGCGAGTGCCAAATTCTAACAGGCGAAATAATTTGCGAGTGCGCCGGAAAATGGGCAAACCTACCGCTTAAAAATCTGCATTAATCCATAAATGCGGCCGTTTGTCGTGTACGCTGAATTGCCGTATGCGGTGTAGAACTATCCTTTGAGAGTATCACCGACCAGAGACGCTTGTTGCAATATTGTAAATACATGTATCCAACATTTAAAGCGCGTAGACGATTCTGACGTTGTTTATACGTCTGCATTGCCTCGCTGAGAGTATGGAGCGGAAAATATCCAGTTTTTTCGGCAAAAGGCCGGATTCCGTGACATGGCCAGAATGCACAAACCCAAATGGGTTAAAATATTGTGAGTACAAAATTGATTTTGGCTAGTAGAAAAAATGGTCTCTAGCAAATTTTTGCTAGTTGAAAAAAAAGTTAAATTTGACCCCTGTACATACCAAATATCAAAGCTCTACGCCTTCCAGTTTCAGCAAAGGAAAATTTTAAAGTTTTCCTTCTTTGTTCCTTTGTTCGAACTTGTGACCCCTGGGGCGGGGCCAGTTTTGACCCCAGGGGTATCATATGAACAAACTTGGTAGAGGTCCACTAGGAGATGCTACATACCAAAAATCAAAGCTCTACGCCTTCTAGTTTCAGAGAAGAAGAATTTTGAAGTTTTCCCTTTTTTGTTCTCATGTTCAAACTTGTGACCCCCGGGGCGGGGCCAGTTTTGACCCCAGGGGCATCATATGAACAAACTTGGTAGAGGTCCACTAGAAGATGCCACATACCAAATTTCAAAGCTCTACGCCTTCTAGTATCAGAGAATATTTTCAAAGATTTTGCTTTTTTTTTTTTTTTTGGTTGCCATGGCAACCAGAGTTATAGACGGAATTCAATCTCTTGAACAACTTTGGTAGAGCTTCACCCAAGGTACATCCCTGCCAAATTTCATCAAGATTGGCCCAGTGGTTTAGGAGATGTTTAAAGAAATTGTGGACGATGGACATTGGGCCATCACAAAAGCTCACCTTGAGCACTTCGTGCTCAGGTGAGCTAAAAACGGTAATAAACAAACTTTACCAGAAAGCAAAATTTTAGAATTGCCAACATAAAAAGTTATCATTTTTAAATTTCTCTGAAAAAATTCACTTTACAGCTAAAAATTGATTAAGAAAAAAAAAAAAAAAAACTGATAAAAACCTTTACCAGAAAGCAAAACTTTGCAATTACTTAAGTTAGAAGTTTGAAGTTTTTACATGAAACAAAATTCCTATTCCTCTTGAGATGTGATTGGTCTGGAATAAAAAATCGTTACTCGAGGGGTCATACCCTGAAGAACTTGTATCCTAACTTCAAGGATACCAGTTCTCCAAAGAAGTTGTACCCAAGATATGAAGAACTTGATTTTTTCATGCTTTTCGGTAGTTTATTGAGAAATAATGGTAGATTATGGTTCGATATTTCATGGTTACAACCAGTGGAAAATACCAATTAGATATTTTCTAACTCTTCTATTGAAGGTGGAAACAGTATTTCCCACGCAATAGTTACCTAGGTAAAAAGCGAGTGCCATTCAACCAGATGGAAAGAGGTGCATTTACCCTATATTTCTTGCACTTCATGTAATATTGTAATGCACTCTTATTTACATGTAGTAGCTGCAATGCTCATGATAATATTAGCAATGATGCTCACTTGAAGAAATAAATCAATCTTTCACAAATAAAAACAAATACCATCTATATATATTCTGATAACCTATTTTAAATTTTTACTTTAAATAATAATGAATATCCTTTGTTTGCAATTCAGTTTGTTCATGTATATACATGTATATGTGTTAAACACTGTATGACTAAACATGAAGATTATATGCCATGTATACTACCTATCTTCTGGAATGTATGTCACATTTTATATAACCTAGAAGATTTGCCCGGGGCAACATGTCAAGCCTTCCATTGCAGACTGAGCCAAATAATCTTGATATCCATCGATAAATGTAAAAATTCTGGTCTGAACAAATCTGGAACAATGCATGACACATAAATACCAAAATGACAAATATTTCTCACTCACCACAAGAGGGCTCAACAATAGAGCCAAACTATGGCAGAGTACCAGAAGAAGGTCACTCAAAGCTGAATATAGAGGAATATTAATTTATATTTTTGCATTATTTCATTTAAATAACGAGGGCCATGATGGCCCTGTATCGCTCCACTGACAAATAAGTAAAAACCCTACACGCCAAACATTACAATACCAGGCAAATTGGTTTCCAACATGAGACCCCTCATACAGGGCTAAAATTAGTAGCCCTAGGTCTTATGGTTAGTAATCAGAAGATTTCTAAAGTTTTCAATAAGTAAGCCCATGTAAAACTTCTGACCCCCTGGGTGAGATCAAATTGGACACCAGGGCTATAATTTGGGCATTCATACTAGAGGTCCACTAGTTAAAGCCACATGCAAAATTTGGTAGCCCTAGGCCTTAAGACAAGGTACAGGGAGATTTCTAAAGTTTTCTCTATATAAGCCTATGTAAAACTTGTGACCCCTGCGGCAGGGCTAATGTTCAACCCAAGACTATAATTCGGGCACTCTTCATAGAAGCCCACTAGATAAAGCCACATGCAAAATTTGGTAGCCCTAGGCTTTATGGCTAAGTACAGGGAGATTTCTAAAGTTTTCTCCATATATTAAGCCAATGCAAAACTTGTGACTCCCCCCCGGGTGGGGTCAATTTTGACCCCAGGGCTATAATTATAGCATTCATACTAGAGGTCCACTAGATAAAGCCATATGCAAAATTTGGTAGCCCTAGGCCTAATGTCTAGGTACAGGAAGATTTCTAAAGTTTTCTCTATATGAGCCTTTGTAAAACTTGTGACCCCCAGGGATGGGGCCAATTTTGACCCAAGGGTTATTATTTGAAGAAACTTGATAGAGATCTACTAGATGAAGCTACATGCCAAATTTGGTAGCTCCGGGTCTAATGGCTTCAGACAAGAAGATTTTTAAAGATTTCCAATATATTTAAGTTGTGTTGCCATGGGAACCAGAGTTTTGGAAGGAATCAAATTCTTTCAAGAAATTCTAAAGAGGACCATGGCAGGATCATTTCTGTGAAGTTTCATCAAAATTAGATGGGTAGTTTCAGCGAAGATGTTTAAAAGTCAACGCCCGCACAGATGGACGCACGCACGGACCGATGCACAGATGCATGGCAGACACCAGGCCATGACATAAGCCCACTGGCCTTCAGCCAGTAGAGCTAAAAAACAAGTATTTGCAAATGCTCTGGAAAAGTTGTTCAGTTGTAAGCGACGCAACAAAACACTGTAGCCTGTAGGTCTAAATATTGATTGGAATCTTGTCACATTATTCAAGTATACTTTTTGGCATCAACACTGACAATGTCACTTGCCAGGGACTTTTCATGGTTAAAATTAAATGTCAAATGGAGACTTTAATTTTGGCCTATATCGTAGTGAAAAAAAAAGGTAACAAGAAACTTGTCACTAAAACTCATATTTACATGCATTATGTTTTGCTTGTATTGGATTTCGTAAATTAACCCTTTACCACACAATGACGACTTTTGACAACTCTGAGGCAGAAGCCTTTTAAAAACATTAAGGGAAAAGGAGAAAATGCTGGTAACCAGCATTTTCTCCTTTTCCCACAAAGTTTTCTACCTTATCAAAGAAAAATTGTGTAATTTGAGCCACTATGAAATTCTCATCTGCAAATGCTTTCAATTTGGATAGGTCTAAAATTTTGCCATGTGGTAAAGGATTAATACCAGTGAAACTGATTAACAAAAGATTAACAAAAGAAGTTAACACAAAACAGTTACATCTTCACTTCATAGTTAGCAAGAAAACTCAAATACCATTCCAAAACATGTACCCCTCAGGGTTCTACATTGTCTAGCAAACAATCGGCTCCGGCAAGTAGAGACTGCGTCCAGCTAGCACGAATGGTCTAGTGAAAAAAATCGAGACAATCAGATTAAGTATCTATTTCATGCTTCATAAAAAATAACGAAAGTCGACCTTACTTGCCATTTGGCGAAAATGCTTGCTCACGTAACTTGTGATAATATTCAACCAGCCACAATTTATTGACAACTTCTACATTGTTGACAGGAAGACGTTAGCCCATGCGTGATAGTTCATAATTATTTTTACTGGAAAACCCAAATCTAACCAAAAACAGAGTTAGTTGACCTGAGTCCATGGGATTTCGCTATTTTGTCGTCAAGGATAAAAGTCATAGATTTCATCATGATAGTTATCATTTTGTCAGAGTATTCAGTCTTTAAGGATGAATTTCTTTTGTCTGTCTCTTTTTTTGAATAGCGTAGATTTGTTTTGACGACAACCGAAAATGAGTCATCGCTTTGTTTACATAGAAATTGGAGCAGACGACCATAGGAATATGCTGAGCTTGCATAACTTCTGACACATGTAATATCTGATCCAGGAGGAGCTGAGTCATAAAGTGAATTAAAAAAGGAGACAAATACAAACAAAAGTAGTGCTACATGCAGTGTTCCCACTCACACAAATTGTTGCGTAAATCACGTTATAGAATTGAAATTCATGTAACAAATTTTGGTTACACGCGAGACTTCATGTAAGAAAAAAAAAATGTAAAAAATCCATTATCCGCTTAACTTGTGTAAAATGACCGGATTTGAAGTTACTTGCTGCCCTTATTGATAAATTATTGTCAAATCACGCGGAAAAACCTATCCATAAATTAACACACATGAAAAAATGCTCGATGCAAAAAAACACGGAAACCCATGACACAACACAATGTTCCTTTTGACACTGTCTGATCAGAATCACTTCAGACCATCTTTTCAGCTTTTTAATGACTTTAAACAGTAAATTTCCACAGATATCTTAATATAACATACTTTAGTGGTGCAAAACATCATTATTGATTACTTTACAGTTTACTTCTAGTTTGGAACCATTATTGTCATACCCTCAAATATGAAATCTTACCCCCAGATTTACAGCTCAGGGGGTAAGTGTACCCTTCAAATAAAAAGCCAGTGGGAACACTTGTACATGAGTAGAATTAGATCTAGATCACACAAAAAATATCAGGGTCCATATTCACCAACCATTCCTAAGAACATTTTTTGTCTTTTTCTCCAAGATTTCCTAACATGAAAGTAACACACATTCTGATTGGCTAAACCAAATGGTTTTGCCAATCAGAAGTCGTGTTACTTTCACACTTTGAAAACTTTATAGAAGATTAAGACTAGGAATATTCTTAAGAATGGTTGATGAATACTACACTTGAGTGGAAAGCTTAATTCGCAGTGTTGGTTTGTGTTTGATTCTGAGAAAAATACCGTGTTTTCTTTAAGGACAATCTAAAACACAGACGGTCTGTTGAAGGGTCTTATAGCCTTGGTCACACCGAGCTAACGGACGAGTAACGGATAAAAAATCATTTCATCCGTTCGTGTCCGTTCGTATCCGTTTTTTGTCCGTTTCTTATCCGGTGAATCCGCTACTTGTCCGGCGATGTCCGTTCCGTCCGGTGGAAAGTTTTGAGCATGTTCCAAACTTTCCACCGGACAAAACGGACAGAGACATGCAAATGATAGACTTTGGATGCATCTGACAATTTATACCCTTGGCATGTCACGTGACCGGTACGTTCCTTGTACGTTGGTGTTCGGTACATTTCCGTTCATCGTACGTTTTGTCCGGTTCTCATGCGTTGCACTTCCGTTTTATCCGGTACAAGTCCCTTACTCGTACGGTGATATTCGTTAATAGACCTTTTATTATCTTGTACATATCCGTTAAACGTGCGTTTTTTTCCGTTACATGTGCGGTACTCGTGCGGTCATTTTGTGGCTTCCTCGCTCCACACACCGATCGCGTGAGCCTCGAGCGGCAGAGGAGATAAATTTTGTTACCGGATAACCAACTTCTGCATGTTTTTGTCCGTTTCCCCCTCGTTACATATCCGTTAGCCGGTCTGACCAAGCCTTAAACCACAATGTTTCCAACTGGTGAATATATCAGGATACAGGAATTGTGAAACCATTTCAACAACCGTACTTTACTTTCGTCATTCCCCCTCCAACCACCATCCACATACACAAAAGAAAACGGAAAAAAATTGCCAAGCAAAGTCCATTGTTGATATACCTTAGAGAGTCCTTAAAATGACATGGAGATTCTAGTTGAAAAAAAGATAATGGCGTCGTACATATTCAGGGGCGAGAACTAACATCGTGTGTGTCGGACAATGTAGGTTTCGTACCATATTTGATTTGTAACTTAAACGTGAATCGGTGTTCCTCGGGTAGATTTAAACCTTTAGCAGTATCGTATTTACAGCAATTTACGATCCCTGCCTTTACCAAACAATCCATAGTTTTAACGACCCTGAGGAAGAAAACTTTTGAAAATAATTTGGGAAAAGTAGGAATTAGATCTACTAATAAGTACCATTTTCTAATTTTCCGGCAATGCTTTCTACACTTTCAATCTCTGAAAACTTCAGGTTTCATATCGTATATTTAATATGTCGTCTGTAAATACTTTAAATCAGGCCCAGTCTACAATTCTGTAGTCTGGTACAGATGTCAGGGTCATACATGAAAGTAATCGAATACGGTGAGCAAGGGGTCTGATATCAAATGCGTGTATATAGATTCCTTATTTCCCCCCCCCCCTCCCCTGGAAGCATTTGGCGCTTAACTCTTTACTACATGACAAAATTGCAAACTTTTCCAAAATGAAAGTATTTGCAGAATACAAATTAACTCTTTAACAAACGACAAAATTTTAGACTGGTCTAAATTGAAAGCACTTGCATACGACAAAATAAACAGAACTAAAAAATTGAAATTTGTTTCCAGCAGGGTAGAAAACATTGTGGGAAAAGGACAAAAAGCTGGTTACCAGCAGTTTCTCCTTTTTCCACAATGTTTTCAAAAAGCTTCTACCTCAGGGTCGTAAAAACCAGCGATTGTTTGGTAAAGGGTTAAATGTGCGTCAAATAATGGTTTTTGTCTATGATAGGGTAGCAAACAGGGTGGGAAAAGGAGAAAATGCTGACCAGTGTCCAGCATTTTGTCCCATTCCCACCATGTTTTCAAAAGCCTTTTTCCTCATAGTCGTTAAAACTCGGGATTGTGTGATAAAGGGTTAATATTCAACGACCATACCAGCTGATGAGGTTTGGACTGAGCAATCAGCAGTTTTCAAGAATGAACACTGATATGGGAGTGAGGAATGTAGTTGGGTTATCATTTTCTGATTGCTAAAATGGCACAACACCCGCACGTAAGCAAAGGTTATTAAAGGCTCGAATCCCGGTTGGGTCATTAGCCTAACGTGCAACAGCTTGATCACACATCCAAGCACGACCCAGAGGAAGGAGTCTTTTGAGAGCATTGCGAGAAAAGGAGAAAATGCTGATAACAGCATTTTCTCCTCTTCCCACAATATATTTTACCCAAGTAACGAAAATTTGCTTCATTTTAGCCACACTGAAACTTTCGTCTGCAAATGTTTTCAATTTCGATGGGTCTAAAGTTTTGTCATGTTGGGAAAAAAGGGTAAACAAACCATTTAAATTGTATGTATATGTCTTATTTGTTAATAATAGCCACACCCATACATCTCTTTTTGTTATTTCGTTTCGGCCAAGAGAGAAATAAGTGGAAACTTTTATTCATATAGCTATTTATCAACACAGTTTCTAGTAAAAGTAGATCTATATTACTGAAAAAAAAAGTAATGATTGTGATAGTGTTGGTAAAAGAAAAACCGTTGAAAACAACAGTTCTTCTTTTACTATACTAGCACATGTTCCTCTCAATGATTATGTGTCTATTAATAATATCAAACTGTTCTTTAAAACATTTATCGAAAATAACAACAGTCTTGAAGACATCTTTGGAATTAACTACCCTTCTCTCGTGTAACCTTAAAGTACAAGGGAGGTAACCAATAATTCACTAAAATGATTTTTCTTCAGAGTTGCTCCTCTTCATCAAGTTTTTGTTATACCAATATCCACCATTGACATGTAAATCTTTGTATAGATTTATTCTGTGGTGTGATAGGCAATGTTGCCTTTTTTCCCTAATAAAGTTGTTATTTTCATTATTATTATTATTATTATTATTATTATACAAGAACAGTGCATTAAAAATCCATTGAATGTCATGGAGTATTAAAACGTGAACAGTATGTGTACATCTGACTTGTAAATGTGTGAAAGGGGGTGGGGATTTAAAAACAGTGCATCCGCAAAAGGTATTGACTCATGTAAGCCTTTGCTGTCCACAGATCTGGGTCGATATTTTTTGTAAATTTCCTGCATGTTCAAGTGTCAGTGGGAGTCAGCCCGAAGGACTCTTTATTCCACAAAAAAAAAACGCCCTTTGAAATTAGGACTGCTTTTCACGAAAAGATGTGTCTGTATGGAGTTTTCAACGTAATTTCAGTTATATAGCGGTGACCAATGCACCTATCATGCTTGCCCGCAGTTCCGCAAAGGAGTGAAAAGGACACCTTTTTCGCGATGACTTTCATCTAACGAAAAAGGCTCCATATTGCAAAAAATGACTTCTTTGCGTAAAGTAATTCTGAAATACGAACAGCAAAAAAAAAATGGATCGTTTTCTCAAACATTTTGGAATGAATGTTCATGATGTGGTCGGCGCACATTCAAAATGGTCCAAAGTGATTGAGATGAATCAGTCACAGTAGAAAGAATTATTAAAAAAAAACTAGAACTATAACTGCTAGATATATGTTTTACCAAAGCAAGTAATTGAAGCCAATTTATGGATAAATAGTTTTTTTTTTTCATGAATGAATAGGATTGGTATAGGTTATTTGATATTAGTGTAGCGATGTGGCAAAACCGTCCACAGACGGGCTTGTAGAAAGCGATCGAGCGACCTTAGTACCGAATTCCGATCGGAAAAGCATATAGACCTTGAGCCACCTATAGGCCCCTCCCCCTTCCCCCCGGGAGAGGGAATTTTCCGCACGGTTATTTTCTGAAGCCCCAGGGTCTCCTTAGTACTATGTCAAAGTCTGCCACCTGGCGAGCGCAGGTCAAAGGTCATCAAGTGCACTGTTGCATTCAAGATATCAATGAATAGTAGTTCAGGTTAAACTTTTATTTCATTTTCTACAATTTATATGTCAGAAACATGTTCAGATGGGTTTATACACTCATATCTTTAGTCAAAACAGCTGTTTCACACAATTAGATGCAATTTTGTTTGAATCAAAGTACTGATGGAAACTGTTCTTGGCCATGTTTGTGCGAGTAAAATGGCTGGTACTCAAAAACTTATCCATAGCATACAAAATCACCAATTGTGATCTTAGTGATACAGAATAGATTCCATGACAAACATTATGCCTTATCATTATAATTTATCCTATCTATAAGCTGTGTCAGCGAAGGAAATTAGAGTATTAATAATGACAAATGTTGAGCTTTTTTTTTTTTTAATCTTTCGATATTTGCTGTAATTAAAGATATTTCTTGCCGTTGACCCATAAGAACTCATTGACGTCAGGATTTTATCTATCGCTATCAACAAAAATTTGCTTCATTGACTTGTATTGTATTAAACCCAGTGAATAAAGTTTTTTAGATCTTTTTCTTAATGGGCGGCCGTTCTTATAGTTCGAGACTAATATGAAGTTGCCTTTCTTTGAAATGGTAACAATGATCATTCCATGCCAAATGAAAGTCTATCCACTATCATCCATTGACCACATTCATGAAGTCAACATTGTTACCATCTTTCTCATCGCTTGGTTCAATGTGTTAACTAAATCATTACTATGATTTATACTCTGTATTGTTTATACACGTACTGCATGTCTATGACATGGGGAAGTAACCAGTAAACATTGTATAACAGTCAATAAAAATTCTGTTTTGTTACGCAAAGAGGGCATGCATAAAACCATTTTTAAACAATCTGGGTTTGTTATTCTCTAAATGATTCCAAGGTAGCATTTTGCAAAACAGGATTTACTTTTGTCGAATTACAGAGACTTCTCTTCACAGCATAGACTTTGCGAACGAGAAATCAGGTCAGAAAAGAAAAAAACGTCTCCCCAGTAGATCACTGATCATTTCTTCTGACAGATGGGCAATTATTGGTGCATCACTTATAGGGCATAGCACAGTAAAATGAAATCAAACATTTTTAATATGGGAAACCAAATCTTGGAAATAACAATAAGCCCATGATCATGATACCAAATGCAAAAAAAATCTCTTCATGCACAATAATACAATTATGCTGATAGTGGATGAGGCGGAGCTAAGCACAGTCTAAGTATATTACAGCGGTAGTTTTCTTTTCGACATAAGACAGGTACCTTTATAGCATGTTTGATAGAAAAACAGGACTCATGCACAGGTCTTTTGCCCATAGCAGAAATAAGGAAAGTCACTAATCATCTATCAAACAAGGTAAATGATAACTGGCCAGCTAAAATATCAAAAAAGCTTCTGTCTGTCTTAAATGTGTACAATATCAAAAAAAAAACTAAAAAAAAAACTAAAAAAAAAACTAAAAAAAAAAACAAGTTTTGAATTTACACAGATGATAAATCACTAGAATACAATGTAATTGAGTAAAAGAAGATATAGCCTTGAAACTATGCAAGCAGAAAGCAAGAAGTTATACATATGTAAGAACAAGATAATCTGAGCCATAAAAGGATTGCCATTTGAATGCTGATTATTTGCATGACCTATACGCCAAAAATGTGTTATTAATGACAAGAACATTAACAGTGCATGGTAATACACAAATGACCTTTATTGCAAAGTTAACATAAAATGGAAACAAAATAGATAAATGAATATGGAAAAAGCAAGGGCTCTTCATTGCAAAGTTGAAGGCTCAAAGCATGTTATATCAAACCCGTTGCATCTTATTTCCTACATTTTAATTAGCTTTTTTATAGTCATGGCACGATGCTTCATTTTATTTTAGTGTTTTTTAATGCCAAGCAGTTAATCTGACATAATTCTGAACAGGTAAGACCGGAAAAAACGACAACCACAGTTTTCATAACAAAAACATAAAGCCACAAATATGGCTGGTAGGCATGAGAATGATGATGGTGAAGGTTTTACTGAGCAAATACAAGCATGAATGAGCTCTCATTCACTATAACACAATGATCCTCTGTAAATGAATACTGACCAACAATGTAAGATAACAGGTGCATCTGCCCTATTGAAATATCAAATCCAGGTGAGGAATTCATCTTGGTGACAAACATTGCTAGTAAATCACCTGATTACCTAATTGATGTGTGTAGAAAAAGAAACAAGATTAAATACGAATAATATATTGCTGATTTTGGGCAGTCAACTCCTTCGGCGCCAAATATTTAATGTCCACCTCTTCCGATGCCTAAAATAGGCTCCACTGAAGCACAGAAAGAGTTTTATCATATTAGGCTTGACTAAAGAAGTAGATGTCAGAGTTCCAGGACCAGACTGCATGTTTTGTTCAGTCTGATCTTGATCTATGTCGTCTGCAAAGGCCTCTGTTTTCGACTATAACGCTGAAAGGGTTAAATTCATGCATCTGTATGCTGTATTTAACTAAAAAGGTGGATATGCCTGTAGGTCATACCTTTACTACTTTGTCATGGAAAGTTCGATTATTATTACTTTGATATCATTGTCTGAGAGAACTAAATTGATAAAATAACAAGAGAATGCACTGTAGATAGCATATGCAATGTCTTCTTAAAAAATAAGATCAAGATATATTTTACTTTTACACTTTTTTTGTCCGTATATTAGATGCAAGAGTTAAAATGCTACACGATGTATCAGTAACTTCAGTACTTTGATTTACACTATAAGTTTTTATTTCCTTTAATGAATATAATTATTAAGATCCTGAAAATAAGCATACCAATATCTTTTTTATGTAAAATAAGAGAAATGAACCAGATAGTTGTTGATTACTCAGCAACTGATATAAAAAGTTAAAATGTGTATTAATGAACTTTGGTTACAAGTCCTTCTTTTTTATCCGTGAATATGACAAACTGATTTACAATTACATGTAACCAGAAAATGCCATTTGGGTTGCTTCTAGGATGCATTCAAGGCATTTGTGATCAAGAAAATGTGCTTTATCTGAAAAAAATATCTCTGTAGTTTTTCAGATTACAATTGTTTTGGAATCTTGAATCATAAAATAATAGTGCTGTCAGTCCTTTGATTTGGATTAAATGTTCTTTTTTTTTTTGTTAGAAATGCATATAATTATCTTAATATAACCTTTTTACATTACCTGAGATCATTTGGGACTTTCACAAGGTATAAAATTTCCAACGAACTGTCAAATAAGGATCAACTAATAAGGTTAGGGTTAGAAGTGCACTTGATGACCTTTGACCTCTATCACTTCCAAAAGCCCCGCTCGCAAGGTGGAAGACTTTAGGAATGTGTTCAGGAGACAATTGGGCTCAAGAATATCATAGTCCCGAAAATCCACCCGGGGGGGGGGGGGAGCAAACACCCTGCTGGCTCATATTCTAATAAATAGTCCTGCAGTTTCAGGGGGCGGACTGATGAGTTGCATTGAACATTAATTACTGAAAGATGGCATAGGTAATGAAGGAATTGAATGTCGATCGAACAAGAACGAGAAAAATTCAGATGAAGTGGATAGGTTGAACCTTCGATTCCGCGTATACCATTTAGAGATACCGCAGAACGAGCAGAAATTGCCAGCGCGGATGATTTGGCTCCAAGATAATGGTTAGAAAAAAAAAAAAAACTATAAAACTATATATCATAGAAGATATCCTTTATGAAACAGAACAGCACCAGATCGTCTTGATAACACACAAATAGTTGTTTAATATGCAATAATGTTCTTATTAATGGAGTGTCAGTTCAACTGACCCGGAGAATAAGAAAGATAAATCAATGTCTGAACATTTCTGTCACGATGTTATAGCTGATGGGAACCTTGGCTCATTTCTGCTGATATGCCTCTACACGCTTTATAAATCAGTTTTTCTGTCTAATTGTACAATGTTAGTCGCATTAAAGCCACTAAAACTGGCAAGTGTACCCATTGTAGGAGGGCCTCCATTAACATACAGTAAATTTGGCTGAAAACTGCAAAAGGAGAAAAGGACACAATAGGGACAGACGGACAGCGCAATTTTAATACATCCTCCAAAATCGCTATGGTGGTTGTAAGTGTAAGATTAGTGGTATATACATAGCCTTTAGACTATGAGCCAGCAGGGTGTTTGCTTCCCCGCCCCCCGGGGGGAATTTTCGGGACTATGATTTTCTTGAGCCCCAAGGTCTCCTGAGCACATTCCCAAAGTCTGCCACCTGGCAAGTGGGGCTTTAGGAAGTTATAGAGGTCAAAGCTCATCAAGTGCACCTCTAACCCTAACCTTATTAGCTGATCTTCAATTGACACTTCTTTGGAAATTTTATACCTTGTGAAAGTCCAAAATGATCTCAGGTAATGTAAAAATGTCAAATTTAGATAATTCTATGCATTTCTAACAAAATAAAAGAACATTTTATGCAAATCAAAGCACTGACAGCACTATTTTTTTTATGATTCAAGCTTCCAAAAAATCATAATCTGAGAAACTACAAGGATATTTTTCAGATAAAGCATATTTTCTTGATCACAGATGCCTTGAATGCATCCTAGAGGCAACCCAGATGGCATTTTCAGATTTATTGTACATCAGTTTGTCATATTCATGGATAAAATGGAAGCACTTATAACCAAAGTTCATTCTTAATTTTTTATGGCATTTGCTGAGAATTCATCAACTGTATGGTTCATTTCTTTATTTTAGATAAAAAAGATCTAAAATTTAATTGTATACTTATTTTCATGATCTTAATAGTTATATTCATTGCAGTAAATAGAAACTTTTGGTGTAACTCAAAGTACTAAAGTTACTGATACATTGTGTACCAATTAACTCTTGTATCTAAAAGACGGACAAAAAAGTTTAAAAGTAAAATATATCTTGATCTTATTTACTAAGAGGACATTGCACATGCTATCTACAGTGCCTTCTCTTGTTATTTTATCAATTTAGTTCTCTCAGACAATGATATCAAAGTACTAAAATTTGAACTTGCCATAAAGTAGTAAAGGTATGACCTACGGGCGTATCCACCTTTTTAGTTAAATACAGCATAAACATGCATGAATTTAACCCTTTTAGCACTATAGGCGAAAACAGTGGCCTTTGCGGACGTCATAGATCAAGCTCAGACTGCACAGAACATGCAGTCTGATCTTAGAACTCTGTCGTCCGTTTGTTTAGTCAAGCCTAATATGATAAAACTCTTACCGAGTTTCAGTGGAGCCTATTTCCAGGCATCAAAAGAGGTGGGCATTAAATATTTGGTGTGGAAAGAGTTAACTGCCCAAAATCAGAGATATATTATTTATAGTTGATCTTGTTTCACTTTTTACACACATCAATTAAGTTATCAGGTGATTTACTAGCAATGTGAGTTACCAAGATGAATTGAATTCCCCATTTAGGTTTGATATTTCAATAGGGCAGATGCACCTGTTATCTCACACTGTTGGTCAGTATTCATTTACAGAGGACCATAGTGTTATAGTGAATGAGAGCTCATTCATGCTTGTATTTGCTCAGTAAAACCTTCACCACCATCATTCTCATGCCTATCAGCCATATTTGTGGCTTTATGTTTTTGTTATGAAAACTGTGGTTGTCGTTTTTTCCGTTCTTACACGTTCGGAATCATGTCAGGTTAACTGGTTGGCATTAAAAAACAAGGAAATAATTTGAAGCATCGTGCCATGACTATAACAGAAGGCTAAGTTTGAATGTTGGAAATGAGTTGCACTGGGTTTGATATGATATGCTTAAGTCTTAAACTCTGCAATGAAGAGCCCTTGTTTTTTTCCTTATTCTTTCATCCATTTTGTTTCACTTCTATGTTATCTTTGAAATGAAGGTCATTTATGTGTTACCATGTACTATAAATGTTCTTGTCATTAACATATGTTTTGGCATAAAGGTCATGCAAATTATCATCATTCACATGGCAATCCTTTGATTGTTCAGATTATCTTGTTCTTAAATATGTATAACTTCTCGTTTTCTACTTAGACTGTGCTTAGCTCCACTTCATCCAGTATCAGCATAACTGTATAATTGTGCATGAACAGATGAACATTTTTTTTTTGCATTTGGTATCACGATCATTGTTATTTCCAGGATTTTGTTTCCCATATTACAAATGATAGTTTTCAATTTACTGTGCTATTCCATATAAGTGATGCACCAATAAATGCCCATCTGTAGCAAGAAATGATCAGTGATCTAATGGGGAGACAGTTTCTTTTTTTCTGACCTGATTTCTCATTGGCAAAGTCTATGCTGTGAAGGGAAGTCTCTGTAGTTCGACAAAAGTAGATTCTGTTTTGCTAAATGCTACCTTGGAATCATTTAGAGAATAACAAACCTAGAGTGTTTCAAAAAATGGTTTCATGCATGCCTTCTTTGCGTACATTTTGATGTTTTTCAATTGTGGTAAAAATATCATATTGTGAACAGAACAGAAATGCTATTGAATTTTCACAATGTTTACTGGGTACTTCCCCATGTCACTGATATGCAGTACATGTATAGAATAATGTAGAGTATAAATCATAGCAATGATTTAGTTAACATATTGAAATATATTCTAACCAAGCAATGAGAGGGATGATAACAATGTTGACTTCATGAATGTGGTCAAATTGGGTGATAGTGGATAGATTTTCATATAGCATGAAATGATCTGTTGTAAACATCATTGTTATCATTTCAGTGAAAGACAACTTCATAATAGTCTCGAACTATGTGAAGAAAAAGATCTACACAACTTTATTCACTGGGTTTAGTACAATACCAATCAATGTGGCAAATTACTGTTGATTATAGAAGTGATAAATTGAATCCTGACGTCAATGAGTTCTTATGAGTCAACAGTAAGAAATATCTTAAATTCCAGCAATTAGCGTAAGATTTAAAAAAAAAGCTAAACATTTGTAACTATTAATACTCTAATTTCTTTCGCTGAAACAACTTATAGATAGGATAAATTATTTTGGTAAGGCACAATGTTTGTCATGGAATCTATTCTGTATCACTAAGATCACAATTGGTGATTTTGTATGCTATGGATAAGTTTTTGAGTACCAGCCATTTTACTCGCACAAACATGGCCAAGAACAGTTTCCATCAGTACTTTGATTCAAACAAAATTGCATCTAATTGTGTGAAACAGCTGTTTTGACTAAAGATATGAGATTATAAACCCATCTGAACATGTTTCTGACATATTAAATGTAGAAAATGAAATGAAAATTTAACCTGAACTGCTATTCATTGATATCTCGTATGCAACAGTGCACTTGATGACCTTTGACCTCTATAACTCGCAAAAGCCCCACTCGCCAGGTTGCAGACTTTGACAAAGTGCTCAGTAGACCTTGGGGGGGGGGGGGGGGCGGGGAGAAGGGGTGTCTATTGGTGGCTCAAGGTCTACTTGTTCATATGATAATAAGATATGTTACAATGTGTCTGTCGTCAATCTTTGCTTGATACAACTTCTACCCTAGAAATGTTGGACATATTTTTTATGATAAGTTCACTGTTTACACATTAAAATACCTATTAATGGTTCCGCTCCACCAAGGTGGTCGCCAGAGCTGGAAACAGAAAAATCTTCAAACAGCCTTCAGCGGCCTTCTTCTAGATGCCGGAGGTGACAAGTACATGTAAGCCTTTTTTTCCACAGCGTTTTCTGTATTCAAATTGATTGACAAGTTTACTTTTTCTATGATTTCACAGAAATATTCCTTGTTTTACCACATACCATAATTGTTCGAGACAATTTGGTAAGGAACGTTTATTACTTTATTTTTGCAGGACGAAGTCGCGACGGCTATTTTTTTTATACGAAAAGCTGCAAACGTATGTAAATATTTCATAAAACAGTTGATTTTCTTTCTTGCATTTACTTTATCTACATGGAAGCACAACCCGAACATGCGTTGTTTGAGAAAACAACAACAACAACAATAAAAACCAGACATTAATTTTATGAGAGCCGCACTCTGGCAAAAGGTGATTGATTTTCTTTCTTTTTGATATGCAAAAAATTGACCAATAACAAAAAAGTTTCGGCCCAGTGCAGCCTAGGCGGATTGCGCAGGCTGGCCTGAATGGATACTTTAATTAACTATTCGTTTAGTTAACGACGTATATCACAAACTTTTCCAACCGACAGATTTTTTTTTAACCTTTGCACATAAAAAGCACATCATGTCTCTATGAGATTACAGTAAAAAAAAGATATGGGTCACCGTGCTCGTTTCTGAGAAATTTGCCTTTGAAAAAGGTATAAAAAGTTCCAAAATTCAGCTTGAATTGGATTTAACATGCTTTACTTTAATAATCAGTTAAACAGGAAAACTACCGGAAGAATATACAAAAATACATAATTTCAATGAAAACTCATTAAGTTTTGCACAAAAATATATAAAAGCCTGGCTTTGTTCATGGTAAATGTACAACTATGCATGTTATATATAGACCTTTGAGTTAAAAGGAAGATAATTTGACCGAATTTAGGGTTAATCTGTAATAAATACATACTTTCTAACGAACAGATTTTTCTTTAAATTTCCACACTTATAGTATTTATAATTCTTAACATTAAGAAAAAATAAAAATGGCACCTATCCGTGCTTATTTCGTCACAAAACAGGGATGAAGGTCTCTGTGGAAGTTAAATTTTTCATGGAAGAAAATAAGAAAAAGCTCATCAGACACAGTGGGTAAAGGAGAACTTGCTCATTCGGAGCGATTTCTCTTTTTTCCTTGATAACTTTCAAAAGTGGAAACAGCTATACTCACACGGCTTTCAATTTTCCGCTTTTGTTTGCTTGATTGGTGTTTAACCGCGGCCGTGTCAACAATATTTTGACTATTTAACGATGACAGTTCACAGATCCACTTTTTAATCGGTCGGCGTGAGTCGGACGATTAGAGAGACCACAAAATTCGGAAACACGTCTGCTGAGGGCAAACAACTGATCTAACTGCAACTCATGACAGCTTTTACTTACAGTCTTGTAACACTAATTGGAGAGGTCATCAGACCTCTCCAACAGTGGTGAGTTTAAAAGACAGACTGCCACAGAAGTTGCTGTCTAAATCCATTTTTCTTGCGAAATTATTCTGATACACAGTCTGTTTCGTGATGGTTTTGTAAATAAGGCGAAATCAAAAAACCGAAACAGGAAATAGACGTGGTTTATTTTTATATGACGAATTTCAGAAAAAGATTTGTTATATTAATTTGCCATGGTTGCAAATGGCCTCTCAAATAATTGTAATTTTTCATTAAGCAAATAAATCTAAGCAGAAGAAAAAATAAGAAGAATTTCGTTAAAAAAGAGAAAGAAGACCGCTGGACAAGATCATGTGACTTTAAAACGCGGCAAGAAGGTCAAATGACCGTCATGTAAAGCATATGAGGTTTCTACCCGACGGCTTTTTTACTTGTTTGTTTACGTGTACCAAAATATATTGAAATTAAAAGCCAATTAACTATTTGAAAACATTGATGCTGACCTCTCCTGGCTTCTTTTGTAAAGAAGCCAACTTGTACTAGCTGTTGTGACCTTATTACATTGAACTTTTAACCCTGATAAGCGCAAGAATACGAACTAGCAGTAAACAGGCCTTCAAGTAATCTCTTACATAACTTTTGAATTATGTAATAAATGGCGGTTACAGTTAGTTTATCGTTGAATTGTGCCATAATACAAGTATTATCAAAATTTCGGGCCTGCAAAAACCAGATATTTTGTAGCAGTTTACTTACAACGCAGCAATAAGAAATTGTGTCATTGATAAAGCAACAACTTATGAATGAAACAAGAGAGAATCAAGGAGTATCAGACATCTTCTAGTCGTCTGCTGTCCATATTATTCGGCAAACTTCGAGTGATCCGTTGATCAAGGTATACGTAGTAACGGGATCGACCGAGTTGTGACGAGTGCTGTCCGTATATGTAGCAGGTGTTGAAAAGATGATAGGTCATTTGGCCTTGAGCAAGGATAAACTTGCAATGGAACGGAATTTGTAAGAAAACATTGCTTTAAAAGAATTTGAAAATTTAGATTGTTTTGCTTTAGAGCAAACTGATCTACATGCTCCTGGTAACAGCTGTTTAAAAAAGTAATCTGCCGTTGGTAGTTTAATGTTAGCGAGGTGAAGCAGTGTGGGACAAAGCATGTAGAATTGTTTAAGGGTTATGACCCTAGTGGAGAAGCCATTACGTATAGACGGATTTCAGTTAGGCTAAACAAGAAATATCTTTAAAAAAAGATAAACGGCGTAAGAGGCACTGGGATATGAATATTTAAATTCGTTTGTAGTATAATATGGAGAGAAGTGATGAAAACAGTTCTGAAAGTAGTCTCATTTAAATTGTTCCTGCATATGGTTGAAATTAGAATTTCAATAAGATTAAAGAATGAGGGGGCTCTCGTAATAAGCGTTATTAATTCTCGTGTTTAACTCTTTACCAAACAACAAAATTTTAGACTTGTCCAAATTGAAAGCATTTGCAGACAACAAAATAAACGTGAATCAAAAATTGAAACTTGATTTTAGAAGAGTAGAAAACATTGTGGGAAAAGGAGAAAATGCTGGTTACCAGCATTTTCTCCTTTTCCCACAATGTTTTCAGAAGGCTTCTTCCTCTAGGTCGTAAAAACCAGGGATTGTTTGTTAAAGGGTTAACGTAAAATGAGCGTCGCTATTCTGCAATGTTTCGGAATATCGTTTGTTCTGTTTTTTTATTAATGAATCATGTTTAAATAAAGGTCTGTTTAGACCATGAGATGAAATCTTTAAAAAGAAAACAAAGTAGATTTGCATTTTTTTTTTGTACAAAAATGAAGCACTTTTCAAACATCGACGATTTGTCGTTATCAGAAGGCGGGGTTTTATCACCCCTGTCAATGCTTGACCACACCCACCTACTCTTACTAGGAGTAATTTAGTAGAAACCTAGTTTCTTCGCTAACAACGCAATAAAACCGATTGTTCCCCTAGGAAGGCATAGTTATTCGCGTTGCGAATTAAATCACCAAATTCAAGACATAACATCTTTTTCCAGGGTGACAAGAAACGAAATAAGTTGTTTTACAACCCGTTTTCTTGTAAGACAAAAGAGCGGTAGCCTGCCGTCGCGATTCGTATTCGATTTAACGCAAGGAAAAACGGATACCAAGTCTTTTACACTAAACAAAATAGAAAAGTCGCCGATACTCATTGCTATTAGTTTATCATCGTGCTTTAAATTATGGATGTTTTGCTAGAGTTTAACATCTGCATGGCCATAAAGTACAACTTCACATAGGTTATTGTGATCATTACGTGATATTTAGTCATGAACACCTTTATCCCATGTTGGTAAATTTCTATTGTGACCTTTACGTTTTTGCGTAGTTTACATATATTTGGCCAATCACAAAATGAGTAACAATCATTTCCTCCTAGTACTTAAAGTAGGTCAACAGTGAGATCATTCAGCTACGCCGAAAAAACATTTTGGGGAAAAGGAGAAAACGACAGTTATCTGCTTTTTTCCTTTTTCCGCAATGTTTTTAACAGCTGTCTTCCTCAGGGTCATCAAAAACGGGACAGTTTGGTTAAAACACTCAGTTATGGCCTTTTACAGTCAGAAAAAAAAAAATATCCAAACATTACAATTTCATGGTCGAGCTTTTTCATATAAATTATATACATAACTAGAGAATTAACATCTTCAAAATATATGTCTGTGATACTGATCTGCACTGCATTCAGAGGACAGTCTTATCTTGATCTTTTATGGTCTTCAAAAACAACTTTACTTGTCACTGGAGAACATGGGGCATTGTATCGAATCATTCTAATGAGCAAGAGCATCACTACAGTAAACCTTGTGTTCCGCTTGTTTAAGTGCACCAATAGTATTACTATATTTGCGAAAAAATACAAAGGTGCACTTTTGATTCACTATTCATGACAAAAACACATGTCCAAAATTCAGCTTGGATTACGCTAAATACTTTAATAATCAGTTTAACAGGAAAATTACATGAAGAATATACAAAAACACATCATTTCAATGAAAACTCATTAAGTTTTGCACAGAAATATATAAAAGCCTGGTTTTGATCATGGTAAATGTACAACTATGCATGTTAAATATAGACTATTGAGTTAAAAAGGGAGATAATTTGACCGAATTTAGAGTTAATCTTTAATAAATAAATACTTTCTAACGGACAGATTTTCCTAAAATTTCCACACTTATAGTATTTATAATTCTAAACAATAAGAAAAATTAAAAATGGCACCTGTCCGTGCTTATTTCGTCACAAAACAGGGATGAAGGTCACTGTGGAAGTTAAACTTGAACTTAAGAAAAAGCTCAGCAGACACAGTGGGTAAAGGAGAAATTTCTTATTCGGAGCGATTTCTCCTTTTTCCTTAATAACTTTCAAAAGTTGAAACAGCTATACCCACACGGCTTTCAATTTCCCGGTTTTGTTTGCTTGTTTGGTGTGTAACGCCGTGTCAACAATATTTTGACTATTTAACGATGACAGTTCACAGATCCACTTTTTTCTCTCTACTAATACTACTTGAAGAAAGTTCCGCCTCTTTAAGTGCACCAATAGTATTACTTTATTTGCGAAAAATACAAGGGTGCACTTTTGATTCACTATCCATGACCAAAACACATGCGCGGTAGGATGCGCACTAACATTTGTGATATACGTCGTCAAACGTATTTATTTTACATCCACTGAGAAACAAGTTCTTACAACTTATACTAATCTCTCTCGATTCTGCTTCCTGGGAACTACACCAGTACTCGCGCCGAATGTGTGGGCCAGTGAGCAATCCCAAAGTTGACACCCGCTCCTGGGTATCGAACTTGGGACCTTATGGTTACGAGGCCGACGCTCTACCTCATAACCACGGGCACCACAATTTTTGGAGATGTACTAGGCTCCCTTTTTACATAGCATGGCTCATATAAAAGATGAAGTTGAGAAAGGATAAAAAACATATAAAAGCAAAATGGATTTGAAAAGGATTCAATATGGCTGAGTGTGAATATCCTTTTTAAGTGGCTCTAGAACAGGTTGCAGAATGTACACCATAGGTATCGGACGATGTGGAATAACGTGACTCAGTATAATATTTTAGAGTAAAGTTTAAATTTAATATGTTGTCGATAGGTACAGTTAGGAGCACCTGAAGATAGATTTGAAAGGGATGTTGGTGCAAAATGACTGCGAATGACTGAATGTATTTCTATGCAAAAAAAACTTTGTATACAAAGGCCATTTCTCGTTACGACTTTGGAATTGTGACTTCTTTTTCTGCAATGATTTCAGAGGCCAATAGGTACACTTTCATGGAGAAAACAAAGAACAAAATATTGAATTATAAATAGAGGCGAGCTGAAAAAAACGAAATGTTGGTAAGGAAATACTCATCCCGCCACAACTGACTTCTAATTGCATGTATATGTATATCGCGGTAGATGAAGATTTTAGCCTGTATTCACATATGTGCAGTCTGCTTCTGGGGAAACCCCAACCTGTCTATAGTAAAATCCGGTGCTTATAAATGAACTTGGTGACGTTACAGTATTGTATGGCTTCGGCCGGATAGGATATCCATGGGTTATTTGCAATAAAAGTATATTTTGAAAACACAATTAAACCACGATTGGTGCAACAACGATGCCACGCTTTCTTTTTCAATTAATACTTTGAATTCTTTTGGTGAAATCCTAAGTCTTTTTCTTGAAAGCAATATATCTTTAACACGGAAAATAAAAGGGTTCATTGTGGAGAACTCTAAAGATAGATAAAATCCTGCATTCCTATTCGTATCGCTAAAAGGAGTCCATTGTGCAAAAAGGAGTTCTGTTGTGAGAATTTTCATTTCTGTAGAGTGAAAACGGGTAAACCTTAGGTACGGAGAGATGTGAAAGGTTCTTTTCGTAAAGCAGAGCCCGGTAGCGTACAGGACTTGAGATCTGGATCGCTGATTCGGATATACCCAGCATGGCGACTTTTTTTCCCCAAGGATTCATGATCATTTATTGCGACAGGAATCATTCCTCTCTCACCGCTGATCATTTGTTCGGCAACGATTGTCTGAAAAAGCAGAAAGTTCCTCGGTAAGAATATGGTGCGAAGTACTATTAATTTTAAAGAACTCCACGAAAGCATAGGTAGGCATTGCCGCCGCGATGTAATCGAAAGCATGTTTAAAACACCATAGAAGCAAATATTTTCGAGAGAGAGAGAAAGTCAAAACCTTGATTTGAGAAGGAATCTTTTTTTTTTTCATAGAATTCAAAGTTCTTTTCGCAAAAAGGGCCGAGTTGTTTTCGCGAAAACAGGGATCTTATATATATGATTGTATGTATATGATCCCTTGCGAAAAGTCCTTTTCTTGAAAAGGGGTCAACTTGACGTCTTTTCGTATTTTAGACGTACGAGTACTGTATAATTACTAAATGACAGGTCTACAAAATTTAAAATTGGTCCATATTATATACAGAAGACCGATCATCAAATGCGACTATCTGTTGCCACTACTTCCCAAGCCACTGGCTGCTTTCCCACATGACCACCTTAAAAGCGATGATCAGCGGTGTGAAAGGAATAAACCTTGTCGCAAGGACTATTATCAATCCTCGGAAAGAAATACGCCGAGCTGTTGAACCAGCGACTCCCGTTCTCAGGTTCAGTACGCTTAGGACTATCAGCAAAGAGTTCAAGAACCGATCGGTATCCTTAAGCGGGTTATTCCCATCTCGTCTACTTCCCATTTCGTCCACTGTATTTCATTCCCTTTTTGTCTAATCTAAAATTTTACCCATTTCCCATTTCATCTAATGTTACATGTATAATTAAGTTATATTTACTGAATTATTTTATTCATATCATACAAGATTCGGGCATTTTAGGACTTTTCAATGTGTTGTCTTCAATTTTAATTTATACAAGTACTTAAAATGGTCTACTAAAATAATTAAAACAGGTCTGTTATTAAAGTATTCGATGTCTGTGTTGCTTTTAAATCAGATGTAGACCTAAGTTGCATGGGTCATTGATTATTGCTCAGTGAAAGGCATAATTGATCATAGTGTAGACCAAGGTCAGATTCCAATGTAATTTGGTTCTACACAATTCTTTGAAAATAATACATGTGATCGATGGCAAAATGACGAATAACTTGTTAGGGCGCTCCACAGCTGAACAAATGAGTCTAATCTGTAGAACTGAAAATGTATCAGTAAACAAGGATATGTTTGGATCATTTGGTCTTTTAAAATGTGAACCTGTGAAAATAACATTGAAAGAAGATGCAAAGCCATATTGTCTTACGACAGCACGTAGGGTAGCATTTCCATTACTCAAGAAAGTAGAAATCGAATAACGTAAGGATATGCGTTGATCTACAGAAATTAATGCAGTCAAAAGAGAGAATTATATGTTACCTAACTTAGAGGACATAGCACCAAAGTTGACAGGATCAACATTATTTTCAAAGTTAGATGCATCAAGTGGATTCTATCAAATTCCACTGGACAAAGATAGTTGTGAACTGACCACGTTCATAACACCAATGGGAAGATATTGCTTCAAACGAGTACCGTTTGGTATCACATCGGCATCGGAAATCTTTCAGAAAAAAATGAAAGAAATGTTACAAGACTTACAAGGGGTCGAAGTCATAACTGATGACATTTTGAAACAAGTTCTTAAATTTGAGGTTCTTAAAATGGCGAAGATTCTTGCAAGAAATGTTGGATTCCCTCATAGTGTATATCAGTATCAATCAATCATCAGTTTAATTAGGTTCCATTAGTTAAACTTAGCATGTTGACAAAGATCTCAGACTAAATTCTTAAAAGAGTATTTTCTTGTATTTGCAAATTGAAAAATATATAATTTAGTAAATAAAAAACACAAATGTAATAAAAATTAAATTATTGCATATAAATTTTACCCAAAAATCTTGCCTGATGTGAAGAAATGTGAAATGGTGTAAAATATATGCAGAAAAATATTAGACGAAATGGGTGTAAAGTTAGGAGAAGACGAAATGAGAACAACTGCAGAAATAGTATACGAAATGGCAGTAGACGAAATGGGAAGTAGACGAAAAAGAAAGTTACCCTCAAGCAAGTTCCAGAGGTACGAACAAAATATGGTACAATTCAACCATGAATCACGCATGCGCCGAATATCAAAACAAGAGGACGGCGGTAGATTAAAGTTTTTGACAGAGCCAAAATTATGGACCGAACGCTACCTGTCAATTTAGACGGAAGGTAATCCGCATAGTTATAATTTTTCTTAAAAAATTCCTACTGTTTAATTTTTTGTGATATGCAGTCTTTCTTAATCCTGTTTCCATTAGGCGCAGTTTGAACCAGACTCCCATTGTGCTATTTTTAGAATTTGCCAAAATTTATTAGATGTCCAGAAAACAATTCATAAAGGCTAGCAAGGAAACCATTCATGCCTTTTAATAAATAACGCAAAATAACTCTATGTTTGTACTTTAATGATCACATATTATATTTACAATTCGAATCAGCAGGTAAAAAAAATCCTTTTTGGAGCAGCATCCTGAAATCTAAGAAAACTACATTCGGAATAAACGAATTTCGGACACCACAACAGTTCCATTTGAAGGTGCCCATCATTCCATCAAATTTGTGCCTCATATGTTAAAATATTCACTAGATGACAACTTTGTGACAAGTCCAAACTGAAAGTTATTGAGATGGTAAATAAAATAATTAACAGATTTTTCAGTAACAGACAAGTTCAGTAGATTGGATTTACAGAGTAGATCAGGGTTATATTTGACACGTGGGAAACTTCTTTCGTTGTTAAATACAACAAACAGTGCTTCTTTCCATATTTGGACATTTACTGTGCACCATACCATCTCATGATGTCTGTTGTGAATTTTCCAGTAGCAAAGCTACAGCGCTATACTGACCTGTTTCGTTGATTTAATCTACATTGCACCTAAATACAAGTAAGTGTAAGTGACACACATGAACAAGGACAAATTATTAACAGGGCTGAAAAGTAGTGATAATAGTAACTGGGTCCTGGACCTTTTGGCCCTTATAACAGGAGAGTCCAAAGTATACATCGGCAGGTCCATGTTTTTTTTTTTCAGTTCTTGTACAGAGTAGTGGTATCAGGAAATGACCAAAAAAAAAACCCTTACCATTTCAGTGTGCTTTTACTCTGGTGGCTTCAGCTGCAGAAAGATGTTCAAACAATTAAACAATCAGCATTATTATGTATACCAACATGAAATTTGCAGTTTGGATTTTTTTGTTATTTTGGTTAGTCTTCTTATGGAGCAACTCAGTTGAATGGTTGCATCATGGAGCGAAACCCACGACCAACTTTCATTTCAATGTTGTTGGAAGGTCCCAAACCGCTCTTCGTTCTCATATTTTCTATCTTCCTCCAATTATGAAAGCTCTGTTTTATTTTCTTTCTGAGTTTTCTGTTTGATATTTGATGAAAACCCAAGTATGAATAAACTTTTAGCTAAAAGCATAGGTGATAGCACTTGTAGATTTTAACAGGCTTCACCGCATGTGACTGTTATTGATGGGATGCAGATCGGGAACCAGGGAAAACTGTAGATATTATAATAACATAAGTTTATGTGATAGCATCCTCGGACGGCTGGCGTACAGAAAAATTGTCGAATTAGTTCACTTTTACACAAAGATCGTCCTAAACAAGCAGACCTGAATTATCATTAGAATGACTATTCTAAATTTAAGTCATTCTGAATTTATTTTCGGGCATCAGACTTTTTACTTTGAATACTGAACAGGTCCGACCCCCATTATGACAGATCAGTTGGACCCTAGCCCAGTGTTTTTTTGTGGGTCAGACCTCCATTTCAGTATGTCCCTGACCTCTGACCTCTGACCAGCACTATTTTTCAGCCCTGATTAAATGTTTCATTACTAAAAGCGCTTCTAGAAAACATTTATAACATATAAATCTAAAAAAAAACCCTTACAAACTTACCGTGTCTTGCAGCCATTTTGCATCTACTTTTGGAAGAGTAAACACGTCGAGTGACAGATGAATAAAATGGTTAAACTGTTTTTAGCTCACCTGAGCATGAAGTGCTCAAGGTGAGCTTTTGTTATCATGCTGTGTCCGTCGTCCGTCGTCAACTTTTACCTTGTGTATGCTCTAGAGGCCACATTTGTAGTCCGATACTCGTGAAACTCGGTCAGAATGTTTGTCTTGATGATATCTCGGACAAGTTCGATATTGGGTCATGTCGGGTCAAAAACTAGGTCACTAGGTCAAATCTTAGAAAAAACTCTAGAGGCCACATTTTCAGTCCAAAACTCCTGAAAGTTGGTCAGAATGTTTGTCTGGATGATATCTCAAACAAGCTTGAAAATGGGTCATGTCCGGTCAAAAACTAGGTCACTAGGTCAAATCTTAGAAAAATCTTGTGTACTCTCTAGAAGCTACATTTTCTAACCAAAACTCTTAAAAGTTGGTCAGAATGTTTTGTCAATATCTGTAACGAGTTTAAAAATGGGTCATGTCCGGAAAAAGACTAGGTCACTTGGTCAAATCTTAGAAAAACATTGTGTACAATCTAGAAGCCACATTTTCTGTCCAAAACTCTTAAAAGTAGGTCAGAATATTTGTCTTGATGATACCTTGCACCAGTTTGAAAATGGGTCATGTCAAATCAAAAACTAGGTCACTAAGTTAAATCTTCGAAAAACTAATATATGTTCTCTTTCAGTCCAAAAATCTTGAAAAATGATCAGAATGTTTGTCTTGATTATACCTTGCACAACTTTTAAAATGGGTCATGTCTGTTCATTAGCTAGGTCACTAGGTCAAATCTTAGAAAAACCTTGTGTACCCTCTAGAAGCCACATTTTCTGTCCAAAACTCTTGAAAGTTAGTCAGAATGTTTTCCTTGATGATATATCAGACGAGTTCAAAAATGGGTCATATTGGGTCAAAAACTAGGTCACTAGATCATTTCTTAGAAAAACATTATTTACGCTATAGAGGCCACATTTTCAGTCCAAAACTCTTGAAAATTGGTCAGAATGTTTGTCTTGATAATATCTCAGACAAGTTAAAAAATGGGTCATGTCAGTTTGAAAACTAGGTCACGAGGTCAAATTTTCGAAAAACCTTGTCTACTTTCTAGAGGCTACATTTTTAGTGCAATACTCATGAAACTTGGTCAGAATGTTTGTCTTGATGATTTCTTGAACCAGTTTGCAAATGGGTCATGACGGGTCAGTAACTAGGTCAGTGAATCAAATCTTTGAAAAACCATGTGTAGGCTCGAAGGCCACATTTTCAGTTAAATACTCATGAAAATCTTGGTAGAACGTTCGTCATTATAATTATCTCAAAAGAGATTGAAAATAGGTAATGTTTGGTCTAAAGACTCAGGTGAGCGACTTCAGGACCATCATGGCCCTCTTGTTTTCTTATGTTAAGGATTTAACTTGAAATAGTTTTATTTGAAATGATCAATTATTGAATATGCAAACAGCAGGTATTTTCAAATTCAACATTTGTTGTCAATTTGTGAAAGTCAAATAGGGCCTCTCAAAAAAATACCTCTGTTTAGGGTTTCTCTACCCTACCTAGAAAATGCTGCTGACCCTAACCTTTTTATGCTACGATTGGAAAAAAAAAAATCTGTCAGGTGTGATTTTGGTACATTGTCCATGTAAAAAGTTTCTGGAAAAAATAAGATAAAAATCCCAGAGTTCTCGGAAACACCAATTCTGTTGTCTGAGACGACAACTTTTCCCAGCTGACGACAAAAATCCTAAAAAAGGATTCTACTGGACAACAAGTTTTTTCGGGGCAGGCGGAAAGTGAAATTAGAAAAAAAAAATAGACATAAAGAAAGAAACAAGACTTAGTGGTTTCAAATTGGACAAAACTTTTTCTTGGATCTAGAAACTGGATGCCTAGGGCCAAGTGAGAGTTACATGTAGATCTACATCTACTTGGTGTAGGAATACAAATATAAATTTGTAAATCTAAAACAGTTTCTAGATGTTTATTACATATACGAAGCGGGTTTACTGTACTTGTAGATCGGTCCAACAAATCACCAAAATACCACCAAAACACTGAAATACCCCTAATCATTGGGTTCAGATAACTGATATAAGTATGCAGGTTTTTCTTCCCTTTTTTTTTTTTTCAGCAGAAAAACACACTTAAAGCATTACTGATTATTGAAACGAATGATTTTGTTAATATACATTCATCAATGATTCACGTGGAGAACTATCAAAGAAACACTCACGTGTCTTGCCTGTACCCATACGCCAATCTAAGCTAAAGAATTATCAATATGACATTATCACTTATATTTAGTATTTCTTTGATAGATAAACATACACAAAAGAGAACGCTAATCCACTTCATTTGCGAAAGAAGTAGACCCAAATTAGACATTGCATGATGTAGGTCAGATCCAGCGAAACACCCAAGGATCTTGGCACTTTGACTGGGCCCGTATTTACGACACATGGCCATGTGCTTTACAGCAATAATGCATAAACTAGTCTTATTCTATAAATACATTACTGGAAAACCAGTTTTATGTAAAAGTATTAGTTAAAAAAGAGAACGATATTCGTCTGATATTGAAGCAAGAATAGACTTGGATTTGTGAATATTTATTCAATTTCCTAGATAATTTAGATTTTGGAAAGTTCCATCACTGATGACACAGTGTTATTTATTTTGGGGGTCATTTGAGTTCAAAGTCATTGATGTAGGATTTGTACGTCATGGAAAACCCTGGGTAAAAAAAATTGTTGGAAAAGGAGTACATTTTGGTTACTAGGATTTTCTCCTTTTCTGAAGATGTTTTTAAGAAGGGTACTTAAAACATGGGAGTGTGTGTAAACATGACCTTATTTAAAGTTATTTGCAGTCAACAAATGAACATGTGGGTCAATTTGAGCCAAATGAATTTGATTCAAATGATTCTATTTGTCATTGAAAGGATAGAAAACACTGAGGAAAAAGGATAAGAATGCTTTCAATTTTAGTTCAAACATACTTACTACACATCGAACTAGTTCTTGTGAAACAAGTTCTTGCAACTTATACTAACCTCTGTCAATTCTGCTTCCTGGAAACTACACTTGTACTTGTGCTGACTGTGTAGGCCAATGAACAGTCCCAAGGCTGACACCTGCTTCCGGGTATTGAACTTGAGACCTAATGGTCTCTGTCTCACAACCAAGGACACCACAGCAATTTCGAAAGTCTTTTCCCTCAAGATCTTGGAACGCAGGAATGTTTGGGACATGGTTAAGGTTAAAGAAATGATATTGTGAAAGTGGTTATTGAAATTTTATAAGAGTTATTTGCCTTGATTTTCTCCATTTATGATACAGGCCTGTGTTTTAGTAATATTTAGATCACTTGGATGAAATACATTGTGTGCAAAGTTGAGAAATTTGGAAATTTAACAGTGCTTAGTTAAATGTTTTAACTTTTTACCAGACAGCAAAATTTTTAACTCATCTTACATAGAGTTTGCAAACAAATGTGGCTTAACTCTTTACCACAAGACAAAATTAGACATTTACAGACAACGAAATGTGACTCATAAGTTGAAATTCATTTTTGAAAGGTTAGGAAACATTGTGGGAAAAAGAGAAAATGCTGGTTACCAGCATTTTCTCATTTTCCCGTAATGTTTTTAAAAGGCTTCTTCCTAAGGGTCGTTAAAAGTCGTGATTATGTGGTAAAGGGTTAAAGAATATGTTTGTAATAGGGTGTGCAACACATCTTGGGATAAGGAGAAAATACTGATTAACAGTGTTTTCTACTTTTCCGGGGATATTTTCTCAAGCATGTTTTCTTGGCATTGTTGAAAAACAGAAAAAAACCTTAAATTCTGTTTTCAGCAGTTAATGTTCCTTGTACTATCAACTACATTAATTTTGACTACCGTACTGTCTTGTTTTAACCCCGCAGGGAGTGTTACATTTTTCAAACAGGTGGGTGATCAACAGAGGTAAGAGACACGGAAAATAATACTTGCTTCTCGGGTTTAGTCTGTGCTGACTGGAAAGAGATTGCCATAGGAGAAACCCGCTGTAATAAATGTAGGCTTTTGATTAAAATTACCTACAATCAGGACTCACTTGGATATTACATAGCATGATTAATGGGACACTAATCTTCTATACTTCCTCAAGTTAGTTGACAAATTTTATGTTTCCTAAAGTTTATATTATCCAAAGTGTATGTATATTCCAATAGTCAGGTGTTAATGACATTTGATTTATGAGGTAATTAGCATTATTTCCCTGCAGTTAGTATATTTAATCTGATTTTTTATATGCCACCAGAGGCGACGTATATTGGCGTCATCTTCTCCGTCCGTCCGTCCTGTCATATGTACGTCCATTTCTTGTGAATGCAACTCCTCCCACATTTCTTGAGGGATTTGGATGAAATTTTCACAGAATGTTTCTCATCATGTGACCTATCGCATGTTGTCAGGGTTTTGCGATGTGGCGGCGTATATTGTGACGACGGCACTCTTGTTTCAATCTTATCAAGAACTTGCTGTTTGAAAATTCTATTTTCAGTAAGAATAAAGCTGGGGGGGGGCATTAGTTAGAGGGGAGTGTCAAAAACGGATGTAGTGGTATCTTTTACAGAAAGTACTGAAGTTTGAAATACGACTTCATATAGTGTATGCTTGTGTGAAGAGTAAAGTATCTACTTAACCCTAAGAGCACCAAAGAAACCCAAAGGACATTTTCAGTCTTGAAATAAGACCAAGATAATTACAATATCAAGGTTGCTCTTGTCTGAAGTATTTTAGCAAAGGGGACAGTGTAGATCAAACATCAGGCTGCATGTTTTGTGCAGCCTGATCTTGATCTACACTGGCCACAAAGTCTACTGTTGTAAAAGGCATTTTAAGGGTGAATGTGGATGAAATAGCTACTTCCTGATGCTAGATCAAACCTAAGTATGTCACGGACAACTTCAATCCTTTATCAAACAGATTGTATGTATGAGAAAGAAAGCTTTTGAAAACATTTTGGGAGAAGAAGTAACCAGCATTTCATTTTTGTCTCATAATGTGTTCCGCCCTGACATTTCAAAAATAAATCTCATCATTTAAGTCATATTTGTTGTTGGCAAATGCTTTTCATTTAGACAATTGTGACATTCTGTTTTCTGGTTAAAGAGTTACTTTTATTTTTTGTTGATAATATTTAGAGCAAGATGATATCGCTCAAAATTGTTGTGCAGTCTGATCTTTCCTTATTGATAGTGTTTTCTTACTACCTTTCCTTCATCTGGACCACATATATGATTTGATATCTGCAAATGCCTTATGTTCTGATAAGTTTGCAGAGCTCCAGATAAGAGGGAGTGATGGTGTTCTAAATCCATTATTTCTCTTCCAATCCCTTAGTTGTGGATACTCATTAGAATCGTCTCGATGAGACGATTCTAATGAGTACCCATAACATAGGGTTTAGTGGAGAATAATTAATATTTTCAATTTTGAAATCAAAATCAATCTCTCTATCTGGAGCTCTGCGGTCTAAATTTTGTTGTCTGATAAACTGTCAATTTGTATGTTTGTTTAGATGTTGAGGGTATGAAGAGGGCAACCTGAGTGATTTGAGTGTTCGGATTTGTCAGCTGCAATCTATTGGATATTTAGATGGTCTTTGGAAACACGAAAACAAAAAACGAGAAGAAATTCAGTGTGACAGTTATTCATAAAGTTTATGGAAGATTTCAGAGGGTGACAGTTATTGATTATATTCATGGAAGATATATAAAATGGTGTGCATCATGGATTTATGTATTGGTGTGACTCTTTAAATCTTTCTCAGGGGTCCTGCGTGGCTCAGTGGTAAAGTGTAGGACTTGTGAACTGGAGGCCCCGGGTTTGAGCTTCACTTGATTCACTAGCTTTCTCATGGGAGTGTCTTTGGGCAAGACACTGCAGAACCCTAGCCTAATACTGGAAAAGCACAGGAAATACATGAATATAGGAGCTATCGCAGTGATATGGCTGAAATAATGTTGAAAACACCATTTGATCTATCGATCAGTCATTAAATCTTTCCCAAACCTCAAAGTTTTGGACATGTTCGAATGGAAAGCATTTTCAGATGACAAATCAGTTGTGGCTCAACTTCAGAAATGGGTCTTTAATAGGGCAGAAAACATTGTGGGAATAGCAATATAGCTCCAGCATTTTCTCCTTTTCCAACAATGCTTTCAAAAGCCTTTCTCCTGAAAATTTTAGTCATCTACAGAATATTGCAAGCTTTAATTTTGCAGGTGACAAATCAAATGTGACCTAACGACGAAATTTTACATTGAAATATTAGCAAATATCATGGAGTAAGGAGAAAATACCAGGGAATATTTAGGGGTTCGAAATTCCTATGCCCGACTTGTCCGACTCAGTACTTTCTGCAGGTAGACAAGTAGATTTTTCAAGAGCGCTTGTCTGTGGGCAAGTGAATTTCAGAGCCATACATTATAAGAAAATGCTGTTTTTATGTCAATGATGATCCTCAAATGCTCTATTTATTCAAACTTTTGCATAATCCATGTCTGTTCTTCGTAGATATTGACACTCTTACATTACAAATTATTCCAGTTTCAATAGAAAAATATGCTATCCATTGGCCATACTAAGGCAAATATGTGGTGCCTGGTAAAATAGTTGCGAAGTGGTTTTTATTGCACCAAACAGATATATTCACTGATAGACCTGGTGGTTCAAGTATCCTGAAAAGCATAAATCTAAAGGGCAGAGAGACAGGGAATATGATGCAAAGCACAAGCATGTGTTTAAGGATAGCCGATTTGCTGCCTTTTATTGGCGCCGGCAGGAAGATGGTTCCAATGCGTTATTGTCATGTTTGTAGAATGTTTCTGTAATCCGCAGATATGACCTCAGCTCTGTTCTTGGGAAAATCTCTGCCTGGGGGTTCCAAGTCTCGTACCTATGTATATAATTCATGCATTTAATTGAATAATCACGCACAGAAATATGAAGTGAAACGGGCAGGCAGTGGTTTCATGGCTCTCGTTGTTGATCGCCAGAGGCGCCAATAGGCACAAGTTAGAAAGAAATGTCTGAAAAACTGAAGCACTAGAGAATCTACAGGCAACAAGTCATGTCTATGCATTATATTTTTAAAGATCAAAACTCTAAACACACACCATTGTACTGTATTGTGTAGGAGTTTAACACCATTTTAACAGCTTAGGTCATATCATGGTAGTCAGTGATGCACCCACGTGTTTCCTGGCTTTCTCACACCAGTACTAACACAACTTTCTTTCCAAAGCCACTGACTACTTTCCTCACATGCATAAGACTTGAGAGGCGAAAAATCGCCAGAAAGAAAGTATTATGTATGAAGAATGCAAGAGTTGCTCTTTCTCACAGCTAATCGAGGTGGTATGTTGTTTATGTAAACTTATTGATATCAATCTGCATAATACAGTGTAAAATTATAGACATGAAGTTAAATGCAACCCTGATTAAAAAATTTAAGTCAAATCATTCAGAAATAACACTCCAAAAACGAACTGGCACACTGATCGCTAGAAAAAACGTGAAAACCAATGAGACATTAAAGGTTGGTTTGATATCGTTCGATCAAAGGCATTTCAAACTGTCTTTTCAGCTTTGATAATGACTTTAATTCTTTACCACACAATCCTGACTTTTAATGACCCTGAGAAAGAAGCCTTTTGAAAACATTGTAGGAAGAGGAGAAAATGCTGGTAACCAGCATTTTCTCCTTTTCCCACAATGTTTTCTATCCTTCTCAAAACAATTTTCAATGTTTTAGCCAAATTTATTTTGTTGTCTACAAATGCTTTCAATTTGGATTGGTGTAAAATTTTGTCGTTTGTTAAAGAGTTAAACAGTTCATTTACATGTACACAAATCTCTCCGTAAAACAAAAAGTGGAAGCTAATAAGTGTCTGAAACTGACAGTGAAGATGTAATTCTACTGGCCATCAGGTCGGTAGTTGTCTCTCTGAACCTGGTCCTGTGAGCAAGAGAAAGTTACAAGCACCTTTTTTTTTAACCCATATTTTTTTTTAAGAGCAGATGACTGCAGAGTGAGATTCATCAACACAAATTTACGATACACCACTGATTTGCTCTATTTTTTTTGGACAAGTAAACTTTAACTGTGGACAAGTAGAAAAGTCAGTCCAAGTTGTCTGTGGACAAGTGGGAAATTGAAAAACTGCTCACCCCTGAGTATTGTTTTTCTTTTCCCAGATTTTATGTATTAGAGCCTTCTTCATCAAGGTCTTTAAAAATTAGGATTGTTTGGTAAAGTAGTTAATGAATCTAAAGGTTATTGAGATAATTTTTGAGATAATGCATGTTTTTTTTGTAAATCAATGGACAAAACGTACAGTTGAACACTAAAAAACAAATACGCAGCTGACAATAACAGTAAATGAGTGCTTTATTTAGTATTTCTATATTATATTGTTTATGTTGTAGATATTTATACATGTATGCTGGTGTGAATACCAGTGTATTAGTACCATATGTTGCTTTGCAAGGTTAAACTTTTACTGTATGGTCAGTTGGTAGGAAGTATAGTGTGTGTTTATATGAAACAAAGCTTAACCCTTTACCACACAAATTATTGTCTGCAAATGCTTTGAATTTGGACCAGCCTAAAATTTTGTTTGGTTGACCTTCAGTTTACCACACAATGCCAAGTTTTAACTGCCCTGAGAAAGAAGCCCCAAAAACATGGTTGGAAATCGAGAAAATGCTAGTCTGCATATTCTCCCTTTTCTACAACACACTGAGTTTAAAATGATGAAAAGAGTGCTAAAATTGTGAGATTTCAGCTTGAAATATGCCTCCCAAACTTAACAGTCTATCGAAGTTGCATCATCCAAACAATGCATGTCAGGTATCTCAGCCGATCATCTATGGCTTGGCTGTTTTCGAAGAAAATTTTGGGGTATTGTTGTAGCCCTAGCATTAATGTCTGCGTTGTTGTCAAAACTTTGCAATTTTCAAAACTTAGACATTTTATAATAATTTCTTTGTCATTACGAAAGATATTTACTTCAAACTTTGCCAAGTTTTTCACCATCACAAGGGGAACTTATACAACGGGGGCAGGTAACCAGCAAAATATTTTTGACAGTTATGCCCCTTTTTCGTCTTACAACTTTTACTGAAAATCAAGTACTTGTAGCAGAGCGTTGGCACCAGCATGCAGTGCTCTTGTTTCTTTTTAAAAATGGAAAATGTAACATGAAAGTAATGCATAGTCTAAATCACTCATATTTTTAGCTCACCTGAGCACAAAGTCCTCCAGGTGAGCTTTTGTGATTGTGCTGGTCATTGTAGAGGCCTCATTTTAAGTATGATACTCATGAAACTTGTTGAGAAAGGCTTGTCCTGATGACATCTTGCCCAAGTTCAAAATTGGGTCATGTCAGGTCTAAAAGTAAGTCACTGGGACCATCATAGAAAAACCTTTTGTGCATTCTACAGGCCACATTTCCATCAGAATTTTTGTGTTAATGATATCTGGTACAAGTTCAAAATTTGGTAAAATTGGGTCAAGAAGTAAGTCAATGGGCTAAATCTTAGAAAAACCTTGTGTGCTTGCTGGAACCTTGTTTTCATTCAAAGACTCATGAAAATTAGTGAAAATGTTTGTCTTGATAATATATCAGACAACTCATAGTAAGGTCACGTGAGGTAAAAAAGTAGGTTACTGGGACAAGTCGTAGAAAAATCTTGCCTACATGCTAGAGGCCATATAGAGGCCATATGTTACGCACAAAACATGCTTAAAGTGTTCGTCCCAATGATATTTCTGACTAGATTAAAAAAAAAAAGGGTCATATTGGTTAAAAAGTAGGTCACCAACACTGTTTTTTTCATCATCACAACCAGGAATTCTTCAGTTTGATCGATAGATGTCTTTACCCCGGTGAGGGCTTATGGCCATTGACCCTCTTGTGTGAAAAAATATCAATCAGGCACATTTGGCCTGAAAATCAATGGTTTGCCCAAATATTGCTATTTATCAATGGGAATACAAAATTTAGTCTATGCCAAACATCAAAAATGTAGACTGGTCAAAATTCAAAGCACTGAATGGTTTTGTTAAACGTTGCTCAAAAGATGGTACTTTTCTCTCAAAGTTTTGAAAAAAATGTGGGAAAAGGAGAAATTGCTCCTTTTCCCACAATGCTTTCAAAAGCTTTCTCTATTGGCATCATTTAAACTCGGGGTAGTATGGTAAAGGAATAAAATGATAAAGTACCTGCATTTGCAGAAAGTAATGAACAAAGGTATTAATTGTAGATTTATCAGCTGAATGTTTAACATTGTGAATGTTGTGGAACAAAGCTCTTTCTTGGAAGGGAATGGCCAGCTAAAATTTTGCAATTTTACTAAGCACTATTTATGTATGCATATAGTGTTATGTTTGCACGTTTTATGAGAGTCAGTTTTTAACAAGTATATTATCCATTCTTATGTATCAAAAGGGGAACAGTATAAGGACAGATATTTTCGAAGTATTTTTGATACAGTTATGCCCCCTTTGACCGAGAATTTCCATAAAAAAGCAAGCAAATGCCGCCGAGCTTTGGAACCTGCATGTGGTGCTCTTGTTTAAATTTGCAAGCTAGGAAGTACAATGTACTTGGCTAATTAAGATTTTGTATAAGTAATCAATCTTTGTAGTTTCCTGTGGAGGGATAATTTATTATTAACCAATTTAGCTTACTTACAGATGGGTGTTATCAGTATCTAACAGTGACCAGCAACTCTTCTTCGCTTGTATCTGGCAGCCTTTTGCTGCTGGAAGTAGAAATATGTGTAAGACTGCTCAAATTTGAGGAATATGTTTTGCGCTCCCAATATTATTTGGATTTACTATTGGTATAGTAACCCTACACCAAACAGTCCTGAGTTTTAACGACCCTATAGAACAAATTTCAGTTTTTTCAGCTTTGAGTCACAAGAATTTATTTTGTCCTCTTGAACTCTTTACCAAATGACAAAATTTTAGTCTTGTCCAAATTGAAAGCATTTGCAGACAACAATATATACATGATTCAAAAATTGAAACTTGACTTTAGAAGAGTAGAAAACATTTTGGGAAAAGGAGAAAATGCTGGTTACCAGCATTTTCTCCTTTTCCCACAATGTTTTTAGAAGGCTTCTTCCTCTGGGTCATAAAAACCAGGGACTGTTTGGGAAAGGGTTAAACGTCTTCAATTTG
This sequence comes from Hippopus hippopus, assembly GCA_946811185.2. Classification (NCBI taxonomy): domain Eukaryota; kingdom Metazoa; phylum Mollusca; class Bivalvia; order Cardiida; family Cardiidae; genus Hippopus; species Hippopus hippopus. The sequence continues at coordinate 51,529,143 of OX328098.1, read as the reverse complement.
GACTAGTCAAAAGTTTTGTCAGTTGGTAAAGAGTTAAGCAAGGAAGACTCTTGATCTCTGGTAAAAGAATTGCGCTTTCCCTTTGGTTTTCTATTGTTAGTCAGAAGACATGTTTTTTGCTTGGCTTGACTTGTATTAGATAGTCAAGGCAAACGACTAGTTTATCATCTCCCTTAGTTTCTTCCCATATCAACTTTTATTCTGACAAAATAAATGGAGATTAAGTGATGGGATAGATATTTGAAATGGTAGAAAGAATTGAGCCATGCTGTGTGAAAAGGGGGCTTAATGCACCTGCGAAAAGTATCAACCCAGGTCAGCCTGCGCAGTCCGCGCAGGCTGACCTGGGCCGAAACTTTTTGCTACTGGTCAATTTTCTGTGTACACTAGGACCAGTTTATTTCATGATTAACTTAATTGTTAAAAAAAGTGGATATTATGGATCCATAAAGTGTGTCATGGCTTATTTGGTCCCATGGATCATGGAGATGCACTAAGCCCCTTTTTGCCAGAGCATGGCTCAATTGTAGGAGTAGGAAACATAATTTTGGATTTGTCCATATTGAAAGCATTTGCATACTGTAAAGTAAATGTAGATCAAGGAAGCCATATTTGATTTGTTGCTTGGAAAAAGCATTCAGTTTGGAAGAGGATAAAATTATGTTATCTGTTAAAGGGTAAAAGTTATCTTAGTAATTTTGTAAAGTAAGTAATCTTGAAGACCTCTGTCAATATTTAAACATGTTATGCTCTTTGTTTTATGGCTGTAATTTTGTCATCTCCTGGTTGTGTGCGCTAGTGGATCTCTTTTTTTTCTAGCTCATCTGAGCATGAAATGCTAAAGGACAGCTATTGTTATCTTGCTGTGTCTGTCGCTGTCATGTGTCATCATGTTTTACCTTGTGTACACTCTAGAGGCTACATTTTTCAGTCCAATACTAATGAAATTTGGTAAGAATGTTTGTCTTGATAATATTTTGCAGGACTTCGAAAATGTCACATCAGGTCAAAAACTAAGTCATCTGGTCAAATCTTGGAAAAACCTTGTTTACACTCTGTAGGCCATATTTTCTGTCCAATACCCAATGTAAGTTGGTCAGAATGTAGGTCTGGATATCTTGAACACTTGAAAATGTCACATCAGGTCAAAAACTAGATCATCTGGTCAAATCTTAGTAAAACTTTGTGTGCATTCTAGAGGCCATATTTCATTGAAATACTCATAAAAGTTTGTTACAGTATTTGTCTTAATATCATGAAATAGATTTAAAATGGGTCATGTTGGGTCAAAAGCTTGGTCACCAAGTCAGATTTTAGAAAAACTTTGTGTACATTTTCTTTCTTTCTTTAACAAAATAATCCCCAGTTTTAAAGATGCTGAACAGAAAAATATTGTTAGGTCATGTTGGGGCAAAAAGATCACAATGATGAATTTTAGAAAAAGCTTGCATACACTTTAGAGGCCATAGTTCTAGTCCAATACTTCGAAGAATTGGTAAGAATGCTTGTCTTGATCATACTCTTACAGGTTTGAAAATGGGTCATGTTGGGTCAAAAAGATCACTAGAACAAATCTTTGAAAATCCTTGTGTATACTCAAGAGGCAACATTTCTAGTCCAAGAACACATTAAATTTGGTAGAAATGTTAGTCTGGATGATATCTACAATAAGGTGGAAAATGGGTCATGTTTGGTAAAAAAGTAGGTCTCAGAGACAAAACCTAGACAAAGCTTTTTCACAATCTACAGGCTACATTTCATTCCAAAACTCGGGAAACTTTGTTTGAATGTCTGTCTTTATATCTCATAAGAGATTTAAAATTGGTTGTTTTGGGTCAAAGGGGCCCAGAGGAGTGACTCAGGGCCATCACGACCCTCTTGTTTTGATGCACATTGGAAAATTTGCCTTTTTGTTTGATGCTTCACCAATCAATCCTGTGTTTAAGGAGTCTTAGGGGGAAGGCTTAAAAACATTGTGGGAATAAGAGAAAATGCTAGTCAAAAATTTATTACAGCCTATCAAAGACAAATTTTATCATGTCAGACAATTAACTCTTCACCAAAATGACAAAATTTTACACTTGTCCAAATAGGAAGCTTTTGCAGACGACAAAATAAACTTGACTCAAAAATTGAAACTTGACTTGAGAAGAGTAGAAAACATGGTGGGAAAAGGAGAAAATGGTGGTTACTAGCATTTTCTCCTTTTCCCACAATGTTTTGAGAAGACTTCTTCTGGGTCGTAAAAACCAAGAATTGTTTGGTAAAGGGTTAACGACAAAATTTTAGACCAGTCCAAATTGAAAGTATTTGCAGATGACAAATCGGGCTGAGAAATTGAAATTTGTTGTTGGAAGGGTAGAAATCATTGTGGGAAAAGGGGAAAATGCTGGTTACCAGCATTTTTTCCTTTTCCCACAATGTTTTCAAAAGGCTTCTTTCATAGGGTCGTTAAAGTTGGGATTGTATGGTAAAGAGTTAAATTGTTGTGTGCAAATGCTTTCAATTTGGAAGGGTTTAAATTTTTCAGTTTGGTTAAGAGTTAGTCTTTTGTTATGCACTTCAGTGAATAATATTGACTGATTTAATGAATGCTTTGAAGTGCTCTGTTGGCCAAGAACAACAGGTACAACAATTGGTTGACTACTTTGAAGATTATTAGCTCTTATTATTCGAATACAAAGAAGACAAGTTTTCATGACCCTGTCATACTTTAGCAAACATTGTAGGAAAACAGTTGGTTGCTGGTATTCAGCATTTACACCTCCTCCTTAGGTGCCATTAAAATATGGCATTGTGTGAATTACCTTTAGTGTCTGTGTCACAGTGAAAAAGATAAAAGAAACAGAAACTGTCCCCATATGATTTGATATTAAAACATTTTTGAAAGGTCATCTTGCAGTATTGCAACTGGCAGGTCTTCATTTCCCACAGTAAGTTTTAAAAAGCCTTTTGTCCTTATATAATACATTTTACTTGTCTCAGGGACCAACTGTATTAACTCTTTGCCATTCAACAAAATTTTTGGACAAGACCAAATTCAAAGAATTTGATGATGACTACTGTCTTTAAAAGGGTAGAAAATATTGTGGGTAAAGGAGAAAATGCTGGTTACCAGCATTTTCTCCTTTTCCCACAATGTCTTCAGAAGACTTTATTTCTCTTGGTTGTTAAAACTCAGGATTGTGCGGTAAAGGGTTAAAAATTTTATCATGTACACTTGTCCAGACTGAAAGCAGTTGCAGATGACAATTTAACTCTTTACCACACAACTTTTAACGACCCTGAGAAAGACCCTGTTGACCAGCATTTTCTCCTTTTCCCACAATATTTTCTACCCTATCAAAGTCAGAAATCATCATATTACCAAGATTTAATTTGTTGTCTGCAGATGCTTTGAATTTGGTCCTGTCCAAAAATTATCGTTTGGTAAAGAATTAAATGTGACTCAGATGATGGGGTTTGTCCTGGATAGGGCAGAAAATGTGGGAATAGCAGAAAATGCTGGCTACCAGCGTTTTCTCTTCTTTCTATAATGTTTTCAGAAGGCTTCTTTCTCAGGTTCGTTAATACTCTGGATTATGTGATGAAGGGTTAAGTAACCTGCTCTCTTAACTTTTTATCACACAGTCCGAAGCCTTACCAACCATCAGAAGGAGCTTTTTGTAAAAATTGTGGTAAAAGGAGAAAATGATGGTAGCAGGCCCTTTCTCCTTTTTCCACAGTGTTTCCAATCCTTTCAAGTATGGACAAGTCCAAAGTTTTATGCCTGGTCAGGTTGATCTCCTGGACTTTCTGGTGTGGGAGTTATTTGACCCCCACCCCCACCCACTCCACTCACACACACATCAAATGAGTAAAGGAAGGCACTCGTTATAAATTTCTGGGTCATTTAGAAAATTTCGAGGTTCCAAATTCAAAGAAACAGTGGGTCTGGGAAAACCCTGCTGGTAAAGAATTAACCCTTTACCACACGGCAAAATTTAAGACCTATCCAAATTGAAAGCATTTGCAGACGACAATTTCATAGTGGCTCAAATGACTCAACTTTTCTTTGATAGAGTAGAAAACATTGTGGGAAAAGGAGAAAATGCTGGTTACCAGCATTTTCTCCTTTTCCCACAATGTTTTCAAAAGGCCTCTTCTTCAGGGGCGTTAAAAGGCGTCATTGTGTGGTAAACGGTTAACCCTATACTACGCAATCCTAACTTTGAACAACCCATAGGAAAAGAGGCTTTTGAAAACTTGGTTGCATTTTCTCCTTTTCCTACAATGTTTTCTACCCTTTCAAGAACAAATCTGATCTTTTAGGCCATCTTTAAGTTGTTGTCTGAAATTTACGTTCTATTACGACCAGTCCAGAATTTTCTCGCTTGGTAAGGAGATAATGGGTTAAATCTACACGAGATACTCTCAGAATTATTCCTAGATGATAGCATCTGAACAAAAGAAAACAGGACAGGAAAGTGTTAATCAAGACATAATCTGAATTTCCATATAAATGATCCTCAATTACAGTGAATAAATAATTGATTAGTTCCCACTACAAAAAGGGCACTAAATTTACAATCCTGGTTTAATGGTTTACCACATGGCAAAATTTTTGACTTGTCCAAATTGACAGCATTTGCTGATGACAAATTAAATTTACATCAGTGTAGGTTTTCATCTTTGAAAACATTGTGGGAAAAGGAGAAAATGTTGGTTAACAACATTTATTCCTTTTCCCACAATGTTTTCATTAGCCTTCTTCTCTTGGGTATTCAGAACTCGGGATCGTTCGTTAAAGGGTTAACTATTTATCAAACAACAAGATTTTGAACTTGTCTTGATCCAAAGCCTGAAATTGCAGCCAACAAAATTGAATGTGACTTACCGGTAAATGTAGCAACTTATCTTTGGAAGGATAGAAAACATGGTGGGAAAAGGAGTAAAAGCAGGTTACCAGCATTTTCTGCTTTTCCCACAATGTTGCCTTTCAGTTTGGACAAGTCCAATATTTTGGTACTTGATAAAGGGTTAAAGGGCTTCTTCCTCACGGTCGTCAAAACTGGGGATTGTGTTGTAAAAGGTAAACTAGGTAGATCTTGACTACACCCTGTATATTGTTTCAACCTGTAGAGCCCATTGTAAACCTGACAGACATATAAGCCTTTTAGCAAAGACAAAAAAATTCAACCAGCCCGAATTCAAAGCATTTACAGAAGAGAAAATAAATGACTGGAAAATTAAAATTTGTTTTGTGAAGGGTAGAAAACATTGTGGGAAAATGAGAAAATGCTGGTTAACAGCATTTTCTCATTTTCCTACAATGTTTTCATTTATTTTCCTCACTTCGTTAAAAGTTGGGATTACATGGTTAAGAATTAATTTTACAGTCTGGAAATATGACCAAAATACATGTTGTTGCAGTGTCATGGTTGCATGCATGTATGTCTCTGTTTCAGCAGAGCAGACCTTGCAGATCAGAGATCAGACTTTGTGTTCTGTTTAGTCTCATCTTTATCTTCTTTGGCTGCAGATGCAACTATAGTTAAGAAAGATGCTGTAAGGGTTAAGACATTCTGACCAGAACAGCTTTTGAAATGGCAAAAAAATTTCTTGTTTTTGTGGTAATACAAGCTGAAAAGGCCTTATGTATTAATGGAGTGGGCATACGTGACTGTAGACTGCTTTCTGACGGAACATTATGTTCAGCCAGCAACTTGTGTGAAATCATTCCGCTTAGATTATTGTTTTTGTGACAGACAAGCTAGTGAATAGTTATAAACCTTTGTTTGCGACATTAGAAATGATGTGTTTATTTTGCCTAACCCTTTGCACACAATCCCAAGTATTAATGACCCTGAGGAAAAGCCTGTTGAAATCATTTCAGGAAAAGGAGAAAATACTGGTAACCAGCATTTTTTTCTTTTCCTGTGATGTTACCAACCCTTTCAAAAAAAAAATTACATCATTTGAGTCACATTCATCTGCCAAGGCATCCAATGGATGAGTTTAAGACTTTGTTGTCCGTTAAAGAAGGATTAACATTATGTTAAAATTCACAGTGAATCTTCTCAGGGAAATTTGTTTCAAAATACCAGTGGCATCATGCATACAAAGGCTTCCAGTGTAAAAATTTGTCGGATAAAGAATAAGGGTACAATCAATACAAGTTGAGATTGGAAATGTTGGCTAAGGCTCTGTAGCATTTTGTGTCCAAGTTAAAAGGTGAAAGTTACCATGTGCCATGTGACATTAAAGGACTTACTCGTATTAATACAAAAATGTCATGGAGAAACACAGCAACAAAAGGGTAAATATAGAGACCAGAGCTCGAGGTAAGAAGGAGTGATGGTATTTTAAATTATTTCTCTTCCAAACCCTATGTTGTGGGTACTCATCAGAATCGTCTTGATGAGAGGATTCTAATGGGTACCCATAAAATAGGGTTTAGTGGAGAATAATTAATATTATGAATTTTGAAATCAAAATCACTCCTGTTGTCTGGAGCTCTGGAGACTATTCTAAATTTTAACGACTCATGGAAAACAGGCTTTTGAAAACAAATTTTGCCATTTGAACAATATTTGATGAGGAAGCATTAAATTTTTTGTGAAATACATGTCAGATTTTTGTGGCTAAAATTACCACTTTTATCCTGGAAAGCACTTTTTATTTGTCATCATTAAGTCTTTTACCAAATGACAAAATTATAGTCATTTAAATTCAAAGCATTAACAGACAACAAATTAAATAATGGTTCAAATGATAAAATTTGTCTCAGGTCAAGTAGAAAACATCGTGGGAAAAGGAGAAAATGCTGGTTACTAGCATTTTCTTCTTTACCCACAATGTTTTCAAAATCCTGCCTCCCCAGGGTCTGTTAAAAAACTTGGGATTTTGTGGCATTTGCAGACAACAAACTATTATTGTCCAAATCATAAGAATGATCTTTGAAGGGGCAGAAATTTTTGTGGAAAAAGGAGAAAATAATAATTACGAGCATTTTCTCCTTTTTTATATGCCCGTCGAAGATGGGACGTATTATGGGATCACCCATGGCGTACGGGCGGGTGGCGTCAAGTTCTTTGTCCGGAGCATAACTTTGTCATCTCTAGTCCGAGTGACTTGAAACTTGGCATTTGTGTTTGTTGCAATTATACAGAGTGCAGTGCGAAAGAACCATAACTCTACCTGGTGCTGTCTTTGAGTTATTTCCTTTTGATCGTCATTTTTACAGCATTTTCTGCTTGTCTGGAGCATAACTTTGTCATCTCCAGTCTGATTGACTTGAAACTTGGCATGTGTGTTTGTTGCAATAATACGGAGTGCAGCGCGAAAGAACCATAACTCTACCTGGTGCTGTCTGAGTTATTTCCCTTTGATCGTCATTTTTACAGCATTGTCTGCTTGTCCGGAGCATAACTTTGTCATTTCCAGTCCGATTGACTTGAAACTTGGCATGTGTGTTTGTTGCAATAATATGGAGTGCAGGGCAAAAGAACCATAACTCTACCTTGGGCAGTCTTTGAGTTATTTCCCTTTGATCGTCATTTTTACAGCATTTTCTGCTTGTCCAGAGCATAACTCTGTCATCTCCAGTCCGATTGACTTGAAACTTGGCATTTGTGTTTGTTGCAATAATACAGAGTGCAGTGCAAAAGAACCATAACTCTACCCTGTGCTGTCTTTGAGTTATTTCCCTTTGATCATCATATTTTTACAGCATTTTCTGCTTGTCCGGAGCATAACTTTGTCATCTCCAGTCCGATTGACTTGAAACTTAGCATGTGTGTTTGTTGCAATAATATGGAGTGCAGGGCAAAAGAACCATAACTCTACCTTGGGCAGTCTTTGAGTTATTTCCCTTTGATAATCATATTTTTACAGCATTTTCTGCTTGTCTGGAGCATAACTCTATCATCTCCAATCTGATTGACTTGAAACTTGGTATTTGTGTTTGTTGCAATAATACGGAGTGCAGTGCGAAAGAACCATAACTCTACCCTGTGCTGTCTTTGAGTTATTCCCCTTTGATCGTCATTTTTACAGTATTTTCTGCTTGTCCGGAATATAACTTTGTCATCTCTAGTCTGAACATCTTCAAATTTGGTATGCATGATTGTTGAAAATTTACGGAGTGCAGTGCTTAAGAGCCATAACTCTTCCTGGCACGAATTTTGAGTTATTTCCCTTTGATTGTCATTTTTACCGCATTTAGTGCTTGTCTGGAATATAATTTTGTCATCTCAAGTCAGAGTGACTTCAAACTTGGTATGCATGTTTGTTGCAATATTAGGAGTACAATGCGCAAGAACAATAACTCTACCTAGTGCGGATTTTGAGTAATTCCACTTTGATCTTCATTTTTACAGTATTTCTTGCTTGTCCAGAATGGAACTTTGTCACCTCAAGTCAAATTTACTTGAGACTATGGTAAACATGTTTGTTGCATTACCTGCCCTTTAGTCAAATTGACTTGAGACTATAGTAAACATGTTTGTTGCATTACCTGCCCTTTACAATTATTATACCCCCTCGACAACTGGTGGTGGGACGGGCGTATCTTGCGACAATTTGCCGCTCTTGCTCTCATTGCTTTCTACATGGTTGATTAAACTCTGGATTGTGTGGTAAAGGGTTAACTCATTACCAAACGACAAAATTTTAGGCTTGTCCAAATCGAAAGCATTAATTTTGCAGACGACAAAATAAAAGTGACTGAAAATTTGAAATTTATTTTGTGAAGGGTAGAAAATGTGGGAAAAGGAGAAAATGCTGGTTACCAGCATTTTCTCCTTTTCCCACAATGTTTTCTAAAGGCTTCGTTCTCAGGGTCGTCAAAAGTAGGGATTGTATGGTAATGGGTTAAGAGAACAAGCATCAGCAACCAAGCATTGGTATCCACAATGGGTTGCTCTTGTCTCCTTTTTCTGTAATGTTTTCAAAAGCCTTTTGTCTTAAGGTTTGTTTAATTAGGCCTAAAAAAAAATATCTGTGTTTAGGGTTTCCCTACCCTACCTAGAAAATGCTGCTGATCCTAAACTTTTTATGTTAAGATTGGGAAAAAAAACCTGTCAGGTATGATTTCGGTACATGGTCCATGTAAAAAGTTTTTGGAAAAAAAAAATAAATCTCTACCTACCCTACCTACAGTATCTTGGACCGAAACCCTAAACTAAGATATTTTTTGTTAGGCCTTACTGAACCTTGTTTAACAAATTTTGCTCTTTGACAGCCTAAGGATATTAGGCTTTTGAAAATATTGTAGGAAAAGAAGATCATGTTGGTAACAAGCATTTTCTCATTTTTTTACGATGCTTTTTAACATTTCAGAAACAAATCCAATTATTTGAGCCACAAATACCTTGATATTATGTTTATTTGGGTCTAGATTTACAATGTCTGCTAGATTTACTCAGCACTCTAAGGGTTAACTCTTTACCAAACAACAAAAATCTAGACTTTCTCTAACTGAAAGCATTTGCAGACGGCAATTTAGATGTGGCTGGATTTATGTTTTTTTGCTGTGAAAGGTTACCAGCATTTTCTCCTTTTCTCACAATGTTTTCAAAAGCTTTTTTTCAGGGTTGTCAAAACTCGTGACTATTTTGTAAAGGGTTAAAGCAGAGACTAGATATTCTATCATCAAGTTCTTTATTCTTTCAGCTGTAACCCAGATTTGCTGTCAGAGATCTCCTATGGGGAACATGGCAATGTACCAAGTAAGTCTGTAATATGTTTTTCTTTCAAAGAAAGTCATTAAAGCAACACAAACTAGGTTTTGTTGTAGAAATTATTTGTTTTGAAAAAAAGAATTCATGAAGCTAAAGCAGGGTTTCCCCTCAGCATTAGAAATTGGGGGTCATTGTGACCCCTTGTCTCTGTAGTTGAGGGTCATTTCTTAAACTTTTCGGGTCAAAATAAATGGGTCTGTTTGTTTTCAAGCACAGATTACAAATAATTTTTACCTTTAAACTCAACCAAGTAAAGTCTTGAATCTCTTTTTGACAGAAAGCTCAACTTCAATTTTTGATAGACAATACAGTCATGTCGGAATCGCTGGTTGATGTGGCGTGATCGGCAGCTGTAGGAAGCAGACGATAAAAAAGAATGCTACAGTTTACATCGTCATGGCCTTTATTTCCGTGAACAGAATAGACTAGTAATGGGTACTTTTATCTACCAGAAATTGGGTAAAATGAGCTATGAATTTTAGAGAACTCGACTAAGACTTTGGGCTCATATTTAAAACAACTGTCCACTATACTTTAGTGTAATTATACTTAAACCAGTTTTATTCTATAAATAAATTATCAGAAAACCACTTTTATCTAAAATAAACCCTGTAGTTAAAAAAAGATCAGAGTTTGTCTGATATTGAAGCAAGAGACTTGGATTATTGATGATTTATTCAATTTCCTAGATGATTTAGATTTTTGAAAGTTGTGTCACTGATCGCTCAGTGTTCTATATTTTGGGGATCATTTGAATTAAAATAGTGTCATTGACGCAGGATTATTGTGTCATGGAAAACCCTGCTATAGAAACCTGTATACATTTTATCAGTTTTTTGCTGCAGACACATATTTCAGACTACTGTCATACAATCTTATCTCAGTTTCCTTCTCTTGTCTTCAAGGTAGTCTTGCAGTAAGAATTCTATCCTCTCTGCATAATATTTTATTGTTTATCCATAGCAAGCCTGTCACAACTTTAGATCATGATGCCTTTCAGACCTGTCTAGATCAAGATAAGACTGCACAAAATGTACTGTCTGATCTTAGATCTACACTATCTGTTGAGTTAACTCTTTACCACACAGGAAAATTTTAGACTTGTCCAAAACCAAAGCACTTAAAGATGACAAATTAAATGTGGCTCTAATTGTGGAAGCTGCCTTTGAAAGGGTAGAAGACATTGTGGGAAAAGGAGAAAATATTGGTTACCAGCATTTTTTCCTTTTCCCACAGTGTCTTCAAAAGTCTTCATTTTCAAGTTTGTTAAAAGTTGGGATTATGTGGTGAAGAGTTAATAACAAGAATGTTGATACATGTATGTTCATATTCTAGAGTCAGCAGCAGCTAGTTTTCTATACAGTATGACCACAAAATATGAATAGATTTTTTATCTACTTTGGTTACAATTAAGTGATGTTGTGTCAGAAAGATTATCTCCCCTTGGACACATCTGTGGCAGGATATTAACCCTTTACCACACGACAAAATTTTAGCTTTGTCCAAATTGAAAGCATTTGCAGACAACAATATCAATGTGGCTGAAGTGGTGCAATTTTTCTTTGATAGGGTAGAAAACATTGTGGGAAAAGGATAAAATGCTGGTTACCAGCATTTTCTCCTTTTCCCACGATGTTTTCAAAAGGCTTCTTTCCCAGGGTCGTTAAAAATCGTCATTATGTGGTAAAGAGTTAACCCTTATCCTATCAGTTATCACATGTGCAGGGGTGGGATTTGTCCTCCTTTTGGAGTATTTCTTCCTTGAAAGCTAAAACTGAAAGGTCAAAAATTTCTTCGCTCATTAATTATGAGCCATGCTTGGGCAAAAGCAGTTTAATGCATCTCCTTCATGCAGTGTACCAAGCAAGTCATCAGATAATTATGGATCCATAAAGTCTATTTTGTCCAACAACCAACTGAATTATGAGGTAGAATGGTTCTTTGACAGGCTGAAAATTGACCAAAAGCAAAAAGTTTCATCCTAGGTCAGCCTGTGCGGACTACGCCTTTTCACAGAGCATGGCTCATATGTATTTACAAAAGTCAAGGCATTTTCTCCCTTCTCATTTTCAATGTTGTATTGCTGAGAGTGAAGAGCATGGTCAATCCACAGATATAAGCAAAACATTGTTTGAAAAGAAGAGAATGCAGGCCATCAGCATTTTCATCTTTTCTCACAATGTTTTTTTACTTTTTCAAAGGCCAAGTTAATCTTTTGGGCCATGTTTAATCCTTTACGATGCATTCCTGAGTTTTAACAGTCCCTTGAAGGTGTTTTTTTTTTAAAAACATTGTGGGAAAAGGACAAAATGCTGATTACCAGCATTTTGTCCTTTTCCCACAATGTTTTTCTACCCTTTTTAAGACAAATTCTAACACTTTATCTACAAGTTTTTTTTGTCTTTTAAAAATACTTTTCATTAGGAAAAGTTTAAATATTTTATTGTTTGGTAAAAAGTTAATTTGTTTTGCCTGTTGTGGTAAAAGGACACATTATGGACACAAGGATGCCCACTTGCATGCTTTGGAGTGTACTGAACAAAAGCTCAAATATTGTTGAAATGGCATTAAACACCAGACAAATACAAATGAAGTAAAGGGTTAATTAGAAAAAAATGGATTTGGTCTGTAAGTGACAGATTTGCTGTAAATGTACAACACATGGTCATAACTTACCCTTCCTTGATATCATGTTTAGTCATTTGTTGCAATGCTTTTAAAATGCATCTTTATTTGTAGAATGATAAGAAAGGTTTAATGTGCAGTTTAAGCAACAGATATTTGTCTTGTCTAACTGCCCAAAACATGGTTATAACTGCCCTAACCTGATATGGAAATTTATTCATTTGTAAGTTATGTTTTCAAAGGGTACCTGTAGAATCTATAGGGAAAGTTGGAAAGAACTGCTGTGCAGGGGTTAGTAACAGATTGATTTGTAACAGATTTGCATTGTCTAAATGGACAACACATGGTCCCTGACCTGATGTAGAAAATTAGCCATTTACCACGCAATTAAAGGAGTTTTAACAAACCTGAGAAAGAAAGCTTTTGAAAACATTGTGGGAAAAGGAGAAAATGCTGGTGACCAGCATTTTCTTCTTTTCGCACAATGTTTTCTTTTCTTTTACAGACAAATGCCCTTACTTGTGCCCCAGTTACTATGTCCTTTGGAAATGCTACCAATTTGGATCTGTCTAAAATTTTGTTGTGTGGTAGAGTTAACCCTTTACCAAATGACAAAATTTAAGACTGATCTAAATTGAAAACATTTGCAGATGACATTGTAATTGTGGCACAAATAATGGGATTTGTCTTTGTAAGGTTAGAAAACATTGTGGGAAAAGGAGAAAATGATAGTTACCAGCATTTTTTCATTCCCCTCCCCCTCCCATGTTTTCAAAAGCTTTCTTTGTTAAAAGTCTGCATTATGTGGTAAAGACGTTCAAGTTTATGTTTTCAAAGGGTATAGATCTGTATTATGATAGAAATGACCAGTGTGCACAGATAGTGACAAGAATTGGTCCAATTTTGCTTATGGCAGATGTTACTAAAACAGTGCAATCAAACCTTGAAATGGTGCAAAACATTGTTTGAAAAAGGACAAAATGCTGGTTACCAACTTATACTCCTTTTTCCCATCATTTTTTCCTCTTCAGAGTTGTCAAAACACTATAATTATTGTGTTGTGGAGGCGTTAACCCTTTAACAAACGATCCAGTGGCTCTAAAGAAGAAGATTAAAAGAAAAAACAATAATTATGTAAAATAGAGAAAATGCTGGTAACCCAGCATTTTGTTCTTCTATAATGTTTTTCATCTTTCAAAAAAAAAAAAGTTCAATGTTTAGTTTGTTGCATGCAATTGCTTTCATTATTGACATGTCTAAAATTTTGTCATCATTTGGTAAAAGTGTAATATAATTTTTTCTCTTCTGTTACAGTGATGGAGAACGTTAACTCAGGTAGATCATCTCCAATTCGGGGCAGAACTATGAAAGAATATGAACAGGTTTGGTTGTTTTTCTTATCTCTTTTCAAATTATGTAGGACTATGGAATTTCTATTTCTGGCTAGTTCCAAAAAAGCTCTGGAGTATGTAGATTTTCTGATTTTAATTATGAAACGAGGACAAGTAACATTAGAAATACTTGGATTAGAAAGGAAATAATATTTCCTCAGCAAATCTTATTGTTGCAAAATGAAGTGAGAGTAAAATTTCATGAAAACAACACACACTTTGACATTTAAAATTATATACAGGCATGTTGAAATTTATGTCAAGCTCGTATTGTAGACAAACTTAATGGTTAAAATGGTAAAATTTAAAATTTTAAAGTAGATGAATTTGAAAGTGCTTGCAGTGAACAAATTAAGTGTGGTTTACTTGAAAAAAAAAATGTCTAAAAGGGCAGATTACAGGATAGGAAGAGGAGAAAATGCTGTTTACCAGCATTACTCCAACACTTTTTTTAAAAGCTTACTTTATCAAGGTCATAAAAAACTTTTAGGATAATTTAGGGAAAGGTTAATTAACATAATTATTTTCTTCCCTTTACACTCCAATATCATGGTTTCGTATTTTACAAATGAGCCTGGTTGCTCAGTCCGTAGTAACCTACAAGGGCTTGAAACACAAGGAAAATTTGTTAAACTCAGAACCAAATGACAAAATATTAGACTGGTCCAAATTGGAAGTGTTTGCAGACAACAAATAAAGTATTGCCCATATGGTGAGATTTGTCTTTGAAAGGATAGAAAACATTGTGGAAAAATTAGAAAATGCTGGTTACCAACACTTTCTCCTTTTCCCACAATGTTTTCAAAAGGCTACTTTTCCAGAGTCATTAAAAGTCAGCATTGTGTGGTGAAGGGTTAACTCTGAACCAAACGACAAAATTTGAGTCTAGTCCAAATTTAAAGTGCTTGCAGACAACAAATAAAGTATTGCCCATGTCGTGAGATTTGTCGTTGGAAATGATAGAAAACATTGCGGGAAAAGGAGAAAATGTTGGTTACCAGCATTTTCTCCTTTTCCCACAATGTTTTCAAAAGCCTTTTTTGCAGGGTCATTAAAAGCCAGGATTGTTTGGTAAAGAATTATTTACCAGCTCAGCCAAATTCTTTCTGAGGAATGATGGCTGTCAGTGAAACAAGATTCATTTCTGTGTTGTCGCTGAACATTTTTTGATAGTGTCGATAGGGAAAGCAGCCAGTGGCTTGGGAAGAAGAATAATATTAGTTTGTAAGTAGTGGTTTAAAGAACAACAACAACAACTGCCTGCAGAAAGCATGGATAAGTTTTTGCCACTAAGAGGTGGCTTAGCCTGGCTAGGTAGTTCAGTGGTTAGCATATCTGACTCATGACCTGGTGGTTGCAAGTTTGATATCCAGTTGAGGGAAACTTTCTATATGGTGGTTTTTCCCCTCTTACCTCTGATGCATGTGAGAAAAGTAGACAGTTGCTTGGAAAGAAAGTTGTGTAAGTACAGGTCTGAGGGGTAAATTCAAACTATTCCATCTGTGTTTTGGAAAATTCTACAGTAGAGGGAAAAGACTCATTTCTGTGAAAAGCATTGTTAGATTATCTTGCTTAGATATGTTGTGTGAGTTCATTCACACAATTCAGCACAACATATGTAAACATGATGATCTAACTATCCTTTTCGAAGAAATAAGACGGTTTTACCCTGTCATGTAGAATTGTCCGAAATGCAGATGGAATAGTTTCTCATTCACCCCTATAGGTTTGAGAAAGCCAGGAAACACATGCATAAGTGCATTGGCCACTGTGATATGACCTAAGCTTTTTAAACAGCATTTAACTCCCAATACAAAGGAACAGATTTGACTGAAATAATGTTAAAATGGAGTTAAACACCATACAAACAAATTTAGTGTCTATCTTTCTGTTTAAAGTTTTTTCTTCCCCATTCCACAGCATATTGGTCAACTGAAAAGAGAGAATTTCAACTTAAAACTGAGAATATACTTTCTGGAAGAAAGAATTGGCCAAAAGTTCAGTGAAGAGGATATCATCAAAACAGTAAGCTGTCACTGTCTTTGTTATGTATCGTGGGAGTGTTCTTGGGTAAGACTCTTCAGCCCTTCCAGTAAAACACTGATGAAACCAAGGAAAAAATTGAGTGAAGGCCCTGCTGCTGTGATATGACTGAAAAATATGTTTAACCTTTTAAAATATGTTTAACCTTTTACTGTTCAGTCGCATGTTTTAATGATTCTTCAGAAGAAGGCTTTTGAAAACATTGTGTGATATGGAAAATTACTGAAGAATTTAACTTACTATATCAGAGATAAAAAGTGCGCTGAAGGAAAAGCAGAACCACTGCCTAGTATTTATCAACTTTTTACCACATGGGGAAAACTTTTAGACTTGTCCAAATTGAAAGCATTTACCTGTACATTTGGGCTTAAATGGTAGAATCTGTTTTGGAGTATGAAAGTAGGACTTTGATGTAATATGTAAATGCAAAATAACATAAAATTGGTTTTCTACAGAATATAGAGTTAAAAGTTGAATGTGAGTCTTACAAGAAAGATATAGAGGAAAAGAAACAGCTGTTAGAGAAAGCTTCGTAAGTATTTTAAAAGCCTTTACCTCAGTGAATAACAGGTTTTAACATTTTTTAGCTCACCTGAGCACAAAGTGCTCAGGATGAGCTATTGTGATCACTCACTGTCCGTCGGCGTCCGTCGTCCGTCCGCCCGTAATTTCTTGTGTGCGCAACTCCTTCTACAGTTTTCATTGGAATAAGTTCAAACTTAACACAATGAATCTCTATGATGTGTAGTTGTGCATGTGACTTTTAGAATTTGGATATCTGCAGATGTTCTAGATTTTAACCCATTTCACTGACAAGCCCCTTCGGGTGTATATGCGCCGCTTTGCGAAGCTCTTTTTACCCTTTAGCACACAATCCCGAATTTTAACAACCCTGGAAAAGAATCCTATTGAAAGCACTGTGGGAAAAGGAGAAAATGCTGGTAACCAGCATTTTCTTCTTTTCCCACAATGTTTTCTAGCCTTCCAAAAACAAACTTTGAAATTTGAGTCACATTAATTTTGTCATCTGCAGATGCTTTCAATTTGGACTAGTCTTAAATTTTGTTGTTTTGTGAAGAGTTAAGCAATGTTTTTTACCATTTCAAAGGCATATCCAGTCTTTTGAATCACAATGATGATTTATCTACGAATTGCTCTTTATAATTATGGATGTGTCTGAAAGTTTGTTAGCTGGTACAGAATGCATGAGAAAAACAACATATTTTACTGACATAATCTCACAATAGTTTTTAGTCATAGGTAAACATGAAAAAAGGTTATTTCATCATGCTATAGCAGGAAAGAACTGTAGAAACCAGCTGTTGGAGTTTTCAAAAAGAGTTGAAGTGACTATCAAATTCTGTCTTGGCCAACTAGATGGCTTGTCGTGGTAGTGGGAGTTAAAACAGTATTGAGAACTACAGTTGAATACAGCCCCAAGAAATTTCTAACATTATGACCTGCCAGTCTGATCATTTTACTCTTGGGCAATACCATGGAAATGGGGATCAACCCATCTAAATAATGCATTATATTTCATGTGTCTATTTTTAGAAATGTTATTGGTAAAGAAATGTTGTAATTTAAGCTGGGGGGAATTATTTCCCCGTCACAGTGAATATTTTCCTCCTGCCGAAAATCTGGAACTACTAAAAATTTCTAAAATTTCTGAAATTTCTAAAGTCTTACCTTGTCATTAGGAAACACGTACAGAAACAATTACGCTATGAGGTTTGTAATTGCTGCATTGTCCATAGAGGTAGTTATCCAATATATTTCACGTTTTTAGCAAGTAATCGTTTGACTCTACTACAGAAAAACAATGGCGATCAAAATGTATACATGTCACGGATGTGTATTGAATTATGATGTATTCCTACTCAAGACGAGTCACTCGCGGGGTTTTTGAAAATATCGGTTATCTGGTTAATTGACTTGAGATCACTAGTTAGCTCCACTGGCCGAAGGCCAGCGAGCTATTGTCATGGCGTTGTGTTGGTCGTGCGTCCGTTCGTCCGTGCGTGCGTCCATAAACTTTTTCTTTAAAAAACTTCTCCTCAGAAACTATTGACTGGATTTTTACCAAATTTCACAGGAATGTTCCTTTGGTGGTCCTCTTTCAAATTCCTTCAAATAATTGTGTTCCATGAAGAATTCTGGTTGCCATGGCAACCAAAGTAAAAAACCTTTAAAAATCTTCTCCTTCCCAAACTGCTATTTGGATAGCATTATTATTTTGCAGGAATGTTCCTTAGATACAGGTTTACAGAATTCCTTAAAAAAAAAAAAAAAAGATCTGTCAAAAAACATGGCTTTTATGGGAGACTCATTTTCCTTTTATGGTATAAAGTAAAATCTTTGAAAAATTTCTTCTCTAAAACTATTCACTGGATTTCATTGTTGTTTTGCAGGTAAGTTCCTATGGTGGTTGTCTACCAAATTGTTTCTTCAGTGAGCTAAAATGCAGGATTGAATGATAATTGTTAAAAACTTCCTTTCGCCATTATAGAAATATCAGGCCTGTGGAGCGATACAGGCGCTCAAGCGCCTCTAGTTTTAAAAGTGGCATTCGTTGACAAAATAATCAGAGGAAATATAATATATAATATATAATTTATTTCATCAGCTTGTGGTTAATATGGGGAAATATTTGCCTCGAAAGGGAAAGGTCCGCGAAAATAACTCGTGCCTTACGGCACTCATTATTTTTGCATACCTTTCCCTTTTTCGGCAAATATTTCCCCCACTGTTTTCTACCCTTTCCAAAACAAATTTCAATTTTTTAGTCACATTAATTTTGTCGTCTGCAAATGCTTCCAATTTAAACTAGTCTGAACTTATGTCGTTTGGTAAAGAGTTAAACCAGCTTACTTTTATTTTTAGATCGGCTATTGAAACCTTGAACTCACAGTTTAATGAGAAATTTGAGATAGAGGTACAGGCTATCAAAAATGATTGCGATGACAAGGTGAAAGAGGCTGAGAAGGTATGTTTTGTGGTATTTTCAGACACTGTTGTGTATGATAATGAAAGGATGCAACATCATTCTATGATGTGTTTGGTGATTTTTGTTGGTGGAAATTGGAGCAAAGCAAAAACACTTGAGCCATGATACAGGCAAAAGGGGGCTTGATACATCTCTGTGATGCATTGTATATCAAGAAAGTAAGCCTATAACTATGGACCCATAAAATCCTTTTTTTTTTTTTTTGCCAAAAACTGGCTGAATTCTGGGCTAGAATAGTCCTTTGACACACAGAAAAAGGACCAATAGTGAAAAGTATTGGCCCAGGTCAGCCTGCGCAGGCTGACAGGGGTTGATAATTTTCGCAAGTGCATTAAGCCCCTTTTGGCTAGAGCATGGCTCACTTGTTTTTGTTATTGAACCAGTAGATAACATTATCAGTCTTGCAGAGAAATGCTTTCTGGAATAAAATGGCTAAAGGAAAAATTGCTGATTATAAGCAGATTTCTCCTCTTGCTGCACAAGTTCTATACGCCTTTATGTTAATTCTTGTTGATTTTTTACGTACTATTCAGATGTCATAAATAAAAACCACAGTTTTAGTTAGAAGAAACTGAACACAACTCAAAATTCCATTCCTAGTCATATTCTAGATTTGGACAGTAATACAATTTCTGACTGGCTAAACCGTTAAGTTAAAATTTAGAAATCTTAACAGTTTGACTAAGAATGTTATTAATCCAAAAAGTGCCTTTCACAACTGTAGTTACCTTTGCAGCCAGTGTAGATCAAGATCAGGCTGCACAAAACATGCAGCGTGATCTTTAAACTACACTGGCCATATTGCCGAAACACTCTGGACTTGACAAACCTTGAAAATGTGATTATTTGGGTCCTATTTTTACACAGAAAATATATTTTAGGTTTATTCGGGGCTTTAATGGTTAAGAATGGTTAGGGAATACAGCCCTAGATCTTGGATCTACACTATCTGGTATTTTGTGGGGTATTGTGGTGAAAGTGGCCTAAAAATAGCAATAGATAGTGTGTATAGATAATTGCAGAGGCCATTTCATCAACCATTCTGAATTGCAATTTTAATTCTCATTCTCAGGAGTCCTGCGTGGCTCAGAGGTAAAGTGTGGGACTCGTAACCTGGAGGCACCGGGTTCAAGCCTCACATGCTCCTCTGGGTTTTTTGTGGGAGTGTCCTTTGACAAGATGCTTCAGAGCCCTGGCCCAGGTGATATGGCTGAAAACACTGTTCAGTCATTCAATCAATCTAATTCTCAACAAGGATTCCTGAGTTTTAGAGGAACACAACGTCTGATTGACTTAACCAAATTGTATTGACGATTCTGTATACAGAATTAGAACGTTATTTAGAATGGCTAGTAACTATTTATGTATCCAGACCTTCTTTTGAGTTCTTAGTTGTCAGAGTTGTAGGTTTTAATGTTTTTCTATTTTTAGAAAGTGGATGATTTAGAGGCTCAATTACAGGAGAGCAAAGAAAAACTCAGGGAAGCAGAGGTTAGTTTAACTCTTTACCACACAATTCTGACTTTTAACAACCCTGAGAGAGAAAGCTTTTGGAAACATTGTAGGAAAAGGAGAAAATGCTGGTAACCAGCATTTTCTCCTTTTCCCCCAATGTTTTCTACCCTTCCAAAATTGAATTTCAATTTTTGATTCACATTTATTTTGTTGTATGCAAATGCTTTGAATTTGGACAAGTCCAAAATTTTGTCATTTGGTAAAGAGTTAAATATTTGCTGTATTTGTCTATCAAATGATGCATTTTGAACCTGTCCAATTTCAAAGCATTTAGAGAAGACGAAAAACTCAAATGGTGAAAATTGTCTTTGAAAAGTTTGAAAAGATTGCTGAGAAAGCAGAAAATGCTGGTTACTGTATTATTTTCAAGTGTCTTCTTTCAGTGTCTTTGAAACTTTAGGTTGTGTGGTAAAGGGTGACTTTGAACCGGAAATGATAGATGTATTTGCCTCTAATTTTGAATTTCTTATGTTCAGCATGGAATAAATGTCTCTTCTTGAAGCTGAATATTCCATACTCATCAAGGTTGAACACCTATCACATCTAGTAAAGAACTTTGCAGGGATATTAAGCCATTTTTTGTGACAGCATAAGTTTTAACTTGGTAAAGATGACGGCTAAATAATGACTTAGGAAGTTATGAGTTTCACAAATTGATAATGAAAAAAACAGCGGGAAGTCTGACATATTTTTTGTCGCATATTTAGTTTCATAGTGTCTTTTGCGGGCAAGTTTGTTAAACCCTGTATTCAAAGACCATTCAGGGGAATTAAGACAACTAATCTCTTACAGCAATTGATCTTTTAATGCAAGTTTGATCAGGTTGATTTTAAAAGGGATTTCGACTCGATGAAGTGGTATTATAACCCATTAGCAATCAGTCCTGTGTTTCAATAACTCTGCCGAGCCCCAGTAGCACAGTCGGTAGAGTACAGGACTTAAGAACAGGGGGTCGCTGGTTCGATCCCTGGGTCGGCCACTTTCTTTCAGAGGATTGATGATAGCCATTGCGACAGGATTAATTCCTCTCTCACCTCTGATCATTGTTTCGACGATGGTTATGTGGAAAAGCAGCCAGTGGCTTTGAAAGAATATTGTGCATAGTACTGGTAAAAGAAACCCCAGGAAAGCATGGATAGGTGCACTGGCAGCTGCAGTATTACTGAAATAATGTTTAAAACGGCGTTAAACATCATGCAGTCAGTTAAATGACTCTGAAAAAAATGCTTTGGCACACAGTGTGAGAAAAGGAGAAATCCCTGGTTACAGTCATTTTCTCAATGTTCCACATTGTTTTTAGCTCACCTGAGCACGAAGTGCTCATGGTGAGCTATTGTGATCATGCTGTGTCCGGCGTCGTCGTGCATCGTCAACTTTTTACCTTGTGTACGCTCTAGAGGCCACATTTTCAGTCTGATACGCATAAAACTTGGTCAGAATGTTTGCCTTGATGATATCTCGGACGAGTTAGAAAATGGGTAATGTCCGGTCAAAAACTAGGTCACTAGGTCAAATCTTAGAAAAACCTTGTGTACGCTCTAGAGGCCACATTTTCTGTCAGATACTCATGAAACTTGGTCAGAATGTTTGCCTTGATGATATATCGGACGAGTTTGAAAATGGGTAATGTCGGGTCAAAAACTAGGTCACTAGGTCAAATCTTAGAAAAACCTTGTGTACGCTCTAGAGGCCACATATTCTGTCCAATACTCCTGAAAGTTGGTCAGAATGTTTGTCTTAATGATATCTTGGACAAGTTTGAAAATGGGCCATGTCGGGTCAAAAACTAGGTCACCAGGTCAAATCTTAGAAAAACCTTGTGTACGCTCTAGAGGCCATATTTTCAGTCCAATACTCCTGAAAGTTAGTCAGAATGTTTGTCTTGATGATATCTCAGACAAGTGTGAAAATGGGTCATGTCGGGTCAAAAACTAGGTCACCAGGTCAAATCTTAGAAAAACCTTGTGTACATTCTAGAGGCCACATTTTCTGTCCAATACTCTTGAAAGTTGGTCAGAATGTTTGTCTCGATGATATCTCGGACGAGTTTGAAAATGGGCCATTTCGGGTAAAAAACTAGGTCACCAGGTCAAATCTTAGAAAAACCTTGTGTACACTCTAGAGGCCACATTTTCAGTCCAAAACTCTTGAAATTTGGTCAGAATGTTTGTCTTGATGATATCTCGAACAAGTTTGAAAGTGGGCCATGTCAGGTCAAAAACTAGGTCACCAGGTCAAAGCTTAGAAAAACTGTGTGTACGCTCTGGAGGCCACATTTTCAGTTCAATACTCTTGAAAGTTGTTCAGAATGTTTGTCTTGATGATATCTCTGATAAATTTGAAAACAGGCCATGTTGGGTCAAAAACTAGGTCACTAGGTCAAATCTTAAAAAAACCATGTATATGCTCCAGAAGCCACATTTTCTGTCCAGTACTCTTGAAATATGGTCAGAATGATTGTCTTGATAATATCGCAGACGAGTTGGAAAGTGGGCCATGTGGGGTCAAAAACTAGGTCACTGGGTCAAATCTTTGAAAAACCTTGTGTACGCTCTAGAGGCCACATTTTGAGTCCAATAATCTTGAAATTTGGTCAGAATGTTTGTCTTGATAATTTCTTAGACTAGTATGAAAATGGGTCATGTTGGATAAAAAACTAGGTCACAGGGTCAGACCTTGGAAAAACCTTTTGTACTATAATTACAGTCCAATATTCTTTAAACTTTTGTTAGAATGTTTGTCTTGATGATATCTTGCATGAGTTTGAAAATGTGTCATGTGGAATAAAAGCTAGGTCACCAAGTTTCATCCTTGAAAAACCGTGTGTACGCTATAGAGGCCACATTTTCAGTCCAATAATCTTGAAATTTGCTTTGAATGTTTGTCTTGATAAAATCTTAGACTAGTATGAATATGGGTCATGTTGGATGAAAAACTAGGTCACTAGGTCAAATCTCGGAAAAACCTTTTGTACACCCTACAGGCCACATTTTCTCTCAAATACTCATGAAAGTTTGTTGGAATGTATGTCTGGATAATTACTACATGTCAAGTAGGCCGCTGAGACAAATTCTAGAAAAAGCTTGTGTTCACTCTAGAGGCCATATTTGTTAGCCCAATACTAATGAGTGTTTGTCAGAGTGTTTGTCTTAATATCTCTGAAGAGATTGGAAGTGGGTCATGTTTGATCAAAAGGCTCAGGTGAGTGACTTCAGGGCCATCATGGCCCTCTTGTTTCACCTTTTCTGTGATGAATCCCATCTTTGTACCAACATTTGATATATCACTGCAAGTGTTTTGAGTTTGGGCCAGTCTTAAATTTTGTCAGCTGGTAAAGAATTGGTTGCTCAGTACAGCTGGAACTTTAAGACGGGTTAAACTGTAAAGATCAATTATAAACTATAAACTGTTTCTACAGATTAACTCTTTCCATACCATAAACAACACCAGAATCTTTTGTCAACAGTGTAGATCATGATCAGACTGCACAGAATGTGCAGTCTGATCTATGATCTACACTGTCCACTGCTTTATTCTAGATTATGAACAAACTGTCTCTTGATCTTGCAGCGGAACTGTATTTGTAGCCTATGAGAAAATGTAATTTATTTGTTCAGTAGTGAAAGAGTTAAGGATGTACTATATGGGTAAGAGCTGCTTTATTTCAATATTTTTTCTTTTTCTTTTACATTTTCAGGACTTGAGGCATTGTCTAGAAGAGAAAGACAGGTAATATTCTATTGCTTCAAACTTTTTATTCATTGTAGACAAATGTCGCCATTGCTTATTGCAAGTCAAAAACTTTATAAATTTTACCTTTAGAATACTGTAAGATTCTGATATTGATTATTGTTATGGCTTAAAAAAAAAGAAAACAGCTGGTAGGTAACGAAAAGCTGCATTTTTTACAATAGATGTTAGACTTATCCAAATGGAAAGCTTTTGCAGAGGACAAAAGCAGGATTTTCTTTTGCTTTTGATAGATTTTCTGCCTGTCAAAGGACCATTAAACCTTATGATTCAGTCAGTTGTTCGACAAAATGGCATTTAAGAACTCATGCTTATGTGAAGATTTGGTTGGTATACATCATGGAGATGCACTAAGCCCCATTTTCCCAGAGCATGGTCCATTTATAAGGTTTGTTTACAGGGAGGTATTCAAGCTGACAGAAAAACTAAAGCAAGCAGAAAAGGACTTTGCAGAGTTTCGCCTGGACTCTGATAGAGAAAAGGCAGATATGAAAGAGGAACTGGATGAGCTATCAACCAGCATTTCCAGAAAAGATAGGGACATAAAGGTATGTCAGGGACTAGTTTCAAACTTTACATTTTTACAATCTTAACTTCATCACTTAAAACTTCTAAGTAGATAGGGATTGCACTGTCACTCAATTATGTCTTTTATGCATATTAAGATTACACAAATCATAATCCTTCTTAATTCAACCCTTTTTTACTGTCATCATTTTGTTTAAATATCTTTAAGGTCAAAAATTCTACTTTACTAATTTTTTAATACAGGATATGTGTGCTAAATGACCAAAGCTGTCGATGCGCCATAAAACAACATTCATACATTCAAACTTCTCTATTTTGTGGATTGTAATATAGATTTATGCTGTTTAACCCCTTACCAAACAATCATGACTTTTAACGACCTGTAGGAAGTAGGCTTTTGAAAACATTGTTGGAAAAGGAGAAAATGCTGGTAACCAGCATTTTCTCCTTTTCCCACAATGTTTTCTACCCTGTCAAGCATTACTTTCGTCATTTGAGCCGCCTTTAATTTGTCATCTGCAAATGCTTTCAATTTGGAAAAGTCTACATTTTTGTCGTTTGGTAAAGAGTTAAGGTTATCCAATTGAAAACAAGAAAGAAAAGAGACAGTTATCCCATGAAAATGATTATAGATTTTAGGGAATCATATTATGTACCAAAGTTATATTCTTAGGATTGTTCAGGACTGAAAAAGAAACAAACCAACAATTCTAAGAATTTTAAATCTTGGTTTTCCTCATTGGCTGAGATATTTTGTCTAAACCAATAAGAGCCTGGCCGGGTAGACGGGTAGCTCAGTGGTTAGTGTATCTGACTCGTGACCTGGTGGTTGTGAATTCGATACCTGGTTGAGGCAAACTTTCTTTCAGGCAATTTTTCGCCTCTCACCTCTGATGCTTTGAAAAAAGTAGTCAGTGACTTTGAAAGAAAGTTGTGTCGGTACTGGTGTGAGAAAGCCAGGAAACACATGCATAGGTGCACTGACAGCCATGGTATGACCCACACTGATAAAACAGTGTTAAACTCCAATACAATCAATCAATCAAACCAAACCAATAACAAAGTATCAAATATCTGAAATGCATCAATATTTAGACTCTAATGTGAATGAGCTGATAAGAGGTCATCACAATTTCTTTATTTCTTGTCAAGTAGTCGTGCTAGGATTTTATTTTGTTTCGCATGGTTAATGTGTTATGTTAAAGCCTTATGTTTGAGGAATGATCTTTGTGTTGTTTGTAATCTGTTAGCATTTTAGTTAGGTAGGATTCTAAATGAAATAAAGATTGCCTGGTGAATCTGACATGGTCCACTGCACATGAGCTTTCTTAGGTAGTTCTCTGTGCTTAACTCTTTACCAGAAGGCAAAATTGGACTTGTCCAAATTTAAAGCTTTTGCAGACGAGAAAATAAATGTAACTCAAATGACGATTTCTGTCTTGCACAGGATAAAAACCATTGTGGGAAAAGGAGAAAATGCTGGTTTCCAGCATTTTCTTCTTTCCCCAAAATGTTTTCAAAAGCTGTCTTTCTCAAGGTCGTTAAAAGTCGGCATTTTGTAGTAAAGGGCTAATAGCATTCATAATTTGTGTCATCTTCATCCAATACCATACACAGAAAAGACAATATGTCACAGTAGTTAACAACATTAGAAGTCATTGATGTAAAAGGAAGCAACAGTTATTTCTTCCTTTTTTCCCAAATGTTTAACATTCAAAGTATTGTCATTCTTGTCTAAGTTCCTCTGTGGTTTTGTGTATACTAAATTTATTGTATCTAATGGTAATATGCAAACACAATAATTGGGGTATTTGTTTACCAATATTGGCTCACTGAAAACATATACACGCAGGCACTATGTTGTGAAAACAGTTGTTGTTTTGCATTGCCAGCAGTGTACCTGCCACCATGGAACAGTGGTCAGGTCATAGGACTGATCATAAAGCGACACAAGTTTAATTGATTGATCCAGTTGGATGGCAAATTTATCGTGTTCGCATTATAGTATGCTGTTGCGCATTATAGTATGCTGTTGTGGATTAATTATGTACAAATATGTTACAAGGCTGTATTGATTTATTGCCTCCTAGAAGAAACTTGAAGAAATTGCTCATCAAAACCTGTCTGTGTTATGCCAGTTTCTGATTCAGTGTAAATTTTAACAATGAAAAATTGTGTATTTTACTTTCCTCTCATAAAAAGAAAAGAATTCATAGAAGTCATGTAATAAAGGTCTGTTGTTAACAGTAATTGTTACAGTGGGCATCAACAGCCTCACTCTGACCGCACTATACTGTAGGAATATAATGTACAAGTAATAAACATAGATACAATGTTGTAATCAGCATAAAATACTTTTCAATAAATCAACAGGCAAAAAATACTGCTGACTGTTCTTGCCATCCTTGATTCATCTCTCTTCACTAGACGAGTACATTTTTAGTTTTGTACAGAATGAAAGAATTTACTGAGTATGAATGAAATGTGGTTGGATGATTGGATTTGACGGGTAGAAAACATTTGGAAAAATTGTTTTCCTTTTCCCACAATGTTTTCAATGGCATTCTGAGGGTTGTTATAAAATGAGATTAATGGGTAAAGAGCTAACTTTTCTGTTACTCTGTCAGATAATAATCATGAAACTGATTGGTAAGCTGCATACCTTTTCACACTTATACGTAGTGATGTCTGTCACTGTCACATTCTTTTATCATATGCTACATAACAAGTATTCATGAGAATATGATGACAACTTCACTGTAAAAGTACACAGTGTTGAATCAGCCTAACTTTGATTATTCAATTCACTTATTACTCGTATGTCTTGCTATAAGATAAACTTTTCACACTTCACCAAAAACACATTGATTTCAGTGCAATTTCTATCATATTGTCTATTGTCTCGGTTACTTCTCAGCACACATGCAAGTTGAGATCTTTTTTTTTTTAGACACTTTTGGAATTTCAGTGGTCATAAAGATTAAAAAAGCTTTGTATTTTTTATTGTGTTTGTTACTGATGTAGTAAGATAGTAAGTAAGCTTAACATCTGGATTTTTTTTAAAGCTTTATTATTGAAAAAAAAAGTTAACATTTTGACTCATTTTTGTCTGCGCCCTAGGGGCGCAATCAGCTTTGATATATTGCCTCCCAGCAGATTTTCATGCGAAAATAGGTATTCATACAATCTAAATAAAAACGCTGCATATTCAATCAGTGTATCACATTTTTTCTATTAGCTCACCTGAGCACAAAGTGCTCATGGTGAGCTTTTGAACATGCCGTGTCCGGCATCCACCGTGCGTCGTCAACTTTTACCTTGTGTACACTCTAGAGGCCACATTTTCAGTGCGTACTCATGAAACTTGGTCAGCATGTTTGTCTTGATAATATCACGAACGAGTTCGAAAATGGGTCATGTCGGGTCAAAAACTAGGTCACTAGGTCAAATCTTAGAAAAACCTTGTGTACACTCCAGAGGCCACATTTCCGGTCCAAAACTCTTGAAAGTTGGTTAGAATGTTTTGCTGAGATGAGTTCGAAATTGGGTCATGCTGGGTAAAAAACAAGGTCACTAGGTCAAATATTAGAAAAACCTTGTGTATGCTCTAGAGGCCACATTTTCAGTCCAGAACTCTTGAAAGTTGGTCAGAATGTTTGGTTTGATGATATCTCAGATGAGTTAAAAAATGGGTCATGTTGGATCAAAAACTAGGTCACTTGGTCAAATCTTAGAAAAACCTTGTGTATGCTCTAGAGGCCACATTTTCAGTGCAATACTCATGACTGTTGGTCAGAATGTTTGTCTTGATGATTTTTTGGACGAGTGTGTAAATGGGTCATGTCGGGTCAAAAACTAGGTCACCAGGTCAAATCATTTAAATAGCCTGTGTAGCTCTAGAGTCATTATTTTCTGTCCAATACTTATGAAAATTAGTCAGAATGTTTGTCTTGATAATCAATATGATGAATTTGAAAATGGGTTACATTGGTTATAAAACTAGGTTGCCATGTCAGATCTTGGAAAAACTTTGTGTATACACTAGAGGCCACATTTTCTGTCCAATACTTATTAAAGGTGGTCAGAATCTTTGTTTTGATAATATCTACAATGGGAAAATGGGTTATGTTTGGCTTAAAAGTAGGTCACTGAGAGAAATTCTAGAAAAAGCTTGTGTACAAGCTAGAGGCCAAATTTTCAGTCCAATAATTATGAAAGCTTGGTAGAAAATGTTTGTCATAATATCTCGAAAGAGATTGAAAATGGGTCAGGTTTGGTCAAAAGACTCAGGTGAGCAACTTCAGGGCCATCATGGCCCTCTTGTGTGTGTGTGTGTGTGTGTGTGTGTGTGTGTGTGTGTGTCTATATATAAAACAAGTATTGGTGATAAAATGATGATACCCATACGAGTAAACAATGTTGCATCACAATAACTTTTATTATCCAGCTAACTTACTGCTGTCCCGTTGAGAACTCTTTCACTCTTTTCACCAAGACATATCAGTTACAGTATCATTCGCTATATATACAGTATATTTACATGACAAGACTTTGTATGCATTGTAAAATGGTGAAAACCTAGTTATTTAACCCTTTACCACACAATGCCAGCTTTTAACGACCATGTGGAAGAAGCCTGTTGAAAACATTGTAGGAAAAGGAGAAAATGCTGGTAACCAGCATTTTCTCCTTGTTCCACAATGTTTTCTCCTCTACCACAGCCATATCTCATAATTCCAGCCACATTTGAAGTGTTGTCTCCAAATGCTTTCAGTTTGGAGGACTCCAAACTTTTATTGTTAGGTAAAGAGTAAAGTAAACAATGTGAAATGATGAAAACCCAATCATTTAATAGTATGGCATTACCAGATCTGACACCGTTACCAAACAATCCCATGTTTTAGCAGCACTGATAAAGATTCTTTTTAAAAACATGGTGGGAAAAGGGGAAAATGCTGGTTACCAGCATTTTACCTTTTTCCCACCATGTTTTCTACTCTTTCAAAGACAAATCTCATTACTTAAGCCACAGCCTAACAGTCATCTGCAAATGCTTTCAGTGGAGAGTTTTGTTGTTTGGTAAAGAGTTAAACCTTGTGTATTATGTTTATTTGAGGAAAATTTAGACTGTAGAAAAAAAAAGTCTGGATTCATTTATTCAGGAGAAAGGAATTCATATTGTTTTGTAAGATCATGGTACGTGGGGGGGATAGTAAACTCTTTTGTTTTATGACAGACTTTCCAAAACAGTATATAATATGAAGCTATGAAATCAGTGTTAGCTGTAAACCAAACGACAAAATTGCAGCCTTTTCTCATTTGAAAGCATTTGCAGAATGATAACAAATTGATTGTCATTCAAAACACGAAATTTCTACTTCAGAGGGGTGGAAAACATTGTTGGAAAAGAAGCATATTCTCCTTTTTCCCTCAATGTTTTGAAAAGCCTTTTTCATGGTCATCAAAACACGGGATTGTGTGGTAAAGGGTCTGTACTGTCAAACATGCATACAAAGACCAAGGTGGGGAAGTAGGAAAACTGATCCCTTGCTGCCATTGGTCTTCTAATAGAATCCTTATTATGTTGATCAAAGGAAAGGTATAGAACCTGTACAGTGGTCTCTTACAAGAGTTGGTTGCTCTATAAAGTTGTTCTCTATCCTTATTTTGACCATATTTATGTTGTGACAAAATCAATGAACTTGCAAAACTTCATAGAATTCAAGTTAAAAAAGAAATATGCCAATTTCATTACATGAAAGCATGATACCTACCATAGTATCCACAGAACTTTGATTTTCTTTCTTTCCTCTGCATATTTTTTGTCTGCAAAGTTTATTTTTGTTTGAAAAAATAGTGTATATATTTGTACTTTAATTTACTGATATGTCTTTCAGCTTATATTTTAATTGTGACTTTGACCTTAAACCCATTAACATACCATCCTATGTTTGGAAGAAGGCTTGTAGAAAACATTGTGGGAAAATAAGAAAATGCTGGTAACTAGCATTTTCTCCTGTTTCTGCAATGTTTTTCTACCCTTTTAAAGACAAATCTCTTCATTTTTAGCTATACATGTATATGTAATTTGTCTGGAAGTATTCTCAGTTTCATTGCCTGGTAAAGTGTTATTTATGCTTCATTGTTTTCATTTTTGCATGCAGAGATTATCAGTTATTGTAGAAGATAAGCAATTGGTTGATGTAGGGGTTACCCCTCTTGAGAGGTCCCAATTAAAGGTTTGTTCCCCTGATTTAAAATAGATTGTTTTAGTGTAGAGAGTTTATACAATTTATAGATACTGACAGGAGCTGTTGTTTTTGGTGATGGCGCTTAGAGGGTGGTGGGATAGTTTTATTAGATAGTTCACCTAACCCTTTACTGTGCAAATAAAACTTTTTTAACCCAGGCTGTCTGCAACTTTAGGAAACATTGTGGGAAAAGGAGTAATTGGTTGTAATAAACAGTTGCTTATTTTTCCCAACAATGTTTTTCACAATGTTGAAAATTAATGGTTCAGATTCCTTGAATTTTTTGTCCTTTGTCTTGTGACAGTGTTTTGCATGTCTTGAGTAGCTTTTACAATGTGTGTTAACAATATAGATTTGTACCTTAATATTTAATACTTACTGTCCTTTATAAATACTAATCCATACCAACATTTTTCATAATGAGTACCTGTTATGGCTTGTTAAAACATTGTTAGAAAAGAAGCAGTTGTGCATTACATGCAGTTGCTTCTTTTGTTAGTTTTTCTTCCTGTTGATTTGAAAATATTTTTTCTGTTACTTAACTGTTTCAAAGAATCCCAAGCTTTAATGACCCTGACAGATAAGGCTTTTAAAAACATTGTGGAAACAGAAGAGAAAATGCTGGTAATCAGCATTTTCTCCTTTGCCTACAATGTTTTCTAGATCTCACAACCTAGGGCTGCACATAAGATTTAAACACATAACCTTATCTGGATCTCTGAATAGTACATTTGATTAACTCTTACCCTGCAACTTGTCACCTTTGCAAGCAGTGAGGACCAAGATCAGTCTACACATCAGTACACTATAGTCTTGGTCTGCACTGTTCGCAAAGTCACAAATGGTATTACACTTTTACTCGCACAAAAAAAAAAAAAATTCAAATAGAGAGAAAGACTTAAATTTTTAGTCAGCAGGATAAGAACTTGAATCATGAAAATAACAGTTATTGTAAGGATAGAGGGAGGATAGCCACAACCTCTCCTATCCAATATATGTGGCTAATAAAGTTTTTGAAAAAAAAAAGTTTTCTCCCCTTCCATAGAACTCAAGCTCATTTTTTTCCAATTTTGACTGTCATCTTCATATCTTTCGAATATGGAAGAGTGTTAATTTTGTTGTTTGGGAAAGGGTTAAATGGTTCTTTTTGTAACTTGGACTAGTAAATTATGTGTGATAATAAGGTTAGGGCTTGTTAGAGCAACATTCATCTAGATTTTGATTAATTTTTTTTTTCCAGCCATAAAACTTAGTATCTGAAGTCATGTCCATGTAATGACATGATTGCTTAATCTAATTCAGTAAAGGGGAGATAATTGCATTTATAGGGTCTAAAATGCATGAGTCTGCACCATAACGAACTTAGTCAGTGGGTTCTGTGACAATTGTATTTGGAATGGATCTATTATTTGTCATTTGACCAAGTCTAAAACCAACAGAGTAAGAAATTTCTCAGAAAAATTACACATCTGACATGTTTTGGAAATTGTTTCCCATGAATATCAGTCAGAAAGCTGTATTTGCATAGAAAAACTTAATTAAAACCAGCCAAATTAACATCAAGTTGTGAGTGGCTTAAAAGATTTGATGAAAAAATGGACAAATTAGCAAAAGTTTTATCTGTGTAACAAGAAAATATTAACCATTAATCCCATGTTTTAATGACCTTGGACAAGAAAGCTTCTGAGAACATTGTGTGAAGAGGTGAAAATGCATGTTTTTAAGCCATGCTTTGTGAAAAGGGGGTTTTACCCTTTCCCAAACAATCCTGTGTTTTAAAGACCTGTAGGGAGAAGGCTTTTGAAAACATTGTGTACAAAAAGAAAATGCTGGTTACCAGCATTTTCTCCTTTTCCAACAATGTTTTCAATACCCTGCCTTCTGAGGGTCATTAAAACTCAGGATTGTGTAGTGAAGGGTTAAATTCTGAGCACTATTTATCTTGCAGTCTGCGAGGGCTTTCTATGTAGATGAGCCTAAAAGTTTGTTGTCAGGTAAAGGATTAATAAGTCTTTTGAAAAACAAATTTGGAATAAGAATATATATTTTCATTATTATTAATAAATTACCTTGCATTTTCTGTAGGCTTGCCATTTATTTCACATGTTTACTCTTTACCAAACGACAGAATTTTAGACTTGTCCAAATTGAAAGCATTTGCAGACGACAAAATGAACGTGACTCAAAAATTGAAACCTGACTTAAGAAGAGTTGAAAACATTGTGGGAAAAAGAGAAAATGCTGGTTACCAGCATTTTCTCCTTTTCCCACAATGTTTTCAGAAGTCTTCTTCCTCTGGGTCGTAAAAACCACAGATTGTTTGGTAAAAGGTTAAGTATGGCTTCTATGATACAGATTTTCTCTGAAAGAGTGGCAAACATTGTTGGAAAAGGAGAAAATGCTGGTCACTAGCATTTTCTCCTTTTCCAACAATGTTTTCAAATGTAAAATACTGGTTACTAGTATTTTCTCCTTTTCTCACTATGTTTTCAAATGCAGTGTTCTTCAGGATACTTAAACATGGGATTATTTGGTAAAGGGTTGACATGGCTTTTGATAGGGAATACTGCTCACTAACATACTAATCAACAAAATGTTAAAACAATTCTCACCAATTTCTCTTCATACCACAATATTTCCTGAAGGGCTCTGCTTCAGGAGGGAAAAAATTTGACAGCAAAGGCATAGTTTTAAACATTTACCAAACATTCCTGAGTTTTTCATGACCCAAAGACAAAATCTTTTAAAAGCATTGTAGAGAAATGCAAAAATGCTGGTAACCAGCGTTTTCTCCTTTCTCTACAATATTTTTTACCTATTGAAAGGCAAATCTCCACATTTTTGAGCCTCGGATACGTTATTGTCTTTATAATTATGCTTTCTATTTAAACATGATGTCTTAGATTTGGACATGTGGTAAATAGTTAACAACATTTTGTACTTCAAACTTAAGGTCTGGTTTTGAAAGTCTTGCTTTAGGTTCGTATAAATATGCTTTATGCAGGGAAAATAGCAGCTCCATACAAATAAAGGGCCTAGTTTATTAACTCTTTACTAGACAACAAAATGTAAGACAGGACTGAATTGAAAGCATTTGCAGATGACTAAAAAAGAGGTGTCTCTAGTTATGGAGTCATGATAATCGGAGAAAATGCTGGTAAATAGTTACCAGCATTTTCTCCTGTTCTGCAATGTTTACAAAATCATTCTTCCTCAGTCATAAAGATAGGAGACTGTGTAGTAAAGGGTCAAGGCCAAGTTTATTAAATAGAGTTTATTTCATCAGCTTGTGGTTAATATGGGGAAATATTTGCCGGAAAAGGGAAAGGTATGCGAACATAACGAGTGCCGTAAGGCACGAGTTATTTTCGCGGACCTTTCCCTTTTGAGGCAAATATTTCCCCATATTAACCACAAGCTGATGAAATAAATTATATATTATATTTCCTCTGATTATTTTGTCAACGAATGCAACTTTTAAAACTTAAAAACTGAAAAAAGTAGTTCCAGATTTTCGGCAGGAGGAAAATATTCACTGTGACAGGGAAATAATTCCCCCCAGCTTAAATTACGACATTTCTTTACCCATAACATTTCTAAAAATAGACACATGAAATATAATATTGTATTTTCTCCACCTCTAATTAATTTTTCCTCTAATTAATTTTTTCAGAAAGTGATACTGCTCATTGGTTTCATTCACTGATCATTCACCATTTGCCATGTTTTCTCTCTTTATGTACATCATTGTGTATTAAGATGAAAAAGATTTTCTGCACTTTTTTCTTCGGTTTGAATCTGTAAATACGATGGTGGTATCAGATACAATATCTGTCCAATGTATTGAGGTTTGATTTTATTGTTGTTACCTTGCCAGGTTGGTTATTCAGAAACATACCTGGCGTAAGATCCTAGATTCAAGATTCAATTTTCAGCTCAGTGAAATTCTGTCGAAGGATTGATGATTGTAATAGTGATAGAATTCATTCCAATTTTGAACATGTGTGACCCATGCTCTGTGAAAAGGGAGCTTAATGCATCTGCAAAAATTATCTACCCATGTCAGCCTGTGCAGTCTGCACAGGATCACAGGGGTCGAAGCTTTTTACTGTCGTTTAGTTTTCGGCATGTCCAGGGATGGTCTTATGTCAGGATTAAGTGTTGATTGTATTGAGTGTATGGTGTTTAACGCCGTTTTCAACATTATTTCAGTTATATCGCGGCGGCCAGTGCACCTATCCATGCGTTCCTGCAGTCTCTTTTACCAGTACTTTGCACAATTTTTCTTTCCAAGCCACTGGCTGCTTTCCCACACAGGATTAAGTGGGTTGTTAGACAAAATGGATTTTATGATAAGATCCATAATTATTTAATGACTTGCTTGATAAAATGCATCATGGAGATGCATTAAACCTTTTTGCCAGAGCACGGCTCATATTGTTTCAGCAGTGCTTTTGAGGAAAGGCAGTCAGTTGCGTGGAAAGAGTTTTTTTTTTTTTTGAAGTACTCATAGGGAAGCTCCAAGAAGGCATAGAAGGTACACTGGCTGCTACAATATAACTGAAATAAAGTTGAAAACAGTATTAAACACCACATAAAGTAAACTAAATCTATTTATGTGTTAAGGATGCAGCAGAAGATGCCCAGAAGACGGCTGACAAGCTTCAGAAAAGATGTGCCGAGAAAGATGAGGAGATGCTGAATAAAGATGAAATGATGGGGGTAAGTCTTTGGTCTTTGTGGGTGTTTGTGTATAAAGTCTGATTAACAGTTAATTACGCAAGCCTGAGTTTTAATGACCCTGAGAAAGACAGCTTTTGTAAACATAGTGGGAAAAGAAGAAAATGCTGGTGACCAGCATTTTCTCCATTTCCCACAATGTTTTCTTCCCTTTCAAATAGAATTTGTATTAGTTTAGCCACATTTGTTATCTGCGAATGCAAATATGGATTTGTCTAATGTTTTATTGTTTGGAAGACAGTTAACCCTCTATCAGACTCTACAATTAGTCACATTGGTATCAAAAGCACTTGACAATGAGGCTTAGTTGATGACTTCTGTTTTTCAAAGGGTAGAAAACATTGTATGAAAAAGAGAAAATGCAGATTTCCAGCATTTTCTCTTTTTCCACAATGTTTTACCAAAATTTTTTTCTCTTGTAAAAACATTTAATTGTTTGGTTAACCCTTAGGCTGCTAAGCACGACTCACTGACCTCTTGCAGGCAATGTAGATCAAGATCAGACTGCACAAAATGTGCAGTCTGATCTTGGATCTACAGTGTCCAATAAGGAGATACTTGTCTCCAAAAAAATAGATATGAAATAGCAACATGCTGGCTTTTACTGTCTACTTGAAAGTTTCATGTTAGTTATTCAGGAGGATAAAGGGTGAAGTTTTAACCCTGTGACAAACAATAATGTTTTATGATGCCTGAAAAAGAAGACAGTTGAAAGTGTTGTAGAAGATACAGGTTCCAGAGTAACTCTGAACCAAACATCAAAAATTGTACAGAAGTTTGTCCAAATTGAAGGCATTTGCAGAAAATAAAAAGAAATTAGACTCAAATATCGAAATTTCTTTTTGGTGGGGTGGAAAACTTTGTGAGAAAGGTGAAAATGCTAGTTACTAGTACTTTTTTCTCCTTTTCGCTCAATTTTTTTATGAGTCTTACTCTTTAGGCTTATAAAAATCAGGATTGTTTGGTAAAGGGTTAAGTATGCCAGTTTAACTCTTTACCAGACAATAAGATTTTAGCCTTGTCCAAATTGGAAGCAATTGCAGACAACAATTTCAATGTGGCTCAAATGGTGCAATTTTTCTTTGGTAGGGTAGAAAACATTGTTGGAAAAGGAGAAAATGCTGGTTACCAGCATTTTCTCCTTTTCTCACAATGTTTTCAATAGACCTTTTTTCCAGGGTAGCTTAATTTCGGGATTGTGTCATAAAAGGTTAAATAGCATTTTTAGCTCCTTTTGTTTCAAGCTGAGTAAATCTTGACTTTTTAGCTAAGCTATTTTCAAAGAAATCGTAGAGGTATTGTTGTCATCTACATTGTCGGAATACTTTGACATTTTCTCATATCTTTGACGTCATGTGGTTGTCATCTACATTGTCTGAAAATTCTGACATTTTCTCATTTATCGGTTATTACAAAGATATTTATTTCAAAGTTGGGCTAGATGTTTATTTACCATGGAAAAAGGGAACCTGTACCAGAAGGGCGAAAGCAGTTTTTGACACAGTTATGTCCCTTCTTCAACTTTTGTATGGTGGTAATTTCTTTTTCAACATTATGCAAGTTACATCATGATGTCTTTTCATTTCAGAAATTAGAAGATCTACTCAGAGACAAAGAGAAAGAACTCGGGGTATGGTATCTTTATATATGTGGTTGAAATATTTTGTTAACTCATAGAGAGCTGCAGAGGCCCGGTAGCGCAGTACGTAGCGTACAGGACTCGAGAACAGGGGCTCTCTAGTTTGATCCCAGGCTAGGCCAATTTCTTTCCGAGGCTTGATGATAGTCATTGCAACAGGATTCATTCCTCTCTCACCGCTGATCATTGTTTTGACGATGGTTATGTGGGAAAGCAGCCAGAGGCTTGGAAAGAATATTGTGCGCAGTACTGGTAAAAGAAACTCCAGGAAAGCATCGATAGGTGTACTGGCCACTGGGATATAACTGAAATAATGTTGAAAATGGCGTTCAACACCATACAATCAATCAATGATAGAGAGCTGAAGCAGGTATCATCCGTATTTGCATACAGAATGGTTTCCCTGACTCCCTGTTTCTTTGAATTTGGACCTCAAATTTTCTAAATGACCCCCAAAATTCATATGTGTGGCTTCTTTTATTTGTATTTTTATTTATATGAAGGGTGTCAAATGACCCCTTCATCAGAAAGTTCAGGAAAACCTGATACTGTGTAGATCAAATGATGTAAACAATGTAGAAAAAGCAAAACATGTTGGTTATCAGCATTTTCTCCTGTTCCCACAATGTTTTTAGAGGCCTTCTTTCTTAGGGTCATTAGCATTTAGAATCGTTTGTTAAAGGGTTTAATATGCTGAAAAAGTTATGGTTTTGATGATATGGAAAATATT
The DNA here is from genome assembly GCA_946811185.2 of Hippopus hippopus. NCBI lineage: Eukaryota > Metazoa > Mollusca > Bivalvia > Cardiida > Cardiidae > Hippopus > Hippopus hippopus. Next base: position 51,491,202 of record OX328098.1, on the reverse strand, counting down.
ATGCTAAAAGGAACAACTGCTCACAAGAAGTGAGCTCTCCCTTTATCAAAATAATCTTAAAAACTGTCTGTATGGGTATAAAACCTTATATTTGGGTAAGGTAATTAGTTATTCCCCCTACAATGGCAAAGCCCCTGTAGTGCATTGGGTAGCATATTGGACTTTAGAAGAGGGGATCCCTGGGTTGAATCCTCAGCTTGGCTGATTTCTGTCCCTGGATTGATGATAGTCAATTCTTGTTGTTACTACAGGTCTAATTTCTCTCTCACGGCTGATCATTGTTTCAATAATGGTTGTGTGAGAAAGCAGCAGGTGGCTTGAGAAGGATATTGTATGAAGCACTAGTAAAAGAAACTCCAGGAAAGCATCGATAGGTGCTCTGGTCATGGCAATATTACTGAAATAATGTTGAAAACGGTATCAATCAATCAATCAATCAATTTGAGGGGTATACTGGAATCTTCCTACCATGGGAACTTATGTACCCGCAATTTTCATAATGTTTGGTAGACTATCGACCCTTTCAGCGCCATTGGCGAAAACGGACTTTTGCGGACAACATAGATCAAGATCAGACCACACAGAACGTGCAGTCTGATGTTGATCTATTCCGTCCACGTGTTTAGTCAATTCTGTAAGATATAAATTGTTCTGAGTTGCAGTGGATTGTAATGTCAGCCCTCGAAAGAGGTCAAGTTTATATATTTGGTGCTGAAAGAGTTAAAGGAGGAATGGCTCTATAATTTTTTTGTGTGATTTTTCTTCCTTTCAGAGGATTATTATCCTCCCTTTGAAGCAAAGAACTAAATATTTAAAACTGTCAAAGCTCGTGAGGATTTGCTCAGAATTTGTGTATTTACTAAGTATGTGAGTGGGATCAGGGTCTGTATTTGCCAACCATTTTAACCCTTTACCAAACGACAAAATTTTGGACTTGTCCTAATCGAAAGCATTTGCAGGCGACAAATTAAAAGTAGCTCCAAAGGGAAAAGTTGTCTCGGAAAGGATACAAAACATTGTGGTAAAGGAGAAAATGCTGGTCACCAGCATTTTCTCCTTTTCCCACAATGTTTTCAAAAGCTTTATTCCCCAGGGTCATTAAAACTCGGGATTATGAGGTAAAGGGTTAAAGAACATTCTTAGTCTTATTCTTCAGAATTTTCTAAATTTGGCAGTTATACAACTTTAAATCGGCTAAACAGTTCAGTATACTCAGTCAAAAGTTGTGTTACTTTCAGATTAAGAAAATCTTGGAGAATAAGACTAAGATAGTTCTCAAGAATGGTCGGTGAATGTGGACCTTTCACATTTTCCTTCCCCCTTATACAGTATTTCACCAATCATATGTTCAAATTTAGTACTGACAAGCCAGCCATGGGGCGGGGGGTGGTATTTGTTAGCCACTGGTTGATTTTGTTTATAATTGATAATCTAGCATAGTCATATTATTTTTTCATTATATAGGACACAAAGAAAGAGCTCAACATTAGAATGAAGGCCTACACAAAAGCAAAGGCATCTTTCATAGATGTTTTACAGAAACTACAGATGAAAAATCAAGAGGTAAAGAATTCAGATACATGTATTTTATTCATAGTTGTCTGTAACTATTTCACTGTCCATATTGACTTAGACAGCTTTTGCTGATGATGTAGATTAAGATCAGACTGCACAAAATATGCAGTTTGATCTTGCATCTACAGCATCCAATAGCTAATGCTTACCTTTTACAAAAGTCAAGTTCAAATGCAACAAAAAAATACAATTGTAAATCTCTACAAATGTTGAATCCATTTATTCAGCAACAAGAGTTTATAGGCTAGAAAACAGAATGGGAGAAAATGCTGGGTACAAGTATTTTTTTTGGACAACCCAAACTTTGATTACTTATTTTAAGTCTTAACCATACAGCAAAATTTTAGACTGGTTCACATTGAAGGTGTTTGCAGATGACAAACAAAATATGGCCCAAACAGTGAAATTTTTCTTTGAAAGGAAAGAAAACATTGTAGGAAAAGGAGAAAATGCTGGTTACCAGCATTTTCTCCTTTTCCCACAATGTTTTCCAAAGCCTATCTCTCAAAGGTTGTTTAAAACTTGGTATAGTGTAGTAAAGGGTTAAGTCTTTATCAGATGACAAAATTTTAGACAGATCAAAATTGAAATCATTGGCAGATAACAAATTAAGTGTGGTACAAACTGCAAAACAATAAGTTGGGTTTGCAATTTGTGTATTGAACTTACCTTTAATACAGGCAGAAGAATTGGAAGGAAAGGTTAAACAGCTTGAACTGGACTTGCAGAATGCTAGGGAAGAGTGTGAACGTGCCAAAATGGACAGACAAAAGGTAGATTACTCTTGATCAACTTACATTTTGTTTTGTTAGAGTTATACTGTTTGCTTTTTAGGTGGGAATGTTGTACAATGTTACTGTTTTTGATTTTGGTTGGGAATATCCTCCCATTTAGGATGATAATACTTTAGTATACAAGCAGCATCTGAAATTTGAGAGCACGAAAATATTTTAAATATGGAGTTCTTTTGGCAGTCAAGTTTTAGCATCCACATATTATGGTGGTCTTGTTCTTTTATGTCCGTACCAGACAATTAAATTTAAGATGAGTCTGTATTGAAAGCATTTGCAGATGATAAATGTGGGTCAAATGATGGCATTCATCAGTAAAAGGGTTGCAAATATGGTGAAAACAGGAGAAAAAGCTGGTTGCCAGCATTTTCTCCTTATCCCACAATGTTTTCAAAAGATCTCTTTTTCTAAGTTAGTAAACTTCTCTTCTTCAAGTTAGGGAAAAAAAAAAAAAAAAGAGATATTTTTTGCTATGGTCGAAGTGAAATGTCCCCAGTTTTGCAAAGCATGATGTATTTAGTTAGCATTATTTTTATATTTTAATTTTCTTTTCATTGTTTTTGAGTGACACTTTTTTCTGTTTTTAGCTCATGTGAGCTTGAAGTACACATGTTTTAATATGTTGTGATAAGCTGTATCATTCATTTGTATTCAAGATTTTTTTTTGTTCACTGTCTGTAAAAAATGGTCAAATGAAGCTGTTTCCTGTATCTAAACAAATCAGAGTAACATTTTAATCTATAGGGGAAGCTTGTCAGGCAACCTTTATCAATTTCATTGTCAAAGTAGCACTGGTCACATTTTTAAGACTGTTTACCCATTACCACACAATCCCAAGTTTTAACGACCCTTGGAAGTTTGAGTTTTGAAAACATTGTGGGAAAAGGAGAAAATGCTGGTAACCATCATTTTATCCTTTTCCCACAATGTTTACTAACCTTCCAGAAATAAATCCTATTATTTGAGCAACAGTTGATTTGTCGTTTGCCAATACTTTTAATTTGCACCAGTCTAAAACATTGTTGTGTTGAAAAGTGTTAATATTAAGTACATATGATGCCAGGAAGCTTTGTAATATAGTTTAAAAATGTTCAACTTTGGCCTTTAACATACAGATATGTGAAGTACATGCAAAGAAATCACCTCACTCTGCTTTTTATGTCTTTAGTGATTGGCATGTTTATATTTTAAGTAACTGGCATGTAAAATTTCAAAAATGACCCCTTGTTTGAAGAACAAGGGGACACAGTGGGCCTATATTTTTCCTAGTCAAAGGAAAACAACTTTTTAGAGGCTAGAAAATCCATGAGTATTCAAATTAACCCTTTACCACATAATGACGCCTTTTAACACCCCTGAAGAAGAGGCCTTTTGAAAACATTGTGGGAAAAGGAGAAAATGCTGGTAACCAGCATTTTTTCCTTTTCCCACAAAGTTTTCTACCCTATCAATTTCATTTGAGCCACTATGAAATTGTCTACTGCAAAAGCTTTCAATTTGGATAGGTCTTAAATTTTGCCGTGTGGTAAAGGGTTAAAGAGTTAATGAATATGGCACTAGGACACTAACGGTCCTCTTGTTACAGCTTTCTTTTGATTTGTTGGAATGCTGTTTGATTTTTACTGTTTTTATTTGCTTGAATGTTGTTTGATTGTTACCATTGTTGTTTTGTTTGTTCACCCTAGGAGAATGAGAGAATGCTTGACCTTGAAGAAAAGGCAGAGGTATGTTTTTTGAATATTTCTGTTCTTTAACTCTTTACCAAACGACATTATTTTACACTCGTCTAAATTGGAAGCATTTGCAGACGACAAAATAAAAGTGACTGAAAATTTGAAATTTCTTTTGGGAAGGGAAGAAAACATTGTGGGAAATGGAGAAAATGCTGGTTAGGAGCATTTTCTCCTTTTCCCACAATGTTTTCAGAAGGTTTCTTTCTCAGGGTCGTGAAAACCAGGGATTGTTTGGTAAAGGGTTAAAGCTTTACCACATAATCCAGACTTCTGGAGACCCTAAGGAGTAAATCTTTTGAGTTAACATTTCATAAAACTTCTTAAATGGTTTATACAGACAGTAGTTCAGACTATCATTTGAGACTCTCTGCTTTCTGATTGAAACAGTTACTTCCCTTATTTCATTTCACTTATATTTTTTTCAGCCCTCTTACAACTATTTTTTACAATGAAAATTCATAAAAGTTTTTGCAAATATTTCTTGTTAGTAACTCGGATGAGTTAGCATGACAGAAGCTATACTCTCTTATTTTTAGTTATTGCTCTGTTCCTTTTGGTCAAGTATTTTTATTGGCACTGTCAAAGGTCTATTTCACAAAAATGGGAAGTATAGATAAACCACAGACATTGACAGGACTTCTTCATCTGTTCAGAGTACATCCATGCTCCAGTGTTTGTTGTTTATTTGTAGAAACTTCCTGTGGTTTAGATAAACCACATGCTTAGAGGCACAGATACACTTTTAACATTTGACTTGTCCAAAGTAAAGAGGTTTAACCCTTTACTACATAATCCAGGCTTTTAACGACCCTGAAAGATGGGGCTTTTGAAAACATTGTGGGAAAAGAAGAAAATGCTGGTACCCAGCATTTTCTCCTTTTCTCACATTGTTTTCTACCCTCTCAAAGTCAAATCAAAGAATCTTAATCACATTTAATTTGTTGTCTGTAAATGCTTTGAATTCGGACCAGTCTAAAATTTTGTTGTTTGGTAAAGAGTTAACGATCTACCACTCAGTCCTGAGTTTTCACATTTTTAAGGAAGAAAGGCTTTTGAAAACATTGCGGGAAAAGGAGAAAATGCTGGTAACCAGCGTTTTCTTCTTTATCCACAACGTTTTCTGTAATTTCAAAGAGAAACATCCATTTTTGTGTAACTTTTATCTTCTGCAACTGCTTTCAATGTGGACACATCTAAAATTTTGTTGTTTGCTAACGTGTTAAAGCATACGTTAGGCACAGAATGTGTTTAAAGTAAAGCAAAAGCATATTGTCTAGTCTCATGGGCTCCACTGGCTTGAACGACTGAGAGAAACACATAATATGATAGAAATCATTTTAATTCCTTCATCCCTTATTTGGACACATGCGTTCAGTATTTGTATCTTCTATAGGTAGCATTTATGATAGATTTTCACGGATGATTGCTTGTATGCAAAGTGGAGCTCTTGTACTTTGTTTGTATTTGCAGATTAAGGGAGTTATTTTTTCTATACAAACTAATGAAAACAAGTCCACAGATTAGTCAAATATTTGTCAGTAGTAATTTAAACCAGTACTGTACAAATATAACTTTTTAAACTCTGTTGGGTGACTGCTTTTTGAAAGCATTGTGAAAGAAGGAGAAATTGTGTGTAACAAGCCACTGCTCTTTTTCCAATAATGTTTTCCATACTTACAGACAACAAGGTTTTATCTCCTTAAAACCCCTTTTCCTTAGTGTAATTTTGTGTAACATTTTTTTGTTTGGTTAAAATACAGCTTGTACAGTTATAAGATAGCTGTTTACCAGATGACAAAATTTTAGACTGGTCCAATTGGAAAACGCTTGCAAGTGACAATTTAAATGTGGCTCAAATGATGAATATTTATCTTTGATATGATGAAAACATTGTTGGAAAAGAAGAAAATGCTGGTTACCAGCATTTTCTTCTTTTCCCACAATGTTTTCAAAAGCCTTCTTTCAGGGTTCGAAAAACATGACAGTTTTGTGAAGGAAAAAAATGCTAGAATAACGAAGGAAGTCGGGTAGGGAAGAAATCTCTGTGTAAGTGCAATTAGTCCACGAGTTGTAATGAATTTTGACAAGTTTCTTATTAACATAAAATCACATAAGTAAACATCCCATTCATTTTTATTGGTTTTTCACTTGTCAGTATGAAAAATATTGTTAATTCTTTATATAAATGTTGTATTAGATTAATTATTTTTGGACAAACTTGGCCTCTAATTGCACTTCTTTGGGTTTTTTCCTCTCTCTCCCTCTCACTATACCTGTCACTATACAGTCAGTGGCTATAAATATTTCATCAAATTCTGAACCTTCATTGACTTCCTTCCATCTGTTTCCATGTTTACTTTTTACTTTATTTGCTGGTTACAATATGAAGCTTATTGTTATGAAACTTACTTGTAAATGTAGCAAAATATATTTTGACATTGATGTACTATGTATTTTTAGATTCTATAAAAGATAATATTATAGAAAAATAATTGTAACTGTTTGAATTGATAAGTATTTTTGAAAAGCATTTGTTAGATTAACACCAATGGTGCTATCACCAAAATTTTACTGAATGATAACACCTTCAGGTTTCAGAGAGCAACAACTTATTACATAAGCATGTTCTTATATATAGCTCCAGTAACCTTGCTTTCCAATAGCATAGGTTTTCTTTATAGCTGCATAATCAGAGGCAGCATAATTAATTTTCCTGCCCACTGAAAAAAACATGTAAGTCAATGGAAAATTGGAATTTGATGAAAGGCTTTTAGCCACAAACCGTATTTGCTCCTTTGGGTTAAACAGCAATTTTATCAAGGTGCAAAAGGGAAAAGAAAATACTCATAGGAAAGGACGAGGCTATTTAGAGGCATGTCAAGTTCTGAAAGGCGCCTTAACTCTTTACCACACAATCCCAACTTTTAACGACCCTGAGAAAGAAGCTTATAGAAAACATTGTGGAAAAAGGAGAACATGCTGGTAACCAGCATTTTCTCCTTTTCCCACAATATTTTCTACCCTATCAAAGTCAGAAATCATCATATTAACAAGATTTAATTTGTTGTTTGCAGATACTTTGAATTTGGTCCTGTCCAAAAATTTATTGTTTGGTAAAGAGTTAAAGGGGCATAAAACTAGATTTTACTGCTAAAATTTTCTGCAGAGAGGGTTAAGTTGGTATTTTGTAAGGAAAAATCATAAGGATGTGCCTGGTGGGGATGTGTGGGGGGGGGGGGGGAGTACTGCAGAAACAATTTGGGATTTAAAACCATGACCTTCAAAACCATAACTCAGCAACTACCAATGAGCTATCTGGTCTGGGCCAGTACTATTCTACCAGTCTTTGTAAATATTTCCTAAGAAACCTGCAAAACAAAAAAAAAAATCTGGTTAGATGCCACTTTATTGGTTAATGAAAATAAAGATAAGTGAAATACAAGATGCCTGAGACAAAAACGTTAACAACTGAATCAAGGTGTTGTTTATGGTGACTAATTCATTAGCGCTGGTGCATTTTATAGACTACTTTGAGAACAATGTGAATCCAAAGAACTTGAATATTACACACACATAGCTTTTTCTGTTTAGGAAAAAGTTAGGAGAAAATCATGAAAAAGAGAATTCCCACATGTTGAATATAAAAAGCAAATTTCAGTACTGGTATTAACTTTTATAATATCATTTATGCTTCAATGTTACCAAATTTGATACCATGCAAAGCGGAGGGGTAAGAGGCTATAACTTTTAGTTGTGTGGGTGGGTAAGCTGTATGACACAATATTATGAATTTATGGCGAAGATCTTTTTAATATGATTAAGGATGAAAAAGATTTTGGAAAATTTGTTGTGTTTTTTTTTTACCCCCCAATAAATAATCTGGTATATTTTGGTGAAATTTTATATTGATATTTAATGCATACCATTAAATTATTAGTATGTTGGAATAATTTAATTACTTGTCCAGTTAAGTATACAGTATCCATAAGATTTTTTTTTTTCTTCTGGTAACAAATTATTGAGGGAAGTTTGAAAACATTTTTTTGTAAAAAAGACAGATTATTCAGGGACCCACATGACTTAACCCATTACCACACAATCCCTACTTTTGACGACCCTGAGAAAGAAGCCTTTGGAAAACATTGTGGGAAAAGGAGAAAATGCTGGTAACCGGCATTTTCTCCGTTTCCCACAATGTTTTCTACCCTTCACAAAACAAATTTCAAATTTTCAGTCACTTTTATTTTGTCATCTGCAAATGCTTTCAAATTGGACAAACCTAAAATTTTGTCGTTTGGTAATGAGTTTGGGGTTAGTGGATTAAGGTTTTATACACAAATATATGAGCCATGCTCTGTGAAAAGGGGGCTTAATGCATTTGCAAAAAGTATCGACCCATGTCAGCCTGCGCAGTCCGCGCAGGCTGACATGGGCCAAAACTTTTCGATATCTTCAAGATTTTTGTATGTCAAAGGACCATTCTACCTCATGATTCAGTCGGTTGCTTGACAAAATGGATATGATGGGTCCATATTAACGTGATGACTTACTTGGTATAATGCATCAGGGGGATGCATTAAGCCCCCTTTTGCCAGGGCATGGTTCATATGTGAGAAAATGATGGTTAAGGAGAAATGCTGATTGCAACCAATTTCTACTTTTGTAACAATGTTGCAAAAAGCAGTCTGCCAAAAGAGTAAAGAGTTTGAGGCGGCTCAGTGTATGTTACTCCTGTACCAAACAACAAAGTTTTGGACTTTGCTACATTCAAAGCATTTTGCAGATGACAAATGCAATGTGGCTCAAACGCTGGAAAGTGTCTTTGACAGGGTAGAAAACACTGTGAGATAAGGTGGAAATGCTGGTTGCCTGTATTTTTTTTATTTGCTTTTCACGTTGTTTTCAAAAGTCTTGTTTCTCTAAGTCGTTAAAAGTTGGGACTGTGTGTTAAAGGGTTAAATATAGAAAAACAACCAAAAAAAAAGCCTTGTTCTTCAAACTTGAATTATCAGTACTGTCATGTTCAACACATTTTGCCTCTAAGAGAAACTTAAACACTTTACTAAATGTTACTTATGTTTTAACAGTCTTGAAAGAGGAACACTTCTGAAAATGTGTGGAAAGGAGAAATTGCTTGTGTCTGACATTTTCTCCTTTTCCCATAATGCTTTCTACCCTTTTAAAGACATGATCCATATTTAAGTAAAAATTGACCTGTCATCTGGAAATGCTTTCAGTTTGGATGAGGCTAAAATATTGTAGTGTTGTAAAGGGTTAAGGTCATTTGAAGGAGACTGCATGTTTAACCCTTTACCACACAATGACGCCTTTTAACGCCCCTGAAGGAGAGGCCTTTTGAAAACATTGTGGGAAAAGGAGAAAATGCTGGTAACCAGCATTTTCTCCTTTTCCCACAAAGTTTTCTACCCTATCAAAGAAATTGTCGTCTGCAAATGCTTTCAATTTGGATAGGTCTTAAATTTTGCCGTTTGGTAAAGGGTTAATCTTATATAATATGATGACAAGACCATGGTTTTGGTGCACTGGCGTCTGATGTCAGTTAAATGCTTCAAGAAAAAGAAAAAAAAAAGATAGTAAAACATGTAATAATCAAAAAGACACGTCTGAAGGTATCTAAATAATCTACCTAAAAATACATCAAAATGTGACTCGTAGTGGAGATTATTCCTTTACCTCACAGTCCTATGTTTTCATGACCCTGGGCAGCAAGGGTTTGAAAACATTGTTAGGAAAAGGAGAAAATGCTTGATACCAGCAATAAGTGTTTGCATTTTCTGGATCCAAACTGTCTGCAAAAGAAACATGGCATCATTACCACCCTGGTATTCAAAATTTTGTAATGGAAAAGGGTCTATATTGAACAAATTTTTTAACCCTTTACCATACAATTCTGTAGTTGTAGGACCCTTAGGAAAATGCCTTTTAAAAAAAAAAGTGGGAATGGAGGAAGTGCTGATAAACAGCATTTTCTCCTTTTCCCAAAATGTTTTTACCTTTTCTAAGAAAAAGCTCAATATTTGAATCACATTTAATTTGTCAATTCTTCAAAATTAATGCTATGAACTTGGACATATCTCAAGATTTTGTGAACTGGTAAAGGGTTGAACTAGTAAGAAATTTGAATTTTTTGATGGTTTTATGAGTCTGTAAACGAAGTCTAGTGCATGAACAAACATATGTAATCTCTGGGATTTGAAATAAAGGGTTTTTAATGTAATTTATTACCATTGGGAGGGTGATTATGAATAATAATTTTGTATTTGGAGGGGTGGGAGGGCTACAATGACTAAAGCAAGTTAGCCTGTTTCATGGCCTTTTGCGAATGGTGTTAGTGTTAACTTTCTCTCACATCATCATCTCCTCTAAACTATTTACCATACAATCCTAACTTTTAATGGCCTTAAGGAGGAGGCTTTTGAAAACATTGTGGGAAAAGGAGAAAATCCTGGTAACCAACATTTTCTTCTTTTCCCACAATTCTTTCTACTTTATGAAATACAAATTTCACAATTTGAGTTACATGTAATTTGTTCTCTGCAAATCCTTTCAATCAGGACAAGTTTAAAATATTGTCATGTAGTAAAGAGTTGAACTATAGAAGGCAAATTTTACCAAAGTTACAGAAAATCCCCCCGCTATTGTTTCGTCAAGAACTCAATAATAGCCAGGGCAGTACAACTAAAACATTGGAAAAGTCATCCATAACCTTCTTTTCTAAAATGGACAAACTGGATATCTTTTCCTCATGAAATAAATGAAGCTAGGGTGGACCACTTTCAGCTTTATTGATTGGATCTAATTAGACTAAAATACAGAACTGCTGCTGACTTGGATTGGTGCGGCTAAATTTGATCTGTATGGTCCATAGTGCTTTCTTTTGATCCTTCTGTCAGAAACATGTTGGTAGTAATCAGTAACATTTAGCATGAATGATCTTTTTCAAGTTTATGTTTTATCTGTTGATGGCATCATCAACATCAAACAGTATAGCTTCTGTGGGCTTACTCTCAATCAATAATCAGTGGTATATACTAGCAGTGCCCTGGACAATCTCGAGGACACCATAGTTCCAAAAGGGACATTTGAGATTTAGCAATTTTCAGAGTTAGGTGTCTGGAATTTCTGAACTCCTGCCTTAGATGTTAGTGTCTAGCCCAGCCAACTATTAAATCTTTTAATTTTTTTTGTTGGCAAAATCAGATTCAGCTCCACTGGCTAAAGGCCGGCAAGCGTATTCAGAATTTGTTGATATTCAGATATTTTGAACAGAAAAATGCAGATCTGGAAAGAGATTAAAGCTTTTTCGTAATTTTTTAGGCAGTTTTTTTTAGCTTATTCTCAAGTATACAATCCAACAATATAGTAAACATTAAAAGCTACTTGTACTCTGTATTTTGAAAAACAATTATTTTAATTTTGAGGAGCTTTAAGAATATTATTTTTTATTAATTAGGAAACCCCACAATGATTTTCCTGATAGAGAAAGGATTAGTGAGCCCAAAGTGACTACATTTAAACTGGTGAGCAAGGCTCATCAAAGAGAATGCATCAAATTAACAACCAATTTTCTCATAAAACATGCAAGAATCATGACAAAATCTAGAACTAGTGACAAGTTACCCTTAGAGTCCCAAGAGCAACTTTATGATACTTTTGCACTTAGGAGCAAGATAGGGGTCCGTATTTACCAATCATTTGCAAGAATGTTCTTAGTCTTATTCTCCAGAATTTTCTGAATTTTAAAGTAACACAACCTCTGATTGGCTAAACCATTTGGTCTAGAATATTCTTAACTCTTTACCACACAATCCCGACTTTTAATGACCCTGAGGAAGAAAGCTATTGAAAACATTGTGGGAAAAGGAGAAAATGTTGTTAAACAGCATTTTCTCCTTTTCCCACAATGTTTTCTACCCTTGCCAAAAAGAATTTCAATTTTTAGAGTCACATATATTTTGTCGTCTGCAAATGCTTTGAATTTCGACTGGTCTAAAATTTTGTCGTTTGGTAAAGAGTTAAGAATGGTTTGTGAATACAGAGCCAGACCACATGAAATAAGCAGTATGATTCTGGATCTACTCTATGTTCCTTTTTTAGCTCCACTGGCTGAAGGCCAGCGGGCTTATGTCATGGCCCAGTGTCCGTCGTGCGTCCGTCCGTGTGTCCGTCCGTGCGTGCATTAACTTTTATTTCAAGCATCTTCTTCTCTGAAACTGAACATCCAAATTTGATAAACTTTACAGAAATGATCCTGCCATGGTCCTCTTCAGAATTTCTTGAAAGAATTTGATTTCTTCAAAAACTCTGGTTGCCATGGCAACAAAAGCAAAAAATATTGAAAATCTTCTTGTCTGAAACTATAAGGCCCAGGGCTACCAAATTTGGTTTGTAGCTTTATCTAATGGACCTCTAAGAAGTTTCTTCATATTATAGCCCTGGGGTCAAAATTGGCCCCGTGCCAGGGATCACAAGTTTAGCATGGGCTTATATATAGTGACTTTAATTTAAATAGTAATCAAGGGAAATAACTCCTGTCATAAGAGATAAAGTTTGTTACTATTTACCTCCCTTGATTATCAAACTGCAATGATACATGATTGATGTTGATATTCAAGTTTTTTGGATAGGACATGTTCTCTTGTCAGGGGGAGAGATTTAATATGATGCTAGTTGTTATGCTCACATCAGTGGAATATTAAACTTAAAGTAAGGTTTTTGTCATTCAGTTTTCTTTCCAGAATGTTACCTTTTATGCTAGTGAATAAACCTGCTTGTATTTACTGACATAATCTTTGCACTTAGGAAGATACGACTTTTTTTTTTGTTGGTCAAGGGGGAGGTTATGTTTTCCATGTAAGTTTACCACCATACAGACTTTTTATGCTGTATGTCTCTGCAATGCCATTTAAGTGCATGATATGTTAATTTTACTCTTTAAGAAAGGACAAATTTTTCTACTGGACCAAGTTTAAAGCCATTGCAAAAGACAAATTGAATGTAGCTTAAATGATTATTTCTGTTTTTGATAGGGTAGGAAACATTGTTGGAAAAGGAGATTTGTGTGGTAAAGGGTTAAAAAGCCAGTGGAGCGATACAGGGCCATCATGGCCCTCTTGTTTGTCTGTAAATTCTGTTTCAAAATAGTGCAATTTAAAGGCTCTTTCGTATCCAGAACATTGTTCTCAATATCTGACAGTGTAAATCCAAGTTCAGAAATCATTTTGATCTCAAGCTGTAATGTCGCTAAAATTAGCTCAAATTCTACTGCATATCATGATGATTATCTCCTTACCTGAGGCTACAACACTTGTCCAAATTTAAAGCATGTGCAGAAAACAAATTAGATCTGGCTCATATGATGTAAATTGTTTTTGAAAGGACAAAAAACTTTGTGGGGAAAGGAGAAAATGCTGGTTACCCGAATTTTCTTTTCTTCCCACAATGTTCAGAGCCTTAGCCTAGTACTGGTGAAACCAAGGACATAGTACATAAACATGTGAGCTTTTGCTGTGATATGACTGAAATAATGTTGAAAGGGACATAATACACCATTCAATCAACTTCCTCCAGTTGTGTAAAGGGTTCCTTGTAAATAATTCACTGAGCAGGTGGTTGTTTAGGTTTAATTAGGGGTATTAATTGATAGACCCATGTTAGAACACTTAGAATGTTTAGCAACCTTTTTAGATAGACAATACTGTGCTCTTAGTTCACACCTGCTGTAAAGTGAACCATACCTTCAATATAATTATCTTTAAAAACAATTCTGAAAAAATTGAAAATACCTTAATCCTTAGGCTGCTAAGCGCGACTCACTGACCTTTTGCGGACAGTGTAGATCAAGATCAGACTGCCCAGAACATGCAGTCTGATCTTGGATCTACACTGTCCGAGAAGGAAATATTATTCCCTAAAATATTATTTTAAAATAACAATATGTGGGATTTTACTATTGAATTGAAAATTTCGTTTCAGTTATTTAGCAGGATAAGGCATAAAACCTGCATAATCTCTTTGTGCCATAACAAGGTTTCCTTGTACATATATTATAATAAAGCTGTCTTTATTAAAATTCTGATGGTATATGATTTTAGAAACGGGGAAGTTTTTTTTAATCCATAACTGTAAAAATAGAATGTTTCGATCTCCCTATCTTGAGAGATTTGAATCTCTATAACCCTTTACCAGATGGTAACAAAATTTTAGCCTTGTCCAAATTGCAAGCAAATGCAGACGACAATTTCAGTGTGGCTCAAATGGTGCAATTTTTCTTTGATCGGGGAGAAAACATTGTGGGAAAAAGAAAATGCAGTGTTCTGTGCAGTCTGATCTTGATCAACACTGTCCGCAAAAGGGTTAAAATAATGTTGATTTTTCATATCTTACAAGGATGTTTCCATATCGATCCCAGGAAACTTTTTTCATGAAGTAAGGAGCTAATGTGTCATACTAGTTGTTTAAATGTTCATGCAGAGATCAAACATTTTTAACACTTTACCAAAGCAATCCTATGGTTTTTATAACCTTGTGAAAGAAGGTTTTTTAAAACATTGTGGGAAAAAGTGAGAATGCTTTTTCCCAGTTTGTTTTTTTTATCCTACCAAAAGCAAAATTCCTTCATTTGAGTCATGTAATTCTTTTTTGGTCAGCAAATGAATGACTAGAATTTGGATCAGTCTAAAATGTTGTTTTTCAGTAAAGAGCTATGCAGTAAGTTTGTGAAATCCTTTTGTCTTTGAAATAATGGCTGATAAAAATGTTTGGCAAGATAACAGTAAAGTCAGAAAAACATTGTGACAAGAGGTGAAAGTGCTCTGTGCTTCACTTTTTCTTTGGCTGAAAAAAAAAAAGATTTTTAAAAGGTAGATAAAGAGGGGTTGAAAGAAAGGGATAAAAACATAATCAAAGAGTAAATACTAATCATCACCCTCACACTTTATCATGAGTATTTTTTGTTTACACTGGTCTTAGGAGCATTATACCAAGTGACCCCAAGTTGCTCAATGCAGTGAAGGGGGTATTTTTGTCAACTATGCACACCAGATGACAAAACTTTGAACTTGTCTAAAATCAAAAGTATGGGTAGACAACAGGTTAAATATTGCTGAAATGTTGGGATTTGTTTTGAAGGAATAGAAAACATTGTTGAAAGAGGAGAAAATGCTGGTTACCAGCATTTTCTCCTTTTCCAACAATGTTTTTCAAAGCTTTGTTCCCCAGTTATAAAACTCTGGATTCTTTGGTAAAAGCAGATGAGGAAATATAGGACCATGTCTACATTGAAAGCATGACAAAATATCGGACCTATACTAATTGAAAGCATTAGCATATCACACATAGATTTGCCTCAAATGATGGAATTTTTTCCTGAGAGAGTAGAAAACATCATGGAAAAGGAAGAAAATGCTGGTTAACAGCATTTTCTCCTTTTTTCCCCCCGTCTTTTCGAACGCTTTCTTTCTCAGGGTCATTAAAACCAGGAATTATTTTGAAAAGGATTAAAAACCAAAAAAAAAATGAAATGTTGCTCAAATGATGATATTTGTTTGTGAAGCATAGAAAACACTTTGAAAAAAAAAAAAGAGTAGTTGCCAGTATTTAAGCTCTTTTCCCACATTGTTTTCAAAAGCTGTCATCCCCGGTTTTGTTTGTTAAGGCTTTACCACACAGTCCAGACTTAACAACCCTGAAGAAGAAGGCTTTTGAAAACTTTGAGGGAAAAGGAGAAAATGCTGGTAACCAGGGCTTTCTCCTTTTCCCACAATGTTTTCTACCCCATCAAAGACAAATCATCATTTGCACAAGGTTTAATTTGTTGTCAGCAAATGCTCTCAATTTGGTTCAGTCCTAAATTTCGTTACCTTTTAAGAGTTAAAAAGTATGAGATGTGTGAAAGAGGGGGGAAATCTTGTTTATGATCTGAGTTCGTATTCACCAACCTTTACTTAGAATATTCTGAGGCTTTTTCTGAAGAACTTTCTAACTTTAAAAGTAAGACATCTTATGATTGGCTAAACCAAATGGTTTAGCCAATCATAAGATGTGTTACTTTTAAAGTTAGAAAATTCTTCAGAATATTAGATAAAGAATATTCTTAAGAATGGTTGGTAAATATAGACCCTGATTTTCTAGTGCTCCTCAAGCTTGCCTGTAGCACAGTCTGTAGCACATACGGCTTGAAACCCAGGGTTGCTGGTTTGATTCCTAACTTGGCCAATTTGTTTCTGAGGATTGATGAATGTCTTTGAGATAGGATTCATTTACCTTTCATGCTGAACATTATTCCAACAATATTTATGATAAATAATGATTATGTATTGGAAAACAGCAAGTAGCATGAAACAAGTTTGTTTGAAGTACTGTAAAAGAAATTGCAGGAATCCATAGATAGGAAGGACAGGAATGGTGGAGGGAATATAGGAGTAACCTGTATTTTCTCCTATTCCCACAATGTTTTCTACTGTCAGAGAATTTAGCTCATTTGTACAAATTTTGAATTTTTCACAGTGTTTTCTGACCTTTGGAAGACAAATCGTAGCTTTGAAACCACATTCTATTTGTTGTGTGCAAATGCTTTGAAATTTGACCAGTGTAAAATTTTGTTGCTTAGTAAAGAGTTGAACTATGAGCATGGTAGGGACATTAAACATTCATCAATGCAAATGGATTTTCCTTTTTCTTTTATACTTTCTGTGTGATAAAATTTTAGCTCTTTTCTCCTTACCAAATAAAGATTTAAGACTTGTCCAATTTGAAAGTGTTTGCAATCAACAGTTGAAATGGGATTTATATGATAGGATTTATCTTTGAAAACAAGGAAAATGTTGTAGAAAAAGGAGAAAATGTTGGGTTACTGATTTTTGCTTGTTATTTGACTGTTTCAAAAGGCTTTCTTACTCAGGTTTGTTAGAACTCAGAATTGTTGGGTAAAGGGTTAAGGGGAAAAAGAGATCTAGGAAAAAAATGTTTTCACCATCCAAGATAATACATTATTGAAAAAATTGATGGAAAAGAAGCAATTGCTTGTGTGAAATCTTTACCATAGGGGTCCGTAGTTTGATTCCTGGCACCCATAGACTATATATTATAAACAAGGGATTTAAATGTATGCAGTCCGTTACTCGCCCCCGGTTACAAAAAACAAGGATCTTTTCTACCCCATCAGTTATTCTCCTATTTTTTTCTACAGCTGAGAGCTAAAACATTTGTCTACCAGAAAAACACAACTGTTTGTCAGTGGCTAATGCAGTCTGGCTGATACATTCGCTTGAACTTGTAAACTCGCTCAAAAATCTGCGCCATTGACACGGGTTCGTACATCCGTTTTCAAGATATAAAATGCACTTTAGATCCAATGAAACGCAGCATTAGCGGCACCCACCCTTTAAACATCTTTAAAAATACTACTGACCTATAGTCTTTATCTTCAATAACGACGAATCGCCTCAGAATTCGTTGAATTTGTGATCCACGTTCTTATTTCGAACAGCTGCAGCCATCTTCTGTCATGTGACATTGTTTGGAATGAGAAATTTCATCGGTTGATATGTACTAACAGTCGTGAATTCAACCAATGAAATTTCGTACAGCTGCTCACACCTTTTTGTCATGTGACAGTACAGTGACACTGTTTGGAACGAGAAATTTCATTGGTTTATATGCGCAAACGTCAGTATCAAATGTACGAACCCGTGTCAATGGCGAAGATTTTTGAGCGAGTTTACAAGTTCGATCGAATGTATCAGCCAGACTGCATTAGCCACTGACAAACAGTTGTGTTTTTCTGGTAGACAAATGTTTTAGCTCTCAGCTGTAGAAAAAATTAGGAGAATAACTGATGGGGTAGAAAAGATACGATGTTTTTTTGTAACCGGTGGCGAGTAACAGGCTGCATAGAGTTAAACCCCTTGTTTTAGTCTATGGGTGACAGAAGTCAAACTACGGACCCCTATGCTCTTTACCACACAATCATGACGACCCTGATAAAAAAGCCTTTTGAAAACATTGTGGGAAAAGGAGAAAATGCTGGTAACCAGCATTTTCTCCTTTTCTCACTATGTTTTCTACCCTATCAGAGACAGAATTAATCATTTTAGCAACGCTGAATTTGTTGACTGCAAATGGTTTTAATTTGGTCCAGTCCAAACTTACGTTGTTTGGTAAAGAGTGAGGCAATTATTGCCCTTTTCCAAATCTGTGGGTTGTAATGGAGGCCCAGAAATTTGTAGAATACCTTTGTTTAATCAGTTTTTCTTCTTATCTGGGCAACAATGCATACAAAACAAATAATGTTTGATTACTTAGGTTATATAAATAATCACGAAAAAAATGGCTCTATCAACGTAATTGCAAGCCAAAAGAATAGCCAGATTATGGAATTAACTTAGTGTTAAAAAATTTCAAACCCCGATAGGATTTGTGGTTAAAGGAGCATGTCTGTGGGCAGCACTCTACTATACCCTATAAACCAATCGGGGTTAATTTTATTCCATTCAGATATTGGTAGAGGCAGTGGGGCAGACAGAGATAAACACAATGGACTGTGCTCTCTCATGATATTTGCTACTGATAAGCAACTGAGATGTATCTTCTATAACAATGGATTGGATTTATTCGAAATTTGAGACAGATTTGTCAACCACAGATGATTTTATGATATCTGAATTGCCAATGCATCATAAATTATTTTCAGTTAGTGATAATGTGGGTTGTTCAGTTGGGTATATTCCTCCAACACAAAAGCTGTCCACAGAGGGTAGTTTCGGGCTTTTTGATACAAAACATAATTATCCAGAAAGTGTGGATTCAGTGCTTAGTAGTACAATGGGTTCTGAAATGGATTTTTTACTTCCTACATGTATGAAAAGTAACAGCAATAGAAACATTAACTCAGGGAATGTATTTGAAAGTTATAGTGAGAATAATGAGGAGTGGGAAGATATTTTTGATGGTGTCCTGAAGGAATTAGAATCTGATACTTGTTCTGAATTTTCAGATAGATCATACGTTGATGCGAGGAATTACATTCAGGTCAGACTTGGTCACTCTCCATTTTTGGAGAGACGATTTAATTCTGATAATGAAGAAATTGAACCACTCTGGAGAAAAGATCCTGGTTTGGCATTCAATAAAAGTTTAAGAAAGTATTTGTGCTGGCCTGAAGATTTTGAAAATAAACAGGAAAAACATACACCTCTTAATCAACCTGTTCTTAAAACAGGATTTAAACTGAAAAAGAAGATTGAGAGAAAAAAGAGGTTCTGTAAAGTAAAGAACCCAGTGATCACCAGTACATGTGGTTCCCCTCATGTAGATAACCATGGTGGCAGTGATGGTATATCAGACACAAGTGACAGTGGTGCAGACTTTAACACCAATACATACAAACATATAAACAGTAAACAAACTACAGCAAGAACAGAACCTCTTACTGAAAATGAATCCGATTCTGATTACAGAACTTACTCAGATACCAGTAGTGAAAAATTAGACATTAATTTGTTGAAATCAAAGACAGATAATGTTGAAAGTCTGAGAGAATTAATGCATGCTGTGGCAGAAAAAGCAGAGCATATCTCATGCAAAGCAGATCATATTTTTAGTAAACTGAGTGCTAATCAAGATGAACATGACCAAATAAATAAAAACACAAAAGATGATACACTACAAAGTCAATATCGTTCAGAAATTCACAGAAAACCTCCAAAAGTACTCCCTCTTGGCATTAATAATAGGAATTGTCATACTAAGAAATCAAAGAGTTTCAAACCAACAAAACCAAATCAGGGACGTTTACAAGAAAGCCATGATCAGCTTTCAGAAAAAGGGACAGATAGCAGGGAAAATTTCTCAGGAACCAAACAGGCAGCTATACAAAATAATAATAAAGAGATGCTAATTGATGAGACTAAGGATCAAAGAGACAGGTACTTGAGAGTGCGAGACAGAGTACCTGTTATTCTTGTAAACTCTGAAACCCAAGTGGATCAATCTAATGTTTGTCCATGTTCTTTTCTCTCTCAGAGACTGGCACGCTCGCTGGGTAAGAAGGAAGGGGAGCTGGAGAACTTTAAAGACCTGTTGGAACAAGCCCAGAGATCTCTTTGCAAGAGTGAAGATGCTGTGGAGGTGAGAAGTCATACATTTATGACTCTTTATTCATTTTTCATAACAAATGTTTTTAACTCTTTACCACACAATCTCAAATTTAAGTCTTTACCACACAACAGAAATTCAGACTTGTCCAAATTGAAAACATTAGTAGATGAAAATTAAAATGAAGCTCAAATGATAAAATTTGTCTTTGATAGGATAGAAAATATTGTGGAAAAAGAAGAAAATGCTGGTTACCAGCATTTTCTTCTTTTCCCATATTGTTTTCTGCAGGCTTCTGTCTTTGGGTCAGTAACACACAGGTTTGTGTGGTAAAGGGTTTAACAACCTGAGGAGAATAGGCTCTTGAAAACAACGTTAAAAAAGGAGAAAAGGCTGGAAACCAGCAAATTATTCCTTTTCCCACATTATTTATATCCTATCAAAGACAAAAACTGGATTTAGGCCACATTTGAATCATGTTGTCTTGCATCTGCAAATACATGTACATCCAGCCAGGAAAAGTCTACCACTTTGTTGAGGAGTAACGAGTTAAAGACTAGGATCTTGTATAACCATTTGTGACAGATCTTATTCCCTCCTGCAGAGGATTCTTGGGTTGTACAGCAAACATTGTAGCAAAGGACAATTTCTGTATTCTGTAAATACCCCCTTTTTTCACAATGTTTTAACATCTTTTTAATTTGACACCTTTGTCTTTTCTTCTTCATGTATTGAGTAATGAGGAATTCAAAAATTAAGAGATTCATTTTAAATTTTGTAGCAAAGGGAGAAATTGCTCAGATTACTATGACCTGCAGCAGACAATTTCAGAAACAGATTGAAATTGTCTACTTTTGCCACAATATTTCAATGTAAAGAATATAGAAGCTAACATTCAAGTTTTGTTATGATTCAGGGTTTTTTCTAGACTTTCTAATATGGGGTCATTTGACTCCCTTCAATGATTGAAAAAAGACAACATTGAGGGACATTTGGAAAATTTTGGTATTTAAATCAGGGATCAGGGAAAACCCTGTTACTTCTTTTTGGTCTGAATTATATTACTATGGAGAACATTTTCATTTATGTGTGGATGTGTTTATTAAGGTTTGGTCACACCGAGCTAGCAGACGAGTAATGGATAAAAAATCATTTTATCCGTTCGTGTCTGTTCGTATCCGTTTTATGTCCATTTCTTACCCGGTGAATCTGCTACTTGTCCGGTGATATCCGTTCCGGCCGGTGGGCAGTTTTGAGCATGTTAAAAAATTTCCACCGGACAAAACGGACAGAGATGTGCAAATGACAGACTTTGGATGCATCTGACTATTTATACCCTCAGCAAGTCACGCGACCGGTACGTTCCTCGTACGTTGGTGTTTGGTACATTTCCGTTCATCATACGTTGGAAGAACGTTTTGTCCGGTTCTCATGCATTGCACTTCCGTTTTATCCTGTACAAGTCCGTTACTCGTACGGTGATATCCGTTAATAGACCGTTTATTATCCGTTACATATCCGGTAAATGTGCGTTTTTTCTGTTCCATGTGCGGTACTCATGCGGTCATTGTGTGGCTTCTTCGCTCCACACACCGATCGCGTGAGCCTCAAGCAGCAGAGGAGATGAATTTTGTCACCGAATAACAAATTCTGCATGATTTTGTCTGTTTTCCCTCCGTTACATATCCGTTTGCCGGTCCGTTAGCATCAAATATTTAAATTCTACCTTTTTCAAAGGCTGAAAATACAATTCACTGGGAAAAAAAAAAATTCTCTGTAACTGAGAAAGATTGTTATCTTGTAGGCTTGACTACACAAGCAGATGGTATGGACCAAAGATCAGACTGCACATTCTGTGTTAGGTATGGCCCTAAAGGGTTAGACAAGCATTTTATTTGGTTTGATTATTAAATTTCACGGCATTCATGGTTATTTGGGGGCTATCTAAGTCTATTATGTACATGTTTAACTTAATCCTATTTCCTTCAGTAGTTTTTCATTACAGCACATTGAGTAACATGGCCAAAACAACAACATAAGTAGTTTAATCAAAGCGTTGAGAACACTGAAGTGGTATTTGTCAAGGAAACCATTGTGTGGAATTAATAATTTGAAAGAAAAGGAGAAATATTATTCAAATATTGGCTTGAAAGTCAACCTACGAAGCAAATAAATAATTTTTTCATTAAAGGGAGTGTACTCACGACAAAGTTAGGATTATTTGTGTATTGGTGGTCTCCCACTGATCATTAGGAGGAGTCAGGAGTAACGTCCCTTGACAATAGGATGCATGATGGATAGAGAGAAACCATGTGAATATATCAAATAAAATTAAGTTTGTAACTGAAAACTATGATTTTGAAATATATTTGGCCGTTAACATTTAATTCCCAACATTAAAATCAATTATTTCGATATATAAATATTCATGCCCAATCAAATGGAGTAGCGCACAATCATGGGACGAACAAGCCATGGGATGAACTGGTTTTGGAATGAAAAAGCCCAGGACCAAGCGATCAGTAGACAAATTTTGTATATATCATTGCGCCAATAGAAAGATATGGGCGAGTGAAGCTATTTTCAATCAAGAATTAATATTTTCATGATCGATGGCCTCACCCAGTGTATTTTAACATGCCATTTCCAATTACATATCTGAGTGCTACCGAAAAACTCATTTGTCTGAGAAAAATTGAGTTTAATTGGGTTTATTTCCTTCGGCTTTGCACAAAATACGATACAGAGCTCCAGATAGAGGGAGTGATTTTGGTTTTAAAATTGAAATTGTTAATAATTCTCCATTAAACCCTATGTTGTGGGTATTCATTAGAACTGTCTCATCAAGACAATTCTAATGAGTACCCACAACATAGGGTTTCAAAGAGAAATAATGGATTTAGAATACCATCACTCCCTCTTATCTGGAGCTCTGACGATACATGGTCTTCAAAATTCAATATTGAACTCATAGTGGTATTGTCTTCGACAAATACCACAAAAACCCTATTTCAAACAATCTAACGTTTCAATAAACATGAGGATAGAGATGTGGTATATGGAAACATTGGTTACTAAAATTTTCTCTATTTCCTACATAGTTTTCTATCTGTTAACCCTTTATTGCACAATGCAAACTTTTAACAGCCCTAGGAAAGAAACCTTTTGAAAACATTGAGGGAAAAGGAGAAAATGCTGGTAACCAGCATTTTCTCCTTTTCCCACAATGTTTTCTACCCTATCATTTCAGCGAAATTGAAACTGACCTCTGCAAATGCTTTCAATTTAGACAAGGCTAAAATTTTGTCGTCTGGTAAAGGGTTAAAAGGTAAATCTAATCATTTGAGCCAATGTTAACCCTTAGAGTTTGAAAAGAAAAAAAAATTAGAGATGTTCATCGTAGAAATACGACCCAAACTAATGCAATTTCATGATTTGCTTTTGACTACAATGTTTCAGCAAAGCGGACATTGTAGATCAAAGATCAGTCTGCATGTTTTGTGCATCCTGATCTTGATCAACATCGGCCTCAAAGGCAACTATATTTGTGAAGGTCACTTTAACTCTTTACCGAACAAGAAAATTTTGGACTAGACCATATTGAAAGCATTTGCAGATGACAAATGTTGCTAAGATGATGAGATCTATTTTTGATAGGGTAAAAATCATTGTTGGAAAAGGAGAAAATGCATTTTCTCCTTTTCCCACAGCGTTTTCAAAAGCCTTCTTCCTTAGGTTCGTTAAAAGTCGGGATTGTGTGGTAAAGGGTTAAAGGTGAATTTTTCATCTGCAAAAGTTAATACTGTCAGTTTTGATGAGTTTGCAATCTTCATCTTGTTAAAGTGACAATAAAGCCCAAAAGTAAACAAAGCAGGTGTTTAAATGCATTTGAGTTTATGTCACAGACTGTCATCCCCACAATATTTTTCTTACTTTTACATATTATGATTTAAATTTAAATGTGTTATGACACCTGCTCTGATATTTTGGCCTTTACTGGACTTTTAAGAGTCAGCCCATAGTGCAATATACAGATGAAATAGGCAACTTCAATCAAGTAAGAGAAGAAAACCAACAAATAATGCATTTTGCAATGCTTTTGTTTTAGCCAGACAATGTCATGCAATAGTGGATGTGACATCCTAGATCTTGCTCTTTTTCTACACTGTTTTTAAAAGCCAAAATTGTGTATGGACTTTTTGGGCTTAATTCTTTATCAAAGGACAAAATTTTAGATTTGTCCAGATTGGAAGCATTTGCAGACTATAAAATAAATGTGGCTCATATTGAGGGGTAGAAAAAACTGTGGTCCCTAAAATGCTGGTTGGCAAAATTGTCTCCTTTTCCCGCAATGCTTTACAAAGCTTTCTTCCATAAGGTTTGTAAAGGACCAAGTTGACAGGTTGCAAAGCCACTGGCTGCTTACCCATATATGTCAAAAGGATTTTAGCAATAAGAGAGGAATGAAAGAAACCTTTTGCAGTGACTTTCTTCAGTCCTTGCATACGTTATAGGCTGAGAACTTGGGTTCAAACTTATAGAATCAGTAGCTGGGTCTACATACTACCATTAGACTACTGGCTCTTCTATTGGGATGTTAGATTGGCTTTTTTGTGATGTAGCATTCTTTATATAGACGATTCAAATATTTACATTAGACTTTTGTCTGAAAGAGCTCTCAATTAAAGAAAGTGGACCTCTGCATTTTGAAAAACCATAAAAAACAGGAGGAATAATGCAATTTTGGCCAGACCATAGTAAAAAGTAGGAGACAGTGAAGATCAAGATCAGACTGCACATTCTGTGCAGTCTGATCTTGATCTACAATGTTTACTGAAGCACTATAAGAATTCATGTTTAGGGCCATCAAGGTGTAATGAAGCTGTCATCTGGGTGGACACTATGTCAGATTAGAACACTCTATCGGTGACACACACCCAAAAGATTTGTCAATGTTATTATGATATTGTCCTGTTTAGATTGACATTATCAAGCAGGCTTTTGTAAGTCTTCATGTCGGCCTCTTGTCTTGTCTAATTATATATACAGTTGACTATCACACAATTCCATTAATTCTCCAAGTGCTTTTCACAACTGTGGTTGCCTTTGCAGCCAGTGTAGATCAAGATCAGACTGCAAATTCTGTGCAGTCTGATCTTTGATCTACACTGTCTGCTTTGCTTAGACTTTCTGGGTAAGAGCAACATTGAATCTGGAATTATTTTTGCCATATTTGTAGACTAAAATTGTGTTGGGTTTATTTTGTTATCTAGAAATTAGGATTATTGGTAATTAATGGAATCTTTATAAAAGAAACCATACATAGAGAAGCAAAGGGTATCAACCAAGATCAGTCTGCTCAATGTGCAGACTGATCTTGTTGTATAATAAATGTGCAGTCTGATCCTGGTCCACATATTTTGTAAATTTCACTCATGGTTTCATGGCATGGAAGGATAAGAGTTAGAAGTGTGGCTATATCATTATGATTTGGCAAGAAACCATACAATGAAAGGAGGAGGGACCCTTTACCATAATGATAGTATAAATGTATACCCTCTTTCCCTCCTAAAGAAGTTTCCAGACATCTTTAAAAACAATCTGTATCATCACCATGAATGAAGGTTATGTGCATGAGGAAACATGAACATGTGAAAACATTATAAAACAAGAAGAATTTTAACTAGCAATTTCTTCTTTTGCCAAACTGTTTTTTAAATAATGTACAGAAAGGTGTAAAAATTCGACTGCGGGAGATAATGAGTTTTTTGTCTTTACCAAATGATAAAAATTTTAGACATGCAAATGGAAATAATTCGTAGATGACAAATTAA
Source organism: Hippopus hippopus (assembly GCA_946811185.2). Lineage (NCBI taxonomy): Eukaryota > Metazoa > Mollusca > Bivalvia > Cardiida > Cardiidae > Hippopus > Hippopus hippopus. The sequence goes on along the minus strand of OX328098.1, from coordinate 51,465,153 downwards.
ATGTGACTGAAATAATGGGATTTGTCTCTGAAAAGATTGAAAACATTGTGGGAAAAAGAGAAAATGCTGGTAACAGCATTTTCTTTTTTTCCCCACAATGTTTTCAAAAGCGCTGTCTATAGAGGTGGTTATAACTGGGACTGTGTTGCACAGTGTAAAGCAATGTAAGGGTTAGTTACAATTTTCATAAATGATAAAGGAGGGAAAACTAAAAAAGAAAAAAAAAAACTACAAGAAAAGAAAAAAACCTACAAAAAGGCAAGAATTAGAAATGTCTTCTGTGACAAATGTAAAAATACAGGTCAAAGAATCAAGATGTCAAATGTGTCATTTGGAATGCAAAATTTTCCAATCTCATTGTGACTTAGCTAGGTATTCGTAAATTATTCAATGTTGAATCATAATTAAATCTATTGTCTTTGATACTTGTCATTCCACTGAATTAAGATAAAATTTATTTCAAGCAAAATTTTTCGCAACATAACATTACGTTAGCTTGAATTTGACTTACTATTTCAGTAAACCCCCCCCCCCCACACACACACACACACTCAACCTCACACAAAGTTACAAGGGGGAGGGAGGAGTACACTGGAATCAGATATCTGTTTGTTCATCCTTAGTCACAGTTTTTTGTCCTTTTTCCTACAGTTTTCAAGTAAGTTGGCTGGAATTTTAAGGGAAGTAATACCTACCATGTGTACCTGAAGTTTTCTTCATCATTCATCTGCTATTGCTGAACAGTTTTCTTTATCCGGTGATAAGGCAAAAGGTTGGGGTATCCTATAGCCTTCAACAGTTTAGTTTTGCCTTGCTTTCTATTGGTATAACCGTTTACCAAGCATCCCTTGTTTTGACAACCCTGAAGAAGAAGGCCTTCAAAAACATTGTGGGAAAAGGAGAAAAAATGCTGGTAACCAGCAATTTCTTCTGACCCAACAATGTTTTCAAAAAATGTCTTTAGGGTTGTACAAACTTAGGACTGTTTGGTGAAAGGTTGTGGTACAAGTCATGATTTATTTTTGTTTTTTGTGCACTGTTTTGTGTTTTTTCTTGTAATTTTTAGCTCACCTAAGCACAAAGTTCTCAAGGTGAGCTTTTGTGATCGTGCTGTGTCCATCATCTGTTGTGCAGTCATCAACAAGTACCTTGTGTTCACTCTAAGAGGCCACATTTTCAGTCTGATACTCATGAAACTTAATTATCAATATTTCTTGACGATATCTCAGACAAGTTTGAAATTGGGTCACATGGGTCAAAAAGTAGGTCACTGGGACAAATTTTAGAAAAGCCTTGTGTGCACTTTAGAGGCCATATTATCAGTCTGATACTCATCAAATTTGATCTGGATGTTCATGTCTTTATGACATCTTGAATAAGCATGTTGGATCAAAAAGTATTATCACAACCATCCTAGATGATTTGACTCAGGTGAGAGCTCTAGGGCCGATAGCGAATAGCCCTCTTGTTTTAGTTCTGCATTTAAAAGAGTAATATAATACAATAATTATTATATTTATTGTTTATCATATGTATGGTTTTTTTTTTCACCAGGCCCTTCAGACACAGTTGGAGCATGAGAGAAAATTATGGAAGGCAGAAAAAAATAAGGTAAGGCTAAGATTAACCTAACCCTTCTCCAAACAATCCCTATTTTTAACCCTGAGAGGAAGGCTTTTGAAAATATAGTGGGGAAAGGAGAAAATGTTGGAAAGCTGGAAACCAGCATTTTCTCCTTTTGCTCACAATATTTTTGACCCTTTCAAAGCAAATCCCATCTTTTGAGCCACATTTGATCTGTCGTGTGCAAGTGCTTTCAATTTTGAGTTCTAGTCATTTGGTGCAGGGTCAAGCACAGTACTAAGTGATCCCATGTCCACACAAACCAAAGGAAGATTGATTGAATGAATGCTGTTATACACCACTTTCAAATTTTTTCAGTCATATGACAGCAACAGGTCACATAATTTGTCTTTGTTCTGGGCCCCACTAAAGGAAGAAGGCCTTTTTGAAAAGATGATATGAACAGAGAAAGAAGGAGAAACTGCTGACAGCTAGCATTTTCTCCTTTTATACCAATATTTCTATCCTTTTTGGTGATGAATAGCATCATTTGAGCTACAATCAATATTGTTTTTTTAATTTTTCATTACGCCTAAGTCTAAAATTCTTGTGGTCTGGTGAAAGTTCCCCCTTTACCGAACTATCACGAGAAAGAGTGATTTTGAAAACATTGTGGGAAAAAGAAGAACTGCTGGTAACCAGCATTTTCTCCTTTTTTGACAATGTTTTCTAACCTTTCATCGACAATTCCCATCATTTGGGGCCCATGTAATTTGTCGTCTGCAAATGCCTTCAATTTGGATGTTTCTAAAATTTTGTGATTTGGTAAATAGTTAAAACAGAAGCCTGCTCAATATGGATTTTATATTTTGATAATGAAAGACTTTCAGAACAAAGACCTAGATCTTCCTCTTTTAAAAAAGTGTTTGTTAAACCCTCTATCAAACTATCCCGGGTTTTAACGACCCTAGAGAAGAAGGCTTTCGAAAATATTGTGGAAAAAGGAGAAAATGCTGGTAACCAGCATTTTCTCCTTTTCCCACAATGTTTTCTACCCTTTCCGAAACAAGTTTCAAGATTTGAGTCAAATTTATTTTGTCCTCTGCAAATGCTTTCTATTTGGACCTGTCTAAAATTTTGTCGTTTGGTAAAAGAGTTAAGTCTACAAAGTCCCAGTGATATTGTCACATCAAGGAATATCTTACATTGAAGAAAACAATATCATTGCAGATCTCAGATTTAAACAGGTTTTTCACTCTTTACAAGCTGATAAATCTTTAGATTTGATTGTTACAATCTGTATAGAATTATAGAAGTGTCCAATTTGAAAGCATTTGCAGATGACTTGTTACTAGCATTGTCTCCTTTGCATAATGTTTTTTTAAAAGCCGTCCTGCTCAGGTTTGTTAAAACTGGTTTGGTTGGTCAGTGTTTTCATTTAGTGGATGTAGATATAATAAACATCCTGAAAATTCCCCACTGTGTCCAAAAAAATTAGACTGGACATATTTTGTATATTCAGAATTTTACAAATAAGTTTGCAAATTCATACTCTGATGTATAAAATGGTAAGTTAAGAGTCATAAATTCAAGGTTTAGCTCTTTACCAAACGACAAAATTTGAGACTAGTCTAAATTGAAAGCATTTACAGACAACAGATTAAATTGAGCTGAAATGGTGGTAATTGTCTGTGAAAGTGTAGAAAACCTTGAGGGAAAAGGAGAAAATGCTGGTTACCAGCATTTTCTCCTTTTCCCTCAAGGTTTTCAAAAGGCTTTTCCCTCTGGGTCATTAAAACTTGGGATTGTGTGGTACAGACTTAACCCTTTACCACACAATGACGCCTTTTAACGCCCCTGAAGAAGAGGCCTTTTGAAAACATTGTGGGAAAAGGAGAAAATGTTGGTAACCAGCATTTTCTCCTTTTCCCACAAAGTTTTCTACCCTATCAAAGGAAAGTTGCTTCATTTGAGCCACTATGAAATTGTCGTCTGCAAATGCTTTCAATTTGGATAGGTCTAAAATTTTGCCGTGTGGTAAAGGGTTAAACATCCAGTATCAGTATGACTGAATATCTATTGACTCTGATATCCATCCATTTAAGGCACATGTTTAAGTTAGTACAGATGACTGTCCCCAAAGGCGATGTTACTTTTTGGCTGGTCGCCTCTGGGTACAGAGCCGATCAAGACAAAACCAGTTGAAATCTCCGCACAGATTTTTGTGCGCAAGTTTAAACTGTCATAATTTTACAAATAGAGCACAGAACTAGGATTTGAACGTACCTGTTGCTTGCGTATTCAATAATCCTTTGTTTGAAATACAAATATTTTCAATTTAATTGCTGAACATGAGAAAAAATGGTTCATTTCATCTGTTACTCGAGTTGTTTACGTTCCCGAAAACATACAAAATGGCCGCCACGCACGATAGATTTCGTCAGTTATTTTCCGAGATTTACGTGTTATAAACGACTTCTACAAGCTTATAAGGTAATGAAATGTTTATTAATTTGTCTTTGGTCATGTTTATTACTAAAAGCTAATTTCATTTTGCTGCAATACAGATTTAATGGAAGAAACAGAAAGTCAGTATAGCGCTCTTTGCTACCGGAAACTTTACGATGGACTTGAGACGGTACGGTGCACAATAAATGTCCAAATATGAAAAAAATCACCGTAGCGTCTCATTATTGAGACTAATGTTTAAGTCACCTTACGTTATCAGATATTGTAAACCCAACCTAGATGACAGCTTATTACAATGACAGGAAAGGGGTAAAAACAGATTATTCTAATTAGATAAGTTTGGACCAATATAAAAAACAATGACATACCTTTTGTGATAGCCTATGATAATTTTTTTCAAACTTGTATAAAGTAACAATCTAGAGGTAACTTTCCTCTCCACATTTACATTTTTAACTCAAATTTTTCACATCATTCTGTATTAGATCTTCTAGAGAAAAATGATGATTTTGATATCTGTCAGTGTATGTCAAAATACACAGAAAATCTTTTTCAAAGAATAATCATCATGGAAAAACACGGAAACCCATGACAAAACATGTGCCAAATTGACCTCATCCGATCAAAGACCTGTTAGACTGTCTTATTTAGCCTTGATCATTGTTTTTAACACTAAATTGCATAGAAAATAATATAGGAACTGAAATCTCTATTGGGTCACCAGAAAAACAGTTAGATGATCTTTATGAGGAAAATAATAAAAAGAAATCAGACAACCTACATAACTAAGAAAGTGGTGGGGGTGTTTTACTTGTCTTGCAGCTGGGAGCACTGAAACAAGTGTGAAAGTCAAATGAGTAGGACATCCTCACAAAGAACCGAGTCTGGAAAAAAGGCTTGAACGGAAGCAATTTTTCTTTTACTTTATGAACTAGTGATCATCATAATGAATTACATGCTAAAGAGTCAAGTAGAACATGATGGCACAACAGTTACTGTTTTCAATCCATTTTGCCTTGAATATCTAGATAAGAGAAGTATCTACTTGATTTTCTAACTAAATTTCCTTCTAACTGGGGTTAACACTGTTGTTAGTACTTGATAATTTTGTCTAAGTGTGATGATTCTAATGAGTACCCACAACACAGGGTGTTTAGGAGAATTGTGGAATGATTCAAATGCTAAAGTTTAAAGTAACAATAAAGGCCAAATGTAAACAAAGCGGGTGTTTAAATGCATTTGAATTTATATCATACCATTTAAAAGTATGGAAATTATTGTGAAGAAGACAATCTGTCATTGTACGGTCTGTCCAAGTGTTAGTTGCTGACAGAGAAATTAATTTCAAAACTAGGTCAAAACCTGCCAGGTAGCTGTGTCTTTTGTTTACTTTTAGCCTGACTTTAAAATTCTTTTTTTTTTCTGCCAGCGACTAACATATGGCCCGACCACACGATAACAGACTGTCATCTCCACAATATTTTCCACACTTTTAAATAGTATGATTTAAATTTAAATGTATTATGACACTTGCTTTGATATTTTGACCTTTACTGGGCCTTTAAATACTCACTGTCATGTGGACCACTGATTAAATGGGGGAAAACAATATTTTTGTTATGTTATCGAGATATCTAATACTTTCGGAATGTTCATAATAATTTCAGACATGGAATTTCAAAATTCCAGAAATTAGCCCGTAATGAAAGCACAGGTTGTTAACCCTTTACCACACCATTCCAAGTTTTTATGACCCTGAGAGAAGAAGGCTTTTGAAAACACTATTGGAAAACAGGAACATGCTGGCAACCAGCATTTTCTCTTTTTTGCACAATGTTTTCCATCCCATCAAAGACGAGAAGTCATCTTTTGAGCCACATTTATTTTGTCATCTGCAAATTCTTTCAGTTTGGTCAAGTCCAAAATGTTGTCATTTGGTAAAGAGTCTAACCCTTTACCACACAATCCCGAGTTTTAACAACCTTGAAGAAAAAGCCTTTTGAAAACATTGTGGGAAAAGGAGAAAATGCTGGTAACCAGCATTTTCTCCTTTTCCTACAATGTTTTCTACCCTTCCCAAAACAAATTTCATTTTTTGAGCAACGTTTATTTTGTCGTCTGCAAATGCTTTGAATTTGGACCAGTCTGACATTTTGTCGTTTGGTAAACGGTTAAGGGTTAATTCTTTACTAGATGACAAAACTTAAGTCAATTGCTTAAATAGTCCAAAATTAGGCAGTCTTGTGAATAGTTTAAAACTTTGGGCATGCTTAGATGGTCTGAAATTAGTTTGTGTAGAGAATGTTTTAACCAGTATGAAAGAATCCAGTGTTTTACTTAAAGAGGAAAAGTATTTTCTCCTTTTTCCACTACATATTCTGCTCTTTCATAGACAAATCCCATCATTCTAGTCACTTGTGATTTGTTGTCTGCAATTGCTTGCAATTAAGACAATTATTAAAAAAAAATCATCTGGTAAGGGGTTAATTGTATATTCTAACATGACACGTGAATTCGGCTCTATAAACACAGTGCAACGAAAGCGTGGTAAAATCTGCGTCATTCTATATAGAGTGACGTCATTCTATATAGAGTGACGTCATTCTGTATAGAGTAAGTAAGTGAGTTTTTATGTTAGAATCGAAATAATCTTCTTTCTATCGTGGTTTATCGTTCAATAAACAACGTTGTGAGTTATGAGGCGCAATGAATAAACCACTCGGGCTATCACCCTCGTGGATTATTTATTGTGCCTCATAACTCACAACTGTGGTTTATTGAACGATAAACCACGATAGAAAGAAGATTATTTCTTAAGTACAGCACATGCTTTAATCACGAACTTTCCCAAATCTTCTCTCTATTTTTAATTCCAAGACTAGTCATTTGATTGGCTGAGACAGAATATGACAGCCAGTCAGATGGGTTAGTCTTTGAATCTAAGTTTACCAAACTCTTTACCAAATGACAAAATGTTAGACTGGTCCAAAATGAAAGAATTTGCAGACGACAAATTGAAGGGGACCCAAATGACAAAATTTGTCCAGCATTTTCACCTTTTCCCACAATGTTTTCTAAAGCCTTTCCTATCGGGGTCGTTACAAGTTGGGATTGTGTGGTAAAGGGACCCAAATGACAAAATTTGTCCTTGATAGGGTAGAAAACATTGCGGGAAAAGGAGAAAATGCTGGTATCCAGCATTTTTTCCTTTTCCCACAATGTTTTCTCAAGCATTCCCTATCAGGGTTGTTAAAAGTCGGGATTGTGTGGTAAAGGGTCAAAGTTAGAATGGTTTGCAACTAACATCTCGGGTTAAAAGAAATCTTTTCATTTATTTCATAAAGTTTTAATCTTTATTTTGAGTGCAATATGACAGTTGTCCATGTCCTTTCTATTTACACATTCCCGTTACTCAACTTTGAAATAAAAAAAAAAGGTGACAGGTGGAAACGACCAAAAGAATTATTGATCATTTTAACCCCTTGCAGGTCTGAAATGATTGGCTGCTTCAAAACCAAGCAGGTCTCAGTTAATTTTAAAATTTGCTCAGCTGAAAAAAAAAAATAATGTCGCTCAAACCTTAATTTTGTACCATTTCTTATTGTGGCTGTTCTTTTCCTTCTATAAAATGATGAAATCTTTACTTATACCAACCGTCTGTTCGTGTAATTACAGAGGGTGATGAAAAATATGGAAATGCCTAAAATTAGCTCATCTTAATACAAAGAGCTCAAGAAGAGCTTTTGTGATCATGCTGTGTCTGTCTACTATCTAGGTGTCAACAATTACCTGGTGCGCACTCTAGAGGTCACATTTTTTATCCATTACCCATGAAACTTAGTCAGAATATTTGTCTTGATGATTTCTCGACTATTGCAGGGTCAAAAAGTGGGTCACAGGGACAAATCTTAGAAAATTGTGTGTACTCTTGAGGCCATATTTTTAGCTTGATACTAATAAAACTAAGAATACTTTTAGTTCACCTGAGCACAACATGCTCAAGGTGAGCTTTTGTGATCGTGCTGTGTCCATCATGTGTTGTGTATTGTCTGTCTTACGGTTGTCAATAATTACTTTGTGTTTCAGTCAGATACTCTTTAAAAGTGGTCCGAATGTTTGTCCTGATGATATCTCGAACAAGACTTCAAAATTGGGTCACATAGAGTCAAAAAGTAGGTCACAGGATCAAATCATAATAAAACCGTATGTGGACTCTAGAGGCCACTTTTCAGATGGATACTCATGAAGGTTGGTCAGAATATTTGTCTTAATAGTATCTCGGAGAAGTATGAAATTGGGTTACGTTTGGTCAAAAAAGTAGGTCACTTAGCCAAATCTTAGAAAAATCTTGTTTGCACTGTAGAGACTACAATTTGAGTCTGATGCTCATGAAAATTGGTCAGAATGTATGTCTTGATGATTCCTTGGATAAGTTTGAAATTGGGTCATATGGGGTCAAAAAGTAGGTCACTGTGACAAATCTTGAAATAACATTTTCTGCAATGTAGAGGCCACATTTTCAGTCTGATTCTGATGAAAAAAAGTCACAATTTTTTATCTTGATGACGTCAGTCTGTAACAAGTTCAAAACTTGGTCATCTTGGGTCACTGATGAAAATCTAAGAAAAACCATGTGTGCCCTGTAACGAATGTTTGTCTTGATGATATATTGGATGAGTTTGACATTGGGTCAAGTGGAGTCAAATGTTGGTCAATAGGGCAAATCTTAAAAAAGCCTTGTGTGTTCTGTAGAGGCCACATTTTCAGTCTGATACCTGTCAAAATTGGTCAGAATGTTTAGCTCCATGACGTCTTAGACCAGTTTGAAATTGGGTGATGTCCAGGTAAAGAGTAGGTACCAGAACAAATCTTAGGAAAACCTTGTTTGCAGTCTTGAGGCCACATTTTCTGTCCCATACCCAGGAAAATTTGCCAGAAAGTTTGTCCTGATAATATCTGGGAACAGTTCAAAATTGGGTCATGTTGGGTCCAAAAGTAGGTCACTAACACTCATTTGTTTTACATTATGACAACCAGGATCTCTTCAACTCTAGCAATTCTTAATGACTTTAATCAGGTGATCACATTAGAGCATGGTAAATACTGTCAAGGTTATCAAATCAAGGCTGTTTGTAAAAAAAAAACAACCCTGATCTCATCAAGAGGGGGCATATTTTACACCAGGATAATGTGCCAGTGCACAAGGCTAAACTTGTTTAACCCTTTACCACACAATGAGGCCTTTTAACGCCCCTGAAAAAGAGGCCTTTTGAAAACATTGTGGGAAAAGGAGAAAATGTTGGTAACCAGCATTTTCTCCTTTTCCCACAAAGTTTTCTATCCTATCAAAGAAAAGTTGCGTCATTTGAGCCACTATGAAATTGTCCTCTGCAAATGCTTTCAATTTGGATAGGTCTTAAATTTTGCCGTGTGGTAAAGGGTTAAGACGCTGTTCGCAATTGCTTCTTAAAAACATTTCCACATTGGCCTTATAGTCTAGATTTGGTCCCATGTGATTTCTGGCTGTTTCCAACTTTGAAGGATTCTCTTTGTTGAACCAGTTATGAAGGCAGAGAAGAATTCCGGCAAGCAAATACAAGGTCACTTGCTAGTATGTCACGTGAAGGACTTGCACACCTGTTCAGTAAATGGAATTCACGCTTAATACCCCCATTCCACAAGGCTGCGATCTACGGCGCTCTCACAGAGCGCCGTAGATCGCCATGCAGAGCGCCAAGAACACTAACAGATCTTTAACGGATCGCCAAGATCGCGATCAGTCTACTCCCTTGCACAAAGATCCGTGGCGATCTGTTCAGAATGCCGTCACATCGCTACTTAATTGCTTAAATCGCTATCGAAACGCAACTTGAACATAAACCTCGTAACTGGAGCGCTATCGGATCACCCAAGAGCTCAAATGTTTGCCAGTATGCCGGTCATCGCGCTCCGATGTGATCTGATAGCGACCATTAGAGATGCAGTAGTGCTCCGTTGCGATCAAGTGGCTATATGATGGTGCTCCGATACGATCAAGTGGCGATATGATAGCGCTCTGTTACGATCAAGTGGCGATATGATAGCGCTCCGATACGATCAAGTGGCAATATGATAGCGCCCTGTTACGATCAAGTGGCGATATGATAGCGTTACGTTACGATCAAGTGGCGATATGATGGCGCTCCGATCGCGCTCTTGGAGGACTATATAAAAGAATGTCTGTCTCGGCTATCATCATTTCGCATTTAGAAACCACCAGGTGTAAGTACAATTAATTCTTTGGTCAAAAGTTTTAACTACAGTATGCCACCCAGGGGAAGGAGCGAACGGGGCGTCAAAGCCTCGTGTCGCTGACAGAGCAAAAACAGGTCGTATAAGGTCGCAACTCCTAGCAAGGTTACGATAGTGACCATGTACAGTTCAATCGCTATCGGATCTCAATGGTCGTTACTTGATCGCCAGCAGAGCGTCATCTGGTTGTTATCTGAGCGGGAGTGTCCTCATTATCACCAATCCGGCAGTGATCTGAGGCGATCTACGGTGCTCTGTATGAGCATACAGAGCACCGTAGATCGCGACCTAGTGGAATGGGGGTATAAGGAAGTCAAATAAATGGGGAGGGGGGGGGGTGTTCATTTTGAGAAAATCTGTTTAAGAAAATGTAAGGGCCATTTTTGCATTCTTTTTGATTACCCCTCATATAATCAGATTTATTGGCTCAGTACTTAATCAAACTTTAGAAATGTTTGAAAAGATCTTTTTGGTGGCAAATGATATTTGACTTCATTTTCCACAATATTTTATATGAAGTTGTGAAAACAGGAGTGAAAGGGACATGATTACCATGGCTAGGGTTAATCCTTTCCACTAATCCCATAATCCACAGTTCAAACAAGAGCCCTGGAAAATTGCAATTACTTGTTTTAATTCTACTTGACAGTGCGTGTGATTAATTGTTATGCTGATCTTAAAGTTCCATTGTTATTCAGGGTATTAGGGGCATTATTTTCAACTTGAAGTGATTTTGTGGCGAAAATCGGCTCAAAACTTGTCGATAATGGTTCCGAAATGATTATAACTACTTACTTAGTTATTTTGGTCTTGGTTGCTTAAGAAAAATCAGAGCAAGAGAGAAAATGTACTAATCGCCCTAGTATTACCATTTATTTTGTGTTTGTTTTCTTCATTCTTACTCTTTAACCAGACAAGAAAACTTAAGACTGGTTCAATTTAGAAAACAATTAGAGCAATAGAGCAGTTTCATTTGTTACAAGCATGTGCTTGTTTTCAATATGATTTTTATTTACTTTATTCTTCTGAAAAGATATTTTCCTTTCCATTTGGTTACCACCATTTTTTCTCTACCAAAAATGTTTTCAAAGGCCGTTTTTCTATGGGTTGTTAGAACAAGGAGATTTAGCATTTCACAAGAAAAGAATACAGAAATAAATGAGCCGTGCTCTGTGAAAAGGGGGCTTAATGCATCTGCGAAAAGTATCGACCAAGGTCAGCCTGCACATTTGTGCAGGCTGACCTGGGTCGAAACTTTTCGCTATTGGTCAATTTCTGTATGTCAAAGGACCATTCTACCATATCATTACGTCGGTTGTTTAAAAAAAGCCCCCTTTTGTCAGAGCATGGCTCATATGTATGAATTCCATGTCAAGGGCAGTTCTGCTCCGAATACTATTTAACTCTTTACCACACTGTCCTGACTTTTAACGACCCTGAGGAAGAAGCCTTTTGTAAACATTGTGAGAAAAGGAGAAAATGCTGGTTACCAGCATTTTCTCCTTTTCCCACAATGTTTTCTGCTCTATCAAGAAGTAATTGAGTCATTTTTGCCACCTTTAATTTGTCGTCTGCAATTGCTTTTAGTTTGGACAAGTCCAAAATTTTGTTGGCTGGTAACAAGTTAACTCTTTACTACATTTTCCTGTGTGTTAACAATCTTTCAAAGAAGGCTTTTGAAAATATTGTGGGAAAAGGAGAAAAACTGCAGCTGGCCAGTATTTCTTCTTTTACTACAGCTTTTTCTACCCTTTCTTAGACAAATTCTGCCATCAGAACCAATTTTGTCTTCTGCCTCACTAAACACAAATCTGATCATCTTAGATAATTTCAATAATTTCAGACAAATCTTTTCAGAAAAATTAATTTTAATTTGTCATCTGCTAAATACTTTGGATCTGGACAAGCCTGAAATTTTGTTTTCTGGTAAAAGGTTATAAGAATGAGCAGTGTGGTCTGATCATGATCTACACTTTTCCCCATAACCCTTTTAAACCAAGCATTTGAGTTTGAATACCACACAATCCCAAGTATTAACAACCTTGACAAAGAAGGCTGGTAACCAGTATGTTTTCTACATTTTCAAAGGCATAATGCAGTTTTTAAGCCATGTTTAAAAATGTTGTCTGTAAATTCTTTTAATTTAGGCCAGTCTAAAATTTTTATTGTTTTGTAAAAGAGTAAATAACCCCCAGGAAGATTAGGCTTTTGAAAACTGTGTGGGAAAAGGAGAAAATGTCTGTAATCATGTTTTCTATGTTACAAAGGACAAGTTCCATCATTTTTAACAAATGAGCCATGCTGTGTGAAAAGGGGGTTTAACCCTTTACTGCACAATGCCGACTTTTAACGACCCTGGGAAAGAAGCCTTTTGAAAACATTGTGGGAAAAGGAGAAAATGCTGGAAACCAGCATTTTCTCCTTTTCCCACGATGTTTTCTACCCTATCACAGAGAAATTGCACCATTTGAGCTGGTTAACAGCATTTTCTCCTTTCTCTCACATTGTTTTCTACTCTATCAAAGACAAACTCTATCATTTCAGCCACATTTAATGTCTACGGCCCCTAACTCTCATATTAAAAGATGGAAGCTGCCGAGATTGGCTGAATAGCCTTTATGAAAACATCGATGTTAAACAATATTTTTCAATGAGTTAGGGGTCGTAATTCTTAAATTGTCTGTAAATGATTTCAGTTTGGTCAAGTCCATATTTTTGTTGTGTTGTAAAGAGTTAAAGGCCTATGTCCTCATGGTTGTTAGAACTCTGGATTGTTTCGCAAAGGTTAAAAAAAAAAAGTCTTAACCCTTACTGAATGAGTAAGTTATGAGATGTTTTAGTCCTGTAATATTAACTCGAAAAATTCTTTTTCTGGCACTGTTTTTAGCTCACCTGAGCACAAAGTGCTCAGGATGAGCTATTGTGATCACTCACCGTCCGTCGGCGTCCGTCCGTCTGTCGTCCGTCCGTTGTCCGTCCGTCCGTCCGTCCGTCCGTTCACATTTCTTTGTTTACACTCTAGCATCCACAAATATCAACCAGTCAGCACCAAACTTGGTCAAAATATATATGACCATAAGATCTCGTATGAATTCCATTATGGGTCTAATCGGATTAGAACAACTGGAGTTATTTGCCCTTGAATTAGAAAAATTGCTATATTTGACTTTGTTTACACTCTAGCATCTACAAATATCAACCAATCAGCACCAAACTTGGTCAAAATATATATGACCATAAGATCTCGGATGAGTTCGATTATGGGTCTAATCGGACCAGAACAACTGGAGTTACTTGCCCTTGAATTAGAAAAATTGCTATATTTGACTTTGTTTACACTCTAGCATCTACAAATATCAACCAATCAGCACCAAACTTGGTCAAAATATATGTGACCATAAGTTCTCGGATGAGTATGATTATGGGTCTAATCGGACCAGAACAACAATTACTGGAGTTTTTGCCCTTGAATTAGAAAAATTGCTGTATTTGACTTTGTTTACACTCTAGCATCTACAAATATCAACCAATCAGCACCAAACTTGGTCAAAATATATATGACCATAAGATCTCAGATGAGTTCAATTATGGGTCTTATCGGACCAGAACAAGTGGAGTTATTTGCCCTTGAATTAGAAAAATTGCTATATTTGACTTTGTTTACACTCTAGCATCTACAATTTTTAACCAATCAGCATCAAACTTGGTCAAAATACTTATGACCATAAGATCTCAGATGAGTTTGATTATGGGTCTAATCGGACCTGAACGACTGGAGTTATTTGCCCTTGAATTACAAAGTTCTTTAGAATAGTTCTTTGTCCAGAACATAACTTTGTCATCTCCAGTCCGATTGACTTGAAACTTGGCATTTGTGTTTGTTGCAATAATACGGAGACTCAGTGCAGTGTGAAAGAACCATAACTCTACCCCGTACTGTCTATGAGATATTTCCCTTTGTCATTTTTACAGCATTTTCTGCTTGTCAGGAATATAACTTTGTCATCTCTAGCCTGAACATCTTCAAATTTGGTATGCATGATTGTTGAAAAATTACGGAGTGCAGTGCACAAGAACCGTAACTCTTCCTAGCACAAATTTTGAGTTATTCCCCCTTTGACCTTCGTTTTTATAGCATTTCTTGCTTGTCTGGAGCAAAACTTTGTCATCTTAAGTAGGAATGACTTGAAATACGGTATGCTTATTTGTTGAAATATTTGGAAGTGCAGTGCACAAGAATTGTAACTCTACCTCGTGCTGTCTTTGAGTTATTTCCCTTTGATCGTCATTTTTACAGCATTTAGTGCTTGTCCGGAATATAACTTTGTCATCTCAAGTCAGAACAACTTCAAACTTGGTATACATGTTTGTTGCAATATTACCGAGTACAGTTCGCAAGAACAATAACTCTACCTAGTGCGGATTTTGAGTAATTCCACTTTGATCTTCATTTTTTTACAGTATTTCTTGCTTGTCCAGAACGGAACTTTGAAGTCTCAAGTCAAATTGACTTGAGACTTGGTAAACAATTTGTTTGTTGCATTACCTGCCCTTTGCGATTATTATACCTCCTTGACAACTGGCGATGAGACGGGCATATCTTGTGACAATTTGCTGCTCTTGTTTCATTATCATTTGGCTTTGAACCTCGATATTTGGTATTTATCTTCATTGAGGACCTTTACTGCTTAGTACTCAGGTGAGCGATATAGGACCATAATGGTCCTCTTGTTATAAGAATCTCACTAGAATCTCTTGAATAGTCTTGAAAAGTGTAGCTCTGAGATCTGAATACACATTCTGTTCTGTCTGATCTTGAACTGCTTTACCTGGAAAAGAAACTTTCGCTGGATTCAGCAGTGTAAAGGTTTAACTCTTTACAGCACAATGCTGACTTTTAATGACCCTGGGAAAGAAGTCTTTTGAAAACATGGTGGAAAAAGGAGAAAATGCTGGTAACCAGCATTTTCTCCTTTTCCCAACCCTATCAAAGAAAAATTGCACCATTTGAGCCACATTGAAATTGTTGTCTGCAAATGCTTTCAGTTTGGACATGGCTAAAATTTTTTGTCGTCTGGTAAAGGTTTAATTGTTATGTCATATGTAAAACCTAGATTATTGACATGCTGAAGAAAGAGGATTAACTTGCAGTTCACGTAAAAGTTAAACCTAATTCTGCATTTTTACAACTCTTAGAAAGACTGCCAAAAAAACCCAAAACATTTTGGGCAAAGGAGAAAATGCAGGGTAAATGCTGGTGGCAAGCATTTTCTTTTATTACATAATTTTCTTCTCTTCGGACAAAAAAATCTCTTCATTTTGACAACATTTAACCCTTTACCACACAATGATGACTTTTGAGGACCCTGAAAAAGAAGCCTTTTGAAAACATTGTGGGAAAAGGAGAAAATGCTGGTAACCAGCATTTTCTCCTTTCCCACAAAGTTTTTTACCCTATCAAAGAAAAATTGTTATTTGAGTCACTTTGAAAATGTCCTCTGCAAATGGTTTCAATTTGGATGGGTCTAAAATTTTGGCTTGTGGTAAAGGGTTAAATTTCTGCCTGCAAATGCTTTAAAATATGGAATAGTCTGAAGATTTGTCCTCTGTGAAGGTTTGACCTTTTACCACACAATCCTGTGTTTTAAGACGGCCTTAAGAAAGACGGCTTTGAAAACATTATGGGAAAAGGAGAAAATGCTGGTAACCAGCATTTTCTCCATTTCTGCAATGTCTTCTTACCCTTCCAAAGATAGGTCCCATCCTTTGAGTTACGGTAAATTTTAATTGGTCGTCTACAAATGCTTTCAGTTCGGAGAAGCGCAATATTTTGTGATCTGCTAAAGAGTTAACTTGCAGTTTACGTAAGTTAAATCATATAAAGCATGTTAGATAACCACATGGATTAGGTTGTTAATCCTGTACCAGATGACAAAATTTTAGCCTGTTTTCCACACAATCCTGACTTTTAACGATCTTGAAAAAGAAGCCTTTTGAAAACATTGTGGAAAAAGAAGAAAATTGTGGTAACCAGCATTCTCTCCTTTTCCACAAGGTTTTCTTCCCTATCACAGACAAATTTATTATTTGAGTCATATTAAATTTGTCGTCTCCAAAAGCTTTCAATTTGGACAAGTCTAAAATTTTGTTGTTTGATAGAGAGTTGAATGAGGCACATCTACTGGTAACAATATTGATACTTTATAATGAGGCATTGAACAAATTTACCCAGGGATTTCTCTCAAGTACTTTCACCCATAAATGTACTGCAAACAAATTGCATTATTATGTACACTGTAAGCATAGTCCATATAATTGTATAAATATTTGGCTGCAAAGCAAGTTGCAGCAAATATTCTGGGCCCTTATTTCCCACCACTCTTTATATAAATAGAGGATATTTGTTTTTTTTTGGTGAAAGATCAAAATTTATTTCATCGAGTGAACATCATTGGTAATATTTTCACGAGTGGCTGTGCCACTCGTGAAAATATTACCGATGGCGTTCACGAGATGAAATAAATTTCGATCTTTCACCGAAAAAAACAAATATTCTATTTATTTCATGCTTTTAACCCTTTCTGGGAGGAACTTTATCAAAATCCAGTACAGTCTTTTCAGTTATTCCCCGTGGCGTACCCCCTCTGCACAGCAACGCATTACATTATTACATCAAGCGCGAGAAATGTAAGGTAAATGACGTCATATTTCCATCTGGTTGTGAGTCACGCGCATTTTACCTAGGTAACTAGAATATAAAAATCGGTATTTTCACTGGTCGTACCCGTGGAATATCGAAAAATATTTTCACCGCTATTTCTCAATATCCTACCGGAAAGCATGAAATAATTCTAGATCTTATTTTCAAGAATATTCTAAATTTTTAAGTAGATTTAATGCAATTTCTAATTGGCTAAACCAACTCTCATATCCTGGATGTCCTTTATTCTTTTACCCAAACAATCCCATGTTTTAATGACCCTGTGGAAAAAGGCTTTTGAAAACATTGTTTGAAAAGGAGAAAATGCTGATTACCATAATATTTTCAAACCTTCAAAGACAGATCTCATCTAAGCCACATTTGACTTTTCCCATGTAATTGCTTTCAGTTTGAACATGTCTAAAATTTTGTAGCTTAGTAAAGAGTTAGTTGGTATTTCATGGCACACATTCTGATCAAATCAGTGGTGAATTGACAATATCTTGGTTCCTCCTCTCCCCCCCCCCCCCTTTTTTTTTTTTTTTTTTAATGCATTCGATACACAGGGTAAACACAAATTATTTTCTTTCATGAAAACTGACACTTGCTACTTTTTATACACCTGAAGGGTCGTATTATGTTATGGCCCCGGTCGTCGGTCTGTCTGTCCGTCAGCAATTTTTTGTGTGCACAACACCTCCTACAGTAACTGTTTCACCACAATGAATCTCTGTGATGTGTAGTTGTGCATGTGACTCTTTACATTTGGATCTCTTTAGGCGTTCTAGAGTTATCTGCCCTTGATTTCTAAAATAACCAACTTCTTGTGTGGCTACTTGCTGACAAGCTCCTTCGGACGTATATGCACTGCTCTGGGAAGCTCTTGTTTGATGATTGTAGAAGAAGCCCTTGATGGAAAGAAAGCTGAACAGGAGCAATTTAGAATGTCTGACTTAAAAAAAAAAAAATCCCAAAGATATGTCAATAATATTCTTGAATTTTTTGTTATAGTTTAGTTTTATTTCTGTTTGTTTGGTTTTTTTTTCATTTGCCCAAAGTTTGTCTGAAATCAGCTTGTGCTATAACAGGCTTAGACTTCAGTGACCTACTTAACATTTTGACAGTTCTTACTTTCAACTTATGGGACAGTTCTTCAAACAAAACTGAAATAAAGCCTTAGAGTGCTAATTAATGAACCTTTTCAAGTAGGAAAAATATTCAAACTATTGTCATTTCATGGTTGATGTGGTCTTGAATATGTGACAACGTAGCGGACAGTGTAGATCCAAGATCAGACTGCATCCTCTGTGCAGTCTGATCTTGATCTACATTGTACACAAAAACAACATAAGTTGGGTTGCAGCACTGTATGGGTTAATACTGTATTTCAAACCAATCAAATGAGTCATACTCTGTCAAAAAGGGGGCTTAATGGATCTGTAAAAAGTATCGATTCAGGTCAGCCTGCATAGTCTGAACTGGGCTGAAACATTTGCTATCGGTCAATTTTATGCATGTCAAAGGACCATTTTACCTCATGATACAGACAGTTGTTGGACAAAATGAATTTCATGGATCCATAATTGTATGATGACTTGCTTGATTGAGTTGAATTGAGCATGGAAAAAGATTTATAAGCACAGTGGCCTAGGGCCAGTATTTACCAATAAGTGTAATAGCATTCTTAGTCATATTCCAGATTTAGAAAGTAACACAACTTCTGACTGGCTAAACCAAATGGTTTAGCCAATCAGAAGTTCTGTTACTTTGAAGTATAGAAAACTCTTGAGAATAAGACTACAGTAAGAATGTAATTTAGAATGGTTGGTAAGTATGGCTACTTGATCATTTAACCCTTTACCACACGGCAAAATTTAAGACCTATCCAAATTGAAAGCATTTGCAGACGACAATTTCATAGTGGCTCAAATGACGCAACTTTTCTTTGATAGGGTAGAAAACTTTGTGGGAAAAGGAGAAAATGCTAGTTACCAGCATTTTCTCCTTTTCCCACAATGTTTTCAAAAGGCCTCTTCTTCAGGGGCGTTAAAAGGCGTCATTGTGTGGTAAAGGGTTAACAAACAGAAAATCGTGCGTTACATTTATTTGGCTCCCTAAGCTGTAATTTTTTTTGTAAACATTTCAGTATGATGCACAACAAGATGAGTTTAGACCCCAGACAGGGACCACAGATCCCCACCAACATTTCCATATCAACATTCATTCCTCACATTCAACCATGGATGGTGCACCATCTAAAAGGTATGCCACAGATAAATTTCATTATAAATTTGAACCACAAAGTTCTATGGTTATTTGTTGTCTGTAATTGCTTTCAATTTGGAGGTAAAACTATTTTTTTCTTGTAAAGTATATACATGTACTAAAGTCTGATTGAATACATTACCACTGCTGTTTTCATTTTGTCACTTTTGAAACATTGTGCAGGAAGGATTGATGGATTGATTGGTATTTTATGCCACTTTCAACAAAAACTTAGTCTCATTGTGGAAACAGCTCTCTCACTATTCATGTAGCCAGTTATAGGTAGGGCTCTGCCCAGGACGCTTCCATAGAAAGCCAGGGCTCTTAGAATTGGTTCAAACCCAGAACCTTTGGATTACATATCCTCTACCGCAGCCAAATGACAGAGAAGTTGCTCAGAGTGAACAATTCCTCCTTTTACCATTATGCTTTTGCACATATTATGGTATATTCAAAATTACATTTAATGTCCCTATTTTTCAATGATGAATTGAATTTTTTTTCTTTGGGTAATTAGTTAACCTTTAACCACACAAACCTGAGTTTTACAGACCCTGAGAAAGAAAACTTTTGAAAATATGGTGGGAAAATAAGAAATTCTGATATCCAGCATTTTCTTCTTTTCCCCTCAATGTTTTCTACTCCGTCAGAGACAACTTCCATCATTTAATTTGCTGTCTGCAAATACATGTACTTTGAACTTGGAATGTCTAAAATTTTGTCATTCATTAAAGAGTTAAGCCTTTACAACATGATTCCGTCTTCATTACCATGGAAAAGAAACACTTTCAGAAACATTTTGGGACCAGCATTTTCTCCTTTTCTTACAATGTTTTGTACTCCTTTCCAAGACAAAGTTCATCAGCTGAGCCAATTTTCATTTGTCACCTGCAAAAGGTATCAAGTGGACAAGTTTGGAAATTCGTTCTGTCTGGTAAAGAGTTAATGTTGCAACAATGTCAAGCAGGAAAATGCTGTGGAAAGGAAATGCTTCAACAATGTAGTCAAAGGGAGATAATCTTACAAGATGGAATAAGGGATATAACCCAGTATCTCTTCCTGAATGGCTGTCATTCATGCTGGATCAGATATAAGCCCCAGGCACTTGAGAAATTGTTCATTTATTTAGTTTAACCCTTTACCACACAAGCGAAATATGAACTTGTCCTAATTGAAAGCATTTGCAGACAACAGATGTAATTGAAATGATGAAGTTTGTCTTCGATAGGGTGGAAAACATTGTGGGGAAAGGAGAAAATGCTGGTTAACAGCATTGTCTCCTTTTCCCACAATGTTTTCAAAGGACTCCTTTCTCAGGGTGGTTAAAAGTCAGGATTGTGTCGTAAAGGGTCAACAAACAATCCTGTGTTTTTAGGACCCCAGGGATAAAAGGTTTCAAAAAAATTTTGAAAAAAGAAAAATATGCTGGTAGCAAGTAGATTTCTACAATTAGTCTTTTCTAGATACCAAAACTTTACTCTAGTTCATATTGAAAGCATTAATATTTTGCAGATGACAAATTAAATGTGGTAAAAGTGATGGGGTGTTCTATGAAAGGTCAGAAAAGAAATGTTAGCAAAAGCAGGAAATGTTCATTATCCTTTATCCACAATGTTTTAGTACTCTTTCAAAGACAAAAAGTAATCCTGTAAACTGAGCAGGATTTAACTTCCCACTGTCTGCCATTGCTTTCAGTTTGGAAATATTTAAAACTTTATCTCCTGTTTAACCCTTTACCACACAATCCCAACTTTAAACCACTCTGAGGAAAAAGTCTTTTGAAAACATTGAGAGAAAAGGAGAAAATGCTGGTAATCAGTTTTTCTCTGTTCCAAGATTTTTGTTTTAAAAGGCCTCTTTTATAGGGGTTTTTCAACACGGGTTTGCTTGTTAGGAGGTTAACACTTTACCAAAAGACAAAATTTTGGACAGGACCAAAATGAAAGCATTTGCAGATGACAAATGTTGCAAAAATGACAAAATTTTACTATCTTTAGTAGGATAGAAAACTTTGTGGGAAAAGGAGAAAATGCTGGATACCAGCATTTTATCCTTTGTCAGCAATGTTTTCAAATGCCTTTTCTTTCAGGGTAATTTAAAGTAAGGATTGTGTGGTAAAGGGCCAAACTCTGATAGGGCAGGGACCATTTGTTTCTAAAAATCATCTCTGATTGCACAGGTCATTACTTCCCCTACCCATTGTTCATTAACCCATTACCACACAATCCTGAGTTGTAACAACCCTGATGGAGAAGACTTTAGAAAACATTGCTTGAAAATGAGAAGATACTGGTCACCAGCATTTTCTCCTTTTTCCCACAATGTTTTCTAACCTTTCTAAAACAAGTTTCATAATTTTTGCAACATTCAATTTGTTGTCTGCAGATGCTTTCAATTTGGCCTAGTGTAAAATCATAATCCTGAGATTTA
Source organism: Hippopus hippopus (assembly GCA_946811185.2). NCBI lineage: Eukaryota > Metazoa > Mollusca > Bivalvia > Cardiida > Cardiidae > Hippopus > Hippopus hippopus. Next base: position 51,443,435 of record OX328098.1, on the reverse strand, counting down.
ACACCCTGATGGAGAATATTTTCAAAAACATTGTGGGAAAAAGAGAAAATGCTGGTAACCAGCAATGTCTTCTTTACCCACAATGTTTTCTTACCTTTCAAAAACAAGTTTTGTCAACATTCAATTTGTCGTCTGCAGATGCTTTCAATTTGTAAAATTTTGTTGTTTGGTACGTAGATAACCCTTTATCGCACAATGCCAACTTTAAACGACCCTTAGAAAGAAGCCTTTTGAAATGGTTGTGGGAAAAGGAGAAAATGCTGGTAACCAGCATTTCCTCCTTTTCCCACACTGTTTTCTACCCTATCAAAGAAAAATTGCACCATTTGAGTCAACATTTAAATTGTCGTCTGCAAATGCATTTAATTTGGACAAGGCTAAAATTTTGTCTTTTGGTACAGAGTTAAACCACTGAGGTTCCCACAGGATGTTTGTGTGGATTATTGATCTGTTGTATCTAATTACAAATATGATTATCTTCTTTTAAATACAACTTTAAATGGGCAAAATTTTTAAAACTCATTGTAATGATGGTTCCCAGATAAAGTGATGGAGTGATAACCATTGATTTGACTCTTTACCAAAAAAAAAAATTTGGACATTTCCCAGTTGAAAGCAAGTGCAGATGACAAAATAAATGAGACTCAATAACTTGAATTTTGTTTTGGATAGTGTAGAAAACATTGTTGGAAAGGGAGAAAATGCTGGATATCAGTTTTTTTTCCTTTTCCAACATTTTTTTCGAAAGCTTTCTTTCTCAGGTTTGTTAAAAGTCCAGATTGTGTGGTAAAGAGTTAAATGTTTAACAATCGACAAAATTTAAGTTTCATTTAAAAAAGGCCTCTAAAAACATAGTGAAAAAAAGGAGAAAATACTGGATACCAGCATTTTCCCATAATGTTATCGACAGGTTGAAGGATAATTCTTGTCATTTGTGTCCACATTTTATTTGTAGTCTGCAAATGTTTTCAATATGTATGAATCTACAATTTTGTTGTCTGATTAACTGTTTACCAAACAACAAAATTTTGGACTAGTCCAAATTGAAAGCATTTGCAGACAACAAAATAAATGTAACTGAAAAATTGAAATTTGATTTGGGAAGGATAGAAAACATTGTGGGAAAAGGAGAAAATGCTGGTCACCAGCATTTTCTCTTTTTCCTACAATGTTTTCAAAAGCTTTCTTTCACAGGGTCGTTAAAAGTCCGGATTGTGTGGTAAAGAATTAAAGGTTACTGCATTATAGAAGTTGGAAAATAGAGCCTCTATGAGGAGACCTTATTGAGTTACATGTAAATAACAATAAATTGATGGGAATTTTGATAAATGACAATGTATATTATCAAACAAAACTTTGAAGCAAGCATTTCCTTCATGTAGAAGTATTATAGTGCATCTCTAAGCAAAGATTGGTGACAAAAAAGTTATTTCTCATTGTGAATAAACCTAAACTTTCTCCATTTTCCACAGGAATTTCTATCAGCCTCCTTATAGTAAAAATGATACAATACATTACCTCGTACAAAACGACAAAATTTTAGACATGTCCAATTCGAAAGTATGACTCAAGTTATTGGATTTGTGGCTGAATGGTTTGAAAACATTGTGGGAAAAGGAGATAGTGCTGGTTACTGATTTTTTTCTCCTCTTCTCATAATGCTTTAAAGACAACATAGTGCTTGGCTTCTGGACAAGAACAACATTGGAAATGCAATTAATTGGCTCTTATTTCTAGACTGAAAAAGTCCATTTGGTTTATGAAGTGCTCTAAGGGTTAACTCTTTACCAAATGACTAAATTTTAGACTGCTCCAAATTGAAAGCATTTGTAGACAAAAGGAAAGTGACTCAAAAAAATTATAATTTGTCTTTTGAAGGGTAGAAAACATTTAGGGAAGAGGAAAAAATGCTGGTTACCAGCATTTTTTCCTTTTCCACACTGTTTCCAAAGGGTTTCTCAGGGTTGTTATAACTCGAGATTGTGTCATAAAGGGTTGAACAATCCACAAACATCCAAAATTGTCACTGTAGGGTACAGTTTAAAAGTGATTCAGTTTGGGATTGAAAAGATTAAACATGGATTATCAGTGTCTGAGACAACTGATGAAGGCATATGGTGTACTGTAAGTTGTGACTGTTTGAGCATGATATGTATAGGATCTGACATGAGTTGGCATTTGAGATAAAATTTTATTAAACAAGTCATTGGAAAATGTCATTAAGCCAGCCTTTGGCAGCTTGATAACACTTTTTCTTGTCCAGCTTACTAAAAATTTGTCTCGAACACCAACGAACGTCAGATTCTTTTATTACATAACAATATTTCACAAATCATAGATCAGGAGATGCAAAACCATCTATACATGCACCTGCAATAATATCCATAAAAACCCATTCACTTCTCTGAAATACGTACAAAATGACTTCAAAAAATGTTGTCACACAATTGTGATATCAAACATGTATAAGATAAAAAGTTTGTAATGGGTATATTACACTGAAAACAAGGGAGTTTATATGATAAAAACTTTTTTGTCAATGTATCTGAGCATTTTATCATCCCAGCTCATTTGTCTAACGCTTCACTAGACAATAAAATTTTGGACATATCAAATTTGAAAGTATTAGTGGACTAAAAATGAAATTTGGCTCACAGGATGGGATTTGTCTATGAGGGGTACATTGTGGAAAAGGGAGAAAATTCTGATAACCAGCATTTTCTCCTTTTCCCAATTTTTTTTCAAAAGCCTTCTTCCCCAGGCTTATTTAAACACAGGATTGTGTACTTAAGGGTTACATATTGCGACTTTAATCCAAGAGGTCCTGGTTTAACCCCTACTGGTAGCTTAGGTATTATAGTCTTTTGGCATTTAATAACTGCAGAGTTATGTCCTTAAAAGAATGTTCCGTCCAAAAGGGGTCTGGGTGCAAAGTGACTTTGGGATTAAGGTATGGGGTTTTTAATCTCAGGATTCTGTGTTAGATCCTCAGCAAAAGTGTAGGTTCTTTTGTGAAAGTGTCTTTAGTCAAAGCACCTTAGAATTCCAGCCTGGTACTGGTGACAGCTTTGCATCTTTGAGCAGACCACTTTTGAAAACACAGTGGCAAAAGAAGAAGTTGCTTATTACATGTACAAGCATAGATTCTGCAGGTAAATGTTACTCTTTGTTTTCCTTTTAGTGATGTACCAATGCAAGATGATGTTAGTGAACTACACAAACAGATCAGAGATTTACAGGATGAGAACAAAAGACTGGAGAACCTGCTACAAGCCACTGAACAGACCGCACATTGCCAAACTCAGAAAATGAAAAACTACAGAAGAATGCTTGCTGACCATGGATTATTACCCCCAGGCATGCAGCGGTCAAACAGCGACCAAAATCTTGCCACGGAAACCGGCTGGTCACCAAGATCTGATACTGCTCCAACTGGACGTAGAAGCAGATTTAGGTCAGCTGAAAACATGGGTCCAAGGGGTCGCAGTGCTTCCCCGGTCCCTCACTACAGAGGGATAGATCTCACAGACAGTGATAAATTACGACAAGAAAATGAGAAGTTACGTGAAGAAAACAAAGGTTATAAAAATGTCTTAAAGTTTATACAGAATGGCCAACAAAGCCCAGATTCCTCTGTTGATGATCAAGATGGTGAGACAGGGAAGACAGAAATGCCCTATAAAATGTTGTCCAAATGGTTGGATCAGTTGGACAAATTTTTGTCGAACATTGGTACACCAGATTTCAATCAGTCTGTTCCATTAACACAACAGTCTACAACCACAGAGGTCAATCAGTTACGCAAGGGACTTGTACAGGCTAGAGGTGCTATCCATTCTTTGTCAACATCAGGTGCTAGTATGTACTATTTCTAAATTTCCCCATACCATGTGCAATGTATCTCTTCACCAAATGACAAAATTTTAGACTTGTCAAAATTGGTAGCAGACAAGAAATAAAATTATGTATCATAAATTAAAGTAGTCAAGTGGGCTATTGTCCAATGGGATATTGTCCAGTTGGCTACTGTCCTAGTAGGTTATTGTTCCAGTGGGCAATTGTCCGTCTACCGTTTTTTGAAGGGTGGAAAACATTGTGGGTAAAGGAGAAAATGCTGGTTACCAGCATTTTTTTCTTTTCCCATAGTGTTTTCAAAACCATTTTTCAGGTCGTTTAAAGTTGGGATTTCGTGGGGTTAGCATACTCAAATCAAAATGATCCTCATGACAAAGTGTTGCAAGTCAAGAACATTGTGGCTAGCTGAAAGGTCAAGGTCATGCCTTGCGCTCAAGCTTTGTGCAAGGGCCATTGTGGAAACATGCTGGTAGTAAAAGGGCCATAATGTCTGTAACAAGTACTTTGCACTATTTTTTTCCCAAGCCTCTTGCTGCTTTCCTACAAAGCCATTGTAGAGAAAATGATCAGTGTGAGAGAGGAATAAGTCTTGTCACAATGACTTTCGTCAATCCTTTGAAAGAAATTTGCTAATCTTGGGATCGGAACAAGCAACCCCTTGCTCTCCTGTGCAGTACCGACTGAGCTGAAGAATGCAGCTTTTGAAAACATGTAAAAAGAAGAAAATGCTGGTAGCCAGCATGTTCTCTTTTTCCCATAAAGTTTTCTGCCTTTTCAAAAACAACTCCATTTAATCCTCATTCAGTCTATCATCTGCAAGTGCTTCCAATTTGGACAGGTTTTAAATCTTTTCACCAAACCCTGATTGGGGAGTCGATAGTGCACAGGACTTGAGAACAGGGGGTTGCTGGTTTCCAGCATTTCCTGCTTTTCCAACAATGTTTTCAAAAAGCTGTATTCCTCACTGTCTTTGAAACACAGGATTGTTTGGAAAGGGGTTAAGTTATTTATGGAGCACAGATAAGTTAACTCTTTAACACACAATCCTGACTTTTAACGACCCTAAGAAAGAAGCCTGTTGAAAACATTGTGGGAAAAGGAGACAATGCTGGTAACCAGCATTTCCTCCCTTTACCACAATGTTTTCTACCCTCCCCAAACCAAATTTCAATGTTTCAGTCACATTTATTTTGTTGTCTGCAAATGCTTTCAATTTGGACTGGTCTATAATTTTGTCTTTTGGTAAAGAGTTAATGCATTTGTAATTTCAGATCTGTATGGTAGAGATTCACCAGACAGTGGGTGCTCTGATCACAATCCTGCAAGGTATGTCAGGTTGTTTTTAGCTCACCTGAGCACAACGTGCTCAAGGGGAGCTTTTAGGATCACTCTGTGTCCGTCGTGCGTCGTCCGTCATCCGTTGTTCGTCGTCCATCGTCAACAATTTCTTTAAACATCTTCTCCTCCTAAACCACTGGGCCGATTTGGACCAAACTTGGCTGGAATGTTCCTTGGGTGGTCCTCTTTAAAAACTGTTCACAGAATTTGATTCCATCAAAAACTCTGGTTGCCATGGCAACCAAATGGAATTTTTTATGAAATTCTTTAAAAATCTTCTCCTCTAAAACCGCTGGTTAGATTTTGAAATAATTTCACAGAAATGTTCCCTGGGTGACCCTTTTCAAAAACTGTTCGTGAAATTTTGATCCGTTGAAAAACATGGCCGTAGGGGGGGGGGGGTGTTCTCATTCTTTAAAAATCTTCTCCTCTGAAACCGCTGGTCAGATTTTGAAATAATTGTACAGTAATGTTCCTTGGATGACCCTTTTCAAAAATTGTTCGTGAAATTTTGATCCGTTTAAAAACATGGTTGTGGTGGTGGTGTGGGGGGGGCCTCTTTGCGTCCAGCGGTGTCAACAATTCTTTAAACATCTTCTCCTCCTAAACAGATTGGCTGATTTGGACCAAACTTGGCTGGAATGTTCCTTGAAAGGTCCTCTTTAAAAACTGTTCACAGAATTTGATTCCATCAAAAACTCTGGTTGCCATGGCAACCAAAGTGAATTTTCCAAAAAATTCTTTAAAAATCTTCTCCTCTGAAACTGCTGGTCAGATTTTGAAATAATTTCACAGATATGTTCCTTGGGTGACCCTTTTCAAATAATGTTCGTGAAATTTTGATCCGTCGAAAAACATGGCCGCCGTGGTGGAGGGGGGAGGCTCTTTGCGTCCAGCGGTGTCAACAATTCTTTAAACATATTCTTCTCCTATGGCCCCATTTCAAAGTTTGTTTGTGAAATTTTGATCCGTCGAAAAACATGGCCGGGGTGGGGGTGGGCATCTTTGCACTGTATGGACTTAAAGAAATTCTTTGAAATTCTTATTCTCTTAAACCACTTGTCAGATTTTGAAATAATTTTACAGAAATGTTCCTTGGGTGCCCCTTTTGAAAATTTGTTCGCAAAATTTTGATCCGTCAAGAAACATGGCTGTGGTGGGTGGAAGCTGTTTGCACTATACAGACATGAAGAAATTCTTAAAAATTTTTCTTCTCTGAAACCACTAGTCAGATTTTGAAGTTATTTCATAGAAATGATCCTTATATTATACCCCTTATTTACCTTAGCTGTTTTCAAAGAAAACATTGAGGTATTGACATAGCCCTGTTGTGGTCATCTGCGTTGTTGTTGTTGTGCAAAAACTTTGACATTTTGTTATATCTCAGCTTCCACTCAACACATGTACTTGAAACTCGCAATAATTGTTTACTAGTAAAAAAGCAACCCATACAACAAGGGCAGGTAACTCCAAAATTGTTTTGTCCAAATTATGCTCCTTTTGCGACTTGGAATTTTAACTTACTATCCAGCAACCAACAGCCAATCATTGGCACCCTCATGAGGTGCTCTTGTTCAACTTAATATTTTTAGCCACTATCGGGCATGTGCTCTTGTTCAAGAAATGGTCTTTAGGTGACCTATCCTAAAATTTATTTGCAGAATTCTCATTCATCAAAAACATGGCTGTGGTGATGATTGTAGGGGTAATGACAGATTTTGAAATGATTTTTACAGGTGACCTTTTAATAATTGCTTGGCAAAATACTGATTTTGTTTCCAAAATTTCAATACTTTAAAAAAAGTTGGTTATGGTCCTCTCAAAAATTCAGGTGAGCGATCCAGGGCCATCTTGGCCCTCTTGTTTCACCTTTATTCTTATTAGCACAGATGATAATTTTTTAAAGCCCCTATAGATGACAGCTTTAGAAAAACAGTTTGAAAAAGTAGCAGTTCCTTGTCACATCCAATCACTCCTTTTCCCATAATTTTTAACCCTTTACCCCATGGCAAAATTTTTGACTGGTCATTATGGAAGAAATTTACATTCAACAATTCAAATGTTTTTGAAATGATGGCATTTGACCTTGAATAGGTAGAAGACATTGTGGGAAATGGAGAAAATTCTGGTAACCAGCTTTCTGTCCTTTCCCTAAATGTTTTTGAAAGACTTCCTGCCAAGCGTTGTTAAAACTTGGCATTGTGTGGTAAAAGGTTAACTACCCTGAGTTTTAACAACCATGAGGAAAAAGCCTTTAGAGAACATTGTGGGAAATGGAGAAAATGCTGGTAAGCAGCATTTTCTCCTTTTCCCACTATGTTTTCTGTCCTTTCCAAGATGACTCCTATCATTTGGACCACATTTTAGTTTGTCGTCTGCAAAGGCTTTCAAATTGGACAAGTATTAAATTTTGTTGTTTGGTAAAGAGTAAAGTTATTGTGTAGTGTCATTTTGTTTACTTTGCCAGGTTTGGACTGGTTCAAAGAGTAGGTCAATTAGTCAGTTCTAAGAAGTTTAACCATGTGTACATGCTAGAGGCCACATTTTCAGTCCAATGTCATTCAACTCTCACCACTGAACATTGCATTGACAATGTCTATGTGGAAAAGCAGCCGGAGAAAAAACGATGGCTCCAAGTTTCAAATGAAACTCCAGAAAAGCATTGACAGGTGCAGTAGCCACAACTCCTTGAGACAATTCTAACAAGTACCCACAACACAGGTTGTAGTAAAGAATGTTGATTTTAGAATTGGGTACCCCTTCCTCATATCTTATCATTTGATCACCTCTGATGTTTCTTTTTATTTACAGTACACAGAACAATTCCCTAAAGTCTCCACTAAACAGTCCCAGAAATAGTAAATCAGCTGAGAACAGTCCTAGATCTGACAGAAGTAGTCCAAGGTCTTCCAACTATGACAATCAAATAGAAAAACAGACTGGTACCTTTTCTAACAGAGAGAGAAATACTTTAAACCAGTCAAATAGATATCAGTTCCCTTCCCAAAGTGAGATTCTGAGAGGAAGTAGCGGAGAATGTTTCGATGATCGTGGTATCAGTATGTTACACTCGATGGACATGACTGATGTTTTCAGATTAGAAAAAGGGACAGCTTCTGATATGAACAGACAAAAGAGTTCTGTACGATTTTCTATGGCCAATGAAAGGCACGATATACCAAATCGCGAAAGCTTTTGTGTCAGTCCGTCAGATAATCAGGATGCTGATAACACGTATTATAAAACTTTGTCACAAAGCCGACTGGAAGATATGACAGGGATTGCAGATCCCGATGAATTTCCACAAAATGCTCATTCATCACTGTCAAATGCTTTACTTGATATAACAATGTCAGCAAAAGCTGGCAGCCATCACCATATTGAAACAATGAACAGGATTATTCAGTCATATGAGAAGAATATAGCCAAAAGAACGATAAACCCAGATGCCCTCCATGAACATATGTTAGAACTACAGCGCCTGAGAATACAGCTGGAAAAACAGTTAAAGCATATTGAGATGTTGCAGGAACAGCTGAATGAGATGGATCGTGTCTCTGGTATATAAGATTTAACTCTATACCACATAGTGAAACTTTAGACTTATCCAGATTGGAAATATTTGCAGAGGACAAATAAAATGTGGCACACTTGATTGGATTTATATATGGTAGGGTAGAGAACATTTTGGGAAAAGGAGAAAATGCTGGTTACCAGCATTTTCTCCTTTTTCTAGTATTTTCTCCTTTTCCCACAATGTTTTTTAAAAGCCTGCTTCCACAAGGTCGTTAAAAGTCAGAATCGTGCGGTAAATAGTCAACCCTGTCACAAGTAATTCTACTTTTCATGTTTTCCCGTCTCTCATTTACATCCTGTTACTGCCTTGACCTGTTTGACCCCTATTTAATTTGTTCCATGTCTTTTTAACCCTTTACTGCACAAATCTGAGTTTTACTGACCCTGAAGGAGATGGCTTTTGAAAACATTGCCATTTTGTGAAATAATCTGGCAAACCCACCATTGATATTGCAATTTGTTTTATTGACTGGAAAAACTCTTGATTTATTTCAGTGCTAGATTCTTTCCAGATGACTCAGTTTTAGACTCATCTAAGTTGAAAGCATTTGCAGACGGCAAAGTGAGTGTGGGTTAACTCATAACCAGCCAACAAAATTATGAACTTAATGATGATTTCTGTCTTTGATAGCGTAGAAAACATTGTGGGAAAAGGAAAATATGCAAGCATTTCCTTCTTTTCCCACATCATTTTCAAAAGCTTTTTCGGGGCTCAGGGTTTTCCCTTGGCTTTAAAAATTGGGGGTCATTGTGACCCCTTGCCTCATTAGTTGAGGGTCATTTCTTAAACTTAGGGGGTCAAACTAAATGGGTCTTTTCGTCGTCAAGCACGGATTACAATGCATTTCACCTTCAAACTCCAAGAAAGTAAAAGTCTTTAAGTCATTTCTGACGGAATACTCGATTTCAATTTTTGACAGACGAAACATTCTCGTCCAAATCGCTGCTTGACGTGGCTTGGTCAGCAGCTGGAGGAAGCAGAAGATAAAAAAGAATGCTACAGTTTACTCCGTCGTGACTTTATTTTCCGCGAACAGAACAGACTGGTAATGTGTACTTTTATCTAAAGGAAGTTGTTTGAAATAGGCTTTGAAATACAGATAACCCAACCAAGACTTTGACTGGGCCCGTATTTACGACACATGTCCGATGTACTTTACGGCAATAATGTGTAAACAAGTCTTATTCTATAAATAAATTACCGGAAAACCACTTTTATCTAAAATAAACCCTATAGTTAAAGAAAGAACGGTGTTCTTTTCACGTTGAAGCAAGAACAGACTTGGATTTATGACGCTTTATTCGATTTCCTAGATGTTTTAGATTTTGGAAAGTTGCGTCACTGATGATGCACTGTTATTTATTTTGGGGGTCATTTGAGTTAAAATCGCGTCAATGATGCAAGATTTGTGCGTCATGGAAAACCCTGAGGGCTGTTAAAACTCAGAATTGTGTGATAAAGAGTGAAACGATAGGATTTATATTTGAAAGGGAAAAATATTGTGAGAAATGAAGAAAATGCTATTTACAAGTGCTTTCTCCTATTGCCACAGTGTTTTCAAAAGCCTTTTTCCTCAAGGTTGTTGAAATTTGAGATTATGCGGTAAAGGGTTAAAAAAAATTCCTGTATTTTACTTTTCAGAGGAACAGCTACAGGAAAAAGACCATGTGATCCAATCTTTGAGAGAACAGCTGAGTGAGACAGAAGAAATTATGAATGAAAAGGTAAAACAAGATCAGCAACACGACCCTCTGTATGAAGATAATTCTCTACTAACTCTTTCCCAGATGACAAAATTTAGACTCTTTCAAATTCAAAAATTTCAGACATCAAATTCAAAATTGGTACAAATAAGATTAAGCTCTCTGATAGGGTAGAAAACATCATGAGATAAGGAGAAAATGCTGGTCGCCAGCATTTTCTCCTTTTCCCACAATGTTTTCAAAAGCCGTCTTTCCCAGGGTTGTGAGAACCTCAGATTATTTGGTAAAGGATTAACTCTGTACCAAACAACAAAATTGTGGACTTGTTCAAACTGAGAGCCTGTGCAGACAACAAATTAATTTTGGCTCAGATGATGATTTCTGTCTTGGATAGGGTAGAAAACATTGGGGGAGAAATGAAAAATTGCTGGCTACCAGCATTTTCTCCTTTGCTCACAATGTTTTCAAAAACCTTCCCCCTAGCTGTCGTCAAAAGTTGGGAAAGGGGTATTACATGTTTGTTACTAAGCTAATGCCATGATATAGCTGAAATGCTGATCACCATGATCCGACAAAACCGTTTGAAGTGTGCTGCTCTAATTACTCATGTCATAATTTGGTTGGGCTGTAAAGGATTACATCTTATAATTTCTGAATATTTTACAGATCCAAATCATTTCTGATCTCAAGATTGAACTGACAGCAAAGATTGAGAATGTTCAGTTTACTGAAATGGAGGCTGAGAGGCTTAGATCAAAGGTTCATCACTTGGAAAAACAACATGAACATGAGAAAAAATATGAGGGGATGCTTATTGAATCTAGATCTCAAATAGAAAGATTGGCAGTAGAGCTTGAGGAAATAAAAGAGGAATTAAAAAATACAGCAAGAGAGTTGGACCATGAGAGAGCTGAGAGTCAGTATTATAAAGACACCATTGATGGACAGACCAAGCAGTTATATGACCGAGATAGTGAGATTGAGGAACTGCACAACGATATAAGGAAAAAAGATGAGGTACTCCAAAATCAGAATCAGCTGTGCAATGATCTAGAAAAGACTTTGGAGAATTTGGTGGCCAAGAATAAAGAGATGTCTAATCAGATGGAAGAGCAGAAGTTGAACTGTGCAGACTATAGAAAACAGATTGAGAAACAGAACTTGATGAACAAAGAGCTGAAGGAGAGAGTAGATAGATTGAGGGATGAGCTGTCACAGTCAATATCTAACAGGTACTTAAACCCTTTACCTCACCAGTCCTGGATTTTAGCAACCCTGAGATTAGCTTTTGTAAACTTTGTGGGAAAAGGAGAAACCAGCATTTCTCCTGTACACACCATGTTTTCTACCTTTTCTCAGATAAAAATCATTATTCAACCCCCATTTATTTCCTGTGTGCTAATGCTTTCAATTTGGACAAGTCTAGTTTGTTGTGGTTCTGTAAAGTGTTTGGATTTCAGCCAGCCATGCATAAGTTTAAAACACCTTCCCACATGATCAACAACACGACGAAAAAGACTTTTTACTCTTTGAAAGACAAATCCCAAATTTTCAATACACTAGACCTTACTTTCCTCCATAGAAGCTCTAAAAGTGCCTTTATTCATTGCACTCATAGAATTTCTCTTGCTCTCTCAAACTGTACCCCAAGGAGTGTTTGCACTCGACAAAAAAGATGTAGGTGGGAACATTGCATAATGCAATTTATGGATCCACCATGATATGATGTCCTGCTTCGTATCATGTATCACAGTGAGGCATTTAATCACCTTTTACCAAGTTTTGTGCATATTTTTAGAGAATCTCTGGAGAAGGAACTTGTCAATAAAAGTATGAAGTCAGAAGACGATGAGAAGAAGAAAGAAAAATTGAAATATAATCTGGGCTTCCTGAAAACTGAATATGCAAAGTAAGCTTGTCTTTATCACAGTAAAATCTTCTGAACCTTTTTTAAACATTTTTTTTTTTTAAAAGTTTGTTTAAGAAGAAAGACAGCTCATCATGGAGAAAATCAATATTCCGGGCCTTCTGAAAACTTGAAAACATTTTTGAAGAGAAAAGAAAATGCTCATCGTGAAGAGAAATTGAAGTAAAAATTGGGCTTTTTGAATTTGCAAAATAAACTTTTTTGGATATCTAAAAGCCAGCAAAAGTGATTTTAACAAATTCAACAACACAAAACCTCTATTAAGTAGGCCCAAATCCCTCAAAATAGCATCAGAGCTGGAAATACATGGGTGAAAATTTTCAAATATATCTGTGGTTTTGGAAATTATGGATCCCCAAAAGTCCACATCTTTCTTCATCATACCCCCGCAAAATGAATGTTTTCGGGGGTATACTGGAATCAGCCTGTCTGTCCGTTTGTCCGTCCGTGTGTCCGTCTGTGTACAAATAATTGCCTGTTTCTGTCAAAGCCCTGGCGGGGGTATTAAGTCACATTCAGTGACAGCTCTAGTTTTTGTGTTGGAATTGTTCTACCATAAGATAAGAAAAGCAGTATCACCCTTTCTAAATAAATATGAAAAAATATCAATAAATTTTTATGATGATGTTGAAATCTGTAGATATTTTAGTCATGACTTTATTAAGTCTTCATGTAATTTGTCAGTACTCTTGTTATCAAGAAGCCCACCCGGGTACCTCAGTGGTTAGCCTATCTGACTCGTGACCTGGTGGTTGCGAGTTCAATACACATTTGAGGCAAACTTTCTTTCAGGCGATTTTATGCTTTCCTACTCTGATGCAAGTCAGTGACTTGGCAAGAAAGTTGTGTCAGTACTGGTGTTTGAATGCCGGGAAACACATGCGTAGGTGCACTGACCACTGTGATATGACTTAAGCTGTTAAAATGAAGTTAACCTCCAGTACAATAAATCAATGCTATCAAGAAAGGAATGGTAAGGATCCAGTCTAATTGGAAGCAGATTTCCCTCCATGTGATGAAAAACGAAAAGGCCATAGTCATGTTCTATTTTAGGTTAAAATTCAAGCTGAGTGAGTGTGAGAGAAAGGTGAAAGAAAAAAGTCAGGAGATTTCTACACTACAGCTTGCTTTACAGGCCAGTGAGAAAATGATTTCTGAGCATGGTAGGTCTATCTCTACATACAACTCATTAACTCTTTTCAAGATAACAAAATTTCTGACTTATCCATATTGAATTCATTTGCAGATGATAGAATCAATGCCTTACCAGAACCTGAAACTTGTGTTTGGTGAGGTAGAAAACATGCCAACTAGATATTCCATCATTTTAGCTCCATTAAATGTGTTATTTACTAGTGCTTTCATTTCGAAAAGGCTAAGATTTTGACACATGGTAAAGAGTCAGGTGATATCGGAAACATGCAGGGAAAAGGAGCTACAGCTTTTTTCCATCAGTGTTTTAAAAAAGAAAAAAAAACTGTCCTATTCAAAAAGCATTGAAAAAGAAGCTATTGCTTTGCTGTTTTCGAAGAAAACGTCAAGGTATTATCATAAACCTGCCGTTTTCTGTGTCCTCTCACAAAAATTTGTACATTTTATAATATCTCTGTCATTACTGAAGATGTTTACGTTACACTTGGACTTGTTATTAACTATTAAAAGGAAACCTCTACTACAGGGGCAGGTAACTATTAAAATATTTTTGACTCAGTTATGCCCCTTTTTCAACATAAAATTTTCACTTACAGCAACTGCAAGAGAGTGTTGGAAGCCACATGTGTGGCTCTTGGTAACTCTACCCTGCAGTCCCAAGTTTGAAGGTCCTTTGGGAAATAGCCTTTTGAATACCTCATGGGAAATGGAGAAAGTGCTGCTAACCAGCATTTTCTTTTTTTCCCTGAAATGGTTTTCTACACTTTCACAGACAGTTACTGTCTTTAGATCTACATTTAATTTTTCCTCTTCATATCTTTAGATCTACATTTATTTTTTGCTCTGCAAATGCTTTCAGCTTTGACAAAAATTTGTTTGGTAAAGAGTTGATTTAGAAAAAAAGAAAAATCTGAATTTTCCCTTATAAAACCAACAGTATAGGTGCACAGCTACAGAAACCATAGGCACTATAGGACAAGATTTTTAACTGAATTCTAGAATGTTAACGGAAGCAAATTTTTATAATAATGGTTGGTTTATTATTGTTTTGTTTTGGTGATATTTTCAGAATTGACAGATGATGAGAAACAAAACTACATTCTATTGCTTTTACAAAACGTAAAAGAACTACAACAACAGCTGACAAGAGTGTTGGAGCAGAATGATAAAATTACACAACAAATGACTTTAATGACACAGAGAGCTGACAGAGGTACATACCACATTGCAGTGACTGTAAATCCTTTGCTAAATGATCCTGTGCTTTTAGGAGCCTGTGGTAGAAGGCTTTTGAAAACATTATGGGAAAAGGAGAAAATACTGGAAACTAGCAATTTTTCCTTTTCTCACAAAGTTTTCTATCCCTTCAAAGACAAATCCCATCATTTGAGCCACACTTGCTTTGTTGTCAGAATATTCCTGTCCAAAATTTTGTCCACTGTTAAATGTAATCATAGAAATTATATGGCATTCTGTTGATATGGCCGAAACAGATTTACTTATAAAAGCCTCAAGATGCTTTTGTCATTTTTCACAAAAATAGGACATTGATACTGTAAGGCATTTCCTTTTTCTACAAAGAAAATGGTAAAAAATAAAACGGTTAGATATCTTTAATATATATGTTTCAGATCAAAATTTTTCCCACATACCAGAGAGTGGATCCAGATCTAAAGATATAAATGTACATGTGGAAACCAATGTAAAAGTTGGAGATGGTAAGCTATAAATAAGTTTTCTATTTTTTTGTTCAATATCTTCAGCATATCATCACAAATATAAGAATCATGCTCTGTGAAAAGGGGGCTTAATGCATTTGCGAAAAGTATCAACCTAGGTCAGCCTGCACAGTCTGCACAGGCTAACCTGGACCGAAAATTTTCGCCGTAGCTCAATTTTCTGTATGTCCAAGGACTAGTTTACCTCATGTTAAAATTGTTTGTTAAAAAAGTGGATATTATGGATCCATAATCATGTGATAGCTTGCTTGGTGCCATGGATCACAGAGATGCAGTAAGCCCCATTTTACCAGAGCATGGCTCATAAATATTTGTTTTATAGGCCCAGCTCTGTTCCCATCTCTCTTCTCCCCTTACACCCCCCCTCCCCCACCCTTGTCCCTCTGCCCTCCCTCCTGCCTGCCTCTCTTCCCCTCTGTGTCAGTAAATAAATGAAAGAGTGGGTTCTTTATAGGTGGTACAGAATTATATTGAAAATAGATGTATATTTAGTAAATGTTGAAAAATTCCAAAAAATAACAAAACCACTAATTATAAGTCTAGCAGAATTTTTGATAAATGACAAAAAATTGAAACAAGATGTTTGAAGATGAAATGAACAAACCATTGTTTGGATTACAAGTGCAGTAATGATTCTTTTCCTCACAAAATAGCACAGTACTATTTTCAAAATATACATGATCTCAAACTCTTTACCAAACAAGCCTGACTTCTAACAACCCTGAGAAAGAAAGCATTTGAAAACAGAGAAAAGGTGACTAGTATTTCCCCTTTTTCCAATAAGTTTTATAATCTGTCATAAACAACTCTCATCGTATGAGCCACAAATAATTTTTTATCTTTGGATGCTTTTAAAACGGACAAGTCCATGATTTTGTCATATGGTAAAGACTAAAGAGTAAACCCAGGTATTTTTTTCCACATGGAAATTTGTTTAAATTGCGTGGCATATTGCTGATAGTAAAGTTTATCTAATGCAGGACACACAGAGATATTCCATAACAGATCTAGCAGCAGCACAGCCAACACCTGGCCAGCCCTTGGTGATACAAGCAGAGAATATCTCAGAACAGACAATCTTTCTTCTAGTCTTCCAATAAGGGAGAGAACTCCTGGTGGACCATCGCAGGGTGCTGCCAGTTTAAAAAGTTTTCAGGCTTCTTGTGCAAGCTTGGATCATCCTGAAAAGTCGCTCAACTCTAGTCTTCCATCGGTCAAAGGTCAGATGTCACACGACCTCTTAGATTTAGTCACACCGGATGGTAGTTGTCATTTTAGTGTTCCAGGTCCCATTTATAAGCAGAGGATGACTGATGAGTGTTTGTTGTATAATGTGAATGATTCACCCAGACAGTTAGCAAGTAAGTTCTTAAGACATGTAAACGTAGAAAACGATGAAAACCGTTGGTATTCTTATCACATCCCAGCAAAACAAATTTTTTTGCCAGTATACTGGGATCAGCCAGTCAGTCAGTCTGATGATCACTCGGATCTACCATTGGCTTTTGTACTTGGACAGTACACAATGTAACTTGTATCTTAGGGTTGCTAACTCCTTTCTCAGTTTTGCTGTTATTGCACATTGTACATTGAACAACTATTAACTATTTCATTTTTAACTATTTTATCTTTATTATCATCTTGTTAAAAAAATCTGCTCAAAATTAGCTCAAAAAATCTGCTTTTACCATCATTTAATACGGACATGCGCGCTAAATGACCAAAGTTGTTGATGCGCCATAAAACAACACATTCATTTATTCATTGAATTATTAACCCCTTACCAAACAACAGAATCTTAGACTTGTGCAAATTGAAAGTACCTGCAGACGACAAAATAAATCTGACTCAAAAATTGAAATTTGTTTTGGGATGGGAAGAAAATGTTTTTGGAAAAGGGGAAAATGCTGGTTACCAGCATTTTCTCTTTTTCCAAAAATGTTTTCAAGAGCCTCCCTCTTCAGGGTCATTAAAAGTCAGGATTGTGTGGTAAAGACTTCAGCAGACACTATAGGTGTGCAAGGCACAATTTTCAGATGCCTGCTTCTAAGTGTTAAAAAATCATAAACTCCAAATGGCGAAAACCAGAACGCACATGAATAAGTTGGCTGCTGATGTGACATGGCTGTAGTGATGTCGAAAGCTGGATAGAAAACTATGTAAACAAACAAATTACCAAACAGATGTAAAAAAAGTTTAAAATGATTTTTCAAGTAAACAGTAAAATTTTGTGATTTGCTTACATGTTAAATAGTAATGACTTGTTATGTGTTTTTTACTGCCTTTTTCATGTATAATATTCTACACGTTTGAAAGTATTGCTTTTGTAAACAGTGTACATCAAAATTAAATCTTACAAAACATGCAGCGTAATCTTGGATCTCCTCTGAGTGATATTTATTGAACTATTCTCACTGCTAAAGACTCGAAGTTGTTTGAATGTTTGTATTTGCTCAGTAACCTTTACTGATTTCATGTTTTAGGGACTTTTAGAAAGATGACTTTTGAAAACAATGTTTACAAGAATTTTCTCTTTTTCAGTCAAAGTTTTGTACTCTTTCAAATACAAATCTTATCATTTCAGCCTGATTTGTTGCTTGCAATTGCTTACAATGTAGCGAAGTCTAAAAGTTTGTTGCTTGGTAGTGTAAAAATTAAAGTCAGTGAATTATTGTTTCACAGGTATGACAAGGTTTAGAATCGACTCCGATATTAGATCTCTCTTTGCAATTGGAATGATCGACCATTTTGAGAAATTAAAGAAGGAGACCCATGAATGTCATGCCATTTTAAAAGGGATGAGTAGCCGGATTTCTGAACGGTTAAAGAAATTCACGAAGGGTCCTGCGTCAGAGGTTTGTATCAGTCAGCAGTAGAAATAAGTCTGATTCTAATTCTCTGATTGATATTTATTGGATAGGTCTTCTGATATGACAAGCCAGTTTCTTTTGGTCAATTAAAAGGCTATTGGATATTTTTTTTTTTTTATTTTTAGCTCGGCTATTTCCAAGGAAAATGTCGAGGTGCTGTCATAGCCATATCGTCAACATAAAGAAAAAACTTCGACATTTTATATCTCTGTTATTACTAAAGATATACTTTTCAAACTTTGACAAGTTCTTAACAATTAAAAAGGGAGCCCATACAACAAGAGCAGGTAACCACCAAAGTATTTTTGACTCAGTTATGGGCCTTTAATCACTTGGAATTTTCACTAAAGAAACAGCAGCCAAGCGATGGCACCTGCATGTGGTGCTCTTTTAATTTATTTAAGAGTGGTTTATAACATGGTTTGTGGAAAATTGCTGTGAATGTAACAAATTAATTATGTGGTGAAAGAAAATATAGAATAATGTTATCTGGTTGGAAATGCTATCATGTTGAGATTTTAACCCTTTACTGAACAAACCATGACAGGAGAAAAGCTTTTGAAAACATTGTGGGAAAGGGGAAAATGCTTTTAACCAGCATACTCTCCTTTTCCCCAAAGTTTTCAACCCTTTCCAAAAAAATCTCATTATTTTAGCCACATGGAAATAATTGTTCCTCTTGCACATCTGATCATTATTTGAATGATGATTTTGTGGAAAAGCGGCCAGTGGCTTGAGAAGAATTTGTGTGAAATACCAGTTAAAAGGAACTCCAGGAAAGCATAGATAGGTGCACAGGTTGCTGTGATATAACTAAAGTACCGGTAATGTCGAAAATGGCATTAATCACCATACAAACAAACTGATCTTAATATACACCTTCTTAGAGAACACTAAAGGTATGAGTGATTCCCCAAGTAGTGACCTTTGAAATGCTTACATAATTATAAAATGAAAATTTCCAGTCAGTATTAGAGTCCAAAGTAGGTATTACTCGAACAAATTGACATGAAATAAATGACCTCTGTTACGATATATTACATGCTTGAATTACTGTCCGGACCTACCTTGGGCTGTTGTCGTCGGAATACCGAACTATGTGAACGATTTTCAACTCTTTATACTCAAATAGATTTATCTTATCTTTAAAGAATACTTAAAATACCTGAAATAAACATGATTTTGTTGGTTTAAATGGACAACATGCCACGTGGCAGATGACATTGATCTAAGATGCACTGTTTGTGCAGTCTGATCTTGACCTATGTCATCTGCAAAAGCTTCTTCTTTTGACAGCGGCACTCAAAGGGTCAAACCTGACAATGACCATTAGTAGAATTTCCGTACCGTTCGACTATACATGATGATAAAAATATTCACTCTTTAATTATTCTTTGTAAAGAGGTCAATTTCAGGTCAATTTGTTCAAGTAATAGTGTGATTTTAACGCTCTTTTTGTGACATAGATACCAAAGTATTAAACAGATCATACAGCATATCGTGCGCAGTCTGAATTTTATTAACAATGCCTATAAAAAGCCCAGTGTGTCAGGCTTAGCAGTCTAGGCTTTTAAAAAAGAATACTAAATGTTTTAGGAAAATGAGCTCGAAGCATCCCAAGATAGCAGCGTAAATATTATAAATTTACGTTTTAAGTTTTTGTTAACAGTTTTTCTCACCCTCACATGTTATATTAACTTTATGTCTCTTAACGCTTTACCAAACAATCCCATGTTTTCACAACCCTTGGGAATAGGCCTTTTGAAAACATTGTGGGAAAAGGAGAAAATGCTGGTAACCAGCATTTTCTCCTTTTCCCACAATGTTTTCTACTCTGTCAAAAAACTTTATTTGTACCTTTTTGAGATTTGTCGCCTGCAGATGCTATCAATTTGGAAGAGTCTAAAATTTGTCGTTTTGGAAAGGGTAAAAACAAATTTGCCATCCACAAAATTGGAAAAGTGGTCAATTGTAATATGAATGCAATTGAAAACATTGTTGTGAAAGGAGAAATTTCTCCTTTTGCAACTATGTTTCAAACATGGTGGGCTACAAGACGCCACAAGTTTTTATTAGCAAGAGGTAATGAATAAGAAATTTTTTGTTTCAAATTTTTTGACTTGTTGATATACTTAAAGCCCCAATAGTGGCCAAAAAGTAAACAAAGCGTTGTTAAAATGCATTTTAAATTTTAAGTCATCCTTTTTAAAAGTTTGGAAGTTATTGTGAAGATGACAATCTGTTAATCTTCAGTCGGTCCAATTGGAAGTCACTGGCAGGAAAAGGAATTTTTAAACCTGGTCAAAATTTGCCAGGTCATTCTGTCTTTTGTTTGCTTTTTACCTGGTTTTAAAATTAATTTTACTGCCAGCGACTACAACTACAATAACAGATTGTCAGATTCACGATAAATTCCATACTTTTAAGTAGCGTGATTTAGATGCGTTTTAACACCCCTATTGTTTACTTTTGGCAGCTATTGGGACTGTAATGGGGAAAGCTGTTGCCAGAAGTTTTTTAAACTTTGGAATCTGTTTCTGTTTCTGTATAAAATGCACATTCTTTGTTTTTTTTTCACTATTTCACAGATGATTAAGGTAAAAAGTTCAGTTTATTTGTCTGCATCTGAATGTCTGTATGAATCTATTATTCATTACTTATTCATTACAAATAACAGTGGCCTTACAGCAGACAGCTTGTGAAAATGCTGTGGGAAAAAAAGCAATTGCTCGATACAAGCAATTGCATTGTTTTACCCACAGAAATTTAAAAATCATATACCAGATGACAAACTTTTTTGACCTGCCCATTTTGAAAGCATTTCCAGACAAAACCTGAATGTGCCTCAAATGATGGCATTTGTCTTCACCCTGAAAGTGCCTTTCATAAATATAGTTGCCATTGAAGATCAAGATCAGACTACACAAAATGTGGAGTCTGATCCTGGTTCTAAACTGTCAGCTTAGCTTAAACACTAGAGACTACAGCAAACATGAAATTGCTGTCAGTCCCTATTTGAATATTTGGGTTTTATTTGGCACTCTAACGGTTAAAAAGGGTTGCAAACACCGGAAAAGGAGGGGATGGGGGATAGGAAAGAGAAGAAAACGCCAATTACTAGCATTTTCTTCTTGTCCCCACAATGCTTTCAAATCAAGAACAGCCACAGAAAGAAAAAACAGAGTGGTAAAAGAACCCAAGGTTGTCTGGTAAAATTTTTAAAGCAGAATTTCTCCATTCCTTGAGATATTTTCTTGTCTTGCCTTGGTAAGCCTTTGGTATGTCTAAAAATAGCCTGAATGGTATTGGGCTTAAGATACATATTCTGTTAACTTTTTACCAAACCACAAAATTATGACTATTGCAAGTTGGAAGCATTTGTAGACAACAACTGTGTCCAAAAAGTTTAAAGTTGTTTATGGAAAGCTAGAAAACATTGTGGGAAAAGGAGAAATGCTGGTTACCGCCACTTTCTCCTTTTCCCGCAATGTTTCCTAAAGCTTTTTCTCTCATGGTTGTTAGAGATTGTGTTGTAAAAAGTTAAAGCCAAATTTTAGAGCATTGTGATGTCTACATATATTGTATATCTGGGACTGTGGATTGCTTAACCCTTTACCAAACAATCCCTGGTTTTTACGACCCGAGATAGAAGCCTTTTGAAAACATTGTGGGAAAAGGAGAAAATGCTGGTAACCAGCATTTTCTCCTTTTCCCACAATGTTTTCTACCCTGCTGGAAACAAATTTCAATTTTTGAGTTACGTTTATTTTGTCATCTGCAAGTGCTTTCAATTTGGACCAGTCTAAAATTTTGTCGTTTGGTAAAGGGTTAACCCTTTACTAGACAACAAAATTTTAGACCTATCCAAGTTCAAAGCATTTGCAGAAAACAAATTAAATATGGCTGAAAGGGTAGAATTTACTCTTGGATAAATAGAGTATACAGTAAGGGAAAGGAAAAACATGCTGGTTGTCAGCATTTTCTCTTTTTCCAACACTGTTCTTAAAAAGCCTACAGCAGGGATGTTAAAACAAAGGATTGTTTGGTAAAGGGTTAAAATTGCCTGTTTACAATGCTATGTTCTAGATTCTAACACCTATTACTCCATTTCTGGACCAGCTGAGTCTAGAAGGTCAGTTGGTAACCTATAGGGCTTGAACCCCATGGGTAGCCGATCCTCTTTTTAGGTCTTCTAATTTCTTTACAAGGATTGATGATAGTCATTGTGACAGGACTTGTTCAATTCTTACTGCTTAACGTTGTTTTGACCCATCTTTGGGAAAGGAGCCGGTGGCATGGAACGAACTATGCGCATAGTACTGGTAAAGAAACTCAGGGAAAGCATGGACAGACTGACTGGTCCCCAATGTATAACTGAAGCACTGTTGAAAATGGCATTTAACACCAAACACTTAACATGGACCAGTCTACCTCCTCGGTGTAATACCATTTGCAGCCCTAGGGGCCACTGTTTCTGCAGTCTTTGAAAAACTGTTTCAAAACATTTTTGGAATATTTAGGATTGTTTACCCTTCCTGCATGGATTGCATTTTCTGTAAGTTTTTTTTATTGCTATGTGAAAAGAGTGCTCTGGGAAACTTAACATACAGGTGTTGTGTAGAAAAAGGTCAGAAATGGGGTAAAATTGTTAAATTGTAGCATGCGGAAATAAGAATTCACACAAGTGAGAATAAGGATGAAGATTTTTATGAATCAGTTCACAGGTGTATGTCCTATGGTACATAATGGCTTGAAATATTCAGTCTGAATTTTTATGTGTTAACCCTTTACCAAGTGATCCAGAGGAAGAAGACTTTTGGAAACATTGTGGGAAAAGGAGAAAATGCTGGTAACCAGCATTTTTTCTTTTCTTTCAAGGTTTTCCCTTTAAAGATTAACACCACCATTTTAGTCACATTCAATAATTATGTGGTTTGCAAACAAATATAGTTTGGACAAGTGTAAAATTCTCTGGTAAAGAGTTTAAAGCAATAACACATGATAGATATGATGAAGATGATGATGATGATGGTGGTGGTGGTGATGATGATGATAACAATAATAACAGTAGTATTAATAATTTATTGTTAGCACTTAATATACATAATACGGACATGAAACAAAGCACAGTATATATATATTTAGATAAAGATAAATAGGTTGAATATGAGGAGCATATAATTGACCATTCTTGGCAAATAAGACATCAGTACCAAGGATAAAACAAAAGGGGAAAGACTCCTGGGAGTTTCCATTACAGTTGTGAAACATAATACCTTTGATATTTCAAACGTACATGGTGTCTTTGAATTAGACAGGGTAGATTGGCTTGTTTGATTCTTTTGCCTGCACAGACATGTAAAAGTATACATAGTAGCTCA
Source organism: Hippopus hippopus (assembly GCA_946811185.2). Taxonomy (NCBI): domain Eukaryota; kingdom Metazoa; phylum Mollusca; class Bivalvia; order Cardiida; family Cardiidae; genus Hippopus; species Hippopus hippopus. The sequence continues at coordinate 51,419,893 of OX328098.1, read as the reverse complement.
AATTAATGTTGGTAAATGTGACTGTACATGATGCCTGTATATAATATTTGAAAACAGAGTTGTAGAAGGAACAATAACTTCTTACAAAGTACAACTCCTCTTCAAATATTTTGCTTATCATTTTTCATTCCTTCCAAGGTTTGTATAAGATAACAGTTGTGATGGTTTACTAGGGATGTTCAAGAAGTGTTGTGTATGAAGTCTGAGACCTTAATAAATCTGTTTGAAACATGCATGCTGTCACTTCATACCCTCAAATACTCCCTTCGGTGAGAATGGCATGATTTTTAACAGTTTTGGAAACAAAGAAGTCTCATGGTGTAGGACAACAATACATAACAGTTTTTTAACATTCCTCATGTATGATAGATAATTGGTGGCAGCATTAGTATTGCAATTGTTCAGTATTGTACGATAATAGTTCATGGTTGAGTCTGCATTCACCAACTATTCTTTAGAATGTCCTTAGTCTTATTCTCCAGAATTTCATAAATCTGAAAGTAACTCACCTTCTGATAGGCTGAACCATTGGAAGGTGTGTTTCTTTCATATTTAGAAAATCTTGTAGGATAAGGCTAAGAATGTTCTTGAGAATGGTTTTTGAAAACTGACCCAGGATACATGTAATAATATCAGATACGTTGCTATAATTCCTATATAAACAAGAATGCTTAGGTGTTTGGTAGCTAGTCCCCCTAAGTTATGTATAAAAATGTTAGTTGTATGTCTGAAATACCAGTCTGCATGAATTTTAAATGTGCACAAAGATTGTTTCTTGTAAAATATATTTGAGCCACGCTCAGTGAGAAAGCAATTTAATGCATCTGTATACAGTATTGACCCATGTCAGCCAGCCCAGTCTGTGCAGGCTGGCCTGCAATAAAATTTTTTGCTTGTGTTGAATTTTCTGCATGTCCAAGGACCAGTCTACCTCATGATTCAGCTGCTTGTTAGATGCAACTACTGCAACATGTATATGGCCTGCAACACGTAAAAAGGGACATTGGGACATTTGTGTAAAGTGTCATCTCGGATCAGCCTGCGCAGTCTGCGCAGACTGATCCGAGACGACACTTTACGACTACATTCGATTTTGTATTACAGTAGACTTGCACAAAACAGAAAATTACATAAGAATGGAAAGTGTCGTCTTGGATTAGCCTGCGCGGACTGCGCAGGCTGATCCGAGATGACGCTTTACGCAAATGTCCGAATGCCCTTTTTCACGTGTTACAGGCCATATGATGAATTGGTTTGTATAATACATCACAAACATGTATTTAACCCTCTTTTGTCAAAGCACAGCTTAATTATAACTAAACCTATTTGCTTAATTGATTATATTATATTTCATGTGTCTATTTTTAGAAATGTTATGGGTAAAGAAATGTCGTAATTTAAGCTGGGGGGAATTATTTCCCTGTCACAGTGAATATTTTCCTCCTGCAGAAAATCTGGAACTACTTTTTTAAGTTTTTAAGTTTTAAAAGTGGCATTCGTTGACAAAATTATCAGAGGAAATATATAATTTATTTCATCAGCTTGTGGTTAATACGGGGAAATATTTGCCTCAAAAGGGAAAGGTCCGCGAAAATAACTCGTGCCTTACGGCACTCGTTATTTTGCATACCTTTCCCTTTTTCGGCAAATATTTCCCCGTATTAACCACAAGCTGATGAAATAAACTCTATTTATTTACCTCTTCAAGTAGGAAAACCAGAATATTTCAATCTCAACATTATTTTGGTCATGATATGTTGAGAATTATTGGACAGTGTAGATGCAAGATCTGACTGCACATTTTTGTGCAGTCTGGTCTTGGTCTGCACTTTCCATAAGAGCATTATAAGTTGTGATACAAGGGTTGAATAAAGCTAGGTATTGGTCAGAAGAAAAGCAAGTTCAGAGATTGAAATGTTTCCTGTTCTCATCTCATTTTATCACACATTGTTCTTGTAACAGAAATATAGGATCTGACATGAGTTGGTGTTTGAGATAAAATTTTATTAGTCTAGGAAAAATGTTACTAAGTGAGCCCTAGTAATATCAAACATGTATAAGTTAACAAACTTTGTAATGGGTATATTACACTGAAAACAAAGTGAGGTTATGTGATAAAAGGTTATTCTTAGCATTTGTTGAGCAATTCAACATGCTTCTGCCTGCACAAAATATTTTTGTCCTACCACTTTTGAGTACATTTTTGCAAAAGGAAAACTTTCTCATAACAAGCAGACCTTCTTTTTTGCCAGAATATTTTCACATTGTTCTATTATATTCATTGCCAAAACATTAATTCTGTACTAGAGGATAGCATTTTAGTAATGTCCAAATTGAAAGCATTTGCAGATGACAAATTAAATGTGGCTAAAAATGGTTTAGTTTGTCTTTGAGAGGATAGAAAACATGAGGAAAGGAGGAAATGCTGGTAACTAGGACTTTCTCCTTTTCCCACAAAGTTTTCTAAGGTTGTATTTCTCAGGGCTGTTAAAACACAGGATTGTGTAATAAAGAGTTCACAGCTTTGATTTTCTCCTTGCAGAGTATAGAATATGGTACCTTGAAGGAGCTCTCATTTTCAGTGGACAATCTACGAATCTGTGTGGACAGTCAGCTCTCGATGATTGCCGGGTTTTGGACAAGTGAACTCCCAGCACCCAATGAGAAAGGAGAATTTGTTAATCAGAGATTATTAGATGAGGTGAGTTTGGTTTTAATCTTTATACCATCTACCTATGAAGTACAGGAGGGTATACTGGTTTCACTATGTCTGTCTGTCCATCCACCCTTCAATCCGCCCATCTGTAGTTCGTTTTGTGCTCTAACTTAAAAACTGTTTGACCTAGGACCCTGAATATTTATGCAAGTGTTGCTCATGGCTCAAGGAGGTGCCCTATTATTTTTGGGTCACATGATGGATCAAAGGTCAAGGTCACAGTTGAACTTTATTTGAAAATAATTTTTGTGTTCAAACTCAATAGCTGTTTGACCCAGGATCATGTAACTTTGTTTTATAGTGTTGCCCATGATCCAAGGTGTCCTATTGTTTTTAAGACAAATAGGTCAAAGGTCAAGGTCACAAGCTATCCTTGATTTGAAAATCATTTCAGTTTTCTGATTGTGCTGTTTCAGTGACAAAGTGCTGTTGGGAGGTATTTGTTGACTTCGCAACAGCTCTAGTTTGTACTGTTTCAACAACAGCATGTCATTGTATTATTATCCCCTGCTGAAGGCTGAGGGATATAGTTTTAGCGTTGTCCGTCCGTCCTTCCGTCCGTCCGTGTGTTTGTCCGTCCGGGAGAATATCTCCAATACCATTGGACGGAATTTTGTGAAACTTTATACATGTGTACAATAACCCATTCAGCCGATACTCTTTTTTTTTTTTTTTTTTTTTTTTTCATTCGATGAAAAATGGCCGACTGGGAGCGATTTTAAGTTACACAGTCAAATAAATTTTTCGGCGGGGGATATCATTTCAACGAAATAGCTTGTTTATTCTACAAACTAACTGTCTGAATGGCCAAGATGTGTTATGTCTTCAAATCTAGAATTGGCACTTTAACTCCTTCCCACAAAACACAATTTTAAACTCCTCCAAATTTGCATTTGCAGACAACAAATTTAACACAGCTCACAAGATAATTTTGTCATTGAAATGGCAGCAAAACATCATGGGAAAAGGAGAAAAATGCTGGTTACCTCATGAAAAAAAAAGAATGTAGTGTGGTCAAACTTCAAAGCACTTGCAAAAGACAATTCAAATGTGTCTCAGACAATGAAATTTGTCCTTGATAGGGTAGAAAAGGAAAATGCTGGTTACCAGCATTTTCTCCTTTTCCAACATTGTTTAGAAATAGGCTTCTTCCTCGGGGTTGTTAAAACTCAGGATTGTGTTGTATAGGATTGGAGGGTATTAGAGAGACAAATGGCATGTTTGATCTTTCTGAAGTGACATGTAAAGGCATGTTAGGAAAAAATACATGTATACTACTCAAAAATTGCTAGGGATCACCATGTTTTTCCCAAACTTTAGAAAAACTATTTTGACACAAGACTCATTCAATAAAATGTGCAGTATACATCAGATATTCCAATTGCTTCACAGACAAACCAATGAAATCAGCCACCGGTTGCACAGTAAGTTTTCGATGCAAAACTGAGTTTGTGTAAAATATATTGAAATGTCTAAATGATCCCTGTCAAATTTTGAGTAGTATACTTATTTGAACTATAGTAAACTGAGAAATATAATCATTGTACCTGTATTTTGCTTTTTCAGAAAGCTGCCCTAGAAGAAGAGTTGGCCAACCTAAAATTGAAATACCAGTCACTTTCCAAAGGAAGTCTCAATGAAGAGGTGCTTTGTGAATCTTGTAAGTTGTCTCCCTTTGACCTCTATGTTTGTGATATTTTCAAGAGCCTTTTCTCAGGGCTGATTAATTCTGCACAACATGACAAAATTTTAGACTTGTCAAAATTGAAGCATTTGCAGACAACAAATGGTGCCTCAAATGATAGAATTTGCATTTGATTGGGTAGAAAAAATTGTGGGGATAGGAGAAAATGCTGGTTACCAGCATTTTCTCTTTTCCCACGATGTTTTCAAAAGCTTTCGTTCTCAGGTTCATTTAAACTCAGGAGTATGTAGTAAAGGGTAAAAGGTTTACATGCAGATTTTTTTGTCTCGATAATAAATAAAGACTCAATGTTACTTAAAAGCCCACAATTAACGATTTGTAGAACACTTGTTCTAAAATGGACTTCAGAAAAAGTGTAGTATATCAAGTGATAGTGGATTTATGCCTATGGATTATGTATCAATTAGAAATTTTATTTTGTCTGCAATAAGATGGTAGCTTTCAATTTAAACAAAGACTTGACATGTTTTAAAAGCCCAGAATTAACGTTATGTTCACTACTTCTTCTAAAAAGGACTTGTAGGAAAAAGTGTGGTATATGAAAGTATATAGTGATGTCTATGGATTATATATCAAATGAAGTTTTCTTTTTTATGTAATAAACTGGTAGCCTTCCATTTATTTAAACCCATATGTATAGAAAATAATAATGTTTAGAATAAGGACAAATATTATGTAACACCCTGTACACACCCTGTACTTGTTTTTGTTTATTTATTTCAGTGATGTCCACACTAGAAGTTGTTACACAGGCAAGGAAAAACTTGGAACAAAAAAGTCAATAGATCAACCAAGTCTGTGATGAGACACAATTACAGATCTCTACTATGTAACACAGTTTTAGTGTATTAGAACTAGGAAACTGGGACATGTGACAGTCATGTGATATTGTCATGTAACTAGACTGTTTATTGTTGCAAGAAAACAAACCAACTTGGAACAAAAAGGTCAATTGATCGTCCCAGTTTAAGATGCAAAATATTTATAGATCTGTACTACATAATACTATTGGTGTATGAGAAACAGAGAAGAGGAACATGTGATATGGTCATGCGACCAGGTCTTTATTGCTGCTGTTGTAAAAAGAAACTTCAAACATAACAATTATATTGGTCAGTCTCGTTGTATGACGGCATACAGTTCTCTGACATATTTTGTTGTATGGAAACCATGTGACATGGTCATGTGATAAGATTTTAGTAGTCTTCATGTGTTGAAATCATGAAACTTGGCCATGTGACTAGACTGTCATTGCATTTGTTATCTCACTATTGAAGGATCTGAACCCAGTATTGCCAAAATAACAAAGTGCATTTTTGTCTTTTGTGTATATATTTTTCAACATAAATTATTTATATTTTCATAAACTTTTGACTAGAAAAGAGAAGAGGAATGAACATGAGTTGTACTCTTGGAAAACAGGATTTAATGCATCTCCTTTATATATGGCTTGTAACGTGCAAAAATGGGCATTCGGACATTTGCGTAAAGCGTCGTCTCAGATCAGCCTGCGCAGTCCGTGCAGGCTAATCCGAAACGACACTTTCCGTTTTTATGTAATTTTCTGTTTTGCCCAAGTCTGCTGTAGCACAATGTAGTTGTAAAGTGCCGTCTCGGATTAGTCTGCGCGGACTGCGCAGGCTGATCCGAGATGACACTTTACGCAAATGTCCGAATGTCCCTTTTCGCATGTTGAAGGCCATATACACCAAGCAAATCATCAAATGAACCATGCTCTGGCAAAAGGGGGCTTAATGCATCTCTGTGATCCATAGTACCAAGCAAGCCATAAAGTACTTATGGATCCCTAATAGCCACTTCTTTTAAAAACCGACTTTATTATAAGGTAGACTAGTCCTTGTACATACAGAAAATTGACCAATAGCGAAAAGTTTCGGCCCAGGTCAGCCTGCGCGGATTGCGCAGGCTGACCTGGGTCAATACTTTTCGCAGATGCATTAAGCCCCCTTTTCACAGAGCATGGCTCAAATTATTATGGATCCATAAAATCTATTTTGTGTATCTGATTGAAGGTAGACATGCAGAAAATTGACCAATAGCAAAAAGTTTTAATCCAGGTTAGCCTGAGCAGACTTCGCAGGCTAACCTGGGTTGATACATTTTGCAGAAGCTCCCTTTTCACAGACCGTGGCTTATATACTAAATGTGCATTACTGAACAAAATATTAAAGTGAAGAAAAATAGGATAAAAATCAAATAAGAATCAATCAAAATCAAAACAACTCTGACAAACTATGGAAAAACTGTAAATAGTTTCAACCCTCAATAGAATAAATGTTTTCACGGTGGAATCAGTTTTCACGCTGGAGTCAGTGTGTTCATCTGTCTGTTTGTCAGTCCATGGACTTTACTATTGGTATGATTGTTTTGCAAAAGCTTGTTATTGGAAAAGGAGAAAATGTTGGTTAAGAGCATTTCTTTCTTTTTCCACAATATTTTGAAAAGGAGTAATTGCACGTTATAAGAAATAGCTCCTACTACAAGTTTTGTCAAAAGTTGTCAGCCAGTCTGGCATAAAAATCTTATTTGGGTCTTGCTCTAGCACAAGGGAGCATAATGCATCTCCATCACATTATCATGGATCCATAATTGCCACATTTTTTAACAACTGACTTAATCATGAAGTAGACTTGTTCTTGGACATACAGAAAATTGACCTATAGTGAAAAATTTCGGCCCAGGTCAGCCTGAGTGGACTGCACAGGCTGACCTAGGTCGTTACTTTTCACAGATGCATTAAGCCCTCTTTTTACAGAGCACAGCTCATTTGTATTGTGTTGAAATAAAAAATGTGATAAGAAGTAGGTTTCTGTAATACTATGATCTAAGTAACAGTGGGAGAAAAAGAGATTTGCAAATTGTAAACCATAAAGTTTTGTGTATCTATAATAAGCTTCAAGAAGGTTTGCTATTGTTCATTGAAATTTGGTTGTATATATGTGAAACAAAGAAGATGGGGGGTGGGGAAGAGAGAGAGAGAGAGAGAGAGAGAATTACAAGATGGTTTTCAGTATCTTAAAGCTCTGTTATTTTGTAATATAATGTAAGTTGCAGTAGGTTAACTCTTTACCACACAAGAAAATTTTAGACCGGTCCAAATTGAAAGCATTTGCAGATGACATATTAAATGTGACTGAAAAATTGAAATTTGGTTTGGGAAGGGTAGAAAACACTGTGGGAAAAGGAGAAAATGCTGGTCACCAGCATTTTCTCCTTTTCCCACAACGTTTTCAAAAGGCTTCTTTCTCAGGTTCGTTAAAAGTCGGGATTGTGTGGTAAAGAGTTTAGACATTTCTAAAATATCAACGGTAAAGTTTGATATGTCTGTTATAAGTTTCAAGGTGGTTTGCTATCGCTCATTGAGAAATTGGTTTTTGTTGTATATATGTTAAAAGTAAAAAGAGAGAGAAGTTGTATGCCTATTAGTAAATACATTTTTGCTCAGATGGATGACTTTGCTCACTGTTATCCATTCTTTAACCCTATCCTGACCATCCCATGTTATTTGGTAGAATAATTTTGAAAACATTGTGGAATATGCTGGTAACCAGCATTTTTTCCTCTTCCCACAATGTTTCCTATCATTTCAGACAAGATTTTATTGAATATTCTCAAGGTTAGACTGATTTACCCATATCCCTCTGTGCATTCTGTTCATCCCTCTGTGAACATGCCGGTAATCAAATTAGTCTCACATTCTTTTCCTGCACAGTTTGCCATCATCACTACATTGAAACTTTGTACAAATATGCACCAAAAACTGTTTTCTGATGTCTGCTCTCATTATTTCTGATATCTTTCTTTTTTCTGGTGTCTTTTGAAGAATTACCAGACATCTTTCCTGAACCCTAGATTTTATTGAACACACTGCTTGTTAGATTGTAAAATACGCCCCAACCTTTACCAGGTAACTGAAATTTAGACTTGTCCAAGTCATAAGCATCTACAGAAGATGAATTCACTGAAATTCAAATGTAGATGTTTGTCTCTGAATGGGTAGCAAACATTGTTGGAAAAGAAAAAAATGCTGATTACTAGCATTTACTTTTTTTCCCACAATGTTTTCAAATGCTTCATACCTCAGGGTTACCAAACTTGGAATTGTTTTGAAAAGATTAACCCTTTACCAAACAGTCCGGACATTTAAAGCCCCTGGGTAACAATATTTTTGAAAACAGAAACGGAGGAAATGCTGGTTACTAGCATTTTCCTTTTTTTCCCACGTTTTCTGTCCTATCAAAGACAAAGCTCACCATATGAGCAATATTTTATTTGTCATTTGCAAACACTGAATTTGGACCAGTCTAACAAGTTGTCCTGTTGTAAAGAGGACAGGTGCTTACTAGTTACAAAAGCTTTTGCCTTCACTAGGAACTAAATACATGTGAATGCTTGGTTAATGCAGGTTGCTTACTTATTACAGGTGGCTTCTAAGGCAGGTTTTACTGTTCTGACTATATTTCCTGGACCACAGACATTTGCATACATCTGCTGGTACTGCAGGCAAAGTCTGAAATAGGTCTTTTCTTTAAAAGGGCTGTCACCAAATGACAAAATCTTAGACTTGTCCAACTTGAGAGCATTTGCTGACGACAAATTAAATGTTGCACAATTTATGAAACCTGGCTTTGAAAGGAAAATAAATATACATGTAGTGGGAAAAGGAGAAAATACTGTTTAGCAGCAAATTCTCCTTTCCCCACAATGTTTTCAAAAGGCTTCTTTGTCAGGGTTGTTAAAACTCAGGATTTGTGTGGTAAAGGGTTAAGTCACTTTTTGTGGCCGATCATTGTCGTGTCACAATTCATTTTCACAACTGTCACAGATCATTTTCATAAGTGTCACTGTATATACCAATACATTGTACATAAACTCATCTACTTCTGAAACAAACATTTTCCAGACTACTAAATGTTAGACTTGCCATGTTAACCCTTCACCACACAATCCTGACTTTTAACAACCTTGAGGAAGGAGGATTTTGAAAAGATTGTGGGAAAAGGAGAAAATGCTGGCAACCAGCATTTTCTCCTTTTCCCACAATGTTTTCTAACCTATCTATGACAAACTTCATCATTTAGGCCACCTTTAATTTGTCGTCTGCAAATGCTTTGAATTTGGACCAGTCTAACATTTTGTTGTTTGGTAAAGGGTCAAAGGCATTTGCAGATGACAAATTGAATGTGGCTTAAATGATAGAATTTGTCTTTCAAAGGGTAGAACATTTGATAGGATGTCTAAGGGTATAGATCATGATTAGACTGCAGTCTGATATTGGTCTACACTCTTTGCAAGAAGATTTTACGACTCGTAATAAGAATTGTATGGGTGTACAAAATGAGATGTGAAAATATTGCAACAAAATTAAATATTGCTTGTATTAAGTTCTGCCTTTGCTGTACTGAATTTCAAAGTTTAATTTTGAAAGAGTTTTGGATTTGTTTAAATTGAAAGCATTTTCAGATGACAAATAAAATGTGGTTCAGATAATGGAATTTTTCTTTGAACGAGTAGAAAACATTGGGGAAAAAGGAGAAAATGCTGGTTAGCAGCATTTTCTCCTTTTCACAAGATGTTTTCAAAAGTCTTCTTCTTATGGGTTGTTTATACATTGGATTGTTAGGTGGGGGGTTAAAGAACAGATAATCCTTGATGAGATACAAGACTTTACCATATTGTTTAAACCAGTCCTTTTGAAATCAGTTACTTTGCTTGTTAATAAACAATGAAATGTTACAAACATTTTTGTTTTTTGTAACTCTTTTTATCATTCATTTTTTTATCCCCACTGGCCAAAGTGCAGCAAGCTTTTGTCATGGCCCTGTGTCCATCTTGTGTCCACCCGTGCATTAACTTGTTTTTAAACATCTTCTCAGAAACGACCCATCCAATTTTGATAATGTTTCAAAAAAATTTTTCCTGGCATGGCGCTCTTCAGAATTTCTTCAAACAACCTGAATTCAGTAAAAACTCTGGTTGCCATGGAATCAGTATTGAAAAACTTTAAAAATCTTCCTGTGCAAGATCATAAGGCATAGGGCTGCCAAATTTGGCATGTAGCTTCATCTAATAAACCTCTACCAAAATTCCTCAAATTACAGCCCTGGAGTCAAAATTGGCCCCACCCAAGTTTTATATAGGCTTATGTTGTGAAAACTAACAAGAAATATCTTTTACAGAAGATAGATGGCACAAGAGGCACTGGGATATGAATATTTAAATTCGTTTGTAGTGTATTATGAAGAAAAATGATGAAAACAGTTCGAAAAGTAGCCTCTGTTAAATTGTTTTGCATATGGTTGAAAGCAAAATTTTTAAGATTTAACAATGAGGAAGCTCTGGTAATGAATCTTATTGAGCAATACATTACTTTTCATGTTTAACGTAAAATGAGTGTCGACATTCTGCAATGTTTCGGAATACATTGTTTGTTCTGTTTTTTTATGAATGAATCATGTTTAAATAAAGGTCTGTATAGACTATATGATGAAGTCTTTAAAAAGAAAACGAAGTAGATTTGCATGTTTTTGTACAAATATGAAGCACCTTTCAAACATCGACAATTTGTTGTTATCAGAAGGCGGGGTTTTATCACTCCTCTCAATGCTTGACCACACCCACCTACTCTAACTTGGAGTAATTTAGTAGAAACCCAGTTTCTTCGCTAACAACGCAATAAAACCGATTGTTCCCCTAGGTAGGCATAGTTATTCACGTTGCAAATTAAATCACCAAATTCAAGACAAAACATCTTTTTCATTGTAACAAGAAACAAAATAAGTTCTTTTACAACCCGTTTTCGTGTAAGACAATAGAGTGGTACCCTTCTGTTGCACTTCGTATTCAGTTTTAGGCGAGGAAAAAACGGGTACCAAATCTCTTATACTAAACAAAATGGAAAACTCACCAATACTCATTGCTATTAGTTTATCCATATGATTTAGATTATGGATGTTTTGCTAGAGTTTAACATCTGCATGGCCATAAAGTACAACTTTACATGGGTAAATGTGATCATTACTTGATTTTTTAGTCATGAACACTTTTATCCAATGTTGATAAATTTCTACTGTGACCTTTATTTTTTTGTGTAGTTTACATAAATTTGGCCAGTCATTAGATGAGTAACAATTCATTTCCTCTTAGTATTTAAAGTAGGTCAAAAGTGAGATCATTCAGCTACGCCGAAAAAAATCTCAGGTTTTTAACTGCAAGGTCCAGGTCTACCAAAGTCTGTGTGTAGCTTCATTTAGTGAACCTGTAGTAAGATTGTTAATAACAAACTATAACCCTGGGGTCAGTCCTTTGATTAACATGGTATAAAAAGGCTTATAGAATTAAAACTTTGAAAATCTTTGTATATGAAGTCAATATGACTTTAAAAGCTTATTATGCAGAACATATATTTAGTTCGCTTACCTCTCTTGATAATCAAACTACACCATAACATGATTGGTGATTGATATTCAAGCATTTTAGATACAAAATGTTCAATTTTCGGAGGGAGTCACTTATTTTGATGGTAATTGCTATGCTCAGACGGATTGAATATTTAAAATGAAGTAGGGTTTCTATCATTCAGTCTTTTATTCAGAACTTTACCACTAATGTAACTGGTAAAACTTTTCAACTTTTCAATCTTCTTGTTAAAGCAATTTTTGTTGGAGTTCATTGATATTTGGTATGAATGATGCTTGACTAGTCCTGCGAGTAGTCACCGACTTCATCTATTCATTTGAAAAAGACTCTTTGGGGGAGTTAGGCTGTTTTCTCTATGAAAGTTTATTGCCATACAGACTTCTTATGATTAAATATCTCTGTCAATGCCAATTAGGTGTATGACAGGTTTATTTGAATGGCAGTGGAGCAACACGGAGCTATCATGGCCTTCTTGTGTACTTAACTTTGTACAAGACAGTCTGATGCTTTTTAGCTCCACTGGCTGAAGGCCGGCGGGCTTATGTCATGGCCCTGTGTCCTTTGTGCGTCTGTCTGTGCGTCCGTCCATGCATTAACTTTTATTTCAAACATCATCTCTGAAACTACCCATCCAATTCTAATGAAACTTCACAGAAATGATCCTGCCACGGTCCTCTTCAGAATTTCTTGAAAGAATTTGATTCCTTCAAAAACTTTGGTTGCCATGGCAACAAAACTGAAAAATAATGGAAATCTTTGAAAATCATCTTGTCTGAATCCAAAAGGCGTAAGGCTACCAAATTTGGCATGTAGCTTTATCTAGTAGACCTCTATCAAGTTTCTTCAAAATATAGCCCTGGGGTTAAAATTGGCCATACCCTGGGAATCACAAGTTTTACATGGGCTTATATAGAGAAAACTTTAAAAATCTTCCTGTACCTAGCCATAAGGCCTAGGGCTACCAAATTTGGCATGTAGCTTTATCTAGTGGGCCTCTACCAAGAGTGCCAACATTATAGCGTTTGGGTAAAATTTGACCCCACTCCTGGGTGGGGGGGGGGAGGGGGTTTCACAAGTTTTACATGGGCTTATATAGAGAAAACTCTAGAAATCCCCTGTACTTAGCCATAAGGCCTAGGGCCACCAAATTTTGCATGTAGCTTTATCTAGTGGGGTTCTACCAAAAAATGCCCAAATTATAGCCTTAGGGTCAAATTTTATCCCACCTCAGGGGTCACAAGTTTTACATGGGTTTATAAAGGGAAAACTTAAAATCTTCTCTTTCCTAGCCATAAGGCCTAGGGCTACTAAATTTTGCATGTAGCTTTATCTAGTGGGCCTCTACCAAGAGAGGCCAAATTATAGCCCTGGTTTAATCTGCAGAGACATCTGAAAACATTGTGGCAAATGGAAAAAAAGGTGAGCTATTGTGATCGCCCTTTGTCCAGCGTTCGGCGTCCATCAACAATTTCTTTAAACATCTTCTCCTAAACCATTGGGCCAATCTTGATGAAACTTGGCAGGGATGTTCCTTGGGTGAAGCTCTACCAAAGTTGTTCAAAGAATTGAATTCCACCCAAAACTCTGGTTGCCATGGCAACAAAAAGGAAAAAAATGCAAAATCTTTGAAAATCTCCTCTGACACTAGAAGGCATAGAGCTTTGATATTTGGTAGGTAGCATCTCCTAGTGGACCTCTATCAAGTTTGTTCAAATGATGCCCCTGGGGTCAAAACTGGCCCCGCCCCGGGGGTCACAAGTTCAAACATAGGAACAAGAAGGAAAACTTTAAAATTTTTCTTCTCTGAAACTGGAAGGCATAGAGCTTTGATATTTGGTATGTAGCATCTGCTAGTGGACCTCTACCAAGTTTGTTCATATGATGCCCCTGGGGTCAAAACTGTCCCCGCCCCGGGGGTCACAAGTTCGAACATAGGAACAAAGAAGGAAAACTTTAAAATTCTTCTCTGAAACTGGAAGGCGTAGAGCTTTAATATTTGGTATGTAGCATCTCGTAGTGGACTTCTTCCAAGTTTGTTCATATGATGTCCCTGGGGTCAAAACTAGCCCAGCTCCTGGGGTCACAAGTTCGAACAAAGAAACAAAGAAGGAAAACTTTCAAATTCTTCTCTGAAACTGGAAGGCGCAGAGCTTTGATATTTGGTATGTAGCATCTCCTAGTGGGCCTTTACCAAGTTTGTTCATATGATGCCCCTGGGGTCAAAACAGGCCCGGCCCCGGGGACACAAGTTTAAAGGTAGGAACAAAGAAGGAAAACTTTAAAATTCTTCTCTGAAACTGGTAGGCATAGAGCTTTGATATTTGATACATAGCATCTCCTAGTGGACCTCTACCATGTTTGTTCATTTGATGCCCCTGGGGTCAAAACTGGACCCGCCCCGAGGGTCACAAGTTAGAACAAAGGAACAAAGAAGGAAAACTCTAAAATTCTTCTCCTCTAAAACTGGAAGGCATAGAGCTTCGATATTTGGTATGTAGCATCTCCCAGAGGACCTCTACTAAGTTTGTTCATATGGTGCCCCTGGGGTCAAAACTGGCCCCACCCCAGGGGTCACAAGTTTGAACATAGGAACAAAAAAAGGAAAACTTTAAAATTCTTCTTCTCTGAAACTGGAAGGCGTAGAGCTTTGATATTTGGTATGTAGCATCTCCTAGTAGACCTCTACTAAGTTTGTTCATATGATGTCCCTGGGGTCAAAACTGTCCCCGTCCAGGGGGTCACAAGTTTGAACATAGGAACAAAGAAGGAAAACTTTAAAATTCTTCTTCTCTTAAACTTGAAAGTATAGAGCTTTGATATTTGGTATGTAGTGAACCTGTTTTAAGTTTGTTAGCCCACCTGAGCACAACATGTTCAGTGAGTTCAAAATTGGGTCACCTGGGGTCATAAACTAGGTCACTAGGTCAAATTAAAGAAATACCTTGTCGCCACTCTAGAGGCTACATTTATTGCTCAAATGACCTGAAATTTGGTCAGAATGTTTGTCTTGATGAAATCTCGGATGAGTTTGGATTTTGGTCACCTGGAATCATAAACTAGGTCACTAGGTCAAATTAAAGAAATACATATAGGGCATTCTAAAGACCACATTTTCTGCTCAATTGACTTGAAAATTGGTCAGAATGTCTGTCTTGATAAAATCTCACATGAGTCTGAATTTGAGTCAACTGGGATCATAAACTAGGTCACTATGTCAAATTGAAGAAATACCTTTAGGGCACTCTAGAGGCCACATTTATTGTTCAATTGATTTGAAAATTGGTTAAAATGTTTCTCTTGATGAAATCTAAAATAAGTTCAAAATTGGGTCACCTGGGGTCATAATCTAGGTCACTAGGTCAAATTGAAATACCTTAAGGGCACTCTAGAGGCCACATTTCTTGCCCAATTGACTTGAAAATTGGTCAGAATGTTTGTCTTGATGAAAACTCAGATAAGTTTGGATTTGGGTCACCTGGGATCATAAACTAGATCAAATTAAAGAAATACCTTTAGGGCACTCTAGAGGCCACATTTTTTGCTCAATTAACTTGAAAATTGGTCAGAATGTTTGTCTTGATAAAATCTCACATGAATCTGAGTTTGGGTCAACTTGGGTCATAAATTAGGTCACTAGGTCAAACTAAAGAAATACCTTTAGGGCACTTTGAAGGCCACATTTCTTGCTCAATTGATTTGAAAATTGGTTAAAATGTTTCTCTTGATGAAATCTAAGATGAGTTCAAAATTGGGTCACCTGGGGTCATAATCTAGGTCACTAGGTCAAATTAAAGAAATACCTTAAGGGCACTCTAGAGGCCACATTTCTTGCTCAGTTGACTTGAAAATTGGTCAGAATGTTTGTCTTGATGAAATATTGGATGAGTTTGAAATTGGGTCACCTGGGATCTTATGATAGGTCACTTGGTCAAATTAAAGAAATACCTATTGGGCACTATAGACGCCACATTTATTTCTCAATTAACTTGAAAACTGTTCAGAATGTTTGTCTTGATAAATATTTTGATGAGTTCTAAATTGGGTCACGTATGGTGATAAAGTAGGTCACTAGGTCAACGTACGGATATTTATTGTGGATGCTCTAGATGCCACATTTTAAGCTCAATTGACCTGACAATTGGTCAGAAATTGAATTTTGCACGTGTAGTGAAATTTCGCCTATTGACTCAGGTGAGCGATCCAGGGCCATCATGGCCCTCTTGTTTCCA
Source organism: Hippopus hippopus (assembly GCA_946811185.2). NCBI lineage: Eukaryota > Metazoa > Mollusca > Bivalvia > Cardiida > Cardiidae > Hippopus > Hippopus hippopus. The sequence continues at coordinate 51,403,803 of OX328098.1, read as the reverse complement.
TAATGTTTTCTGCTGTTTCAGAGATTTGTCATCAACAAATGCTATCAAAATGTACTAGGCTTAAATTTTGTAGTCTGGTAAAGAGATTTGAGTTGCATTTAATAATTATGTTGTCTGCATTAATGCTTTAAAATTTGGCAAGTCCAGAATGTTTTGTTTCTTATCAAGTTAAATCTCTTCTATGTTTAGATCTGGGAGCATGGCTATCTGTACCTTGTGTAACCCTGTTCCATACAATCTGGATTTTTAGCGACTCTAATTAAGAACTTTTTTAAAAACATTGTGGGAAAAGGAGAAAATGCTAGTAACCCGCATTTTCTCCTTTTCATGTAATGCTTTCTATCCTTTCAGAGACCTTAAACTCACTTGTATTTTGAATTTGTCATCTGCTGACAATCTGAATCTGGAGGGTCTAAAATTCCTCCTATGGGAAAGGGTTAAAGTCACATTTTCAAACTTTCGAAAGGCCAAAGCTGATGTACAGCTAACTTCTTATTCATCAAACAGTGTAAGCCATGAACCCAACAATAATTGAATGATTCTCTTGATTGGCTGAATTATAATAGGAAACATTGCGAAATCAACATTTAGCGGACTACAAAATGAAAGTGATCCTCGCAGACTATCAAATGAAAGCGGTCATCTTCAGAAGTGGTGTTATCCACTCAAGCTGGATTCAAACTAATGTTGAAGTCTCCATTTTATAATGCTCGTTCAGATTTTTTGTTACTTTGAAGACTTACCAAAACAATCCCATGTTTCCAAGTCCATGAAGAAAAAAGCTTGTTAACTCTTTACCAAACGACAAAATTTTAGACTTGTCCAAATTGAAAGCATTTGCAGACGACAAAATAAACATAACTCAAAAATTGAAACTTGACTTTAGAAGAGTAGAAAACATTGTGGGAAAAGGAGAAAATGCTGGTTACCAGCATTTTCTCCTTTTCCCACAATGTTTTCAGGAGGTTTCTTCCTCTAGGTCGTAAAAACCAGGGATTGTTTGGTAAAGGGTTATAACATTTTTGGACTCAGAGAAATTGCTGGCAACTAGCATTTTCTTCTTTCACACCATGTTCTCTACCTTTTCAAAGACAAATGCCTTGGTTTACCCAGTTTTCTTACGAAACAAATTTTAGGCAGACAACGTTTGAAAACGTCCATAAACATTTAATCTCTAATCAAATTTATTAAACTAAAAACATTGTGGCAAAAAGAGATATTCTTTGTTCCGATTTACAAAACAAGTACTCAAGTACACAATTGTTATATTTATTGTTATTACAAAACTCAAATAACAAACTGTTAAATAACAAATTTGTTTAATAGAATACACATAAAATTAACTCTCCATCAATAACCTTTAACTACACTGCCCCCCAGTTTTAATAGCTCTGAAGAAGACAGCTTTGAAAACATTGTGGGAAAAGGACAAAATGCTGGTAACCTTTCACAAATAAAAATCCAATCATTCAATCCAAATTTAACCCTTTCCCACACAGCAAATTTTGGACTTCCAATTCCAAAACATCTGCGGACAACAAATTCAAAATTTGTACAAAACAGCTCAAGTTCTGTGAAAGGATATAGAACACTGTGGAAAAAGGAGAAAATGCTGGTTACCAGCATTTTCTCCTTTTCCCACAATATTTTCAAAAGGCTTCTACCTCAAGGTCATTAAATCTTGACATTTTTTGATAAAGGGGTAATTTGGCATCTGCAATATTTTGGGGCAGGTCTAAAAATTTTTTGTTCAGTACAAAGTGAATAAATGAACTCTTCTTGCAACTTTCTGAATGAATTAAATCCTTTGCTAGACATTCCCATGCTTTATCAACCCTTAGAAAGAAAACCTTTGAAAACATTGTGGGAAAAGGACAAAAACAGCATTTAGCTAAATAGCAATTTTTCTTTTAGCTCTTTACCAAACTGGCAAAATTTAAGAAATTTGGTGCAAATGATGATTTCCGTCTTTGTTATGGTAAAAAACATTGTAGGAAATGGAAAAAATGCTGGTAACCAGTATTTTCTTTTTTTCCCACAATGTTTTCAAAAACCTTCTTTAAAGTTGTTAAAAGTCGGTATTGTGTGGTAAAGTGGAAGAAGGGGAAAAACAATGTGGGAAAAGGAGAAAATGCTGGTAACCAACATTTTCTCCTTTTCCTGCAATGTTTTCTACCCATTCACAGGCAAATTCCATACTTGACTCACATTTAAATTATCGTCTGCAGATGCTTTCAATTTGGTCAAGTCTAAAATCTTGTCGTTTGGTTAAAAGTTAACTTACCTTTTATCTATCCTTAGAGAAACAAATCCCAACCTTAACCCTTTACCAAACAACAAAATGTTAGCCTTGTCCAAACGGAAAGCATTTGCAGACAAGAATTTCAATGTGGTTCAAATCTCCCTTTGATAGGGAAGAAAAAATTGTGGAAAAATTTCCCACAATGTTTTTAAAAGGCCTCTTTTCTACAGGGCTGTGAAAACCCGGGATTGTTTGGTAAAGGGTTAAGGCAACATTTCAAATTTCTGTCTACAATTACTTTTCAATAATAGACAAGTCCACAATTTTGTAATCTGGTAAAGGCTTATAGTGCTGAAGATTCTACAAAGTATCACAAAAAGTGCAATTACAACCATAATTATGTATGTAGTGTCAATATAATTTAATGTAAACAGTACATTCCCTGATTAGTAAAATGTGTGAGTCATGCTCTGAGAAAAGAGGATTTTATGTATCACTAACAAGTATCGACCCAGGTCAGCCTGTGAGGACCTCTCAGGCTGACCTTGATCAAAACTTTTGTTGTGGGTCGATTTTTGCATGTTAAAGGACAATTCTACCTCATGATTCGGCTGAGATTGTTTTCATCAGACAAAAGGTGCGTTAAACCCCCTTTTCTCAGAGCACTACCTATTTCAATTGTGGAGAAACAAGCAAATCAGTAAGGGACACAATTTATCCTCGCCAAGCACCTGCTGAACTAAATTTCCTGCATGTGACTTAGAATCCTAATAAAGCCCTTACTACATAATCCAGAGTTTTAACAAGATTGAGAAAGAAAACTTTTGAAAAACATTGCAAGAAAAGCAGAAAATGCTGGTTACCAGCATTGCCTCCTTTTTTAATGATGTTTTCAATCCAGTTAACCCTTTACCACACAATCCAGACTTTAAACAATCTGAGAAAGGAAGCCTTTGAAAACATTGTGAGAAAAGGAGAAAATGCTGGAAACTAGTAATTTCTCCTTTTGCCACAATGTTTTCTACCCTCTCAGAGTCAAATACATGTAGCATTTCCTGCTACATTTAATTTGTCGTTTGCAAATGCGTTCAATTTGGACGACAGCAAATTTTTATCATTTGTTGAAAGACTTAAAGAAAAATCTCATCAGCTGAGCCATTTTTGTTGTCTGCAAACACTTTCAATTTGGGCAAGTCCATTTTTTGTTATTTGGTAAAGGGTCCATTAACCCTTTACCAGAAGACAAAATTTTAGCCTTGTCCAAATTGAAAGCATTTGCAGATGACCATTTCATTGTGGCTAAATGGTACAATTTTTTCTTTGACAGGGTAGAAAACTTTGTTGGAAAAGGAGAAAATGCTGGTTACCAGCATTTCCTCCTTTTCCCACAATGTTTTGAAAAAGCTTGTTTCCCAGGGTCATTAAAAGTAAGCACTGTATGGAAAGGGTTAAGGGTTCATGAATAGGACTAATGGTCTAATGGAAGTGAGAACTGTGCCACATCAGAATTTGCCAAGGTTTACTGAGCCTGTTATTTCGAAGGATTTGTGTAAAACATTTGATCCAACATCTTTCACCTGGTTTGGCTGTTGACCTCCAACATAAACATCTATCACACCTGAAATGAAATTAAACTCTTTAAGTTATTTACCTCCTAAAATTTGAAAAAAAAAAAAATTGTTGCTTACATTTGAGAAGGATATGGATAATAAACAAATGTTTAAGTCATTACAAAAAGTCTGATTGTTTGATTGGTTGTTTGGTTGGTTAATTGAGTGAGTGATTGGTTGGATGGGTGATTGGTTGGTTGGATAGTTGATTGATTGACTCATTGATTGATTGATTGTATGGTGTTTAGTGCCGTTTCCAACATTATTTCACTGCAGCCGCCAGTGCAGCAATTTATGCTTTCCTGGAGTTTTTGTTACTAGTACTTTGCATGATATTCTCCCCAAGCCACTAGCTCCTTTCCCACATAAATAACATTTAGGACTAGTTCAAATTGAAAGAATTTACAGGGAACAAATAAAATGAGGCTCAAATGAAGTAATATGTCTTGGAAAGTGTAGAAAACATGGTGGGAAAAGGAAAAACTTTTTGTTACCAGCATTTTCTCCTTTTCAACAACGGTTTTTAATCTTTCAGAAAAATCCCATCATTTGAGCTTCAGTGAACTTGATGTCTACCAAAATGCTTCCAATTTGGACAAGTCTAAATTTTTGTCATCTGGTACAAAGTTGAATTGCGGAAGTCATAACAGTTTCAAAGTGTAGTAAAAATTTGGGATCACCCTTTATATACCATTTTGAAAGTCATTACAGTTTGAGTGAATGAATGTTGTTTTATAGCGCATCGACAGCTTTGGTCATTTAGCACGCATATCTGTATTAAATGATGATTCAAATAGGTTTTTTTTAAATGAAGAAGATATGAACAAAAAGATAACAATAAAAACAGTTGAGTTAAGAAGGATTATATGCGTAACAGTTTGAAAGTGTGGTAGAAATTGGGTATCACCCTGTACATACCATTCTGAACCTCCCAACCACTCTCAGTCCACACTGCTAGTTGTTCTTCTTTAATCGTAAACCTAAATGTGTATGACTTTCCTGCTTGTACAAACACACGGTCAAAAGATACTAACTGTAACTTGGGCATTCTTTCACCTGTTGAGTTCCAAGATATATAGATCTGTATGACCTGCAAGAAAGGCGACAAATTTCTTGTAAATAAGCAAAGAAAAACAAAAATTTGCATCATCAGATGACGAAACGTCCTTTACCAAACACTCTCCGTTTTTTATGACACTAAGGAAGGAGGCTTAAGTAAACAATGTGGGAGAAGGAAAAAATGCAGCCAACCAGCATTTTCTCCTATTCCCTTGATGAATTCTACTCTATCAGAGACAACTACTATAAAAGTGGATAAAAATCAATTTCTTGAATTGCCAAATACTGACCTTACATGTGTTTTAATTTCTGCAGAAACTGCAACAGATGACCTTACATGAAAGTGGTTTTTGTGGCAGCGTCCTGTACTGACAACATTAAAACCCTTTAATTGGCAGTATTAACTGCCACTAGAGTGGTATTCTTTTTGACTTTGCTGAAAAAAAAACAATGATGTCAACAAGGGTCCCAGTCATTTGCCCCCACATGACGTGGTGTCCAGGTAAAATAAAACTTATTATAGCTTAAATATATGCTGGTGAATATTTTTGTGATTTTTATCAATATGCCAAAATTGCAAAGATGTTCACGACATAAACATTTTCCGTTTTAATTTTAGCCACTTGTGATTTGTCCTCTGCAAATGCTTCAAATTTGTATGGGTCATGAATTTTTTGTATGGTAACATAGTTATGAAAGCTCTGTGTCAAATTCAGAATTCACACATATGTCTAACAAACAAAAGCAACATTTATTTTCCCTTTACCAGACAATCCTATAGTTTTATGACCCTGCAGAAGAATGCCTTTTAGAACAAAGTGGGAAAATGGAGTAAATGCTGTTTACCTTTATCCACATTCTTTTTACCCTTTTAAGGGCAATCCCTATCATCTGATATGTTTTTTTGTCTGCAAATGCTTTCAATATGCATATGTCTAAAATTTCAAGAGCTAACTCCTTAATGGACAATAAAATATCAGACTTGTCAAATCAAAAGAATATGCAGAAAACAAAATAAATGTAACTCAATGTGATTTGTCTTTGAAGGAAAAGAAACATTCTTGGAAAAGGAGGAAAATACTAGTTATCAGAAAAGGTAAAGAGTTAATTCTTTACCAAATGACAAAATTTTAGACTTGTCCAAAATGAGAATATTTGCTGAGTACAAATTAAATTTGACTCATATGTTTGGATTTATCTGCCACAGGGCAGAAAACATTTATGGAAAAAGAGAAAATGCTGATTACCGGCATTTTCTCCTTTTCCTTAAATGTTTTCAAAAGCCTTCTTTTAAGGATCCTTAAAACCAGGGATTGTTTGGTAAAAGATTAAGACAATACTTAAAAGAACAAAGGAAACAATCACCTCGTAGGAGTCTACTGAGCCAGTATTTGTCACAGCTCCTTTAATGTACTGGTCATCTCCGGCTTGTATCACTGGTACCAGCTCTAAGTCAGAGTAACTAAAATTGCTATAAGACAGTCCATAGCCAAAGGGATATAGCGGGGTACCATCAAAATATCTGTAGGTCTTTCCCTTCATAGAGTAGTCTTCTATATTTGGAATCTGTACAAAAAGAAGATGGATATGTATATTCAAACCTCATTTTCAACAAAAATGTTGTAAAAGTTCAATGGGAGACAATGCAAATGACGTAGAAAGACATAGTTACCAAACAATCCCAGGTCTTCATGACCATGGGAAAGAAGCCCTTTGAAAACATTTTAGGAAAAGGAGAAAATGCTGGTAACCAGCATTTTCTCCTTTTTCCACAATGTTTTCTGCCCTTTGAAAGACAAATTACATATTTTGAGTAATAGTTAATGTGTTGTCTGCAAATGCTGTCAATTTGGATGAGTCTCCAAATTTTGCTGTTTGGTAAAGGGTTAATCGTTGTACAAAGTTTCAACACAATCACATAAAATTGGTAGAAGAGTTCGCAACACAAATATATCTATGTGCATGTATACAGATTACCAGACAGACAGACAGGTTGATTCCAGTATACACCCTAAATATAGTCATTGTGAAGACCTATAGTAAAAGTTTTTATGCCTCTTGATACATCACATGTTATATACAAAAACAGATAACTTTGAATGTTTGCTTGGTTTCAATAGTATTTGGCTCGGGCTCTGCAATGCTTTGCCGAAGGACACTCCCAAGAACAATCAAGTGTCTCTGTAACTTTGGGATTAAACCAGGGACATCTAGTTTGCTACTGATCATCCAGCAACTTTATCACTGTTCCAAGAATTATTCTATGAATGGGGAAAAACCAGGAAAACCTTGAACTTTTGTATTTTGACACCAAACAAACCCAAACTGTACACATACCTGATCCGCTGTATCATACCAGGTATATGGCAGCCTGCCTGCCGGGCTCGAATCATTGGTTGCCATGGTGATGACATTGAACAGTGCCTCACCAGTAGCCTGGGCTGGGAAAAAACACTGAATAATTGCAGATATTTTTGGTTCCTTGTCAGCAAAGGATATGTTGACTGGTCCAGCGCTGAAAACCAGCAAAATGATTGGAATACCATCACCTGAAAAACAGATGGGTGGAAATCTTTGAAAGTTTGAAAACACCCTTGTAAAGTATGGATAGTCAACCTGAATTTTCTGCAAGTTTTGATTAATGACAGTAAGCAAGAATGTTTGGGCTAACAAAGAAAATGCACGATATAAGCCATTTCTACGTCTGAAATATTTTCCATAGTGATCTAGAAAAAGAACTCATCTGCTAGTTGTAATGGCTCATAGTTTTAGACAATTACGATTTATCTCTGCACTAAAAAAAAATGGTTTAGACTTGTCCCAATTGAAAAAAACTTGCAGTTAACAAATTGAATGTGGGTGAAGTAATAGCATCTTTCTTCAAAGAGGAGGACAACACTGTGGGAAATGGAGAAAATACTATTTACCTGCATTTTTTCTTTTTCACACAATGTTTTTGAAAGCCATCTTCTGCAAGGTACTTAAAACTCGGGATTGTTTGGTAAAGAGCGCTGCATTTTAACAACCCTGAGACAATAGTCTTTTGGAAACCTTGTAGAATAGCTACGCAGAGCGGCACATATACGCCCAAAGGGGTTTGTCAGTGAAATGGGTTAAAATCTAGAACACCTAAAGAAGATCCAAATTTTAAGTCACATGCACAACTACACATCATAGAGATTCATTGTGGTAAGTTTGAACTTATTCCAATGGAAACTGTAGGAGGAGTTGCGCACACAAGAAATTGTTAACAGACGGACAGACGGATGGACAGACGTAAGACAGGGGCCATAACATAATACGACCCTTACTTAAGTTCCTATGCTTGGTAGGTTCCAGTTACAGTTTGACTCTTTCACTACTGAATAAATAAATTGCATTTTCTCAAAGGCTAAAACACATTTCCTCTGCAAGATTAAGTATTAGTTAGTGTTTATTAATTGAAAATTTAACAATTAAGACACCCTAAGGGAGCAGACATTGTTTTAAAATACGTGTATGGGGCCATTTGATTGGTCAGCAAATGAGGTTAAACACTAAGAGACAGTTTGGTCATAATCTAGAATATAGCAGTGTACAGTGTAGATCAGAGATCAGACTGCACAGAACGTGCATGTTCTGTGCAGTCTGATCTTGATCTACACTGTCCACAAAAGCTTCTGGTATCATCTAAGGTATGGAAAGAGGCAAGCCGAATTGTTTAAAAATTTCAAAAGAGAAGAAGACGACACAAAACTGCATCAACAGACGGATGGGTAGATGAACAGATTGACAAACCCTATTCCAGTAAAAGTCCCTAACTTTGTTGTATGGGATTTGAAATTAGTTGCTGTTCTAACCCTTTTCCACACAATCTCAATTTTAACAACTTTATAAAAAGAAACTTTTAAAAACACCGTGTGAAATTGAGAAAATGCTTGTAACCCGCATTTTCTCCTTTTTCCACGATGTTTTCTACCTTTTCAAAGACAAAACTCATCTTGTATCAGCCACATTCGATTTGTTGTCCGCAAATGCTTTTCATATGGACAAGTCTAAAATTTTGTTGTCTGGTAAGAGTTAAAAATGAAAATTTTTATAAGGTGAAGACAGAATATGATTTTCTACATAAAAAGAATTTACATACTAGCTTTAATGGCATCTTTAATAAGCTGTGTTTGATTCCCTGCCAAGTCCATACTTCTTCTGTCATTAGCTTCTGCTTCTAGCTCCTGACCTGAACAAAAAAACGTGCTAACATACAGTATAAAACAAAGATTTCCTGTCAAGCTAGAAAACCTGGGCCCATGCTTAAAAAACCTGAGTTCATGCTTAACTCTTTACCAAACGACAAAATTGTAGACTGGTCCAAATTGAAAGCATTTGCAGATGACAAATTAAAGATGGCTAAAATGCTGGAATTTGTCCTTCATAGAGTAGAAAACATTGTGGAAAAAGGAGAAAATGCTGGTTACTTTCGGTTAATACTACATCACACAATGTCATGTTTTAACAACACTGAGAAAGAGACTTTATGAAAACATTGTGGGAAAAGGCGAAAATGCTGGTAACCAGCATTTTCTCCTTTTCCCACAATGTTTTCTACCCAATCAAAGAAAAATTGCACCATTTGAGTCACATTGAAATTGTCGTCTGCAAATGCTTTCAGTTTGGACAAGGCTAAAATTTTGTCATCTGGTAAAGGGGGAAACAGAGTTCTCCTATCATACAAGAAATCTGGTCCCATGCTTATAAAACTTAAGTTCATGCTTAAACAAGTTTGTGCTCAAACTTTCAATGTCTTCAGAGTGTTTGTAAGTACAACAAGAAAGACCTCCAGTTAACCCTACATCACCCAATGCCGTGTTCGAGCCTCACTGGCTCCACTGGATTTTTCACAGGAGTATCCTTACGCAAGACACTTCAGGGCCCTAGCCTAGTGCTGGTGAAACCCAGGAAAACATGAATATGTGAGCTGTTGCCATTATATAACTGAAATAATGTTGAAAGCGGCGTAAAACACTATTCAAACAAACCAAACCATTCTTCATGGTCAATAAAACTCAGGATTGTTTGGTAAAGGGTTAGAGGATGAATAAGTTTAATCAGATATATAATTGTTACCTGTTCCCACACATATAATTGTTAATTGAGATCCAAAAATAGCCAGCTTCATATCGGCGTCTGTATAGTTGGTACACTTGTTATCCGTGCATCCAGCCGCATATCCCACGTAGTCAGCCATACCCTGTAGACCCATCAGTGGAGTCTTTACGTATTTAACATTAGATGGAATGTCAACAGAATAATCACCAAATAGTTGTGGAATGTTGTCTGCCATTGGGCCTACAATCTTAAAATAAACAGATGAAATACGTAATTACAAACTACACAATTTGTTAATCTTCACACGTTCCCAGAGGACAAAATTAAGCCATTTCCAGACAATAAAATTTCAGCAGTGCCCAAACTGAAAGCATTTGCAGATGATAATTTCAACATGGCTCAAATGGTGCAATCTTTATTGGATAGGGTAGAAAACATTGTGGGAAAAGGAGAAAATGCTGGTTACCAGCATTTTCTCCTTTTTCCACAATGTTTTCAAAAGCTTTCTCTTCAATGGTCGTTAAAAGTCAGGATTGTGTGGTAAAGGGTTAAATAGTTTTCCAAATTGAAAAATTTACATGTGACAGATTAAATGTGGGTTAAATAAAATGGATTGTCATTGAAAGGTCAGAAATCATTGTCAGGAAAGGAGAATATGCCAGTTACCTGCATTTTCTCCTTATGCCATGATATTTTCAAAAGTTCTCACTCTGAGGCTCGTCAATACTTGGGATTGTTTGATAAACAATTAAACGCCTACAGAGCTGAAACACCTTGGTTCAGTTTAGGGACACTATAGATCAGAATCAGACTGCATACTATGAAGTCTGATCTTGAGTCTACTCTGTCACCTGTTTTGTGGAATACCCAGGCAAATACATGTACCTGGATCTGGCCTTTACTTTTTTCATATTTTCAACACTGATTCTTTTTAATTGGTCTCAGAAATGAAGCGACGTAACTCCTGATATATGGGCTTTTACTCAATCCCTTACTACACAATCCTGAGTTTTAACAACCCTGAGGAAGAAGGCTTTTGAAAACATTGTGGGAAAAGGAGAAAATGCTGGTTACCAGTCCTTACCAGATGAAGGAAGTTAGGACTTGTCCAAATTCAAAGCATTCACAATTGACAAACTGAATATGGTTCTAATGGTGGGTTTTGTCTTGGAAAGGTAGAAAAAAATATGAGAAAAGGAGAGAAAGCTGGTACCCGCAATTTCTGCTTTTCTCACAATTTTTCAAAAAAGCTTGGTAGGGTTGTTTAAATATGGGACTGTGTTGTTAAGAGCATTCAGTTTGGACATAGTCTGAAATTAGCCTGAGCAGTAGAAGGTCCATATGTCACTGATCAACTTACTGCTATTTTCTTGAAATGTTTCTTGATTGGAAGAAAGTTATCTTCATTTTTTAACAACACAAAGGACTGCATGGCTGCTTTCACCGCTAACTCCTGATGTTCTGCACTCTGAACAAGGGACAAATTGTACTGTAAGTAAGGGTTCATCTGAGGGGGATCAAACTCCCCTAGCCTCATTCTGGTGTAAAAAAGGGGCTTAACTCTAGCTCTGACCAACATTTCTGATACCATCCCTTGATTGACAGCATCCTCTGCAATAATAAAGGTAACAAAATAGATGAATGCATACTGTGAGAGCTTGATGATTCAATCATTCTCCAGCTCAAGTTTATCAGTAAACTTTAACTCTTCATTTAGAAAACGTCAAAAATTTAGACACCTCAAAATTGAAAGCAGACAACAAATTCAAAGTGACTTAAATAATGGTTTTTGTCTACGTCGGAGTAGAAGATATGATGGGGAAAAGGACAAAAATGCTGGTTACCACCATTTTCTCCTTTTTCCACCATGTTTTTAACAGCCCTTTTTTCTTAGAGTTTTTAAAACTTGAAATGGTGTGATATAGGGTCAAAGCTCTTTACCAGCCAACAAAATTTCAGACTTGTCCAAACTTAAAGCATTTGTAGAAGGCAATCTTATTGAGGATAAACCCTTTACCAAACAACAAAATTTAAGACTGATCCAAACTGACAGCATTTACAGACAACAAATTAAATATTACTTGAAAAATGAAATTACTGGGCTCCAAGGCACACAGACTCTGTACAAAAATAATTATGTACTTGTAGTTATTTCTTTACTATACAACAAGTTCTTAGACTTGTCCAATATAAATTTGCAAGCAACAAATTTAATGTGCCTCAAAAGATGGAATTTGTCTTTAAAAGGTTAAATAAACATTGTGGAAAAAGAAGAAAATGCTGGTTACCAGCAATTTAACTTTTTCTCTCAATGTTTCCAACAGCGTTTTTCTACAGGATCATGTTTGATTGTTGATTGATTGATTAATTAATAGATTGACTAATTGAATTGTATTTTCAACATTATTTCAGTCATATCACGGCAACAGATAACACATTCATGTATGTCCTGGGTTTCATCAGAACTATGCTAGGCCTCTGAAACAGATACAGAATAATACAATACCAATAGACATGTAGATTGTGGGGTTATTTCCTGACAACTCTAAATTGACCCCAGCCTTCACCCCTTGGGTAGCAGCCTCGGCAGCAGTTCTGGCGTAGCCCTGGGGATGTATCAGATTATCTAGGGCTCCCATATCACTGACAACATAGCCCTTAAAACCCCATTTGTCTCGTAAAATATCTGTGAGCAGAAAGTGGTTGGCACAGGCTGGGACTCCATTGACACTGAATAAAACAACAAAATTTGGTTCACATTTATAAACCCTTAACCCTATACCACACAATCCTGAGTTTTAACGATACTGAAAGGGAATACTTTCGAAAACATTGTCAAAAAAAAAGAAAATGCTGGTAACCAGCATTTTTTCCTTTACCCACAAGTTTTCTATCCTATCAAAGACAGGAATCATCATTTGAGCTACATTAAATTTGTAGTCTGCAGTAGTTGAAAACATTGTCAGAAAAGGAGGAAATGCTGGAAACCAGCACTTTCTCCTTTACCCACAATGTTTTCTACCCTATTTAAGACAGAAATCATCATTTGAGCTACATTTAATTTGTAGTCTGCAAATGCTTGCAATTTGGTCTGGTCCAAAATTTTGTCGCTTGGTGAAGAGTTAAGCTGCCAAGTAAGTTAAAGGAAACTTTCAAGCTGATAATAAAAACCAAAATTATATTATTTCAAAGTTATTTTTAGGGGGAATATATAGAGTTTATTTCATCAGCTTGTGGTTAATATGGGGAAATATTTGCCTCAAAAGGGAAAGATATGCGAAAATAACGAGTGCTTTACGGCACTCGTTACTTTCGCTGACCTTTCCTTTTTTCGGCAAATATTTCCCCATATTAACCACAAGCTGATGAAATAAATTATATATTATATTTCCTCTGATTATTTTGTCAATGAATGCCACTTTTAAAACTTAAAAACTTAAAAAACTTATAAAAGTAGTTCCAGATTTTCGGCAGGAGGAAAATATTCACTGTAAAATAATTCCCCCCAGCTTAAATTACAACATTTCTTTACCCATAACATTTCTAAAAATAGGCACATGAAACATAATATATCTCTTTATCAGACAAAGTAGATCCAAGATCAGACTGCACCTTCTGTGCAGTCTGATCTTGATCTACACTCTCCACAACACTCCACAACAGGTCCTCAAGGTGCGCTTTGCAGCCTGAGGGTTAACTTTGTACCAAACAATCCCAAATTTTAACGATCCTGAGGAAAAAGCTTTTTAAAACATGGTCGGAAAGAGAGAGAATTGGCCAAGTCGGGGATTGAACCAACAACCCCCTGTTCTTGAGTGCTACCGAATGCAATACTGGGGCTTGTCGACAGGGTTGAAAACACTGTGGGAAAAGGAGAAAATGCTTTCAAAAGCTTTTTTTCTCAGGAATATTTTAAGTTGGGATTGTGTGGTAAAGGGTTAACCCTTTACCACAAAATCCCGACTTTTAACGACCCCAAAAAAAGAGCTCATTTGAAAACATTGTAGGAAAAGGAGAAAATGCTGGTAACCAGTATTTTCTCCTTTTCCCACAATGTTTTCAACCCTATCACAGACAAAATCCATCGTTTGAGTTACATTTAATTTGTAGTCTGCAAATACTTTCAAATGAGACCAGTTTGAAATGTTGTCGTTTGGTAAAGAGTTAAGGCATCTCTTGAAGCAATTCTCATGCATTCTGAGACCAATTTTACTAGTGAAACTCCCACAATCATTTATTAATTGACTTTATAACACCTCATTAAAAAGGAAAAACCAAAATGGAAAAATGAAAAATAATGGTATCGCCTATACCATATTCAACAAAAAAAAAGAACGTTTTACTACCTGTTATAACTGCACATAATTCCATAACTGCCAGCCTTCACACACTCCCGAAATGCTGGGAAAAATGTCAGGTGTAAATCTCTAGCTGCTACCTGTAGATATTCAATACCTCTTTACAATATTTTACACTTGTCCAAATTCAAAGGATTTTCAGAAGAGGAAGTAAATAAGACTCAAATAATGGCTTTTGTCCTTGAAAGGGTAGAAACCACTGTGGCAGAAGAAGAAAACACTGGTCGCCAGCATTTTCTCCTTTCCTCACAATATTTTTAAAAGTCTTTGCCGTCAGCATCATTTAAACTTCAGACTGGTTGGCAAAGGGTTAAATTTTGTACTGAAAAGTTCCAATGTTTACAACAGTATCTGAACACTTGTAACCTGCATAGGAACATAGAAATAGAGTTACATGTACTTCTAGATAATGGTTTAGTAATACAAAAGTTTTGCTAGTCTACAAAAATAAGTCTACACCATGGCTACAAGTTGCTTTTTTAGTAAAAATCCACTTTGAAAAAGGGGCATAACTGTAACAAAAATATTAAGAGGGTGATCTGCCTTTCTGGTATGTGTTCCCCTTTCCAAGGGCATTTTCTCCTTTTCCAACAGTATTTTCAATGTTTCCTTTCCCAGAGTGATTACAACTTGCTGTTTAGTAGTAAAGGGTTGCTGGGTTAACCCTTTACCAAACATTCCCAACTTTTAACTACCCTCAGGAGGAGGCCTTTTGAAAACATTGTGGGAATTGGAGAAAATGCTGGTAACCAGCATTTCCTCCTTTTCCCACAATGTTTTCCACCCTATCAAACACAAATTTCATCATTTGAGTCACACTTGAATCCTTGTCTGCAAATTCATTAAATTTTAACAAGTCTGTATTTTTTTCATGAGGTAAAGAGTTTACAACTGTCATTACCTCCGCATCAAAAACATAGCGTTCAACTGGAATATTATCTGGTCCTGCATAAGCAGCGAAATGTTTACAAACTGCATTTCCTCGTAAAAAGCGTGCATGGTCCCCCTGGAGCCCCTTCACAAACTGAGTTGCATAAATGCCTGTCAAATACAGGTTCGTAAGCAGTTTTAGTGCCAAAAGAGAAAGTTTAGTTGAAATTGTAACCAGGAAACAAAAGAATTCATTAACTTGTGTTTTACGCAGCTTTCAATATCATTCCAGTCATATTTTGGCGACAGCTCACTTATTTATGTATGTTCTGGGTATCACCAGTACTAGGCTAGGGCTCTGAAGTGTGTTACCCAAGGACACTCACACAAAAAACCCAGTGGGCTTGAACCCAGGGTCTCTAGGTTACCAGCTCTACACTTTACCACTGAGCCACACAGAACCCCCGAAACAAAAGAATGTGAGGTTTGAAATTTATTGTGGCTTTTTCGAATTTTTGAAAAAAAAATAGTATACCAGTATATTCTTAAATATCACCAGTAAGATTTTAACCATTAACCCTTTACCACACAATAGAATGTTAGACATGTCCAAGCTTATAGCATTTGCAGATGACATATTGGATGCTACTCAAATGATTAGATATTTCTTTAAAAGGATTGAAAACATTTTGGAAAAAGGAGAAAATGCAGGTTACCAGTATTTTCTCCTTATCCCACAATGTTTTCAAAAGCCTTCTTCTTCAGGTTGTTAAAACTTGGGATTGTGTGGTAAAGGGTTAAAGCACCTTTCACAAATAAAGTTGACTTGGTGGCATGAGAGTGGATCAAGAACAGACTGTATAGAAGGTCAAGTCTGATCTTTAAACTACACTGTGCACTTTTCTCAAACATTCTGGACAAGAACAACCTCAGAATTACAATTATAGTAGTTCAAATAATGCTATTTGATCATAACAGGGTACAAAATATAGGGAGAAAATTCTGGTAACTATCATGTTCTCTTTTTCCCCAAACTGTCTACAAAAGCAGTCTTTCTCAGCAAAGAAAAAAGAGTGACCTAATTTTTCTTTATTAGAAAATTTTTTCTGCATAACACAAAACATTTAGTAAGCAGACACTCAGCTGCTCTTTTCATGCATTACATACTATTAGATTTAAATTTGACTGTCCACATTAAGAGCAATTGCACATGACAAATTACATGTTTCCAAATGGTGGAATTTGCCCAAACAGGGTAAAAAACATTGAGGAAAAAGGAGAAAACGCTGGTTACCAATATTTTCTCCCATACCCTTTATGTTTTCAAAAGCTTTTCTCCTTGGGGGCATTAAAACACAGGATTGTTTGGCACAGGGTTAATTTCAAATAATATAACAAAGTTCTAAATACCAACAATTTCATATTTTTACAACAGCCAAAAGACAGCCATAGAAGGGGATCCATAACACAGGGGACCAGCATCTGAAGGAATTAGTTACTATAAATAGTAACAAGTTCAGTAACTGCGTACCTCAGCATCAAAAGACGCTCTGTCTATGGGGATATTATCAGGCCCTGCGTACGCTGAGAAATGTTTACAGGCTGTGTTGGCAGAAATGTATCTAGAATGATCCCCTTGTAAACCCCTTACAAACTGGCCTGCATACACACCTGTTAAATAGGGATCTTCCCCATATGTCTCCTGTAATAAAACATACAAAAAATATTTTTAACCCTTTCCCAACACAGTCCCAAGTTTTCATTAGCCTCAGTAAAAAGGTTTTAAAAACATTGTAGGAAAAGAATAAAATGCTGTTAACCAGCATTTTCTCCCTTTCCCACAATGTTTTTCTATTGTTTCACAGAAAAATCCTGTTATTTTAGCCACGCTTGATCTGCTGACTGCAAATGCTTTTAACCCTTTCCCACACAACAAAATTTTTGACTCAGCCAAATGAAAGCATGTGCAGATGACAAAGTAAATGCAACTCAAATGATGATTTCTGTTTTTGATAGGGTAGAAAACATTGTGGGAAAAGGAGAAAATGCTGGTTACCAGCATTTTCTCCTTTTCCCACAATGTTTTCAAAAGCATTCTTTCAACAGGGTCGCTAAAACTAGGGATTGTGTGGTAAAGTGTTAATATGGACAACTCTAAAATTTTGCTATCTCGTAAAGAATTAACCCTTTACCACACAATCCCCAGTTTTAACGACCTTAGGAAATAGGACTCATGAAAACATTGTGGGAAAAGGAGAAAATGCTGGTTACCAGCATTTTCTCCTTTTCCCACAACGTTTTCTAACCTTTCAAGAACCAAACCCAATCATTTGGGGCACATATAAATTGTTGTCTGCAAATACTTTCAGTTTGGACTAGCCTAAAAATTTGTTGTGTGGCAAAGCGTTAAATGGTACCTTATAATTTGATTTTACAAGTTGGAATGTCTATTTTACCAGACAACAAAGTTTGAGATTTGTCCAAATTGAAAGTGTTTGCAGACAATAAACTAAATTACACTCTACTGATGAGATTTGTCTTAGAAAGGGTACAAAAACATTTAAGGAAAAGGAGAAAATGCTGGTTACCTTCATTTTCTTCTTTTCCCACAAAGCTAAATCTAAAGCTATCCTTTTTCAGGGCTGCTAAAATTTGGGATTGTTTGGATAATTAAAAAAGCATTCAGTGCAGAAGCTTCCAACATTTTCATGAGGACTGATTGAATTATTGGTTAGTTGGTTGGTTCATTGGTATGTTGGTATATTGGCTGGTTGATTGATTAATTGATTGGTATGTTGGTTGGTTGATTGATTGATTGATTGATGCCGCCTTCAATGTTACTTCGGTCATTTTATGGGGAAAGCTCACATATTCATGTATGCCATGGGTTTCACCAGTGCTTGGCAATGGCTCTTTAAATTGTTGTGCCAAAGGGCACTTGCACCAAAAGACAATAGCTTCCAGAAAGGCTCAAACTTGGGGCCTCCAGGTCCTACACTTTACCACTTAGCAATGCACAATCCCCCCATGAGGGTTAAGGAAATTTCTTAAAAATAAAAATGATAATACATAAATGGCACAAACCTGATTCCTTCCCCAGAGTGGATGCCTCATGATATTTATAACTGGGGCAAAACAGCCAAGCCCCTTGTGATCCCCAAACTGTTTGGTTTGTACAAAATAATTATGTTTGGCCCTGACCTCTGTGGCCACTGCAGCAGCAACATCATGCATCAATTTTGGACTGAAAATGTAACTGATACTGCTGAATTTTTATTAGTGATAAAATTTCAGACCTATCCAAACTAAAGTAATAGCAGAATATAACTAAAATGTGGCTAGAATGACTGGATTTGTCAAAAGAGTAGAAAACATTGTGTGAAAAGAAGAAAACATTGGTTACCAGTATTTTTCCTTTTCCGATATTTTCATAAGTCTTCTTTCTTTCTCAGGGTTATACAGACATAGAACTATTTCGGTAAATCTTTGTGCCCAGTATGAATGAAATTATTAGCATCAAAATAATCAACAGAATGTCTTAAATTTGCATAGCAGACAGTCCAGATCCAAGCTCAGCTGAGCCAAGTAACCTAAAGCATTGAATCCAGGTTTTGCTGGTTCAAATATCACGCTTGACCAATGTCTTTACATGTACTGATGATGGTCATTGCATCTGGATTCATTCCTCTTTAACGGTTGATCCATGATGGCTTTGTCAGAAAGCAGTCATGGCTTAGGAAGAAATCTGTGTAAAGTATAAACTCCAGATAAGCATGGATAGGTGCATATAACTGAAATTATGTTGAATACCTTCTATGACACCATACAAACAAACCAAGGTTCAAACTTGGTCTACGCTTACAGCAATCAGAACTGTAGTTATGATAGGCAATTCAAAGGCAATTCAATTCAAAGGCAAATACAAAATATGACTTTTAATGCCCTGGCTGTTGAAAGCATTGGAAAACAACAAAAAGGAGCACAGGTTTTAACATGCAATTTCTCATTTTACAGCTATGTTTTTTTTACTAATGAAAATCGGTTTCATTTATGTCATTGAATCTGAGACTTCAGGCCTTTAGACTCTCAGGCAAGCACTCTACTACTGAGCTACCCACAGCTGCAGCAAATCACTGTAATGATAATCAGTAGCATAGATTGATGTTGAGCTGCCATTGTAGCTCATATCTCACTTTTACCACTTGTGAATTACTTTGGCACTACAAAATGAATGGGGTTTTACTGCCTATCACCAATGGAGATCATACCGGAACCGCATGTAACACAGGTTAATGATTTAACCCATTACCACACAATCCCGACTTTTAACGACCTTGAGAAAGAAGCCTTTTGAAAACATTGTGGGAAAAGGAGAAAATGCTGGTAACCAGCATTTTCTCCTTTGCCCACAATGTTTTCTTCCCTTCTATAAACAAATTTCTAATTTTTACTCACATTTATTTTGTCATCTGCAAATTCTCTCAATTTGGACCAGTCTAAACTTTTGTTGTTTGGTAAAGAGTTAAGTATTAATATAGAGGCACTAACAGGAGTGCATTACGAGGGAATGATACACAAGTAGATCAAGCGTCTTTCTTGGAAAACTGAGTTTAATGAACCCTCTAATGCATTAACTCTTTACCTAACGACAAAATTATAGACTGGTCCAAATTGAAAGTATTTGCAGACGACAAAATAAATGTGACTGAAAAATTGAAATTTGGTTTTGGAAGGGTAGAAAACATTGTGGTAAAAGGAGAAAATGCTGGTTACCAGCATTTTCTCCTTTTTCCACAATGTTTTCATAAGGCTTCTTTCTCAGGGTCGTTAAAAGTCGGGATTATGTGGTAACGAGTTATACCAAGCAATCAATAACATAATATTGATTCACTTTGTCTGAAGCTTAGCTGAATGATGTAGTAGAATGGTCCTTTGATATGCAGAAAATTAATTTGCTATTACCAAAACAGTTCAACAAAGTTCAGGCTGTGCAGATTGTGCAGTTTTACATTGTTTAAAACTTTCTGAAGATGCATTAATACTTTACCACACAATAATGAGGTGTAACTACCCTGAGAAAGAATGCTTTTTAAGGTCTACGGCCCCTAACTCTCGTATTAGAAGACGGGAGCTGCCGAGACTGGCCAAATAGCCTTTACGAAAAAACATTGATGTTAACCAATGAGTTAGGGGTGATAGACCTTAAAACTTTTTAGGAAAAAGAGAAAATACAGGTGACCACATTTTTTCTACCACGTCAAAGACAAATTCTACCAACTGAGCCACTTTTAATTTATCAACTGTAAATGCTTTCACTCTGCACAAGTATAAAACATTTATCATCTGGTATTAAAGAGTTATGCAACCTTTGTTAAAGATCATTACTCATATATACCTATAGCATATAGGAATTAGTCATTACCTGAAAGCCGCAGCCAGCCCCAGGGACTGTGGAAACCCAGTAGCTTCACCAGCAGCTATAGGACCACGGAGACACTCTTCATTCCACTGATAGGGACCGATGCCAAGTCTCGGGATGGGTGGGGCGGGTCCACCTTTATCTCCCGATCCACCCTTGGCCATCTGAAGAGTAAGCTCTGTGAGATTTAACCGGTTGACAATGTCATCCACCCGAACCTCCCAGGGCAAGGAGATGTTTCGGAAAGGAAAGTCGGCAAGAGTCAGACATGTTAAACACATGTATAAAACAGTAGAGCGAAAAATCATGATGTCAGCTGTGTTGTAAGTTAATTTATCAGCAGATCTTTACATTCCATATCACGTGACATTTGGCTCGCCAGGAAAAGAAATAGATCTAGATCTAGTTGAAACGAAGTCAAAGTCCGTGTCGGTTTTTGTACCGTTTTTGTTTACATTGAAGAGTAGTCGTGAATGTGCTAAGTTTAACACGGAAGAAAATTACCAAAAAGGATTTTTTATGATGTGATAATATAGCTGAATAAGAAATCGCACCCTGAAGAAATCATCCTTGATGAAATTGTCCCCAAATTAAATGGCGAATCCAGGGGAAATGTACCTGGAGATATCGTACCCGTAGAATATGAATTCCAAGGATATCGAAATTAGGTTGACTGTACATGTTTATAAAGGGTGTGATGGGTAAAATATGATAATGTACCTTGTAGGAGTCTAGTTGATAATCTTTTAAATAGATGTTAGAATTAGCAGCGAAAAAATTAAAAAGTGCCATTGGAATGTGGATGGTATATATATATAAGAAAACCGATGTCAGATAAAAATAAGAAATCATTTGAAAGATGAGTTATTGGTTCAACATCATCTTAACCCTTTACCACACCATCACAAGTTTTAACGACGCATAGAAAGAAAGCACAGTTGGAAAACGATAAGACCAAAACTTGCATCCCTTTGACAACATCTTCGCGAGCCAAGGTTACGATCACTACGTGTTTAGAGTAGCGTAGTGGATCGTCATCCTTGGCTTGCGAAGATGCTTTGACAGGTACTGATCGAAAAAAAAAAAAAACAGTTTTAAGCCGCAAATTTAGGTAGGATAAATACACATTTTACCCCTTACCAAACAATATTAAGTTTTAACGACCCCAAAGTAGAAGAATTTGAAATACATTGTGGGAAAAAGAAGAAAATGCTTGTAACCAGCATTTTCTCATTTTCCTACCACATTTCCAACCCTTTCAAATTTTGTCGTTCAGTAAATAGTTCAACCTTTCTATTTCATATGTTTTATGTACACTGGAGATCGAGATTAGTCTGCACTGAGCGTGTCTAATCCAGGCTTTATAAACAATGTCCGAAACTAGGCAAGAAATTATAACTCGACCCGCACTCCAAAAAGAACGAAATTATGGTCTTCGTCTGAACATATCCAGCATTCGAACGTCGAGTTCTCAGTTAGAGTAAAACCCTGTCGATACATATTGTCGTAAGAGATGCAAGTGTTACGGGAGATCACTCCTTCCTTACTGCATAGCTTCTTCCCGTCGTTGTCTGCGCATGTCATATTCTTCGAAGATTCGACCTGTCTGCTATGACGCATCACCCATCCCCGTATACCTGGGAAAAGTAGGGCTTATACCGAAGCTATTAGCCTATATTACCCAAGCATGTAGGGGCTGTTTTAATAAATGGCTGATGCATAAGTTACATGCTAGCCGATCATAACTGAATGAATCGCGCCAGGTAGCGTTTTATTGAGTAAACGTTTATTTCATTTTGAAATTAAAAGCAACTGTTCTTGTTTTGAAAAGTAGTCCGGTTCTGTACCAAGAATGCCCAAATTAGATAGATGTGTATTTGTAGAATACCATCTAGCGGGAGATAATGTCTTCCCGTAGGAAAGTCAATACCTAATAGCTGTGTTTGGGAGATTCTCTTTAGTTCAGTGGATAGGGTGTTGGTCTCGAAAACCTCGAAAAACGAGGATCTTTTCCGCAATGGTTCGAATCCCGCCAGGTGCGGTTTGTAATTGAGCTAGGCATATGTTGCGGAGTTTTCATGTTCGTAAGACAAAGTAGTATGCAGATTATGCACGCAGAGGCTCTGAATAATCCTCGGGGATCATCCGTTTGTTGTTTGGTTGGATGCATCTATCAAATTTGTTAATTCAAGCGTTGACGGCACATATACAGCAATGGTTTGCGCTGGTTCTAGACAGGAGGAGGGGTAGTAAAATATTCAAGCACACAGTAAAACTCGCACTGGACATGCTGAAAACGGATCCCTGATTATATGATGAAAAAAAAAAAAAAACACGTTCGAAGCTGCTGCTTTCGTAGTAATGTAGGCAATAAGGCCTATATAGTTCGGCCGTGGATCTAAAGTGCACTTTTGAATTTTTGGTGCATGGTACCAGCAGAAAGAACGGAAAAACAAAGACGCTGTAAAAGTTCTGGTGCGATATACTTCACAAACGATTGTTTATTCAGTTTGATCATAGTATAATGAATAATATGGTATATCGTTAGAATAAAAAAAAACACACACACAAAACAACATAGATCCAGTGTGTAATAAAAGATTGTTTCATTGAGTGATCATCGTATAAACAGATCAACTGGCGTAGAAATTTAACCTACTGGATGAAAAAAATGGAAATCTTTTCAGAAATTATTACCATTTTCCGGTATTAAATGGCCCATTTAGATGTTTTGTCGTGAAATCACTTTTGTTTTCAACCGTTGATAAAAACGACTAAAATATTGTAAAGAAACTGGGCGGTTATATTTAGGGGTCTCCCTAATCAGCGTCAGGAAATGTCAGGCAATGTCAGGAACTGTCAGGAAGCGTCACAAGTCCAAATATTCCATTTTTCACATTTTTTTTTGTAAAATTTTTGGAAATTTTAGTATATTCTATCAAAATATCTTATATCAGAGTGTATTTTGACCTAAATATGGTATAAATCTACCTGCCAACTCGGAGTCACGAAATATGGCGGATAACTGTGGGAGCGTCAAGAGGTGTGAAGTCAATTACTACATAGAGAATAAGCGTCACTAAATATGGCGGATAAATTTAAGAGCTTTAGAGAAGTAGACATTAACAATAAATCAGTATTATCATGAATTATGACATTAAAAGTAACAAAATGCAGAAGAAGAAAGATCAATTTACTTATCTTTCTTGTTCTGCGTTTTGTTATTTTTATTTTATATCATGATAATACAGATATGTTGTTATTGTCTTATTCCCTAAAGCTCTTAAATTTATCCGCCATATTTCGTGACGCTTATTCTCTATGTAGTAATTGACTTCACACCTCCTGACGCTCCAACAGTTACCCGCCATATTTCGTGACGCTGAGTCGGCATGTGGTTAAATCCCATATTTGAGTAAAAATGCACTCTAATATAAGATATTTTGATAGAATATGTAATATATTTCATAATAATTATAAAATCAACATGAAAAATGGAATATTTGGGCTTGTGACGCTTCCTTACAGTTCCTGACATTGCCTGACATTTCATGACGCTGATTGGGTAGACCGTATATTTAGTAATCAAAGTGCTGTCAGCACTGTAATCGGTCAACACTAAATAGTCCCACTGTCTTGAAAATCACACAAGTTGGGTGTTGAATAAATCACTTGAGTCATGGTCTGTTAAAAGGGTGTTTACTGCATCTGCAAAAAGCATCGACCTTTGTCAGCTTGCGCAGTCTACGCCGGCGGACATTGCTCAAAAAGTTTTGCTATTCGTAAATCGGCTTACTGTGATCGTTTTGACCGGAACCAAATACATCATGCGTAAAGACGCATGCACGCTCAGTGAATGGGACGAACAACGCAGATCTACAAATGATATTCAGCTCTGACTTTGAACAAATCATACAAACTATGTTTGATTCCTTTTTAAAAGTTTCGTCAAAACTACAGAAATTGTCAGTTTGAAATGCTTTACATACTTAAACAAAGTTCTTTCTTTTTTTTTCATTAAATATTGCCATATGCGTATGAACATTGTTTACACAGACTGCCCCCCCCCCCCTCGTTTTCATTCAAGAAATGTTCATTCACAACTTGTGTTGTCCGCTGCCGAAATAAGCAAGGAGATTAAGCAATAATTTTCAACTTTGCATTATATTAAATACCTTTAACCGTTCATATAGCTAGCTAGAATTTGGCGTAAATACTTGAAAACCCTTTCGATAACGATTACGCGGAACAGTTGAACTAAAATTCCAGAGCGCTTGAGTACGCTGTCCCGGTATAGATTCCAAAGAGCTCGCGTACGCTGTAACAAAATGGATTTAAAAGTAACTATAAAGCGTTTTGGTAAATAATCAACAATAAAAATTATCGAATTATAAAGCGTGTAAGTATATTGACTGGAATGATAATCAACTCGTAAGAGTTTCGATGCAGATGAGCCATTTTCAAGCTGCAAACAGCCGGGGTATTCCGACACAATTTATGCCGGAACTACTTTAACTCAACGCTTTGGAATACTTTCAACTTAAACGCTTCAAAGTCCGTTCATAGTCCTTCTGATTATACGATTGAATTTTATTTTGTCACGTTTCATGCAAAAGAATAAAAAAGAATGCAGAATTTGAAGAAAGATTTATGATAAAGAGTCCACAGGAATGCATCTATACGTCTTACTATTTGGACATGTAGATTTAAGTTCTTGATATATTTTTTATGCTTGGAGAGTGAAGTACATGTACACAGAGCAAATTGAACATTATTTGTACTTTATTTAATAAAGTACATATTTATGATGAACTGTTGCTCAACCCATACTAGAGACAGTTCTGTGCTTCATGTAAACAGCAAGTACGAGTCATTCAAACCTCAGAATGAAAGTATGCCTATACTTTTTAAAGTTTTATAGAGGGACCAATTCCTTTAACCCTCAGGCTGCTAAGTGCAACTCAAGGACCTTTTGCAGACAGTGTAGATCAAGATCAGTTTGCACCAAATGTGCAGTCTGATCTCTGATCTATACTGCCCGGTAAGGAGGTATTTTCCCCCCCAAAAATAACTTTGAAGTAGAAATATTTGGATATGTACTATCGACTTGAAAGTTTCATTTTAGTTATGAAAAGGTCAATTTTTACTTTGCATGGCAACTTGTCACACTGAGTGTGATCTTGATCCATTTTGGCTGCTTTAGTGCCTTCAGCTGTACTCAGGGCAGGGATTTACAGATATATAAAAACAAATAATTTCTGGACTATATTCTTCCAGGTGATAATTGATATTTTAAAGTCTTTAGACCATAAAAATGGATTCACTCACAATTGCATTGGATGTAATGAATGGCCTTTTTACCATGTTAATATTGAATTTCAAGAATCTCATAATGCTACATTATGTTCTTTTTTTTTTTGCACATGTCTCTGCAATGGTTCAGTTATGTAGGCCTAGTATAACTCAAGTTCACAAAGATGTGGCTCAAAACTTCAAAAAGGAATCTAGATCTATATGTAAATGAATAAAACTTACATAATCACTGACAAAATTTCAAAATCCCATCACACTTTAACTGTAACTTTCAACATTAATTGAGACTTAAGTCCACTTTTTAGATTGTACTTATTCACACCTGCATTTTTTGACTGAATAGAAGTAGACCCAAGGATGTGAGTTTGCATACGTGGGGTGATCAGACAGATCGTGGACCACCTCGTTATTTTGAAAACTACTACACTTAGGATTACACAAATTTGCATAGATGAGCATTAATTATCTGGTAACTGACTCACGCTTTCAAATGTTGTCATATTAAAGTAGGTAAAGTATGACGTCATTTTAATGACGTCATATACTGCATTAGTGGTCCAAAATATCGGACGACGTTTTATTTGAGCCGAGAGTAATCATAAAGTTTTGCGTCAAACTCGGAAAGTATTTATTGGAAATTAAAACCGACTTAGAAACAGTTTAAGGGGACTCTGCACTCAAGGAATCTGATATTCGTACATGGATCGGACCGGTTTAGACAAGGGTGCGATACTGTTAAAGATGACCCTAAATCTGGCCGTCCATCAACATCAGTCACAGACAAAATCATAACGGATGTAGAGCAGCATGTAAAACAAGATGGCCGAGATGCTGTCAGGCAAATAGCTGACACATTTGACATTTAATATATAAGTACTCAGGAGATTTTGACTGAGAGTCTTGGAATGTCGCGTGTTTGCACAATGTGGGTACCTCGGCAACTGACGCCCGAGAAAATGAGGGTTAGGGTCGAAATCTGTTAAGAAATTTCAGAACGCATTAGGGTAGAGGGGTCAAACTTTACTGATCGTATTGTAACATGCGATGAAACATAGGTACACTTTACCGACACTGAATCTAAACGACAAAGCAGCGTATTGAAACATCCAACATCGCCTTCCGCTAGTAAAGCCAACCTTTCTAAGTCACTTGGTAAAGTTATCTTCATCAAGTATTTCTGTTCTCCTGTTTTTCTTCTAAATCATGCTGTATCTTTACATACTACAGTCAGTTCTGAGTTTTATGCCCACATTATTCAAATAAATTTCACGAACACCATACGAAAAACACAGCCAGAAGTCCTGCGGAGTGACGTCAATTTACACCAAGATAACGCCCTAGCTCACAAAGCCTCACTTGTACTGGAAACTTTGCAAAAACTAAACACAGAAACACTTGCCAACGCTCTTTATAATTTAGTCCTGACTCCATGTGACCTCTGACTAGTTCCTGTTTTGAAAGATTTTCTATGTGGCATACACTACGAGAGCAGAGAGGAGCTAACCCTGGCTACGACCGGGTCCTTCATAGTTACGTCACGTGACGCGCTCCCACACGTGCTTCGCGCGTCGAAATCAAGAATGAATACATGCATAGAACTCAAAGGAGGTTACTTTCAAAAATAGTGAACACTCCAAGTTGTTTTTTATAACAATATTCAGATAGCGGCACTGGTCCACGTTCTTTCTGATCACCCCTCGTATTACATGTAGGTCTCTTATGTTTTATGTGATACTCATAAAATGAACTTGAAATTATGAAGTACATGTATTAGTCCATTTTTATAGTTAAGTGTAACACCAGTGATTTTTTTTTTGAAACTGTGTATGACAGTCTAAGTTCAGACTGCACAGAATATGAGGTCTAAGCTTGAATCTCTACAGCCTATCTTTTTTTTTTTACATTTTCGTTTTCACCAATATATAGCGGTGAAAGGACATAAATTTGTTCATTTATTTAGTGAGGTTCTGTAAGACTGTGGCTGGTTGGTGAAGGTGTAGGATGGGTTATTCCGGATTTTATACTCACCTAGTTGCCAGGATTTTGTAGGAGTGCCTATGGACAAGACACTGCGGAGAACCAGCTGAGCCCTAGTAAAACCCAAGCGGTGCACAAATAATTGAGTTGTTGTCACTATAGGACTGAAACAGTGTTGAAACTGATGTAACCACCAGAAATCATCCAAACGTCAAATTTCTCTTGAAGGTAGTTACAATCAATTTTATGTTTTGTGGCAGTGCATGAGTTAACCTTACTTTTCTTTTGTGGAATCATTATTTTCTTGACTTGTGTCTTTATGATGATACAAAGTGAATTTTCATTTATGTAACAGAAGGAAGGTGTATTCAATATTCATGAATTACACATGGCCTAAATTTTAGAAAATACTGAACACACCGTTTAGTTTTCACCTTTCAGACTATTACATAATATCTTTCAGTTCAGAAGTAAAACCAAGAATATTCTTTTCGAAAGAAAGAAGAAATCATTGTATCTGAACAATCAAATTGTTGTTTCTAATTTGATTTTGTATTTCTTTTTGAAATCAATAGTTTCAAGTTGTGTAGTAATTAGGAAGAACCCTTGAAGGGATTCCTAGGTGTTAAAGTCATGGAAAGGACAATGTGCTTTCAGTAAGAAATTACATATAAAATGCCATTGTTTCTTTTTCCCTGAGAGGACTCCCGAGTTTTTTTTTTTTTTTTTTTAACTAAACCATACTAATTATAAAAACAATACATGCTTTATACTTCAGAATGAGGACAGTTTTGTTTGCTTTGTAGCAAGAGTAGCTTAAAATCAGACCACTTAATATAGTAACATTCGAACTCCTATAGGCACACTTTTTTAGATTTGAATTACCTAAGTAGTAATAGCGTCTCTTTGCTTGTAAACAAAGATGCTAGGTTGTTATAGAAACATACATGTTGAAACTTGTTTCACCATGAAGACTAACCTACTGTGTAGTATACGGGTTATTATGATGTCATCTATTTGAATTGTTTTTCAATAGCGCCACTCGTCTTTAAGTGCTTTTCAAATATTGGTGATTGGTACTTAATCCGCCTAAAGATACTTTGAGGTATATGAAGACTGATTAAAGATGTAATTTGATTGTGTCTTTAAAGTGAAGACAATGTATACATTATTTGAAAAACCTTATTGGTACGAAATTTGAAGCTCTGATAAATGGTAAAAACATTGTGGGAAAAAAGATGGTTGGACGAGGTATTGAGATAAAACCCACCACCTTTTAATTATTATAAACCTATTGGCTGGTAAGCGCGACTAACTGACCTTTTATGGACGATGTAGATCGAGCTTAGACTGTACAGGATATGCAGTTTGATCTTTGTTAAGGACAGTGTAGATCAAGATCAGACTACACAGAACATGCTGAGCGACCTTCTAATTATAATTAACCCTTTGTGTAGATGAAGATCAGACTGCACAGAACATTCAGTTTGATCTTTGTTGCGGCTAGTGTAGATCAAGATTAGACTGCGCAGAACATGCGGCGCGAGCCCCCCAATTATTATTAACCCTTTAGCTGTTGCGCGCGACTCACTGACCTTTTACGGGCACTGTGGATCAAAGTCTGACTGCAGAAGAACATGCGCTCTAATGTTTGTTGCGGACAGTGTAGATCAAGATCAGACTACAAAGAACATGCAGCCGTCCAATTATTATTAATCCTTTAGCTGTTGCGCGCGACTCACTGACCTTTTACAGGCACTGTAGATCAAAGTCTGACTGCAGAAGAACATGCGCTTTAATGTTTGTTGCGGACAGTGTAGATCAATATTTCGGTTATTGATGTCGAATTGAAAATTTAAGTGTAGATCAAGATCATACTACACAGAACACGATAAGGTAATATTATTTCCCCCTAAATCATAACTTTGAAACAGCAATATTTGGGTTATTGGAGGTTATTGATGTAAAGGATGTGAGCAGTACGTTTAATCTCGTTCAAACGTGTCCAGTCAAGTTTCTTTTTGTCGGTTATTTCATTATACATGTATAAATTTTACTACGATTTCTTTAAACAATTATTGACTTTCCGCCCCCTTTTAATTGCCAAGCGCCACTCACTGACCTTTTGAGGACAGTGTAGATCGAAATCAGACTACAAAGAACATGCAGCCGTCCAATTATTATTGTTAAGTTTCTTTTTGTCAGTTATTGCTTTATATAAATTTTACTGCGATGTCTTTAAACAATTATTGACTTTCCGCCCCAATATTATTAACCCTTTGGCAGCTTAGTGCAAATCACTGACCTTTTGCACACAGTGTCGATCAAGATCAGACTACAGAAGAACATGTAGTTTAATATTTGTTACTTATTGGGTAGATCAAGATCAGACTGCGCAAAACAGAATAATGGCCTCGGGTAAAAACTAGTAATTGTAACCTTCCCTGAGTGTTACAGAAACATACATGTTAAAACTTGTTTTACTGTGAAGACTGACCCTGCCTTCTGATTGGTTATTTTTCTGTCTAAAGGGTCGACATGTCCATAGCTGTTTGATCCTAATCTGAAAATAGTCCACTAACCAAAATTAAGAATTATGACGTTATTTCTAAAAATAAAATCACGCCTCTTTTTGAAAACGAGGCTGTCGCTGCAGTTTTTATGGACGCTATTGACCGTTTCTTATCATTCTAATTCTAGAATTGAAACCGTCAACATGAATACTTTTGAAGCTACTTTAGAAATTATTGTGAACTCTTTTACCAATGCTGAGGAATTAATGAATTTTGCGGCAACGATAGGAATTCAAGATTCTCCGATAGTGAGGTTCCGTTTATTTCAACTACAAAACCTGGAATACGATTCTGAGTTTGTGAACGGACAAATAGAAAATGTGTTGGAACATTTGGACGGGCCAATAAACATTACGAGTGAGACCATTACAGACGATTTAGAACTGGCACTGCAATATATAAGAAGGGAAGAGGAGATAGAGGCGTCCATTAAAGCTCTTCTATTTGACGAGGAAATGGACAATATAGCCAGAGTCTGTATAGAAGATGGAGAGTGGAACCCTGAATCTCCAAGCACAGTGCGAGAATCTCAGCAGGGGTCAGCGTACAACTTAAACTATACGATGAAAAAGAAATCAGAAAGAACGTATGCAAAAAATGCGGCAGTGGATCGGACCTACCAAGTGAAAATGAATGAACAGCATCATGGATTACGGTTACAAGACGTAAAGAAAGGACTTCACCAGATGTTTGAAGATGTGTTAGAAAAAGCTCGGGGTTATTTAGCGGAGAATGATTTGGGAAGAGTGGTCATCCACCATAATGGATTACACGATCCCATTATTGTTCCCCTACAACCCTGGGAGAACCTACACGTCGACACGGTGATGGAGATTATTGAGAAAGTACTTAACAGCAACCAAGATCTCTCCATTGATGATAGTTTTGAGATTATCGTTGGATCCATTGACCTACCCAAAGGAGGAGCGAGGAGACGAATTACAAAAATTAAAGGTGAGAAAAACTCTCTACATTTAAAAAAGTCAATTGTTACTATCGAGAATGAAGACAACATGTGTATGGCGAGAGCTATAGGCGTCGGCTGGGCAAAGTTACGCCGATGCAGTCAAGAAGAGTGGAAGGAGGTGACGAAGAAGAGACAGGGTAAAAGTAATTTAGATTTAGTATTGGAACACCAGAAAGTGCCAAAAAGCTATTACAATGATCTAGTGAACAAAAACCTTAAACAGCAGAAACAGTTAGCAGAAGCATTATGTCAGTATGCCGGGGTAAACGCAGACAGACCGGCCAGTCTCAATGATGTGGGGGCGTTTGAAGAGCTTCTCGGGGTTCGTGTGATGGTGGTGAGTGCTCGTTTAGGCAATAAATTTATTACAGCGCCAAGCAGTGATGACCGCCCGTGTGTCTACATTTATTTAGTGGACGACGAGCACTTTCACGCCATAACCAGCATCACGGGGTTCTTCAGCGCCATATACTTTTGCGATAAATGCCTCAAACATTATGATCATAGGGAATACCATGAATGCGAAATAAAGTGTATTGTCTGCAAGAGAAACTTATGTTATGATGAGGAGCCTGTCAAATGCGCGAACTGTAACATGACTTGTAGATCAGTAGAGTGTTACGACGAACATAAGAAGGTCCCTTTACATACCAAAGGGAAAAAGAAAGGACAGCCCAGTGGCCCTTCACAATGCGAAAAATGGTGGAAATGCCCCACATGTTTCAAGGTGTTGAGAACAGACAAACGTAAAAAGGAGGAGCATCGATGTGGCGAATACCAGTGCTCCTCCTGTCACAAATATGTCATGGATGATCATAAATGTTATTTAAGAGCCACACCGGCCAAAGAATATTACATTCCAAAATTTATATTTTTTGATTTTGAATGCAGTCAGGATGAGATGAGCTACTGCGTTGAAGGATACGTACCCGATTCTAAATTGAATTGTAAGGACTGCCAATTGCCAGAGATATGTAAATCTTGCTCCAAATGTCAGAATTGCAAAACAGCATGGTGCGGTAAAGCGACCCACCGTCCAAACTTTGTTGTAGCGCATTCAGTATGCCCTAAATGCATTGAAAAAGAACTGACACCCGATTCCGTATGTAAGGGTTGTGGTACTCGTTGCGAAGAATGTGACAACACTGATCTGCACAAGAATGAGGACCCAGGTCCTTGTCCCGGTAAATGCGGATTCAGAGAAGTCATATTCGAGGGCGCGGATACCGCCGAAAAGTTTGGACAGTGGCTCTTTACGGATCAACACGAATATTTCAAGGTTGTTGCCCATAACATGAAAGGGTATGATGGCTATTTTATTTTGGAATATTTGATCGATCAATCCATAAGGCCGGACAAAATTATTTACAACGGTTCGAAAATTATGTATATGACAGTGGAGAAAGATTTACATATGAAGGTGATTGACAGTCTCAACTCTTTACCCATGAAATTATCAGCACTCCCCGAAGCATTTGGCTTACATGAATTGAAAAAAGGGTGGTTCCCGCATTATTTTAATACTAGAGAGAATCAAAATTATGTTGGACCCTACCCTGATGCTAAAGATTATGGTTACGATTTTATGAGTGAGAAAGAAAGAAGCGAGTTAATAGCGTGGTTGAGTGAGAGAGAAAATGAAATATTTGATTTTAGAAAAGAAATGTTAGAATATTGTAGAAGTGATGTTGATATTTTAAGACAAGCTTGTATGAAATTTAGACATTTATTAATGAGTGCTACGGGGGAAGAGATAGTGGTTGTCAACAAAAAAGGGAAGGAAGAGAAAAAATGGGTTGGAGCCGTGGATCCATTCGATTCAGTCACTATAGCTTCCGTTTGCATGAATGTTTTTAGAACCAAATTTTTGGAAGAAACATGGCGCGTAAAACTGCAAGGCAATAATCAATGGGTACCCGCAAAAGTCATCGACGAAAAATTGTACATACAAAAAGGAAACGAATGGGTCAACGAATCCAAATTGAAAGGAGTGAAAGTGTGCAAGAAAGAATTTGTAAGTACCCCCATAGCGGAAATGGAAGAAACATGGCGCGTAAAACTGCAAGGCAATGATCAATGGGTACCCGCAAAAGTCATCGACGAAAAATTGTATATACAAAACGGAAACGAATGGGTCCACGAATCCGAATTGAATGGAGAGAAAGTGTGCGAGAAAGAATTCGTGAGTTCCCCCATAGCGAAAATTCCTCCCAGTGGTTACAATGATCAGTACAGTAAAGCGTCAATTCAATGGTTAGAGTGGAGGGCGAAACTCGATAACGTCCACATCCAACATGCTTTGAATGAAGGGGAGAAAACGATCCCCGGCACTCGCTACAAATTGGACGGATATTGTAGAGAAACCAACACGGTCTATGAATATCACGGTTGTATATTTCATGATTGTCCCGTGTGTTTCTCTGACAATCGTGAAGAAACGTACCATCCACTCACACACCAGTCTTTGGACGAATTGTACGCATTGACATTAAAAAAGAAAACACACCTCGAAAATTCAGGTATGAAATATATTTGTATTTGGGATCACGACTTCAAAAAACAACAAAACCAAAACCCTGAACTTCGGCAATTCATTTCTCAGCTAGATATCATGGATCGACTAGACCCGAGAGAAAGTTTCTTTGGGGGTCGCACCAATGCGAGCCGGCTCTATTACAAAGTAAAAGAAAACGAGCGAGTGAAATATGTGGATTTTACGAGTCTGTATCCATGGGTAAACAAGTATTGTCGATATCCCTTAGGTCACCCCACAGTCATTACCAAAGATTTCGGGGACATCAAGGATTATTTTGGTATTGCCAAGGTGAAGATTATCCCTCCCAGGGGACTCTATCACCCAGTCCTTCCTTACAGGTCCAACGGCAAACTAAAGTTTTCTTTATGTCGGACCTGCGCGGATACCGAAAGTCAAACCCCGTGCGAATGTACAAATGAACAAAGAGAGTTGACTGGTACGTGGTGCACCCCCGAAATAGAAACGGCTGTCAGATTAGGGTATAAAATCACAAAAATTTATGAAGTATACCACTGGGAAGAAAGCACTCAATATGACCCCAAAACCCATGAAGGAGGACTGTTTGCTCAATATATTAACACATTTTTGAAATTTAAACAAGAAGCAAGCGGCCCTCCCAAATGGATTAAATGTTACGATGATATGAATAAGTACATCGGACAATATGTGGAAAAAGAAGGGGTCTCATTGGATCGACAAAATATTCGAAAGAACCCAGGACTTAGAGCTTTGGCAAAACTGTGTCTCAATAGCTTTTGGGGAAAGTTTGGTCAGAGACTTAATATGCGACAAACGGAATTTTTTCACGAAAGTCAGGCCAACATGTTTTTTCAACTTTTTTCCGATCCATTGAAGCAACCCATCGATTTTCATATATTGTCTAATGATACGATACAAGTCGAATGGCAGTATAAGGACGATTGTCAACCCGAAGATAACAAAACCAATATATATTTGGCAACATTTACAACGTGCTGGGCCAGACTTAAACTTTACAGTGTACTTGAGGCATTAAACAGAAGAGTCTTGTATTACGATACGGACAGTGTGATATACGTGAGTCGTCCAAATGAGTATGATCCACCTCTAGGTGATTACTTGGGTGAACTGACGAATGAGCTTCAGAATGGAGAGTACATTGTGGAGTTTGTGTCTGGGGGGCCAAAAAATTATGCTTACAAAACGAATGAAAACAATGAAACTTGTAAAGTGAGGGGATTTACCCTAAATTATAAAAACAGTCAACTCATTAATTTTCATAGCGTGAAAGATATAGTCACAGACCCTCAAAGTAGTTCAAATATCACTGTGACCAATCCTAGTAAAATTTGTAGGGATAAAAAGAAAAGAAAATTGTATAATAGAGAAGAACAAAAAAGTTATCAAATGGTTTATACAAAAAGACGAAAAGTAGACCTCTTTGATACAGAGCCATACGGGTTTTGATGGTCGACCACTGTCAAATTTGCTTTCAACGATATTACGACATTTATATATAAACCTGTAAGATATTTCTTCATTGTCACTCAATTCTCAAAAAGATAAAAAAAAAAAAATGTCACTCAATTTTCAAAAAAATGTCACACAAATATTAAAAATTGTCAAACAAATATTAAAAAGTGTCACTCATTTTACGTTTTTGTACGTTTACACGTAAATTCTCAAAGGCTCAAATTAAAAAAAAGTACCACTTATTTTCCAAAAAGTGTCACTCATTTTTCAAAAAGTGTCACTCATTTTCTAGAAAGTTTTAGTCATTTTTTTTTTTTTTTTCGTGCCAGTCACTTTACATCCCCCCACAATAGTATTTTTTTTCTTATTTCTGGCGCGAAATCTAAAAATACATTAAGAGGCTACGTAACCCTTTATGGGAGCACATTAAAAAAAACTTTGGGTGTGGGTGTGTGTGTAATTTTATGATTCTTAATCATTGATGATTTGTAATGTCTTTGTTTCATATAAATTTCAGTGATGTATATATTCTTTAATTTGATGAGAGAAAATCTAAATACCCACCTTTAAAGGTTTTACTCATATTTCCAAAGACTAACTGTTATTCATTTTATTCTATCATGGTCGTATTGCTTGTAAATGTTATTCATTTTATTCGATCGTATTGCTTGTAAATTAAAAGATAGTAAGAAGAATTTCTCTTTGCGTCTTGAGTTAATCCAACGTAAGAATATGACAGAAACTCCGGAAAAAGAAACGTTTTTACGTTTCCCTAAACCTGACGAAGAAAGTCAGAGTGACAAGTGGCATTTACTTGGTACCCGGGTCCCACAAGCAGAGATTGTCTACTTTTGTCAGATGATCATAGTGTACATCATTATTATTACAGCGATCGTCAATCTATCCATAAAAAACGGTTCTACCGAACTCTGGGTATCACTTTTGAGTAGCTGTATCGGATACGCTTTACCTAACCCAAAACTTAAGAAATAATGGCCGTCCCTCTTCCCTTCGAACCATGTTCTAGTATGTGTATTAGCGGACAAACTGGTAGCGGTAAAACCCAATGGGTGTATCGCTTTTTGAAACAAGTAAACCTCATGTACGGACGAGACCCCCCTTCCCATATTCTCTATTGCTACGGTATCCACCAAGACTTGTTTGATGCCATGGAGAGTTCCATTCCAAACTTTTACAGTAAGCAAGGATTGCCTACTGCGGAAGAATTGGATGACTTCACAAAAGACAAAAAACACAAGTTAATCATTTTAGACGACCTAATGCACGAGGTCATGCGGAGTAAAGAAATGGAGCTACTTTTCACACAAGGTTGCCATCACAGAAAAGTATCGGTGATTATGATCACGCAAAACTTATATCCCGGGGGTAAACATGCCAGAACTATTGCACTGAATACCTGGTATCTGGTACTTATGAAAAATATTCGAGACATATCTCAGGTAGCAGTATTAGGACGACAGCTTTATCCCCGTAAGTCCAGAGGGTTTATGCAAGCTTACGAAGATGCCCTTAATACGATACACGGTTATTTCATAGTGGACATGTCCCCTCACTCCGATAACAAGTACCGTTTAAGGACACTTATTTTTCCCAACGAGGAGCCTATTGTGTACCGTTTGACGTAAGAATGGCGATAATGAGCTTATAAGAAGACAATATGGTTGAACTAATCAAACAACAACGACACTTCCTATATTTAGTGGCCAACACTACAGCCGCCCAAAGAAAGTCGCTTTTAAAAACAATTACCAGTCAGCAATTAAGAGCACTTAGTCAAATTGCATACAATATTATCCGGTTTAAAGGCAGATTGTCCCTTACGGAAAAAAACAGCTTAAAACGGCAGAGACGCTTCATTTACTTGCTTGGAGATCGTAATATTGGGTTTGTTCAAAAGAAGGAAGCCATTCAACATAAACAACGTATTATCCATAAATTGGTGAAGATCGCTTCCGCCTACTTACAAACCGTATTACAGTAATGGAGAAATACGTATTAGTGCCTTTCGAAAAGTTTGAGCGATTGAAAAAACTGTCTGGGAGACAAGATGATCGGCAGAGAGAGGGAAGGGAAGATCCCCCGAAAAAGAAGAAGAATAGAAAATTAACACTTTTTCCTCCGGGGCTTAGAGAGAAGAAAAGAAAGAAAGATATAGACTGGATTTCTTTTTAAATAATAAGACAATTTTACATTTTTTTTTATATTTTTATTTACAAAATAATACAATAAAAGTATGAAAGAAGCCACGAGTCATTTTTTTTTCCTCCATAATCTATTGTATATACACATTTCTCGCTTTATCGATCGTAAGTATTTCTGGAAAGGTTGCGTACAGTAGCAATGTCACACTTTCTGGTAAAGGTTTAGCAAATTTGATTTCCAAACGGCAAAGACCTCTTCTTTTTGTGCTAAAAGAATAGTAGGGATTGATATCCAACACGTATAGGCAGTATCCTTGCTTGTACTCTGTGTACGTGATGTTGATATCATTTCTACAGGAAGTGAGGGTCTGATAACAGTCGGTGAAATGATTTCCTTCAAAATTAGGTTGCAATGGTTGCGATGGTACGGATTGTCCATCAACGAAGAAACCGAGGTAACTGCAGTCGTAATGTTTCAGGTTGAATGGGTTTGTTTTGTAGTCCCCGTTATACGAAACGCTTGGAACCGCCCCTATGATGATTTTGTTTGGCACCCTACCTTGAAATATATCGTCTGCGTGAAAACTATATTGTCCCTGCGCTATCGAGGTTGTTTTTATCTCTGAGCGGAAATAAGGGTACATAGCCGGAGTGTCCTGAATCATTTTGTCATGGGCCAAAAGCAAATCGTTCTGTAACCGCTGAATACAGAGCTTGAAACGGGCGTCAACGATTTGCACCTTGTAATTCGGAGTTAACGCATCTGTAATGATTCGAAATGCATCGGATGCTTGCCAAAATTTAAGCGCCATTTGCACTCCGTTTATAAGTAACTTTGGTTGTTGAAATAAGTCCACCGGGATACTCCCTTCTAGATCTATAATCTTACCACCCTTGGTCCTATCATATCTTTGAAATAAACCGCCATTTGATCCAGTTTTTGGGTCGCTATCGTCCAGATTTGGGTCATCCTTGAAAAATAATTGGCTGGTCAGAAAAGCTTCCTGTATAGGTCGATTGGTATTTAGTATGGTGTCAATGTAGGCCTTATACGGATGAGTCGTTCCGCTATTCGGGAGTGGTTTTTGTTGTAAATGAATGTCCAGTTGTCTGAAAATGGTGTGCAAGGGTAAATTGATTAGTCCTAGCGTGTCATCTGCGGTCACGGGGGTACCGTCTTGTAAAGCCAGTCTTAATTTCAGCCTCAATTTACATTCCTTCAAGTTGATATAGGCGCTGGCCTGTGGCGGTATATTAAATTCTAAGCTCGATGAAGAATCAGTTACGAGATTAATGGGTCGAAATTCGATCCAATCTTTCGATAACAAGGACGAATCTTTCGTGATCGGGTTAAATAACGATAATTCTTCTATGTGTTGCATTTTACTATTCATCGTAAATTTCAAAATACCCAGTCGGGATCTTTGCGATACGTTTTGCGAGTCTTCTTACGCTTGGTGTTCTTACGATCTTCGTCTTCACCATTCTTACGTTTAATCTGAGATTTTGCCCTATCAACGGCTTCGGTTAACGGGCTCACCATTTTTACCTGAGGCGTTTTGACTTTTTCAAGTTTTTCTTCCATATCCCGCAGCAGTTTATTCTTTTCTTCTAGTATTTTCTCCAAATTCCTTATTTGATCTGGGATATGGTCTTTCGGTTTAAAATAGTTAATCCAATACTCCACATCTTCTTTGTACGGAACCCACTTCTGTTGTTCTGAATCAAAGACGTCTATGGAACCCATGATTTCTTGAAATGAAGGACGCAGTGAAAATCGTTCGATTTCAAATCAATGGGTTTTAAATCTTCGCTTTTTAACGACAGTCTAATAGTGTTAAATCTTTTGACACTCACGGGTCTATAACGTCGATGAAGACATTCGGTAAATTTAAATTTCTTGTATCTTGTTTCGATTTCTATGCTGGTGAGAACGGGTTGTAACTTGTTCCTGACAAACGCTTCCTCTATGATATCGCAATTCAAATACAATCGCTTACTTCGAGGTGTAAAGTCACAGGTCAATGACGATTCTACGAGAGCACATAACCAACTTCCTTCTAAAATATAGTCTTTAGAAAACTGGAACAAGAAATCGGCGTTATTCTTACGTATATCGATCGATTCTGCGCAATTCAAATATAGGTAAAACTCTGTCATTCTTCTCTCCTCGTTCTCAATTCGTCAAGTATGGTAGGAATGAGATAAACTGGGCGTAATAAAATGGGTATAAATGAATGAAATCGTTGAAGTAAAGTCTTCTTACGGCTAGATGAAACGTTATTTGAGCATAGTGTGCGTAACAATAGTCTCCTTCTTTCGAAATTTTGAACATCTCTTCTCATTGGATTAATGATTCCGTTAAGGATACGTTTTGCCACCTCGATGATAGCCTTTAGTCGACGATTCGATAAATTCTGCAGTAAATTCTTCCTTTCCGCCGTGTCGGTCTCTTGTAGGTGTAGTAAATAAGAGAAATGTAAATAAACTGTAGAGTGTTCCATGGTTGAATCGTTGAAATACTCATTCCTTCTTACGCGTATAGAGTTCGAGTTCAATTAGTGTGGGACAAACAACCTCGTCCTCTTGTTGTGGAGAGGTTACACCCGTTATAACCACTTTCCCCGTATGAAAGCAACAAAAATGCACACCTTTCCGTTTAAAGTTAAGGGAAGGAAATAACTCTGGTTCGTATACGACATCTCTATCGAAAGACAAACGCTTCAGATCCAAATTCGAACTGAGGGTATGGCTCATAGACATGGTTAAAAGTTTTGCGTCCGAAAAATTTACGGGATATCCGCAATTCTGAAGCAGTCTGGAATATTTTCGTATCCGTTTATACCCCTCTCTTTTACTCGAAGCTTTACCGTTACAGTTGATAATACCGTTAGAAAACACTAAACAGTTTCCTCCAATTTTTCTGTGCTGCCATATCAACCCGGGAAATCGTGCTGGATCATACCGTACATTCGTTATTTTGTAGCAGAGTTGTCTTAAATCAATATGGCAGTTGAGTTGAGCGCTGTAGACCACGTTTGTGATGATCATGATCGTTTGACTGTCTACACATAAATGATTGAATATTGCTAGTTTTCATTCCTTATATAGCGAGCTCCGTTAGGTTAGTCGATAGAGTGCTGGACTTCAATGCACGAGGTCAAGCGTTCGATCCCTGACTACCACTCCCCTGGCTCAATCATTTTTTTTTCTTTAAATTGATGATAGTCACTGCGCCAGGATTCATTCCTCTCCCACCACTGACCATTGTTTTGACGTTAATCATGTGGGAAAACACCCAGTGGCTTGGAAAGAAAATTGCGCGAAGTACTTGCAAAAGAAACTCGAGGAACGCGCGGATAGCTGTACTGTCCGCCGTGATATAATTAAGATAATGTTGAAAACGGCGTAAAACACCACACAATCGAGCAATCAATTCAACCCTTTATATGTAATCAATTGTTTACGAGTATTGCGTAATATCAGTTTCCGGTATCCAGCTGTCATACTTTTTTGGCCAGTGTAACCATCGCACCAGGACTTCCCGCTTTTTTATTGCGTGTCCTTCTTTTCAATATTTTTTCGATGCTAAATTCGGTACCTTCGTCAACATTTATAGCTTGCAATTCTTGCTCGTAAAATGTACCGTCGATTTCGTCATTGTCCCAGTCTACTAAGGTGTAAACTGGAATTCCTCGTCTTTTAAAGCGTGATTTGATTTTGAAGATCTCCCCTGTCCATTTTTGCGAGTATTCTCCTGAATCAGCGTGATCAGACCTTTTCCATGATACTCATGGGGTACCGATCAGACTTGAACTAAATAAGATATAGTATTTTATAGGGACAATGACGTCATTTCCCGCCGCCATCTTGGATCGAGGTGTCTGAAACGCTCACCATTGCATAGACGAGCAAGAATGATGCTATTTAGACACCAAGATTGTCGAAATCGGTCAAACACTAAGGGAGCTAGATCAATTTAAAGATTTTGGATTCCTTTAAGGGGCAGATAATAAGGGGGAGATCACTCGAATCATATACGACAAACTTTAAACCGATGTATCTCGAGAACTAATAGAGCTAGACCCCTATATGTATATATTTTCTGAATCAGCGTGATCAGACCTTTCCAACGGTACCAGTTTTGTTTGAATCGGAGTATATTGAATTTTGAAGGTTTAAATCCGCTCTAATGATCTAGTTCCACACTGGTTAAAAATCGAACCGTGAACCTAGGGTTCAAATGATAGCTGAGGATCTGTTCTAACGTTTGAGATGGTTTATAAAAAAGTGGCAGTGTAAACAGTTGTCCTAGAAGCTAAAAACGGTTGCGTGGTTTAACAGTTTTATTTGGTTTTCAAAGGCCTTTAATATTTAAGAAAAGTAGCCTGAATACAGTGTATCCCCAGATGATGAACCCAGACTGGACCCAGACAACTTCTGAGATGGAATCGTCGAAAGAAACGAGAACTAAAACTTCGGTAGATCCCTCAAAATACTACCTACCATCGAGCTATAAGTTGCAGCAATTTAGGGGAATTTTTCCGATATTTTAAAGATCTTGTAAAAACATTGTCCCACGTTCTTTTCAAAATGAAATTAAGCCTAATCCAAGTCCACCAATATTGACGTGTAGGGTGCAACAGCCCTGAAAGACTCCTTTTCATGTAAGCACTTGATAAAACTTGTTCATTCTTGCTTTAGCTACTGACAAGAACAGATCTATTTTAAATTTTTTCTCAAAATGGATTTCAAGACCATATTTACCGGAATTAGCGCACTATATTTCTATATTGAAGTGTGTATTGGGGAATTAAATGCCTTTTTGCAGGTTGGATTTGGAAGTTATCGATTTGGTAAATATTTTTATTATTTAATTATTTCCATAAAATTTAGAGGCTGTGATTTTGTCATTTGAATGTATGCAGAACAAGAAGGATATTAGGTAAAAAATCTGAAATTTAAAAGTGTACTTATTTATCATGTATAAAATTCGTAATTGCATACTAATTGACCAGTTGAGATGAAAAATTATATTTCATGTTATGTTCACCTGCATTTTGTCTAAAGCCTTACCTTAACATGTAAAACAGATACTGAAAGTGAATCTCAATAGGCCATTGTCCGTACTTCCGTCCCTAAATAAACAAAAATCAGACAGTGTGTCGACATTAACAATAGCTTATAAAACGTGTTCAGACACGTATGTGGATTGACGCATGCGCGCGAGTCATATCGGAAATACTCCTTTGTCATTTGAGTTCAGGACGTTGAAGAGACAACATCGAAGGTACCGTTTTTTTTTTTTTTTTTTTCTACCGAATTTTTGTAATTCTTTGTGAGAATCTTCAAAGAGCATGGATGTGTCGTTAGACCGACTTAACCTTATAGACTTGACCAAGGGTCGTAGTAAGGTTAGGAATCGGCTCTTTGACTTGGTGTGGCGTTAAAGATGAGTCTAAGTGGGAAAATCTCCGTCTCGTAAAAGGGCCTGACCCTCAATGCCCGCGAGTACTTACCAGTACGAGGTATACACGTCAGCTCTGTATACTGATCCAACATGGCTTATCCAATATGGCCGATCCTCATCCAAAATGGCGGACTCACCATATCCGCCGCGAATACCCATGACACACCAACAATTCCTTATATGCAAATGAGTTACTAAATATAGTAACACAATGGCCGAAAGTAGGTCAAGATTACCGCCGATTACGTCATCTTTGTTTACAAGTAAAGAGACGCTATTACTACTTACCTACTTAAGTTAAAACACATTATATCCTTTATGGTGTTATGGAATGGGGAAAAATGACTTTAGTAAGAATGAAAAAAATAAAAAATCTGTTTGTCTTTCAATGTTTTCAAAATGTTTTCAGATAAAGATTAGTTGAATGGTGTTTAATGTTGCTTTCAACATTATTTCAGTCATATAACTGCTACAGCTAGCTTATCTATGTATGTCTGGGTTTCTGCAGTACTAGGCTAGGGCTCTGAAGTGTCTTGCCTAAGGACACTCCCACAGAAAAATATGGTGCTTCCAGTGAGGCTGGATCCTAGGCCATCAGGAAACAAGTTCTAAACTTTACTGGTAAGTCATGCAGGACTCTAGATCCACATTTAATTTTTGTAAGATTGTTCAGATTAGTCTATGTCCACCATCTATGCATAAGTTACTTTTTGTTTTTTAATCATAAATGGTTATCAAATAGATGCTATTTTGTTATTCATTCCTTCCCCATATAACAAGTTTAAGGCTCTTTAAATGTATCTGCAGACAACAATTCAGAAACTGATACAAATTAGCTTATGTTCACTCATATGATTGAAAACACTGTTGGAACAGGAGAAAATACTGTTTACCAGAATTTTGTCCTTGTCCCATGATGCTTTCAATTGCCTATTTCTTTCAGGGTTATGATCATGAGTGTTCAGTAAAGTGTTAAATTAAACCTCAATCAAAATTTTCTCCAGAATTAGTTGTCAGATGCCCAGGAAACCCGACATGGATATGTTGTATACTTGTCTATCCCACTCATTGATATATATGTATAGCTTGTGTTTGTATACATAAGGGTGCACTTATATTGTCTTGCTATAGAGCTAGCTTTTGTAACAATGTGGTAGAACGTTTGCCTTGGGAGTTGGGACCTAAAGGTTCTAGTTTCAAACCCAGCCTTTGGGAGGCTATTTAACAGAACTGTTACAGATACATGTACGGTAATCAGCATATAGAATACCTTACATTTGGCCTTTATTGTGACTTTAAGGAAATATCAATTCAGATATTTTTCTTTCTAAATCTTATCTTTATTCTTTACTAATGTTTTTCCAGCTATAATTCAGTAAGTCATTTTTGAGTTTGTTGAGAGTATGAAAATCTGAATAGTTGGTTTTAATTTGGGAGAGTCAAACATTTTGTCCTCTGGTAAAGAGTTCAACAAGAAGGTACAAAAATTTTATATTGCATACATGTGTAAGTAGCAATATATTGTACACTTTGATCAAATTTGTGCATGATTGCTGAAACTGATTGACAGCTGTAGATTTTAACACTTGGTTTTTACAGAAAAATCATTATAATAATAGCATTGTCCTATTTTGTATGGTTTTTTATTCGTACTCATCAACAACTGAAGTGTTCTATATATTTGTTAAAT
Source organism: Hippopus hippopus (assembly GCA_946811185.2). Lineage (NCBI taxonomy): Eukaryota > Metazoa > Mollusca > Bivalvia > Cardiida > Cardiidae > Hippopus > Hippopus hippopus. The sequence goes on along the minus strand of OX328098.1, from coordinate 51,359,020 downwards.
AACTTTTACTTACATAAATCCATCTAGGTTTTTTTTTTTTTTTTTTTAAGTCCTCTGCATGTTTACAGTCCTAAATACCTAAATATAATACTAGCATTAAAAAAATCAAATTGTTGGATCAAATTACTACTCTAATAAGTAGTAAAATAACAGTTGCGGCACAGTGCACTTGGTAGAACAACTTCGACTGCCATTGCCCTTGCTTACCCTACTTATTACTTACATATTATACATGTATTACATATGATAAAAAAAATCTAATTTTCATTACATCAAATCATAGCTTAAAATTGTTCAACAAATCCGCTTTTAAGGACTTTCGGTCCTTTGATTGGTACATAAGATTAGACAATTTTTGCAGTGATCGTTCGTATGCTTTCCATAATCAAAGCGCCGACACACTGAAGGCACTTTTTTTTCCTGACCATAAGTATATGCTTGTACATTATTTTGTATGCCTTAAGTAAAATCAAATTTACAAGAATTTACCATGAATTTACGAGAATTTCTTATGAAATATGTCAGTTTTTCCCTTATGAAATAAAGTTTAGCAAGCAGGAAAAAAGATAAACAGGGATCCAGTGATCGCTTGCATTTTGTGAGCATTTCTCATGTCAAAAAATGATGTAAATATAAAACAAAAAACACTTAAAATAGATTCGTGACAAGTTTTTGATATTCTTCTTTTTTTAAATATATCGCCCGACTTTACAAAACGAAAGAAGGAAACTAGCAGACAAAGACATATATACAAAATCTTAATCAAAGATATGAAATGAATATGTACATTTTCGCGATTGTGTGATACAGTTTTATGTGAATTTGTCTTTGAGAGAGAGAGGGAAAAAGAAAGAAAGAAAGAAAGAGAGAGAGAGAGAGAGAGAGAGAGAGAGAGAGAGAGAGAGAGATTTAAATCAGTAACAGTACATGTACATAATACTTTTTCATCTTAGGATAAAGATGAAGACTTATCCGTTCAAAAGGAAGAGTCAGTTTAGTATATTGCAGAATACGTATTACGAGCTGCGAACAGCGCAGAGTAGATTAGACCATTCTACACAAATTGTACATTCTGATCTTTAGCTGTACCTCCAAATATACTGGCATATTTCGAGAAAAATGTTTACTAGAAAAATGCCCGGTATTGCATTTTAAGAAGTTTTGTTTTTACTCAAAATGACCTTTTCGATTAACCGACAATCTAAGGGACTACATTTCAATAACAAGTAAATTACAGTAGTCAATAATTCAGGACCGGGCTCATTAGCTGTTCTAAAATCATTCCAATTTCTAAATTCCAAGTTCAGCTATCTGACTGGCTAAGACGGTCTGTCTCAGCCAATCAGATGATTTGTTTTGGTATCAAGTATTAACACAATATGTAAAATTTTTGGTCCGTGTGGCCGCCATAACTAGAAGTCTGGTACCCATCCACAATCAGTACACAGTCTACAATCAGCTGTATGATTTCCCTTTTTTCTGCAGGTCTTCTTCATTTGACCTAGAATTTCCATCGCTTTTATATGACTGTCATCACAAAGTGGGGGCGTCTTGGTTTGTTTACACTGACACAGCAGAGCCTCACCGGATTTTTCTACCTTCCATTCAAGAGGTGTGATGCCTGTTCCTTTATGTGAGTCTGTTAAGATGAAACATCTTGAATAAATACATGTACATGGTTAAAGTCCTTACTGTATAAACTTTGGCTTGACTCTTTACTAGCAGCTTGCTAAAAACGACAGCAAATAAACCAAAAAGCGCAGTTACTGTTACTATGAAGAACAAGCAGGTTGCTGATGAATCTGGTTGATTTGCATTGAATTAGAACTTCGAATAATTGAGTCTCAAAGAGAGATGAAAGACGGAAATAAACATGAGAAAACGTCTGACATGAATTGAGGTGGTGGTTTATTCTTTGTATCTATGTAGACGTACAGTATAAATCAATCAAATTTTAGAAGGAAAAGAAACAGAGACAGGAAGACAGGGGCAAAGAGAGAAGTGGAGGGAGACACAGACAGAGGAGAGACAGAGACAAACAGACAGATGTTACATTCACACCGACAAAAAAAAAACCCAAAAAACAGAGAGACAGCAACAAAGAAAGCCGACCAGTATAATGTTTACCATCACACCATGGCTGTGATTTACTGAGACCACATCGGCACCAAAGTCTTGTCTCCCCGGCTACAAGTCCGTCCACTTTGACTGGGCCAAACTACAGATAAAGTTGTCTTTGTTAGGATTTTAATTTCTTTTCTTTTGATCCATCACTATATCACTACATCGGCTACTATTTACCAACCATTCTAAATTGCGTCCTTACTCTTATTCTAGATTTAGAAAGTATTGCAATTTCTGATTGGCTAAATCAAATGGTTTAGCAAATCAGAAATGATGTTACCTTGAAATTTAGGAAGCTCTAAAGAATTAGACTTAGAATACTATTAAGAAAGGTTGGTATGCATGATCCTTGGACTAACTTTGATACCCCAGCATTTTGTTACTTGAGGCAGAGTCTTGATGGTACGGTTTAGATTAAACATCTATTGCTTTTATCTTCAATCATGAAATAATGAAACTGGTTATAGCAAAATACCTAACATTATTACATAAGGACAACTCTACAGGGGCCGCATTTACTAACCATACTAATTTGCAATCTAAGTCTGATTCTAGATTCAGAAAGTGCATGTATAGTAATGTCTAATTAGCTAAACCATAGTTTAGCCAATCAGAAAATGCGTTATTTTTAATATTAATGAAAACTGGTCTAAGAATCTTTGTAAAAATCGTGGGTGAATATGGTCCTTGATATTCCGATACAGCTTTGCTACATAATACTTTCTTTAGTGAAGAGTTGGTTTGATTTCAGACTTAACTGAACTAAGAATAAGACAACTGACGGGCAAAAAATTGATTTAATAATGTTAAAAGAGGATTTAAACTTGAAAAAATCAATTCATTAACATCAGTGACTCCTTTTGCTATCATTGTTTGCAAAATGTCAAAGTTAGACTTGTTGCATGAATTTAGTAAGCCAAAGTCGGCACATTTTTCTTCTTAAATCAAGATATGGGATATTTTTACTACACCAGAGATAAATGGGAGAAACAATATTTTGGACAGATTGGGTGGTTTTGTTTGAGCTTAGATTGGACGTTACGCTCGGTCTGATTTGAGATACGTTTTCTCAACGGTACTAAAGAATGTGCTTGGTTTTCTATGAGATAATACTTACTGAAGCAGCTGCACCCTGGAATCCACCCTTCTCTTTTATCTGGAATGAGAGATTATTTCTTTACAACGAAAAATTTTTAGACTTGTCCAAATGAATGGCATTTGCGGATGACAAATTCAGGATGACCAAATCGGTGTGATTTGTCATTCATTGGGTAGAAAACATTGCTGATAGCCAGCAGTTTCTCTTTTTCCTCCCACAATGTTTTCATAAGCCTTTTTCATCAGGTTTGTCAAAGGATGAGCCTAAATAGTAAAAGGCCCAATATCTTATTAAAACCAATGGTTCTGAAAGAAATCAAGGGAATCATAGACAGGTGCATACATGTATAATTATATTCATGAAAAATTGAAAACACGATTGCACAACCTGCAGCCTTCGGGGATATCAGCCCTTTGATTCTCAGCCACTTTTTTAAACAGAACAGACAACAAAACTTGTACTTGTTCTTTTGTTGTTAAAAATGACAGAGCTAGATTTTTTTTTTTTTTTTAAACAAAAAATCTTGTATATATACATATTTTCATGATGTTTAACGTCGTTTTCACCATTACGTTAGTTATTGGAGAGTTCATCAGACCTCTCCAACAGTGGTGAGTTTAAAAGGCAGACTGCCACAGAATTTGCTGTTTAAATCCATTTTTCTTGCGAAATTGTTCTGATACACAGTCTATTTCGTCACGGTTTTGTAAATAAAGTGAAATCAAAAAACCGAAACAGGAAATAGACGTGGTTTATTTTTATATGACGAATTTCGGAAAACATTTGTTATATTAATTTGCCATGGTTGCAAATGGCCTCTCAAATAATTGTAATTTTTCATTAAGCAAATAAATCTAAGCAGAAGAAAAAATAAGAAGAATTTCGTTAAAAAAGAGAAAGAAGACCGCTGGACAAGATCATGCGACTTGAAAACGTGGCAAGAAGGTCAAATGACCGTCATGTAAAGCATATGAGGTTTCTGCGCGGCGGTTCTTTTACTTGTTTGTTTACATGTACCAAAATATATTGAAATTAAAAGCCAATAAACTATTTGAAAACATTGATCATGCTGACCTCTCCTGGCTTCTTTTGTAAAGAAGCCAACTTGTATATACAACGCCGGGTAAGCCGCAACATATCCATAATCACAACGGAGTTTCTCTCAGCAGTACTACGTGCAAAATTCCTAGCAAGCCATTGGTTTATTTCCCACAAAACCAGCGTTAGAACAATGAATCCTCAGGTCGCAATGACAATCATCAAGCCTCGGAAATTTGGGTCTTTCACTTGTCATTCCTGTTTTACAAGGATTTCTTTTGAAAGTCGTCTGTTGCAAATATGTTTCAGGAGGCGTTGAGTTAAATCTTCACCAAACAACAAAATGTTAGACTCGTCCGCATAGAAAGCACTTGCAGACGACATATCAAATATGAATCAAACAATGAGATTTGTGTTTATATAGTCAGAAAACACCTGGGGAAAAAGAGAAAATCCTGGTTTCCAGCATTTTCTCCTTTTCCCACAATGTTTTCAAAAGGCTTTTTTCTTATGGTCGTCAAAAGGTGGGATCGTATGGTAGGCCTAATGAGTTAATTCAATTCACAGAGAATAAAGGTTAAAATTCGGAGGTCAAGCATTAAAAGTGACCCGGGTAGATAAATGATTTGATGAGAATCATTGAGTCACGTCATACATGTATGTATCGAGACGTCTTATGGCTTTAGTGGAAAGGGTAGACCAAGATCAGCCTGCTCATCCTTGCAGTTGAATCCTGATCTACACTAGTCTTATTTAATAACAAGTGAGTTTATTTTAATCCGGCCCTAGTCGAATTATCCTATGTTTGTTCTACCATGCGGAGCAAGATTTTTTTTAACACCTGAAAAAGGAGAAAACGCCTGTACCCAACATTTTCTCCCTTTTTCTACGATATAATTTATTCTTTCAGACATAAATTATGCCATTTGAGCCACAATTTAACTGTCTGTTGCAAAGACTTTGCAATTGGGCGAGTCCAAACCCACATCTAGTTAGAAGCAGCATGTCAACTAAATACAGTAATTGATCGCATTACTCTATATCAACAGACAAAATATAAGACTCAACCGATTGAATACGACAGTTTTGACATGTCTTCGAATGAAGGGTAGCAAAAAAAGTAGTAAAATGAGAGAATGCTGTTTACCATCATTTTCTGCGTTTCCCGCAATGCTTTCAAAAGCCTTCTTCCTTGGGGTCGTGGAAATACTGAATTGCTATGTAAAGGATTGAGTATTTAGGTTTTAGAAGTGTAATTGTTGAATTATTAAAATGACAAGAACCCGGATGCAGGTAAACTAGTATGTATACACATTATCCGTCCAGCACTGTAAACCTGCAGATGTCATCAGTAAAATTATTTCGCTCTAGTAATCACGACTTAAAGGGGACCTGTAAGCTTTAAAGTCGTGTATAAAAATTTCTTGTAAAACGGAGAAAAAATAGATATAGAGAATAAGATGGTACTGTCTCGAAATATCATTATTATCTGGAGAAGTTGGGAGAATTTATCATGACGAGGCTCTGCCGAGTCCTGATAACTTCTCACAGCAGAACTGACCTGGGCCGAAACCTTTTGCTTTTGATAAATTTTCTGCATGTTAAAGGACCATTTTACCTCAAGATTTCGGTTGTTAGAGAAAATGGATTTAATGGATCCACAATTATATGATGACTTGCTTAATATCATGGATCACGACCATACAGTAAGCCCCTTTTGCCATAGCAAAATATACTTCAAATATTTTTAAAGTTTGGTGTCACGACAAAAATCTGAGTACCCCCCTTTAACTCCCTTTCTCGTACAAATAAGATTTTTCACGATGTTGTTTACATTTTAAAGAAAATGTGCATGGTTTTTTCCAGATTATTCAAATCAGATTTTTTTCTTTCCTTTGTTTTTTTAGACCTTTGTAAGAGAGGCTGGTGGGCCTCTGTTGGTCTGGCCAAGAACCAACTAATCTCTATGGTGGCATATTTCTGCCACGAGATACGAGATAGCTTTCATGATAATTTTTTAAAACTATCGCGATAAATTAAAGTTTCCTGGAAATTTTATCGAGATAGTGAAAAGTTTCCTCAAAAAAAATCACGATAAACTTAATATTTTAACGCAAAATTTCTCAATCGTGCACGAAGCTGACATGCAAGATAAAATTATCGTGATACGGGCGGAAAGGCCGCGAAGCGGCCTTGGAGCCCGTCTATAGGTAACACGTATGTGTACCAGTCTACAAAATCGCACTATGCTAGGGAAAAAAAAAATTCCGAGAAGTTGCAAAAACGTACAGGGAATACCTCGGCTTTCTAGGTGCGGTTACAATGGTAGAGTCCACGTGCAAATTCGTGTCGAATAGGTGGGGGGGGGGGCGTAAACATCACTCGGGAAATATCGGCGATTTGGTTACACATATTGGAGGTGTCTGGGATCTCTTGCATATTCGAATATCTGTCCCCAAATCAATGTAAATTTGCGTCACAACAGTCATTTGTCATTAACAACGGATAGAGAAATTTCTTTTGATTATTTTAATGAAGTTTTCTGTAAAGTCAATTAACAGAATAGGTACTCGAGAGATTCCGAAGAGCAAATCAAATCTAACCGGTTCAGGTTACGGAAATGACCGAGTGACGACAGTGTTTACAAACATACCGGTGGATAAGGGATTTCCCAGAGCTTTCCATACACTAATTTTTTAGGCGCTTTCAGAGCTCCCCAAACGTATTTAGGATTATTGAAATCGTTTTACTGCTGAACAGATGGCGTCATCATTTCACTGGAAAGAAGTTTTATTCCTTAAAGATCTTCCGAGGGCTGAAATTACGAACTTCAACCGAGCGAAATTTGCGAAGCGGACAAACCCCATACCGGCATTGCACTACAGTAGCCCTTGGCCTTACATAGGTAACATAAGAATGTCGGTGTTTTATCTTTTAATTTTCTAAATGTTAATTTTTGCCATCATGCCTTTCAAGAACGATACACGCCTTCAAACTTCAAATAAATATGTAAGGGGGGGGGGGTTGCAGAAGGGAAGCAACTCTACGCAACTTATAACGACCACCATTTTCTTACACGGTATGTATTTTCTTATGTTGTTGCAATAACACGCTAGATTTGTGTAATTTCTGTAAGCAGAAAAAGTGTAACACGATTGTTGCATTTATTGCACTGTTTGCATAGGTACTGAAGAAAGCCTAGAGTTGATGACGATATTGAAATTGGTTTTCGTGCACCATGAAACACTGCACAGGTCACTAGCATTTTCTCCTTTACCCACAATGTTTTCATAAGCCTTCTCTCATAGGGTTATTTAAAGTCAGGATTGTGTGGTGAAGGGTTAAGAGTTGATATCTTCACCAATCTGAATGTCGACAAGTAAAAACATAGTGACAAGTACAGATACTATTTTCTCCTTTGTCACAACAGGGATCCTATATATACATGTGTATATACGATCCCAGGTCACAATGTTTTCAATAGGGAAGCAGAGGTAGGAAAAAAAAAGCTTGAATTTTGTTGAACTCCAAATAATTTTATAACTAGCCCAGGTTGATAAAATGATCTTTTTAGATTTTCAATATCATCCCAAACTTCAATATCTCATGACTGAATATAGATCTAGTATGACTTTTTTAAACAGTGTTTTATGCCATTTTCAACATTATTTCAGACAAATAATGGCAACAGCTAACACATTGGAATTTAGCATGGTATTAATTTGTAATTTTAACTATTGATTAGTATGAAAGAGAAGTATGACAGAATTTATGGAATTGTATTGCCATAAAGATACATTCTTGCAGCCAAAGAGACAAAAATGCTGTTGAAAGTTGACAGAGGTAAGAATGGTTCAGAAGTAAGTCATGTAAACATAGATAAAACACCAATATTTCGTTGGTTTACTTCCAAAACCTCGTAACTACAGCTTGTAACAAGCTGTAGTTACGAGGTTTTGGAAGTAAACCGACGATATATTGTTGTAAGGGATGAGGGATTTGTCTTTGATTTAAAACCAGAGATGACAGCAGTCGTTTCTTTGAAGACCGCAAGAAAATGACATGCATTTTCTATCCGACATAATCTGTGCAACCTTCAAACTGTTTGGGACAACATTTAGTATGAAAATACAAGTATAGTTTCATAAAATAAATATGAAATGGGTTTAAAAAAAAATGGCTGAAAAATGAGTGTAGATACGTGTTTACTCCTTTCATAGAATCAGATTGGTTCAATTTGAAAGCATTTGCAGGTGACAAATGTGCCTCAAACAATTGGTTTTGTCATTGAAAGGATAGAAAGAAATTCATTGTCAGCAAATTAATTTAATTTTGACAAATCTCAAATTTTGTCATAAATTGTAGTGAAGAATTTACCATAGAAATGATTTGCAAAGGCCTGTGGGGATGTCATGTGATCAATTTTATATGTCGATTATGTGGGATCACATTCAAATAGTTACAGTGACGTCATTTCCTATCTCATGAAGATAGACAGATTTCACGACTGCAAAATGACTGTCCCCTTATTCAACCTTTGAAGGGCAACACTCAGATTGAATTGCTAATGCAGACAGTTCAAAATGAGCAGTTTTATCTTGAATCCACAATTTGCTTCTTTGCCAAATATTATGGAAAAACAGCTTTGAAATCACAGTATATGCAGCTTTAGTTCAGACTTAGAATATCCATTTCATTTGTTTAGCACTATCAGTGTTCCACAAGTAATTCCCACTTGCAGTAGAAAATTTAAATACTAGTATGCACTGAGCTGCTAGGTTTTGGCAGTACATGTATGTCTTATACTTTACCATAGTATTTTAACCATGCTGTCTGAAAAGGGGGCTTAATGCATCTGCAAAAAGTATCGACCGAGGTCAGCCTACACAGTCTGTGCAGTCCGTGCAGGCTGACCTGAGTTGAAACGTTTTGCTATTAGTCTATTTTCAGCATATCAACGGACCATTCTGCCATCTGATTTATTCAGTTGTTAGACAAAATTGGTTTTATGGATCCATAATTATGATATGACATGTTTGGTAAAAAGGATCACAGAGAAGCATTAATCCTTCATCAAACAATTCCAGGTTTTAATGACCCTGGGCAAGAAAGTCTTTAAAGACATTGTAGGTAAAGGAGAATCACTTGTTACAATTAATTTCTCCATTACCACCACATTTTTTACACTGTCAAGGAACTTTAGCTCATTTGTATCATTTTTAAATTTGTCATCTAAAAATGCTTTCAACTTGGATATGTGCAAATCTTTTCACTTGGGACAGTGTTTCTTTTGCCAGAACGACACATTTATTACAAACTATGCCTTGAAAAAATGTTCCTCAGACATTTTTATTTAGAAAATCCAGTCTTACTGGAATTTTCTTTGACCAAAGTAAAAAGAAAAATAAAGGTGAAGAAATCTTTATAGATCTCTGGAAATAGAATATTGCTCACTTATGTGAAATATCTAATGAGATATATGTATACCAGAAAAACTTTATTTTTTTTTCTGTAAGCAGGTAAACATAAGGAAAAGCTCACAGACAACCACAAGCTTTACACAATTACATGCTGCTTCTCTAATATTTCAATATTTTTATTTCTTTCAGGTGCTTGCATAAAATTACAAGTTTGTAGCATTCAGGAGGCCAGAAAAGAGCTAGAGAAGTATTGGTAGCTAGATAAAGAAACAGTCAACTACCAGAGAGTTTGAGCAGTGAAAGTGATATGGACTAATTAGCCACTAACCATACCATTAGTGCTGATATTGACAGCTTGAATTGGACCTTCTTTTAGAACCCTAATCAAAACTGTATGATAAAAGGCGCATTTGCTTGAATATACATTAAAAAGAACACACTGTAGTCCCTTTCCTCACAAATACTTTTGTTAGCTGTGTTGCAAATCACTCTTGCAAGATGCTTCATTTCACAATTATAGCTTAACTCATTACCATATGAAAAATTATAGTCTTGTTCAAATTGAAACCAATTGCAAACATCAAAATGAATTAAACTCAACAACTGGAATTTGTTTTGGGAAGGGCAGAGAACATTGTAAGAAAAGAAGAAAATGCTGATTACCAGCATTTTCTTCTTTTCCCACAATGTTTTCAAGAGCCATCTTCCTTAGGGATTTTGCTAAAGGGTTAATAGACTTCAGCTGTAGAACATGGTAAAAATGCTGCAAAAGGAGGTACATATAATGTATTTGTCAAAAGCAACTGCTCCTTTTCCAACGTTTACGCAAATAGAATCATTGCAGATTATTTCTCACATGTGCTAAAAAATCTAGTTTGTGATGCATCTTAGCCCATTGTGAGTGGTAGCTCTGTATTTCATCTGTACAGTGTCTACATTAATGAGTTAAACTGTAATAACTGGAAACGAATTGGTCTGCATAATTCTATGTATTATTTAAGAACAAAGAATTGCAATCTAAGAAAAAAAAAGAAAGTTGGCTAATAAATTTTTATCTTGAACATGTCTTATTACTTTTTCAACCATGCCCTTACCTGTTTGACTCAAAGTCCCATGTTGGCACAACCCTGAAGGTATCTGAAAACATTGTGTCCTGGTTCAAAAGTAAATTACTTTAGAAGGCACATAGACATGGATGGTCAAAAAGACAAATTTACAATATTGCCATCATGTGAATCTAAACCAAAAGGATTTGTCATAACCCAAATAGAGTTACATGATCACAGCTACTCATGTATCAAAAACAGAAAATTACCGTGAGTGGTGCATTTGATTTCTGTTCTCCAGACCTTCTCAATTTGGTTTAGTCCAAAATTTTGTTGTTTGGGAAAGGGTTAAACAGTGTTTTTCCTTTTCCAACAATGTTTTCTACTGCATCAATATCAAGTTATTGGAGCCACTTAACTGTTAATGCTTTCGGTTTTGACCAGTCTAACATTTAGTTATTTTGTAAAAGGTTAGTGCGGAGTTTTTTTTTTTTCATTAGTAAATGAATTGTAAAGCAGCAGGGGTTTGAAGTACCATAAGATATCATAGTGATCTATACAAAATAATTGTTTTTGAATAATGTAAATATAAATCCCATGCAAATTGATTTCATTTTGCAAAATGGAAGTTGTTTTCAGTTTGCAACATGGAAATTTTTTGGCAGTATGATCGTGATTTGAAACATTTTAGTGTTACTAGTTTCAAGTCATTGTAACATATATATTTTTGCGATACAGTATTTGAATTTTAAAAATTGCTGTTAAAGTGTAGAATCTAAAAAGGTAATTTTGCTTTGCCTTTCCGCCCGTATTTAGGCTTTGCCTATTTTCATATTAGTTCTATCTGTTTCTCGATATCTATAAATAGAAAAATTATCATTTTGATGAACTCGGTAGTTTTTGACATCACAAGACTGCAGTAAGTATAAATTCCAATAATTAACTACTGTAGCTTAATTCGTAAATTTTGACAAGATTCGAAATGAACAGAAGTCTGTTAAATCACAAAGACGACTCGAAAAGCCTCCTACGAATACTTTAAAACCATTCAGGGAAAAGGAGAATTCATAAGGTTGTAGACGAAGATGTTCCGAAACCGTATCTAATTATAGATAACCGTGAATGTCAGTTATGGGCACGAAAGCAAAAAAAATCATGATAGCAGGTAGAATTATCGCGATATTTTTGTCGTGAAAATTTTTATTATCTAGATAATATTTCCAGGAAACTTTGTTTTATCACGATAGTTCTCTTAAATTATCGCAATAACTATCTTGTATCTCGCGGCAGAAATATGCCACCATAAATCTCTCATCGAATCATTACGTGTTTTAACGAGCCTTCGGAACAGGAGTTAAAAAACATTCTCGGAAAATGAGAAAAAGCTGGTAACTAGCATTTTCTTCTTTCCATAAATTCTTTTCTACCTTTTCAGGTAATTTTTTTAAAGCAGTCATTTCAGCCACAGCAAATGTTCCCAGGGCTGTGGATGCTGTCAACTTGAGCAGGTCTAGTGCGTTGTCGTATTGTAAAGGGTGAAAGCAGGCAGTGGCTTGAGGTATGCATTATATATGCATTGTTTGTCATGATAAAACTTAAAAATTGTTGAAAATGGCGTTGAACGCCACATGAATATAAAAAAAAAGTTTAAACTGTTCTCTTGATGTACTTGCACTCATAATCAATTCATCAATGTTAGAAAAAGGAAGCAATGCCCCTTCCCCCCCCCCCCCCCGTCTTTCCCTTTATAGTTTAAACATACTTATTTCACATCGATTGAGAAACTACTTTTTACAATTTACACTAATCGCTCTCGATTCTGCTACCTAGGAACTACACCAGTACTCGCGCCGAATGTGCGAGCCAATGAAAAATTCCAAAGTTGACGCCCGCTCCCGGCACCTTATGGTTACGAGGCCGATGCTGTACCTCACAACCACGTACACCACACAAAGTCTGTCCCTGTCTGCCTCTGTCTCTCTCTCTCTCTCCTCCATCCCAGTAATAGGCTTTGACCAACCTAGAAACCGGCAAAACAAAACAAAAAACAAACAAGACAAACAAATTGTTTACCTGTTCTCTAGATACATTGGCACCCATCGTCTATTTATCTTCAACCTGAGATCATACACTTTTAAATGTAACCTATAACTCATCAAAATCTCGTCCTAGTAAAAGTACATCATTGTTCAAAGCAGTATCGAGAAAATCACGATATTTAATATTCAAAAGGCAAAATGAATGGACAGTTTTACATGTAATTTTCACAAAAATTTCTTGTTCGTAACCTAGCTACGTGTACGTTTTAAATTTACCGACAATTGTTTGACATAAATATACCTTAAAACTTGCATTTCATTCTTACCCTTATTTGAAAGTATTCAATTCAGCTGCAGTTGCTCTTGTGGACAGTATAGATCAAGATCAGACTGCACAATTGGCAAAACGTGCGGTCTGATCTTGGATCTTCAACCTTCTTTATTTTGTAAGATATGATGCCCATACAACAGTCTTGCAATTGCAACATCTGGTTTCCTTTTTAGAGTGAAAAATATATCTAACCCTTTTCGCGCCATCGGCGAAAACAGGACCTTTTCCGGACGGCATAGATCAAGATCAGCCTGCACAAAACATGCAGTCTGATCTTGATTCTATACCATCAGCTTGTTTAGTCAAGCCTTTACGATTAAAATCTTTCTCAGTCTCAGTGGAATGTATTTTGAGCCGTTAAAAGAGTTTGGGTTTATACCGTTGGCGCTGAAGAGTTAACCCTTTATAACAGGGCAAAATTTTCAGTCGTGTAGATTGAAAGCATTTGCAGACGACAAATTAAACGGAACTCAAATAGTGGTATTTATCTCTGCAAGGGCAGAAGAAAATTTTGTGGAAAAAGGAGAAAATGCAGGTTAAACCTTTACCAGACGACAAAATTTTACCCTTGTCCAAATTGAAAGCATTTGCAGACGACAATTTCAATGTGGCTCAAATGGTGCAAATTATCCTTTAATAGGGTGGAAAACATTGTAGAAAAGGAGAAAATGCTGGTTTCCTTTTTTATCCTTTTCCCACGTTGTTTTCAAAAGGCTTCTTTCCCAGGGTCGTTAGAGTCGGCATTGTGCGTTAGAGGTTAAGAGGCTTTCAACATGGAAAAACCTGAAATTTTGTCGTCTGTTACAGTGTTACCAGTACCACATCACTTATAATTGGTTAAGTGTAATTATATCTTTACCAAACAACAAAGAATGTAGACTTGTCCAAATTTTTGATAGCATGTGCAGACGACAATTTAAATGTGGCTCAAATAATAAAGTTTTCTTTGATAGTGTGGAAAACATCGTGGGAATAGGAGAAAATGCTGGTTACCAGCATTTTCTCCTTTTCCCACGATGTTTTCATAAGGCTTTTACCTTTGGATAATTGTAACTCTTGGTTGTATGTTAAAAGTTTAAAACCCCATTCTGGGCTAAAAGGGTAATTCGTCCCTTTGTTGGACGATCCACTGATTTTACGAGCCCGAAGAGGTTTTTGAACTTTTGTGAAAATGGGGGTGGTGGTGGGGAATGCTGGTATTTTTTACCTCTTTCCCTGACAGTGCTTTTTATCCCTTGAAAGAAAAATCACACGTTTGAGTCACACTTATTTTATGTTCTTCACGTGCTCCCATTGTGTCGCCTGGGTAAAGGGTTATATAAAAATCTACCATACGGAAAGTATGGTGGCTTATTTCTGCCACGAGATACGAGATAACTATCGCGATGATATAAGAAAACTATCGCGATAAAACAAACTTTCCTGGAAATATTATCTAGATAATAAAAAAGTTTCACGGTAAGAATATCGCGATAGTTCTCACCCTTATAATGATTTTTTTTTTTTGCGTTCATGCCCACTGACATTCACGGTATCTATAATTAGATACGGTTTCGGACCATCTTCGTCTCCAACCTTATGAATTCTTCTTTTTCCAGAATGATTTTTAAGTCGTTTGTAAGAGGCATTTCGAGACTTCTTTGTATTTCACGGACTTCAGTTCGTTTTATGTGTAGCCAAAATTTACCAATTAAGCTACAATCGTATAAATAATTCGAAAATTAACTAACTGCCATTTTGTAAAGTCAAAAACTACCGAGGTCATCCAAATGGGGAACTTTCTATTTAAAGAGATCGAGAAACGGATAGAACTATTACAATAATTTTATTTCGAATGTCAGCTTCGTGCACGAATGAGAAATTTTGCGTCAAAATAATTACTGATCGATGTAAAATTTTCTAGACAACAAAGTTTATCGCGATATGTTTTCAGAAAACTTGTCACTATCTAGACAAAATTTCCAGGAAACTTTAATTTATCGTGATAGTTTTCCAAAATTATCATGATAGTTATCTCTTGGCAGAAATATGCCACCATAGAAAAGGATACGAGATTTTTATTCATGATAATATTTTGATGATACGAATTAGTGTAGGTTTAACCCATTGGCTGCTAACGCGACTCGCTGACCTTTTGCGGACAGTGTAGATCAAGATCAGACTGCACAGAACGTGCAGTCTGATCTTGGATCTACACTGTCCGATAAGGAGATATTATTCCCCAAAACCTAACTTTGAAGCAGCAATATTTGGGTTATTTATATCGAATTGAAAATTTAATTTTAGTTATTTAGCAGGATAAGGGTTAATAATTTTCACTACGTACAGACGACGGCTTCACCTTTTACCAAACGACAGAATTTTAGGCTCGACCATATTGAGAACGTTTGCAGACGACAAATTGATGCAGTTGTAACAACGAAATTTCTCTCTGAAAAGACAGAAAACAATTTTGAGAAAGGAGAAAATACTAGTAATCTGCATTTCTTTCATTTTCTCACAATGCTTACAAAAACCTATATTTCAGGGTTGTTTAAACATGGATGTGTTTGTTAAAGGATTAACTCTTTACCAAACGACAAAATTTTAGACTTGTCCAAATTGAAAGCATTTGCAGATGACAAAATAAAAGTGACTGAAAAATTGAAACTTGACTTCAGGTGAGTAGAAAACATTGTGGGAAAAGGAGAAAATGCTGGTTACCAGCATTTTCTCCTTTTCCCACAATGTTTTCAGAAGGCTTCTTCCTCTGGGTCGTAAAAACCAGGGATTGTTTGGTAAAGGGTTAAACAACATACTGTTCGAAAAATACAGCCTGGATTTAGATGAATAAAATTTTACTGTATGAAAATAAGTAAAAACAGTGTTGCAAGAGGAGAGTGCTCTTTACGAGTAATTCCTTCTATTTGACACAGTGTTTCCATTCGAGTTCCACCGCTCTTAACTCACATAGCCCTTAGACACAACCGTTCTAAACTTAACCTCTCCGTCATTGCCAGTGAAGAACACACGTTGAAAGACCAGAGAATTGCATGACAATCTCCTGTTTTTTTTTTTTCGAAATTCAAAGACATAAGAACACGTTAGTACTAAGAATAACAAGCTTAGCTGTTTTTCGGTTGTTTTTGAGTCAATACTTTCAGAACTGGAAGACCAACACAACATTTTATCGCCAGAGCCATTGGCTCTGAATATGGAGTTTCCTACCCGTGAGTAATAAGGCCCGTCTACACTAGCAAACATTTTTTGTTTTTTTGAAAACACCACCAAACAACATGTTTGCTGATGTTTGCAAACAATAGTTTGCTATTGTGGACAAGTCAGCAAACGCTAGCAAACATCACCAAACAGTGTTTAGTGATGTTTGGTCATGTTCATGTTTGTTTGCTCTTTTTGCTGATGTTTGGTGATGTCTAAGTATACTGACCAGTCAGAAGCTATTTTTTTATCATGTGATGGATGCATCGCATGATCTTAAAACACCACTAACAATTGTTTGGCATTGTTTGTGGTAGTGTAGAGACCCTATGGACAAACATGAACAAACCAATCAAAAGTTTGGTGATGTTTGCAAACAAATGTTTGCTAGTCTAGACGGGCCTTTAGGGTCAGTTTCACGCAATACATATGGTCAACTATGACGAAATTTCTGGGCGTCTTGTTACTTTTTTTAGTAATTCACTTTTATATATCCGGGTGTTTCTTTTGTTATTTGCAAGCAGTCATGCTGGAGAACCAATTGATAAATGATTGTTCTTTAAGTAACCTAGCTGAAACATTGTCGTTATGCATTTTAAAGAAAGGAAAGATCGAGAATTTTGGAGAAGTTTTAGAACATTTGTCTAAATGCGAACTTAAAGGCATTTGGCATTTATATATATATGTGTGTGTGTGTGTGTGGGTGTGGGGGTGTGTGTGTGTGTGTCACTCTCTATCTCTCTCTCTCTCTCCCTCCATTTGTTTTTTTTTTTTTTTTTGTAAACTAAATGTTCATTTGTAGTTGTATGTTCGTTGCATTCTTGTATTGTAACCTTGTATTATTGCTTTGTATCATTTATTTATATCTTCAAACATGGAGGAAATAAAGAGTAATAATAATAATACCACCTTCGTTCGTTTTCAATATGATTTTGCATTATACAGAGTTTACTTTTAGACTCAATCTAAGACGTTGATGCGGACTTACCAGTATCTTTTCTTTCAGTTTGATACCTTTTAATTCTGAAAATAGCCTTTTCTGAAACAAAAGGATTAAAATGGATATATATAAATGTGAGCCACGCTCTGGGAGAAAGGGACTCGATGTATCTCCGTGATCCGTTATACCAAGCAGATCATCACATAACTATGGTTCCTTAAAATTTATTTAGTCTATGAATCGACTGGATCTGGAGCAGGATGGTCCTTTGACGTGCAGAAAATTAACAAATAGCAAAAAGTATCGACCCATGCCAGCCTGCGCAATCCGCGCGGATTGCACAGGCTGGCACGGGTCGATACTTTTTGCAAATGCATTAAGCCCCCTTTTTTACAGAGCATGGCTCATTTACACGTAGAACTTTTTCAGCTCTCCACCTCTTTCGACAGCTTAAGTGCAATCCATCCAGAAATAGATCTTTTTTTTACAGGCCTGGCTAAACAAGAGGATGGTAATGATCCAAGATCTCCATGTTCTTTGCAGTCAAGAATAGACAGTCTGATCTTGATCTATGCCGTTTGTGTAAGTCCATGTTTGAGCCCAGTATGCTAACATCCTAATATATATAGAGTACATTTCAAAACGCACACCTTGGTTTTAAATTAATATCTCAGACAAAAATGAATCCACGACAACGAAAATTCACCATGTCAAACGGTCATGTTTAATGCCTCAGTGCTTAAAATTTCATAAAAATCAATTGAATAATTCATCTCAAATCAAAAGCCTGAATTTGTGTGGTCAGAAATGAAATTTTACGAAGTTAATATTAAGTGTGAACACCTTGAACATCATAAGATGCTTTTAGTGTGTATGGTACTCATCTTATGTGACTTCATCAACCTCAAAATGAGATCCAACTCCTGTTAGGCATTGATTCAAGAGCGGAACAATATTCCACAGAAGTGTATTACAGCCCAGGTGTTGTCTACGCGTCGGCGATGTCAATATTCAATTGATGTTCGCCGTGGTCACACTATTAACTTTGTGAATTTAAATTTTTGACCAGAAAACAAAAGATGATACAATTATATATTAGAACGAAAGCATTGGCTTCTAATGTTTTTCTCCAAATTTCGGATAAGGGTTATTACATGATCATATCATTTCTTATTAAAGAAAACGAAGTTAATTAAGAAAAAGAAGTAGGGGAAACAATTTAAAAATTAAAAAAAAAAAAAGACACAGAAGGGTGTGGGGTGTTTTGGTGAAGATTTCAATTGAAGACACAAATATAATGGCTACAGCAACTTCCAAATTCAAGACCATCTATTGGGCTTGCAAGTAGGAGTAGATCTAGATCCGCCCAAGAAGGAAGTTTTCCGCGTGTGGATTTGTTTGGTATGGGAAGGAATCGTTTCGTGATCAGACAGGCGACTATCAGCGTTATGCAGCATGCATTGTTTCCCGAATGTGGTGGATGAATGTGGTCCCACAATGTTTTCCACGCTATCAAAGATGAATTTTCATTATTTGAGCCACATTTAAATTGTCGTCTGCACATGCTTTCAATTTGGACAAGTCTATATTTGTTGTCGTTTGGTAAAGATGTAATTACGCGTTATTGATAACTGGTTATGTGGAAATGTTAAATCTTTACCACACGACAAAATTTTAGGTTTTTCCAAAGTGAAAGCATTTGCAGACACCAAATTAAACGAAGCTTAAATGTTTGAACTTATCATCGAAAGGCTAGAAAATATTGTGGGTAAAAGGCAAAAAATGCTGGTAACCAGCAATTCCTTTTTTTCTTTTCCCAAAAATGTTTTCATAAGCATTTTCCAAAGGTTCATTTAAGTGTTGGACTGTTTGATAAAGAGTTTAACCCGGAACCTCCTTTATAAATCTTAGATGAAAAGGTCTTTCTCAATTCGAAAATAGGGCCAAGTATTGTAATTTCGAAGGTGTTTTTGCCACAATATTTCAAACGAAAATGGAAGGTTTAGATTCAAAATGTAAACGAGCCCACTTGCTCAGTCGGGAATGTAAGAGGGGTGATCATAAAGATCGTGGACCACCTCGTTTTTTTTGAAAACTACTTCACGTAGGATTACGAAAAATTGCACAGATGAGCATTAATTATCTGGTAACCGACTTAAGCTTTCAAATGTCGTCTTTTTCAAATAGGTAAAGTGTGACGTCATTTTAATGACGTCATATACTGCATTAGTAGTCCAAAATGTCGGACGACGTTTTATTTGAGCCGAGAGTAATCATAAAGTTTTACTTCAAACTCGGAAAGTATTTATCAGAAATCAAAACCGATTTAGAAAAAGATTAAGAGGAATCTGCACTCAAGAAATCTGATATTCGTAAATGGATCGGACTGGTTAAGACATGAGTGCAATACTGTTAAAGATGACCCTAAATCTGGCCGTCCATAAACATCAGTCATTGACAAAATCATCACAGGTGTAGAGCAGCATGTAAAACAAGATCGCTGAGATACTGTGAGGAAAATAGCTGACACATTTAGCATTTCATATAAAAGTGCCAAGGAGATCCTGACTGACAATATTGGAATGTCACGTGCTTGCAAAAGGTGTGTACCTCGACTATAGACGCCCGGGCCAATGGGGATTAGGGTCGAAATCTGTTAAGAAATTTGAGAACGCATTAGGGTAGAGAGGTCAAACTTTACTGATCGTATTATAACATGTGATGAAACATAGGTACACTTTAACAAGACTGAAACTAAACAACAAAGCATTGAACAGAAACATTCAACATCGCCTTCCGCCTTTAAAGCCAAACTTTCTAAGTCAGTCGGTAAAGTTATGTGCATCATATTTTTCTATACGCCTTTTTGTTCTAAATCATGTTCTATCTATACATACAACAGTCAATGCTGAGTTTTATGCCCACATTATTCAAAAAAAATTCACAAACACCATACAAAAAAAAAACAGCCAGAAGTCCTTCGGAGTGACGTCACTTTACACCAAGATAACGCCCTAGCTCACAAAGCCACACTTGTACAGAAAACTCTGCAAAAACTAAACACAGAAACAGTAGCCAACCCTCCCTATAATTCAGTCCTGACCCCTTGTGACCTTTAGGTAGTTCATGTTTGGAAAGATTCTCTATGTGGCACGCACTACGAGAACAGAGAGGAACTAACCCTCACTATGACCGGGTCCTTGAAGAGTAACGTCACGTGACGCGCTCGCGCACGTGTTTCGCGCATGGAAATCAAGAATGAATAAGTGCATAGAATTCGAAGGAGGTTATTTTCAAAAAAAGTAGACATTCCAAGTTGTTTTTTATAACAATATTCCAATACAGGCACTGGTCCACGTTCTTTCTGATCACCCCTCGTACACGGATTAAAACCAAGGGGCCCCTGGTTCGAATGCCAAGCTCGACCGGATTCCGCAGGTTGACAAGGGTTGATACTTTTGCAGATAAACCACCTTTTCAGGAAGCATGGCCCAATAATGTTAATAAGACTATATTTGTCTTCCTTGTTTTGGTTCAGTCTTTGGATATCTGTTGAAACGATTGTAGAACAAAATTAAACGGAAAAGTGATTTGTTGACTGTTGTAAGTATGTGCATTTGTTTTAAAGTAATCCCTGAATAAATATACCGTGTATAAAAAGTATAGCAACACTTGTAGTTTACAGCTAAATATTTAACGGATTATGAAATACGGTTACAAAACATTCATAGGCGTAGCCAGAATTAAAATATCGTTAAGCACAGTGAGGCACGAAATGCCGATTGAGGAAGGGGGGGGGGGTGGCATTTATTGTAAAGCATAGAGGAAATCCCTAGTCATCATTGTATCGATTTAACCCATCTATATATTTAGTTTGAAAAGACGCTCAGATCAGAAAAAAAAAAAAACATATTTATGACTGTGATTTACAGCTTTGGTCGCTGAATTTTTATACGGACGTGCGTATTGTGCGTTGAGGGCGCTACGCCCTTGAACATAGTACAAAATTAGGTTTTAGCGTATACATACTCATGGATTTTGAAGCCTGTGGGATAGGTTAATCACCATATCGCAAATGCATTAAATTTACATGTACACATAGGTTTTCATACCCTAGCAAAATTATGCCAATTTTTTGCCTAGAAAATGACTGCCGTGTTTAATTCGCTTATTCGGTATTTAAATGCGCTTTTAGCCAATACCAGACAATCACTCGTTTTAATGACCACGAGGGAAAGGCTTTTGAAGACAGTGTGGAAAAGGAAAAAAATGCTGGGAAGCCGGCATTTTCTTTTTTCCAGAACGTTTCCTATCCTCTCATAGAAAAATTTGAGCATTTGTGCTGCATTTTTATTTAGTTGTGCGCAAATGCTTTCAATATGGCCAAGTCTAGAATTTTGTCGTTTGTTAATTGCTCGGAATGAGTGAACAGTTACCTGTGAACACTTCCGTCTTTAAACGACACTGTTGAAAAAGGCTTTTGAAAACATTGTCGGAAAAGGTTGTAACCAGCATTTTCTCCTTTTTCCACAATCTTTACTTCCTGTTTTTAAACAATTTTCATCATTTAAGCCACATTTTATTTGTCGTCTGCAAATGTTTTCAGATGAGGCCATCAATTCTCTCCTTTTCTCAGCATTTTCTCCTTTTTCACTCCAGGAGAAAGGTTTAATTGTTCGCCGTAGTGACTCATCACATCAAAACAATCCAGACTTTACATGACACTACGGAAAAAGGCTTTTGAAAACATCGTGGGAAGGAAAAAGTGTATTAGAACTGCTGCTAGGACTGTTGTCACATTTTCAAATGGCATGGCTGCTCTAGCCGTTACTACGAATGCACCGATATCGAAAAACTGTTACTAAGGAGTCGCCGGTTCGATTCCAAGGGCGGGTATATTCTTTCCAAGGATTGATGATAGTTATTGCATATTGGTTCATCTTTTTTGCCGCTGAACTGTGTTCCGGCTGTATACGAGTATATATGGAGAAGTTGTAAGTCGCATTAAGAGAGTGTGCGAGCGACTGCTAATTAAAAAAAAAATGTTTCATTAGTTCCTTAATAAGATTTTGGGGGAACTTTTAACCAATGAATTGACATTATGCATATCACAGTTGCAAAAGCACTTTCCAGGTCTGAGTTTAGTAACAAATTCTCCTATTTTGGTAACAAAATCCAAAAATTTGCCGTCATATCTAGACTCTACGTTGAAGAACTTTCATTCGAAACACGACCTTTGATTGGTTGAACAGTCATACCTTTAGCTCATGAATATTAATGAAAACGAAATCGAGGCATATTTCTAGAATGAAGAGTAAGCAGAAGGTCCACTGTGGTGTGATTTATGGTACATGGAATTATCAAATGTTTTTCGTCTGAAACCTTACCCTGCGGTATTCAATGATGGGTGTATTTTGAAGAGATTGTAGACCACGATTAGCCTGCATATACGTGTGGCCTAATCAAACCTTCATAGTCAGCTACTAGGTTAATGATCTCAATCATTTGATTAATTGATTGATTAAATGGTGTTTTCAACATTGTTTCAGTCATATCGCGGCGGCAACTAACTTATTCATGTATATACTGAGTTTCACCAGTACAAGGCAAGGGCTTTGAAGTGTCTTGCCAAAAAACACTCCCACGAAATATTTTAATGCTTCCTGGGATGCTCGAACCCGGAGCCTCCAGGATACGAGTCCTACACTTTACAATTGAGCCTCGCAGGACCCCTCATTCATTCTAAGTTGCTCATTAACTCTTTTTCTGCCAACTTAATTTTTCCGACTGTTTTCGACGCCTTAATTCTTAGGCTGCTAAGCGCGACTCACTGCCCTTTTGCGGACAGCGTAGATCAAGATCAGAGTGCACGTTCTGTGCAGTCTGATCTTGGTCGTACACTGTCCGATAAGAAGATATTACTCCCCAAAACATAACTTTGAAATAGCAATATTTGGGTTTTTACAATCGAATTGAAAATTTTATTTTAGTTATTTAGCAGGATAAGGGTTAAAGCTGATTTTCACTGCGGCTGAATACGATTCTGGGGTCATAGTTTTATATCTGGCAGAGGACGGTGTAGATCCAAGATATCACTGCACGTTCTGTGTAGTCTGATCTTGATCTATGCCGTCCGCAAAAGGTGAGTAACTTACTAAAGTCAGTAAAAAATTTAAATGCCAAAAATCATGATTTATTTTCTATATCAGTAGGGGAAAAAAAAGCTTTTTGAATTGGGGTTAAAACTCTTCTTTCCAATCCTTGGATGCACAAATTTCTGACCAGATTTTGCACAAAATGGCGATCGGCGGATCCATTTGAAAACGCTGTGGCGTTCTAGACAGAGTAAACTAGGATTAGACTCTAAAGATCAGACCCACTTATCTCTGAGCTGCCCAGACTAATATTTGTCTACACGTATTTTGTCTTTTTTAAGATTTCGAGGAACAGCTGTCCTTCTGAAGACTGTCTAGTCTATACACCATGTTTTTCAATGGGCTTTATTTAATCTGGATTGTATTAATTGGTTCTTGTTCATCACATGGTCAGCTGAAAGAGGTCGATGCCAAATCTGCCGGTAATTTTTGTGAACATGGTCTTGCAACATACGACGACTTTAGATCGGAACTTCCAGACCTGAGTTTTCTCAAGAATGGTCAGTCCGGATGGTTATCAGGCTATGCTGAGTTGTCTTATGCTCTGTCGGTTGAAAAATGTTATGACACTACACGTGTAGGCATTAACAGGAGTCGGACCATTGATAGTCGAGTAAATGTTCTGGCTGAATGCATCAAATATTGCAATAATTGTCCAGGGATGGTCTTATGTCAGGATTAAGTGTTGATTGTATTGATTGTATGGTGTTTAACGCCGTTTTCAACATTATTTCAGTTATATCGCGGCGACCAGTGCACCTATCCATGCTTTCCTGGAGTCTCTTTTACCAGTACTCCGCACAATTTTCTTTCCAAGCCACTGGCTGCTTTCCCACATAATCATCGTCGAAACAATGGTCAGCGGTGGGAGAGGAATGAATCCTGTCGCAGTGACTATCATCAATCCTCGGAAAGAAATTGGCCGAGCCAGGGGTCGTAGCCAGGGATCGAACCCTGGACCCCGTGTTCTCAAGTCCTGCACGCTACCGACTGAGCTACTGGGGCTCGGCAGAAAGTGTTAGAACCTGTCACAAGTGAAGTTATTTATGAAGTCGTTTAATCCTTTACTACACAATGCCAACTTTTAACGACCCTCAGAAAGAAGGCTTTTAAAAACACAGTGGGAAAAGGAGAAAATGCTGGTAACCAGCATTTTCTCCTTTTCCCACAATGTTTCATACCATTTCCGTAACAAATTCCATACTTTTAGCCACATTTGATTTGTCAACTGCAAACGCTTTGCACTTGGACTAATCTAGAACTTTGTCGTGTGATAAAGTGTTAAAATAATTGATTGTATGGTGTTTAACGCCGTTTTCAACATTATTTCAGTTATATCGCGGGCGGCCAGTGCACCTATCTATGCTTTTCTGGAGTTTCTTTTACCAGAACTGCGTGCAATAATCTTTTCAAGCCACTGGCTGCTTTCCCAGACATCGTCGAAACAATGGTCAGTGGTGAGAGTGGAATGAATCCTGTCGCAGTGACTATCATCAGTCCTCGGAAAGAAATTGGCGAGCCGGGAACCGAACCAGCGACCCCTTGTCCTGTACGCTACCGACTGAGCTACCGGGGCTCGGCTGAAGCGTTAAAATCATTGCAAACATGTAGATGTAAGGAAGCTCTACTATACCACTGTCTTCCATCCTAAACACTCAGTCATTCAACCATACTCGATCTGTAAGTTCGCAAGTGGTTTCCTGAGTGGGTCAGCAGTGAGAGAGGAATGAATCTTGTCGCCATGACTATCATCAATCGCCGCGGAAAGAAATTAGCTGAGCTGGGGGTTCGAACCAGCGACTAGCTATTTCCAAGTCTCGTACCCTACCGACTGCGCTACCGAGCTCGGCCTTAGCAAAGTTACCCTTTGCAAAACAATCCCGTGTTTTTACAGGCCTGAGGCAGAAGCCTTTTGTGGAAAAAGAACATGATGCTGGTAGCATTTTCTCCTTTCCCTACATTTTTTTCTTTTCTTTTAAAACACAACAAACATTTTAAAAACGAGCCATGCTCTGGCAAAAGGGGGTTTAAAGCATCGTCGTGATCCATGAAATTAAGCAATTCATCACATAATTATGGGTCTATAAAATCCTTTTCCTCTAACAACTGAATTAATCTTGAGGTAGAATGGTCCTTTGATATTCAGAAAACTGACCAAAAACAAAAAGTTTCGGCCCAGGTCAGCCTGCGCGGACTGCGCAGGCTGACCTGGGTCGATACTTTTTTTTTAAGTGCATTAAGGCCTCTTTTCACAAAGCATGGCTCAAACAGAAGTATCTGAAATTTTGTCGTCGGTTTTAGAGTTCATCTTTTATAAGTTTATAATTCTAGACGTGTCCATGTGTTGAACCCATTTGAAAATCACAAAGTTAATGCGATGGAAATGAAGTACTTTGAAAAGGTAGAATACATTGTGGGAAAAGGAGAAAATGCTGGTTACCTGCATTTTCTCCTCTTTTCCCATAATGTTTGCAAAACTCCGGATTATCTATTAAGGGGTTTCGAGTTGTGGGGTTTTAAATCGACTAACTCACTATTTTTTGAGTCCAACACACTGATTTACCAGCGGTAATAGCTGTAACCTGTATGCCTTTGTTAAATGGCTTTAGAAAATGTACTAATTACACGCAAGTTACTGCAAATGACAAAAGAAAACAGTATTTCGCTCTAATTAGAGAATGAGCGTGTAAACAAGCAGGGGCGGGGATAGAAAGTTTCAGCTCTTGCCGATCAGTTGAAAGGGGTGGGGGTACAAAGTTATTGTCCCCAGTAATTAGAATAATTCTCATTTTTTCCACACAAATGTAGCCCTTTTTCTTGGAATAACAAGCACTGTAAGCTGTCGCCGCTAAAAGCATCGATACTCGTACAGTTGAAAGCACCATTTTAATAAGTTCGATGAGCTTTGACAAAACGTGATTAAATATGTACAAGCCCCATGATTCTTCTTCTTCTTAGGACTGGTTAAAATACTATTGCCCCCTGTACCACACTATCCCATGTTTACGACCCTGAATAAGAAGGTTTTTTAAAGACTTTTTTTTAGATAAGGAGAAAATGCTAGTAACCAGAATTTATCACATAACCTCTCTAGTTTTCAGTGTAATATACCCGTTACGAATTTTTTTTTATCTTATATCACAATTGTGTGACGTCATTTTCTAACGTCATTTTGAACGTATTTCATAGAAGTTAATGGGTTCTATGCATATGACATCCTTTTGCGTTTGAGATGTATAGGATCTGACATAAGTTGGTGTTTGAGATAAAATTTTATTAAACGAGTCTAGGGAAAATGTCATCAATCGAGCCTTTGGCGAGCTTAATAACATTTTTTTCTGGACGAGTTTAATAAAATTTTATCTCAAAACACATGTCATATTCTTTTTATCACATAACGATATTTCACAATTTTAAAATCGGAAGATGCAAAACCACCTGTAGATGCACCGGCGGTAATATCCATAAAATCCATTCATTTGTATGAAATACGTATAAAATGACGTCACACAATTGTGATATCAAACGTGTATAACATAAGAAAATTGTAATGGGTATATTACACTGAAAACAAGGGAGGTTACGTGATAAATATGGGATCTGACATGCGAGTCTAGGCTCGCTTAATAACATTTTTTTCTTGACGGGTTTGATAAAATTTTACCTCAAACGCCAACTCATGTCAGATTCTTTTTATCACATAACGATATTTCACACATTAAAGATCAGAAGATGCAAAATCATCTCTGGATGCAACCCCGGTAATAATCATTAATCCCATTTACTTCTTTTGAAATAGGTACAAATTGACGTCAAAAATGACGTCACATATTTGTGATATGGAAAGTGTATAAGATGAGAAAATTCGTAATAGGTATATTAAACTGAAAACAAGGGAGATTATGTCATAAAATCTTATTAAATTCGCCAAGAAAAAAAAAAGAATGTTAAAAACTCGCCAAAGGCTCGCTTTAATAACAATTTCCCAAGACTCGTTTAATAAAATTATACCTCAAACGCCAACTCATGCCAGATCCTATACTTCCTCCTTTTCCACAATAATACCCTATGAAAGAAAATTTCCACCTCCAAGGCATATCTTGTGTATCGTCATCAAATCCTTTGAATCTGGACAAGTCCAAAGTTATGTTGTTTAGTAGAGACTTAAGGGGTTAAAAGCATTGTCAGCTTATGCCATGAAAAAAGCCGAAACTGTTCAAAGCGGCGTAAAAAAACATTAATGATTTACAAGCCCTCTGATCTGTCGCAATGTTGACTCCTGTACGGCAAATAAAGGCTTGAAGACCGTTTAAGAGTAACAACCCCATATGAGCTGTGGGCATGATAATTGTTATTACTGCTGAAAGCCATCTTCAACACCAGGAAACAAGCTCCGTGAGCTGACATTATGGTAACCAGTGGTTTCTGTATGAAAGTCCAATACTTTGTCCTCTGGTATAGGTTAAAAAGCAAATGAACATATTTCCGTTGACAAAAGTTTTCCAGCAAACAAATTTTCAAAATAAAACGAGATAAATTAAATATTGTGGTAAAATTACAAAGTGCTCGTAAAACCAGCAATCTGTTCTTTCCACAATGATTTCGCATGATTCACAATTTTAACTTTCGAGCCACGTTCTGGCAAAAAGGGGGCTGAATGCATCTCCGTGATGCATGATACCAAACGAGTAATCCCATAATCATGGATCCATAAATTCCGTTGTGTCTTACAACCGACTGAAACATGGTGTAAACTGGTCCTTGGAAGTGCAGAAAATTGACCGATAGCAAAACGTTTCGGCCCAGGTCAGCCTGGGCGGACTGCGCAGGCTGACCTAGGTCAATACTTTTTGCAGATGCATTAAGTCCCTTTTTCACAGAGGATGGCCTATTCTTATTGGTTGTCCCTAATTTACAGGGATGGTTTGTCGGTCGTCTGTCACAATGTTGTGTCAGTAGATAACGAGATAAACGGAAACTGAAACGGAAACTTTTCAATTACATCCTTGTATCATCCGAGAAATGTCTGTCCATATCCCTAAGGACTTGTTACCACTGAAATGACCCATGCTCTCTAAAAAAGGGACTTAATGCATGCATCTCCGTCATACATAATACCAAGCAAGACATCACATAATGAGGGATCCATAACATCCATTTAAGTCTGATAACTGACTGGATATTGAGGAAGAATGATCCTTGGATATGTATAGAATTTACAATCGGCTAAAAGTTTCGATCCATCTCAGCCTGCGCGGACTGCGCAGGCTGACATGGGTCGATACTTTTTGCAGATGCATCAAGCCTCCTTTTCACAGATCATGGCTTAAATACATGTACCACTTCTAATGAGATATTACTAAGTATTTTTCCGCGTAGCTTTATAAACTGGCTGTTGATTTCCTTCTTGGTATTAGTCTCGAATTAATAAATAGTATAGCTCTCACGCGATAAACCTTTCGTTATCAGTTATATTATTTTTTTGTGTTTTGGAATACAAGCTCTTATTTTATGCTTTCCCGTAGTTTACTGAGAAATAACAGTGAAACATGTTCGAAATTTCATGGTTACGATCAGTGGAAAAATACATATTTCATCTTGTAACTCTTCAATTGAAGGCGGAAACAGTAGTTCCCGCGCACTAGTTACCTAGTAAAATGTGCGTGCCACTCAACCAAATGGAAATATGACGTAATGTACCATACATTTCTCGCGCTTTATGTAATACTGTAATGCGTTGTTGTGCGGGGGGGGGGGGGGGGGGGGGTTAAGGTATCCCATGGGGAATTACCGAAACTGTCCTGGATTTTGATGTAAGTCCCCCAAAAAAGGGTTAGAAGCATGAAATAAATAGAATGAATCTCGTGATGCGTCACTCGTGAAAATATTACCGATGATGTTCACTCGATGAAATAAATTTCGATCTTTCACAAAAAAAAAATCCTCTATACATTCACGTACCGTGACGAGATAGTTTTACTCTAATTTGTAAAGTTAATACATATCAATAAAATTAACAGCTAAAATAACCCTATGCATACTTGTATTACTGAAATGAAAATTTTCGATAATATAAACATTATTGAGTGAGATTTATAATTTGCGATAACTAAACAATGTCGACACCTTTACTTTTCGGGCCTTTGCCGGCTCATTGGTTGTTCTGTTTGCGGGCCCATTATGACACCAGTGTTCAAGGGTTGCTACTGTTCATCGATACCACACATCGCTTATTCACACCTTGGCTAACGGATGTAATAGGGGACAATTCTTTTCTTGTATATATTAGTGATCTAATATTATTTTTTGTCCGTTACCCTATAAACTTTACTGTACACTCTACAAGGATTTTGTCTTTCTACTTATCACCGCTGTATATTGTAATTCCTTAACGCAGTATCGTATATGCTACTGTTAGTCTAATTAAAGACTATTTCCAATTTACACAAATCACAAACATATGAGAAATGCTTTGGCAAAAGGGGGCTGAATGCTTCTCCGTGATTTATTATACCAAGTAGGTTATCACATGATGATGAGGGATCCATAGAATCCATTGTGTGTAACAACCGTCTTTATCACGAGGAAGAATGGTCATTTGACGTGTAGAAAACTTACCAATAGCAAAAGTGTTCCGGCTCAGGTCAGATTGCATGGACTGCGTAGGCTGACCTGAGTCGAAATTATTTGCAGTTTCATCAAGCCCTCCTTTCATAGAGAATGGTTCCGTTATTCTGAAATAATGTCATTTTTGGATAGATGGGGGGGTATTGTCGGTGGGGAAGCAAATGCTTGTGACTAAGCGTTTTCTATATTTTCTGCAATGTTTTCAACCCCCCCCCCCCTCCAAACTGTTGGCTTGTCCTCCAGGAACTTGTTCTTTTTCTTTCTGTTAGAAATTACAGCATAGTATTACGTAGTGTTTTTATTTATTTATAAAGAAAACTATTGTAAGTTTTTGTAAATAAAGTACTTTCTTCGTTCACTCGTTCTTTCCTTCTTACGCCTTTTTGAAACAAATAGCTTCGGAAAAAGTCAGAAAATTAATAACTGCATTAACTGAAGTCCATACAATGATTTGATTGATTGAATGGTGTTTTACACCGCTTTCAACATTATTTCTGTCATATCACGGCGACAGCTCGCGTATTCATATATGTCCTGAGTTTCACCACTAACGTTACTTAGCTGGGACTCTGAAGTGTCTTTACCGAGGACACTCCCGCGAAAAAACCCTGTGCTTCCAGTGAGGCCCGAACCTGGGGCGTCCAGGTTACGAGTTCTACACATTACCATTGAGCGACGCAGGACCCTTTTATGACATTAAAGGAAAAAAAAAAAAATCGTCTGACTTTCCTTATTTGACCTTAAACTAAACAATCCCGACTTATAACGAGACGGCTTTTGAAAACATTGTGGGAAAAGAAGAAAATGCTGGTAACCTGCATTTTTTTCCCCACAATGTTTTCTAAAAAAAAAAAAAAAAGTTTTGAGTCACATTTATTTTTCGTCTGCAAAATGCTTTTAACTTAAACAGGTCTTACATTTTATCGATTCGTAAAGAGTGAGACCAAGCCAACTGGTAACCGATTTCCATTTGTATTTCTTTCCGAGCTCATGAAACGACTTGACTTTATTTGTCAGCAGACTTGTTTAAATTAAGTAATTTTCTCAAATATAATCAAAATCATTAACCCTTTACCGTGCAATCCCGAGTTTTAACGACCCTGAGAAAGAAGGCTTTTGAAAACATTGTGGGAAATGTGAGCAGCATTTTCTCTTTACCCCAAAGTGTTTTCTACCCTTTCACAGGCAAATCTCATCATTCCGAATAAAGTCAAGTTCGTCTGCAAATGCTTTGAATTTGGACAAGTCTAAATCTTTGTCGTTTGGTAAAGAGTTAGATAAGAAATAAGTCTCGTTTCCTTTAACTAAGCCCCATCCCTTCCTTCTTGTGTCATTGTATCAGTCAGTGATATAAGTACGTATGGTGAAGCGTGTATGCTATAACGGTGATAGTATGTCACGCAGTAAGAAGGGTTAGACAAAATGAAAAAGATTGATTGAATGTTTGAATGGTGTTTTTACGCCGCTTTCAACATTATTTTAGTCGTATCACGGCGACAGCTCACATATTCATGTAATCCTGGGTTTTACCGGTGCTAGGATGGGGTTCTGAGGAGTCTTGCCCAAGGACGCTCCCACGAAAAACCCAGCTGATTCAGTACGGCTCGAACCCTGGGGCCTGCACGTTACGAGTTCCACACTTTACCACTGGGCCACGCAGGACCCCTCAATGAAAAAGAACATGAAGAAGTGAAATACAACAAACCTAAAATAAACCTTAACCCTTATCCTGCTAAAAGACTAAAATGAAACTTTTAGTTCGATAGTAAAAAACTTTAATATTGCAATTTCAAAGTTATATTTAAGTGAAAAATATCTCCATATCGGACAGAGTAGATCAAAGATCGGACTGCACGTTCTGTGCAGTCTGATCTTGATCTACACTGTCCGCAAAAGGTCTGTGAGTCGCGCTTAGCAGCCTAAGGGTTAATAAATGACCAACAGTATTTATTAACCCTTATCCTGTTAAATAAGTTTAATGAAACTTTCAAGCCAACACTAAAAACCCGAATAATGCTATAAAAAATTACATTATGGAGAAAAAAATACCTTTTTTTCGGACAGATTAGGTACAGTAGATACAAGATCAGACTGGACGTTCTGTGCAGTCTGATCTTAATCTACACTGTCTGCAAAAGGAAAGCGAGCCGCCCCTTAGCTGCGTAACGGTTAAAATACACATGCAGACAATAATTCTTCAATTCGCATTGTCTTATTGCATTTGTGTGTGTAAATACAAGTGACATGTACCTGAGCCATGCTCCGGAAAAAAGGGGGGAGGGTTTAATACATCTCCGTGATAATAATTGACCCAAAAAATCCATTTTGTCTAACAACCGAATAAATCATGAGGTAGAGTGGTTCTAAGACATGGAGGAAATCCACAAATAGCAAAAAGTACCGATCAAGGTCAGCCTGTGCGGACTGCGCAGGCCGATACGGGTCGATACTATTCGTAGATGCATTAAACCGTCTCTTCACAGAGCATGGCTCAATTCTATAACAAGAAATATCTTTAAAAAAGATAGATTGATTGAATTTGCGTTTATTTATCGTCGCCACCGGTTGCCCATATGGGCGACGCCCCCTGAAGGCTGTTAGTATTGTTACGGGGGATAGTGCAGATACAGGACGAAACCCGTCCTAAGTTTCGCCTGGTTCTTTAACGTGATCGGTGTATAGCACTGTCACACGGGACCTCGGTTTAACGTCTCATCCGAAAGACTATTAGTAATTTTAGATGGCCAGCCGTGGGGATCGAACCCACACTCTCAAGTTCACGAGTCTTACGCTCTACCAACTGAGCTATGCGGGCTGGTCAAAAAAGATAGACGGCGGAAATTTGTCATCAAGTAGGCGGGGGTGGGGGGGGGGGAGTGGTTAAAATAAACATGTCTACATTTTTGACCAATCACAAATGTCTATCTGTTCATTTGTTATCGTTGTCTGCGCATGTCATATTCTTCGAAGATTCGACCTGTCTGCTATGACGCATCACCCATCCCCCCAATACCTGGGAAAAGTAGGGCTTATACCGAAGCTATTAGCCTATTACCCAAGCATGTAGGGGCTGTTTTAATAAATGGCCGATGCATAGGTTACATGCTAGCCGATCATAGCTGAATAAATCGCACCAAGTAGCGTTTTATTGAGTAAACGTTTATTTCATTTTGAAATTCAAAGTAACGGTTGCTGTTTTGAATCAAAGAGTTGAGAACACTGAAGTGGTATTTGTCAGGGAAACCATTGTGTGGAATTAATAATTTGAAAGAAAAGGAGAAATATTATTCAAATATTGGCTTGAAAGTCAACCTACGAAGCAAATAAATAATTTTTTCGTTAAAGGGAGTGTACTCACGACAAAGTTAGGATTATTTGTGTATTGGTGGTCCCGGTTGAGGCGAACTTTCTTTCCGGCGTATTTTCGCCTCTCACCTCTGCTGAAGCATGTGAGAAAAGTAGTCGGTGGCTTTGGAAAGAAAGTTGTGTTAGTACTGGTGTGAGAAAGCCAGGAAACACATGTGCGTCACCGACCGCCATGATATGACCTTAGCTGTTAAAGTGGCGTTAAACCCCAATACAACCAACCAACCAATGTATTGGTGGTCTCCCATTGATCATTAGGAGGAGTCAGGAGTAACATCCCTTGACAATAGGATGCATGATGGATAGAGAGAAACCATGTGAATAGATCAAATAGAATTAAGTTTGTAACTGAAAACTATGATTTTGAAATATATTTGGTCGTTAACATTTAATTCCCAACATTAAAATCAATTATTTCGATATATAAATATTCATGCCCAATCAAATGGAGTAGCGCACAATCATGGGACGAACAAGCCATGGGACGAACTGGTTTTGGAACGAAAAAGCCCAGGACCAAGAGATCAGTAGACAAATTTTGTATATATCATTGCGCCAATAGAAAGATATGGGCGAGTGAAGCTATTTGCGATCAAGAATTAATATTTTCACGATCGATGGCCTCACCCAGTGTATTTTAACATGCCATTTCCAATTACATATCTGAGTGCTACCGAAAAACTCATTTGTCTGAGAAAAATTGAGTTTAATTGGGTTTATTTCCTTCG
The DNA here is from genome assembly GCA_946811185.2 of Hippopus hippopus. Taxonomy (NCBI): domain Eukaryota; kingdom Metazoa; phylum Mollusca; class Bivalvia; order Cardiida; family Cardiidae; genus Hippopus; species Hippopus hippopus. The sequence continues at coordinate 51,324,909 of OX328098.1, read as the reverse complement.
GCTTTGCACAAAATACGATACAGAGCTCCAGATAGAGGGAGTGATTTTGGTTTTAAAATTGAAATTGTTAATAATTCTCTACTAAACCCTATGTTGTGGGTATTCATTAGAACTGTCTCGTCGACATAGGGTTTCAAAGAGAAATAATGGATTTAGAATACCATCACCCCCTCTTATCTGGAGCTCTGACGATACATGGTCTTCAAAATTCAATATTGAACTCATAGTGGTATTGTCTTCGACAAATACCACAAAAATTAGTCCGCTTCTGTACCCAGAATGCCCAAATTAGATGTGCATTTGTAGAATGCCATCTAGCGGGAGATAATGATTTATCAATATCAGAAAGTAGGTCGATAACCAGCAAATTTAGCTAAGCCGGAATAGATTTTAAAAAAAAGTCGATCCTGTGTGACCTGTACACAAGAAATCCAAACAACAACACGGAACGGGTAAATATGAATTTTGGAACTATTGTATAGCTGTCACTCGATAAACCTCTCATCATCAGTTTATATTATTGTTTGTGTTTGGGATAACAAGTTTAAAATCACGCACCGTGACGAGATAATTTATAAACCCAACTCTATAATGCTCTCGTCACGGTTCATGGTTTTAAACCCGTATTTCATAAACAGACAATAATATAAACTGTTAATGAGAGGTTTATCTGGTTAGAGTTATACTACTCGCACATCGTATATGAGTTATACTCTGGCAAAAAGGGGTTTGATGCGAACTAGTTCGACACAGGTTATCCTGGGCACACCGTGCTGGATGACTTGGGTCAAAACTTTGACATTGGTCCTTTTTCTGTATGTCAAAGGACCATTCTACCACATGGTTCAGTCGGCTGTTAAATAAAATGGATTTTGTGGATCCATAATTTTGTGATGACTTGCTTAGCGTTACATAGTCAAAAATGTCCCCAGGCAATAATAATAACGGAAGCGATAAACAAATAGCTGCCAAAGATCTGATTTTTTATCGAAATGTTCTCTTAAGCACAAAGTAGCACAATCATCATGTGCCGAGCCACTACGATTGTTATGATCGTAGTCCCCAGAAATGGGGATTTCCCCAAGGGAGATAATCTTCGAAGGGAAGTAACCGAGTTTCCGTAAAGGCCTATAGCAGATCGCGATTTAAAAGTGAGACTGATACAGAGTAATAAAGAAATTATTTCCGCCTGAACCTCATCTTCGCAAGCCAAGGATACTAACTCCACTTTGTTCGTTACGTACCCTTGGCCGCTCGCCTCTTTAAAAATCGAAACTACCGCTGCGCCACCTATCGAATATCACGAGTTGCGTAACCTTCGCTGATGTTATTTCTGACCAATCAAAATGCTTGTATTAAAATTTGTTAGGCTATGCATCAAAACAAGACGAACAGACATACGATGATTCGCAATCATTTGGCTGTGGAACCCGTCCTAATATTTCACATAATTGATAGTAAACTATAAAAAACTCATTAAATATCGATCGTCTACTCTTTTTTAGCAAATTTTCGTCACAAACACGACAACTTTCGTTTTTGACGGGCGCCGCCATTATTGTTTTCTGTTTTGCGAAAGATTTCTTGTTACGAATGGTTTGATTGGACGCGATGGGTTTTGATCGCGTCCAATGAAATGGCGCAGCGGCAGCTTCGATTTTTAAAGAGGTGAGCGGCCAAGGGTACTACCTTAGTATCCTTGGCTTGCGAAGATGCCTGAACCTAGGCCATACTAAACGTTGAAATATACAGTATTAGCCCTTGACCTGCTAAATAAGTCAACTGAAACTTTCGAGCCGATGGTAAAAACGTTAATGTTACTTTTTCAAACATATTCATTGGAGAAAAATATTTCCTAGTCGGACAGTGTAGTTCCAAGATCAGACTGCACGTTCTGTGCAGCCTGATCTTAAAACTTCACTGTCCGCAAAAGGTCAGTGTTTCGCGGTTAGCGACCTAAGGGGTAATGCGTACACAAGTGTTTATCAAGCTTGCAAAGGATCCGTTTGATGAGGGTGTATTTCCGCATATCGTCGGTTTACTTCAAAACTTGTAACAAGCTGTAGTTACGAGCTTTTCGAAGTAAACCGACGATATGATACATCTATGATCAGTTTATGGTCCGATCCAGATAATTATGTATGTATACTGAACCAAAAAAGAAACTTCCCCTGTGTTTAAGTGCAGATATACACAAATATGAAAATCAGGATTAAACTAGATTTATATGCATTGAAAGAGTATTTTATTGCGACTTTGTGTGAAAAAAATTATTGCTGAGGGTTTATCCAAAAGTAGTGAAATGGTAGTTAAAATGCGGAAGGGGTCGCTCACCAAAATCACAAATTAATACCGGGTATGACCACCTTCAGCATGAAGGACTGCCTGGCATCGTTGGCGCATAGAACGGATAAGTGTATTGATTTCGGCTTGTGGAATGTTGTTCCATTCCTGAATTAAGGTTTGTCTTAGCTGAATGACGTTTGACGGTGGAATAGGGCGACGTCTAACACGCTGGTCCAAATTATCCCAAAGGTGTTCAATGGGATTCAGATCAGGACTTTTGGCAGGCCAGTCATTAATAAATGCAATGTTATTCGCCCTGAGGAAATTCACATTGTCCCTAGCTGTATGGCTTGTGGCATTATCATGCTGAAAAAGAGTGATATTGGCATTATTTTGAAACAGTGGGATAACGTGCCTCGCAAGAATTTCATCTCGGTAGCGTTGGGCATTCAAATTCCCTTCGATAACGACGAGATTAGTGCGAAAGCCATGTGCAATGCCCACCCAGACCAAGACAGAACCCCCACCCCCAAAACGATCTCGTTCAAGTACGCAACAGTCGGCATAACGTTCATTTCTCCTACGGTATACTCGAACCCTGCCATCACCTCGATGAATGGAAAACCTGGACTCGTCAGAGAAAAGAACGCTATTCCATTGTTGTCTAAGCCAGCGTTGGTGTGTACGTGCCCAATTAACACGATTTACGCTGTGACGTCGCGTCAAAACACAACCAACGTATGGACGACGTGCACGTAGCCCACCCTCGCGCAAGCGATTGCGCACAGTTTGGGCAGATATACGGTTGTTATGTGTACCAGGGGTGTTAGCAGCAGTGGCTGTGGCAGTTTGGAAGCGATTGCGCAGGTGGGTGTTCCGAATATAGCGGTCTTGGCCGCGCGTCGTGACGCGAGGACGTCCACTACATTAGACTGAAAGGTTTCAAAAAATATACACGAATTATACTGGTCCGTGCATGCAC